>JAFEMH010000029.1:742500-1398829 GCA_022495995.1 Adenophora triphylla var. japonica
TTCCCACACCGTTCTGCCGACAACAGCTCCACCCCTGGTAATCGTCCCTCACGCTTCTCGTTCTTTCTCTCTCTCTCTCACGACTCGCCGGTCTTCATCCCACACCGTTCTTCTGCCGACAACAGCATCGCTTCACCCCTGGTAAGCTTTCTCCCTTTCTAACTTTTCCCCAATTTTTTAAAGGAACCCTAATTTTAAGGAACCCTAATTCTGAATTTTTGAACCCTAAGTCTCGATTCATGAATTGAGCATGAGCAGAGGCAAGAACTCCCAGAATTAATATTGCTGCAATATACTCAAATCTACCCATTTTCTCTATTTGGATAAACACTCCCTCTTCTCTTTCTTAATTTCTCTTAGAGTTTGAAGTCAAAAGAAAGTCAGAGATAAATTCAAAAAATCGACTAACCGAGAAGGAAGACGGTTGTTCTAAGCATACGGGAGGTTCCAAATCTGCCGTAGCCCACTTGGAAAGTATGGTACGTACGTATTTGATTTTATTTGTGTCCAAGTCATGTTTGGTATTCTCTTGTCTGTTTACTGGAATATGTGGGAAAGTAGTTGCAATTTGAACACAATTGATCCAATATGTGGGAAAGTAGTACTAGTATGCTAGCAACAGTCTTTATCTTGGCTTCGTTACAGTGACATGTGGGAAAGTATAGCTAAACTCCCAATATAATTTGTATAATTTTGCCAATCGATTACATGCTGTTCATCTTCTTCCCCCCACGCACAACAATCTCACATTATCTTTGTTTATAGCTTAGCTGCTCATATGAAACACATTGATCAGATCCTTATTGTTCCTTTAGGATTGACAAGATATTGCCTTTGGTGGCAGAGGGTGGGTGGAAGTTAAAAGAGGCATTTATTTGGTATTTTATTTGAAAATCTATGATGAAAGGGGCTTGGTTTCCTTAAATCTGACTATCTTTGGCATCATGTTTTAGAGAGCAAGTCTGAACTTGGTCAGCGTAGCTGAGCCTCTATTATTCGAATGCGTGTCCTTGAATATGTCTCAGCTATCTGTTGATTTTGCCTTTGGTGGGAGAGGTGGGTTGAGGTTAAAAGAGACATTTATTTGTAAATCTATGATGAAAGGGGCTTGGTTTCCTTGAATCTGACTTTCTTTGGCATCATGTTTTAGAGAGCAAACTGAACTTGGTCAGCGTAGCTGAGCCTCTATTGTTCGAATGCGTGTCCTTGAATATGTCTCAGCTATCTGTTGATTTTTTTTGGGCCAGTTATCATGTGTGCTATCACAGATGTGCTTTGGCATTAGTGGAGAAAGTTCTCATGATTATACTTTCTCTCCCTTTTAGCAGCATGTTTTTTGGATTATGAAGCTTTTGTTTAAAGAAAACACTGATTATCTGTGGAAACCTCCTGTTATGATTATATACCTATCGGAATAATTTATTTTTGAAAGATTATTTGCTTTGTAGCAATTTTAATTTGTGGAGTTGCAATCTTTATGGCACAAGTTTGTAGCAATTTTAGTTATAGTACTGAGTCCTATTATCCTTGCACAGTAATCTGGGGAGGGCTCCAGACTATGGATTTTTTCAAACCTTGCATGTAACGACCCTAACCCTAGGCACTAAATTAATATCATATTGTGTCCTTTTAAAATTATTGTTAATATTATGTGTTCATTTTTATATCCTTAAATTTTATATTAGGATGAGATAATTGAGAAAATTAAATAAAGTCCATGGGAAAAGTATAATAATTGACAATAAATAAAATGTGAGTAGTTAGGCTTTAGTTTGTGTAGGGGAAAGAAATAAAATGATTGAAAGTATTAAAATGGTGGTATGGGGGACCATACCTATTTCTCTTTTTCCCTCACTCTCTCCCTCACATACCCGACCCCCCCCTTCTGTTTCACCATTTATTTACTCCATCTCCCTCCTTCTCCTCCTTGATTTTCTCTCTCAATCCATGGAACTTCCATGGATGAAGCTTTACCTTCTAAGGCTCCTATCAAGATCAATTCTTCACCATTTTTAGATCCGAGGGTACTTTTGTAATCGGGACATCTAGAGGAGTCTTTCAAGCTCAAGAAATCCGTAATCCGTCTCCTATTCCAAAGTAAGTTATTATGACCTTTCCTTCTATGAATGCTCATGAACTAGCTAATGTTGTTCTTGTGTTGATAATGGTTGTTTATTGCCTTAGAACTCTTTTTGGACTTGAGGATGTGATAAATGACATAGAAGGATGTTATGATTCTTAGAAGTTGATTGATTGAAAGAAATGGGTGGAGTTAGATTTAGAATGTTAAATCTTGAAAATGGTAGTAAATTGGGTGGAAAATCAAGTGGGAATAAATCTAGGTTTAGATCACTTTGAGTTTAAATGAAATAAAATGAGGCTTTTGTTCTTAGAAGTTGATTTAGAATGAAAGAAATGGGTTGAGTTAATTTTAGAGGATTTACTTGGAATGAGTTGATAAAATGGGTTGGAAATCTTGTGGAAAATAATCTAGAATTATGTTATTTTGGTTTAAAGGATTTAGAATGAGTTTGTAAAATGAGGAAATTCTTTTGGGTGATTATGAAAGTAGGAAGATGTAAAAAGGAAAAGAAGAACCTAAGTAAATAAAGGTTTGGAAATAGAGTTTGCTGGACTGGGGTCTTGGGCGGTCGCCCAAGGGGTGATGAGCAGCCGCCCATCTTGACAGAAGTTAGGATGCCTAGAAATCCCTCTTGGGCGGTCGCCATGTTGGCAGAGTTGGCCTAGTTTCCTGTTTCGCTGAATTTTCACTAGTAACCTCCTAGCATGATCCTTAACCGATATAAAGTTTGGAATCTAACCTTTTAGGATATGAATTAATCCTTTTAACCTAAGTTATACTTAGAGCAATTGTATCATTTAAGGGCACCTTAATTGGGTTTAAATGGAACTAAGGAAGCACTTTAATTACGACTCGGGAATTGTTCGACAGTCTTGTTTGGACTCATTGATATATTTCGATATAAATGCCGGGATGCCCTACTTTGGAATTCCTAAATTGTTTTGGGATTGGTTCAGAGATTTATAGCCGTTGTGCTAATATGTTGAATACTTGTTATAGTATTTCTATCTTTATGATATTCTATTGTTGTAGGATTCCCTACTTTGGAATTCCTAAACTGTACATGTGGTTCGTAGATTTATAGCCGTTGTGCTAATATGTTGAATACTTGTTATAGTATTGCTATCTTCATGATATGCTATTGTGGTATGTATCCCTACTTTGGATCATACAATGTTTGGTTAAGCAAGTATGTTATTCTTGTGCTTAGTTATGAAAATCCAGTGGTATTTGTTTGTTGGGCAATGTTATGGAATTATAATGGCACCGAGCCAAGTTCATTATAATTCATACATTGGTAACCCAGTTTTGTCCCCCTTGTGTGGGATTAGTGGGCTAGCATCTCTTTTTGAGGTAGATGGTCTAGTTTCACTGGGGATATGACTGTGTGTCAGAATCCCTATGGTACCGTTATTGTTCATGGTTCGGAACCGCTTCATCAAATGTTCTTCTTTGCTCGGATGTGTATATCCTTTTGGAGTTAAAACCTTGGCTCAGTATCCTTCTAAGTGTTACTTTATCGTACTTATGTGTGGTGATATATTCATGATGAGCTGGTCGTTGTTTCCAACCGGTATGGGACGGTTGGCGGCAGGGAGCCTCTCTGATTATGTGGATATGTCTTTTGATGTATTGCATCTTGTTTGGCATCTTCTTTGCATTCATAATAGCTTGCTTTGAGATTTATTCTCACCCCTCTCCCTTTACTGTTTTTAGATTCTGAGACAGGTGGATCAGCCAAGTAAGGGCGGTGAGGAGTTTGGAAGTTATATTGTGGGAATTGTCGGGGTATAATTAGGTTGGTATAGAAAGTGTACTTTAGTATAATTCATTTATGGAATTGTATTTATAAATCTTTATTTTATGTTATAAACGAGGCCTTTTTGTAATTAAAACAGTTTCTTACTTGCTAAGTTAGTCAACTATTTCTCCATTGTGAAAAGGTGTAGATTTATTTTGAAATGATTACAACAATTGTATTTATTTTTGAATGATAATTAAAGGTTTTAAAAGTTAAGGAAAAATTGGGTTAGTTTGAGGACGCTCCAGCTCGGGACACGTGTAGGTTCCGGGTCGGGGTCCTCACAGTTGGTATCAGAGCTCGGTTAGAGTTCTCGGGTAGAGTCTAGCTGAGTGAGAGTGTGCGATAACTTACGTCGAGAGTTTAATGCAGGAATTTGTTCAATGATAGAAAATGATATTGACCAATCAAGGAATCAAGGAAAGGTGAGTTATGGAAAGATAGATTTCCCATCATCATTTGAGGTATTTTACCTGTCTCAGGAGTTAGGTTTCATACTTGTATAAATCCTCGTTCATTCGCTCTCATGTGACATTACATTTCATCTTTATTTGCATAATTGGCCTAAAAAGTTACCTTATGTGCTAAAGGTTCTACTCCTATGGGAGAGTACCTCGAATCATTCTTGTTTACCATGGTGGTTGTGATGTGTCCATATGTGGGCATGTATTGCCGGTGGATTTGGTCGAGTTACCAATCTGTGGATCCTCGTTATTTTAACCTAAATTATTTGAGTAGTTGTGGTGTTTGAGGAGGACTGTCGCAAGAAGCGAGTCTCCTTACCTATGTTGATTTGCCTACATGTGTAATTGAGGCGGATAAATTATTAATTGCTATTATGTCATATATGCGTAAATGTCGAAAGTATGATCTAAAGAATGAGAATGTTATTTGGGTTATGTGTTATATTTAAGGAAAAGAACCTTGAATTATCTCATGTACCGGTGATAAATGATTTGGTGAACTCTTAGTTTAGAGTTGGTCTATGGCCTAATTAAGAGTGGTTTATGGTTGTATAATTTGCGTGAGTATTTATACATTGGTGTCTCGTGGTGGAGACTAGATATATGAGACTAGTATTGAAAGTGATAGTCTAAGTGGGATTATATGAGTTATAAAATATCGCGAGTAAGAGATCTTATGGAACTAATATATCTTTGCCTTATGTGCTATAAGTTTATTCTCTAAGGAGAGATTTATTGAATTCTTGCTACTAATTTGAATAGGAAATCAGATATTTTTGTAAGTGATATCACCCTATAAGTTGACTAAGTGGTGTTTTTCAAGTGAGTTTCAAAAATGGGTTTTCATCAGGTATCATACCAGGATATTGAAGCTTTGAGTGGATGTAAGGTACTATTTTAGTATTCGGATTCCTAGATAGGGGACACTATTTGGGATGACAGAATTGATGATTCATTTTGGGAAAAATTATTTGATAAAGAAGATAATGAGCTTAGTGAATCTCCATAAGGGTAAATTGTTACTATAATTAGAAAAGATGATACTTGGTGGTTATTTATAAGGTTATAGAGATCTTAAATAGATAACTGTGAAGAATAAGTATTCGTTAGCACTTGTTGACGATTTGTATGACTGATTTTAGAAACTAGTAGGATACTCAATGGTTATTAGTTAAATTTTTCGGAGTGTTACAATTACAGTGAAAATTGGCTTAAAGGATATACTTAAGACAACATTTATATATATAGTATGACCGTTTTGATTTGTGGATTGTGTATTAGTAATGGAGAGGTAAATAGGGTAAATGCAAAGAAGTATAATAGATACAGTTATTGGTGACTTAAAGGATCAACTTCAGGAATTGGTAAAACATGCATGTGGTTTGTTTTGAGAGATGATTATCATTAGTTGAGAAAATAAAATGAGGATAAATCTTATTGGAAGACATGATACTTTAGGATGATTACACCGTATAGGTTGACTTAGTTGCGTGACTCATATAAGGGATTGGTGTGATGCTCGGAAGATATTGACGCTATACGGATTTTGAGTTGTTGATGGTTATAGGGAGGTAAGTTAGATTATACCGTAATGTTTAATCGAAATTTGGGAATGATTGATCTATGTGAGTTCCAATTATAATTTCTTATTTAGAAATTATGGTGGTTGATCGGGAACTAGATGTTTACAAAATGTTGTTGATAAGTACAATACCAATGTCAAAGGTAGGGAATAGATGACTCAAATTAAGTAAAGGTGTCGAATATTCAACTTGAAGAATTATTGAATTGAGGATGCTTTACCAAGTTTATAATCTTAATGAATGTTTTAGTGTTATTTATCGGAGATAGTAATAAGTATTACGAGATTGTGTTTTCTTATAGGGAACTTAACTAAGTAAAAAATATTATGAGTGGTGGCTACACTATAAATAGAAGTCAAACAAGAATATCATGTTAGAATTGTTTTAAATGTGCTTTAAAACTTTGGATTGTATACTGAACTTCGGCATGAGCAATTGTGCCCTTCGGGGATAGTTGATTTAATAAGGTCAGTAAACCGTTTTTGTGTAAATTAAAATTTGTGAGTAATTTAACTATCTACCACTGGTATGGGACGGTTGTAGATAATTAAATCACTCGAGTTATTTTATTAGCTTATCAATCTTTTGAAATTTCTTAGACTGTGAGTGGTTTAGTTAATTAAAACTGGTATGGGCCGGTTTTAAATAAATAAACCATTCGGGTCTCTTTGATCTCTTTTTATATTATCCTTTGGAATTCGGAAAAATGTTGTAATTTTTAGAAAGAATGGGTATCCTAAAGATATAAATTGTTCAGAAGCAAGTAGAAAATGCAACCTAGTTCCCCTATAATGATTAATTGTATTCAAGTTTTGATCCGAGAAATGATTCGATAAATTGTGGGGTTGTTATTGTGTCGGTCACTGTAAACTCAGTTTTGTTTTGGAGTTGGATCGGCTCCGTTGTGGGCGGCCAACCATTTGATTTGAATACTGATCTGTCACTGGACTTGGGCATAATGGAAACATTGAATTGTGATAATAGAATATTGACGTTAAAAGATTTATTAAGTATTTAGAGTTCTAGGTTGAACTTGAGAGTTTATCACTATAGATTTTGTGATTAAGTTACATTGGAAGGAAAGAAGGGTATGCTATTTTGTTATAGCAGGTTGAATTATATTTTCTACTCGTTATTTATATAGCTTGATGAGATGTTATTAATAAAGTCCTCACATATGTTAGGGGATAGTTCGATGGTATAAAACCCATAGTGTTAAATGGATTAGATAGACATCGTTCGGGAAGGTTCTTTTGGGAAGGTAGGAATGCTATTAAGTTTAACCTTGTGGAAATTTGAGGAATCATTACTTATGGTTGATGATATGCTACGGGCATAGACAATGGATGTTAGTAGTCAATAGGAGGTATGGTTACCAAGGGTTGAGTGCGTATAATAGTAGTTATCATTTTAACATCGAGATAAACCGTATGAGGCATAGTTTGGGAAGAAAATATCGATCTCTAATTTGTTGGGGTGAAATTGAAGAGACTAATTGGGAATTGAAGTCTGAGGTATACATGTAACCGAGGCGGGATGATCAGTTAGGTAAGTGACAGTCAAATTCGGGACGAATTTTCTTTAAGGAGGAGTGAGTGTAACGACCCTAACCCTAGGCACTAAATTAATATCATATTGTGTCCTTTTAAAATTATTGTTAATATTATGTGTTCATTTTTATATCCTTAAATTTTATATTAGGATGAGATAATTGAGAAAATTAAATAAAGTCCATGGGAAAAGTATAATAATTGACAATAAATAAAATGTGAGTAGTTAGGCTTTAGTTTGTGTAGGGGAAAGAAATAAAATGATTGAAAGTATTAAAATGGTGGTATGGGGGACCATACCTATTTCTCTTTTTCCCTCACTCTCTCCCTCACATACCCGGCCCCCCCTTCTCTTTCACCATTTATTTACTCCATCTCCCTCCTTCTCCTCCTTGATTTTCTCTCTCAATCCATGGAACTTCCATGGATGAAGCTTTACCTTCTAAGGCTCCTATCAAGATCAATTCTTCACCATTTTTAGATCCGAGGGTACTTTTGTAATCGGGACATCTAGAGGAGTCTTTCAAGCTCAAGAAATCCGTAATCCGTCTCCTATTCCAAAGTAAGTTATTATGACCTTTCCTTCTATGAATGCTCATGAACTAGCTAATGTTGTTCTTGTGTTGATAATGGTTGTTTATTGCCTTAGAACTCTTTTTGGACTTGAGGATGTGATAAATGACATAGAAGGATGTTATGATTCTTAGAAGTTGATTGATTGAAAGAAATGGGTGGAGTTAGATTTAGAATGTTAAATCTTGAAAATGGTAGTAAATTGGGTGGAAAATCAAGTGGGAATAAATCTAGGTTTAGATCACTTTGAGTTTAAATGAAATAAAATGAGGCTTTTGTTCTTAGAAGTTGATTTAGAATGAAAGAAATGGGTTGAGTTAATTTTAGAGGATTTACTTGGAATGAGTTGATAAAATGGGTTGAAAATCTTGTGGAAAATAATCTAGAATTATGTTATTTTGGTTTAAAGGATTTAGAATGAGTTTGTAAAATGAGAAAATTCTTTTGGGTGATTATGAAAGTAGGAAGATGTAAAAAGGGAAAGAAGAACCTAAGTAAATAAAGGTTTGGAAATAGAGTTTCGGGTGGGTCTTGGGCGGTCGCCCAAGGGGTGATGAGCGGCCGCCCATCTTGACAGAAGTTAGGATGCCTAGAAATCCCTCTTGGGCGGTCGCCCAAGAGGTTATGGGCGGTCGCCCATGTTGGCAGAGTTGGCCTAGTTTCCTGTTTCGCTGAATTTTCACTAGTAACCTCCTAGCATGATCCTTAACCGATATAAAGTTTGGAATCTAACCTTTTCGGATATGAATTAATCCTTTTAACCTAAGTTATACTTAGAGCAATTGTATCATTTAAGGGCACCTTAATTGGGTTTAAATGGAACTAAGGAAGCACTTTAATTACGACTCGGGAATTGTTCGACAGTCTTGTTTGGACTCATTGATATATTTCGATATAAATGCCGGGATGCCCTACTTTGGAATTCCTAAATTGTTTTGGGATTGGTTCAGAGATTTATAGCCGTTGTGCTAATATGTTGAATACTTGTTATAGTATTTCTATCTTTATGATATTCTATTGTTGTAGGATTCCCTACTTTGGAATTTCTAAACTGTACATGTGGTTCAGAGATTTATAGCCGTTGTGCTAATATGTTGAATACTTGTTATAGTATTGCTATCTTCATGATATGCTATTGTGGTATGTATCCCTACTTTGGATCATACAATGTTTGGTTAAGCAAGTATGTTATTCTTGTGCTTAGTTATGAAAATCCAGTGGTATTTGTTTGTTGGGCAATGTTATGGAATTATAATGGCACCGAGCCAAGTTCATTATAATTCATACATTGGTAACCCAGTTTGTCCCCCTTGTGTGGAATTAGTGGGCTAGCATCTCTTTTGAGGTAGATGGTCTAGTTTCACCTTTGGGGATATGACTGTGTGTCGAATCCCTATGGTGCTGTTATTGTTCATGGTTCCGGAACCGCTTCATCAAATGTTCTTCTTTGCTCGGATGTGTATATCCTTTTGGAGTTAAAACCTTGGCTCGGTATCCTTCTAAGTGTTACTTTATCGTACTTATGTGTGGTGATATATTCATGATGAGTGGTCGTTGTTTCCAACCGGTATGGGACGGTTGGCGGCGAAGCCTCTCTCGATTATGTGGATATGTCTTTTGATGTATTACATCTTGTTTGGCATCTTCTTTGCATTCATAATAGCTTGCTTGAGATTTATTCTCACCCCTCTCCCTTCTTGTTTTTAGATTCTGAGACAGGTGGACCAGCCAAGTAAGGGCGGTGAGGAGTTTGGAAGTTATATTGTGGGAATTGTCGGGGTATAATTAGGTTGGTATAGAAAGTGTACTTTAGTATAATTCATTTATGGAATTGTATTTATAAATCTTTATTTTATGTTATAAACGAGGCCTTTTTGTAATTAAAACAGTTTCTTACTTGCTAAGTTAGTCAACTATTTCTCCATTGTGAAAAGGTGTAGATTTATTTTGAAATGATTACAACAATTGTATTTATTTTTGAATGATAATTAAAGGTTTTAAAAGTTAAGGAAAAATTGGGTTAGTTTGAGGACGCTCCAGCTCGGGACACGTGTAGGTTCCGGGTCGGGGTCCTCACATTGCACAATCTAATTGAGTTCAGAATGCTGAATTACCAATATAATTTGTATCATTACAGTCTTTATCTTGGCTTCTGAGTGTTGTTTATGAATGCCTTTTATTTTATCGGTCTTCTTGCAGAAAAAAGAAAATCAAGGCATCCAACCTAGTTTGTTTAAACTTCAACTAAGGACACATGTACGCAAAGATGGTACTTATGTGGACAATCATGCTAGGAAAATTTGTGTAAGTATTTTTATTATTTATAAATTGGATTTTTTTTGTTCATGTATGTTAGTAATGATATACTCCTTCCGTCCCACCTTAGTGTAGACTAAGGTGGTGGGCACAATAACTAAGGAATATTATTAAGATAATGAAAATGTGTGGTAGAAAATGAAGAGAGAGAATGAGTGGAGTGAATAGTAGGTTGGTTGAATAAATTGTATGGTGAAAAATGAAGAGAGAGAATGAGTGGGTGGGGTAGGGAAAATAAAAAATAATAAAAAACTTTCTAATTTTGGCAGTCTACACTAAGGTGGGACGGACGAAAAAGGAAAGAAGTCTACACTAAGGTGGGACGGAGGGAGTATATATAAATTGTTTTTTGTAGGAGGACTATCAACGCGAGATAGAGGTGGCATCCTCCGAAAGGGAGTTAACTGTGGAGGAGGAAAATAAGATATACTTGAGAGTTGCCGGCGTTAAGAAACAACGGGTGTATGGTCTTGGTTCAGTTGGCTCGTCATTGGCTAGTGATGGTGGTACTAGCGAGGGATCTAACACCCAAATGGTTGAAGATAATTTAACGGAATTTAAGAGTGAGATGTTAGAGAAGCTCAATGAAGAAAAAAAATGTCGGGAAGAAATGGAGAAAAAACATGCTCAAGAGAAGAAGGGATTGGAGGAGAAGATAGAGGAGCTGGAGCAACATCGGGCGAAACTAGATAAGAAACTACAAATTATCTTGGATTCTATGGGTCATAGGTCTTAGTCGTTGATACTTTAGAAACTTCTCTTTTAAATTTTAATATTTTGCAACTTGTTGATGGTACTTTTATTTTGATGAACTAGTTCTTAAATTCTGAATATTGTGAGTTAGATTATGTTTTTGGTATATGTATTGGTTATTGGTATATGTATTGGGTTAATGAATCAGATGGGAGTATTAGAAATGAAACAGGTGGTAGAAAAAATAAACGAAATAGGCCCTAAAGCTAATGCAATTTTTAACGACGGATTTTAGCGACGGATAAATCCGTCGCTACTGCCATTCAATAAATGTTATAAAAAATCCATTACCGACGGAAATAATTCCACGGTAAGAAAACCACATATAACGACGGATTTTAACAACTAACGACGGATTATTCCATCGCTATACCTTGTTAATTCGTCGTCAACCATTAATAAATTTTCCATTATTGCGACGGATTTTAAACATTAACGACGGATTATTTCCTCGCAAATTATCATAAATTCGTCGTTCCATCAATATTATTAGCGACGGTTTGGAATCAATTAGTGAGGGATTGGTCCCTCACTAAATTACCGACGGACATAAAAATTCGTCGTTAAATATTAGCGACGAGGGTTTTAACGAGGGAAAAAATCCGTCGATATTTCGTCGGTAAAGAGCATTAGCGACGGAAATAAGGCTTTTAGCGACGGATTTTTCCATCGCTAAAAGCTGTTTTTCTTGTAGTGATAGGACATAATATTTTGTTACGGTATATCAATACTCTTGCTGGGACAGAGGGAGTATATATAATTGCAACTTTTCATGGAATAATTGCATTGTACATGGCACTTTTAGGTAGCAAGATTGTTGCGAAGATGGCCTAATGATTCGTATGGTACAACTAAACGGCTTTAACCATATTTTTTATTGCTCCAATTATCCCGAATTTCCATTTGTTAATTTCTTAATTTAAATCACAAAGATTCAAGAAGCATATTTTTATAAGAAAACGACATTGCAGCCGTTTTTCATATTTTATATTCTACAATTTTAATGTTTAATGAAGATTAATTATCTTGTTTTTTTATACTCCCTCCGTCCCACAACAAGTGACACACTTTGCTATTTTGGGCGTCCCACTAATAAGTCACACTTCCTAAAATGGCAAAGAATCTTTACTATTCCCTCCACTCATTCTCTCTCCTACATTATTTTAATACTCACAACACCATTATAATTTACTATTCTCTCCACTCATTCTCTCTCCTACTCAACTATCTACACTCACAACACATCAACCTTTTCACTTTTTCCTTAATTCTCGTGCGAAACAGTAACTGTGTCACTTGTTCTGGGACGGAGGGAGTACATGTTTATTTCAATTAAAGAAGATTTGATGACTATTAAAACATCTCTTTTATGCACCATAAATGTAATATCCAACATTTTCCATTCATTTTTGAATCGTCCGGCTCATTAAGTTACTTATTTTTGACGTACCATGTTGCTTGCATAGCATAATAGGCCGGGAGGTAGATATGCCCATCCGGTTCAGATTGACGGTTCTGATTTTGAACCGGCGATTCTACCAATCAGTTTGCCTTGAAACATAACCGAACCGGATATAGACAGTTTCGGTTCACGGTTCCGAACCGTCCGTACGATTCCAGTTCCGGTTTTGAACCGTAATTTTCAAAAATAAAAATAAAAATATATTTTTTGTGTTTTATTTGTTATGTTTTTTGATATATTTTTTAAACTTTGTAAATTGTAATAAATTTTGTATATATATTTTTTGTTTTTTACTAGCCGTTGCCGGTTTGGTTCACGGTTCATGAACCGCCGATTTTTAAAAAGATGAACCTTAACCGGACCGGGTAACCGCTGGTTTCAGTTCAAATGCGGTTCAACGGTTCCGATTTCACGTCGGTTCTTGGACGGTCCGGTTCGAACCGCCGATTCAGGACCGAATGAGCTTCTCTGCCGAGAGGTTTGTGAGTTTTTTGGGGCGAATTTTGAACTAAGGGTCAATTTGGATTAGCGGCGAAGCAACATAATAATTGGTGAGATCATTTGACCCCCTTAATTTTAGAATTTTATCATTTTATTCGTGGATAATATCATAAATATTGGCTTCGCCATTGATATATATCATAAATTTTCTATCAGTGAAATTGTTTGATAGGAATGTATGAGTTTTGCAAGTGATAAATAGTGATCGGAGGGGAATAGTTTGATAGAAGGTGAAAACGTGAGTTTTATGGGAACATATTTATGTTTCCTTATTTAATTTGTCTTCTATTATGGTAAGAAGATTTTGAGACTTTCATGGAGATTTATAAGTATCTTATTTTTATTAAAAGAGATTGTAATTATGTAAATATCTTTTATTTATGTACATAGTTTTATATTAGGACTAACCTACTAATATTTGATTTCCTTGTGAGTGTGTTATATGTTTTCATATAGAAAAAGGAATCTCACAAAGGAAGAAGTCGATTGCATGAAGATCTTCTCCAAGGTGCTCTATAAATACAAGGCATTCAGCACAAAGAGAAGTTACACAATTTACGAGAGAAAATCACATTCTTCATAGTCATTCGACATTGTTGTTTTAGGTTGTGAGCTTACATCCGTAACTCACATCTAGGTTTTCATAAAGTTCTCTTGTTTTACTTCTGATTGAATAAGTCCTACTTGGGAAAGGGGAGTTGTTCATATCATAGAAGGTGATTAGAACTTGTTTAGTATTTTCATATTTTAGTTTTTCACTTATTTGTTTTTGTAAGAAACATAAGTTTTTATAGTGAAAAGGTTTTTGGGCGTAAGCCTAGTTTGCTTGATCACACGGATCGTAAGCGTATATAACTCTTGAGTTATTGCATTTTATTTACTTTTATTTACTTTATTCCGCTGCATTATCTGTGGATGTGTGGACGGTTGTGAGACACATCTGTACTCACATCCTTTGCCTATTGCGTGATCCAAGTTTCCTAGCTACACGAAACTTTCAATTGGTATCGAGCCAACTCTCGATATATTGCGAGTGTTGATCCCAAAGTGTAGTCATTATGGAATGCCAAAATCACCAAAATAGGCCTCCTGTCTTGGATGGCACAAATTATTCTCTTTGGAAGTCTAAGATGCGAAATTACATCAAAAGTATTGATGAAAGAGCTTGGATGTGCATTCTTGTTGCATGGCAACCTCCTGTGGAGAAAAAGCCATCTTACGGTGTTGGTGAGTCCTTCTTTGAAAGAAAACCTGAAGAACAATGGACTCTTGATGAAATACAAGCTGCAAATTACAATTCAAAAGCCATGGGTGCTATTTCCAGCCATGTTTACGGGAATATGTACAAGCTTATAACAAATGAAAGTATAGCCAAAGCCGCTTGGGATATTTTGCAAACTCAATGTGAGGGAGCACCAAGTGTGAAGGCTACCAGGCTTAGAATTTTAATGGATAGGTTTGAGTTACTTCGAATGGAAGAAGCGAGGATATTGTGTCATATCTTTGCTAAGATTCATGAGATTTCAAATGAATGCACAAGTCTAGGAGAATCTATCTCCAATGCAAGACTTGTTAGTAAAATTCTAAGGACCTTGCACGAGAGGTTCAATATTAAAGTAGGCGTGATTGAAGAAACAAAAGACACAAATGCTTTTGTAGGTCTTGACACCATCATAGGAATCTTGACTGTGTTTGAGCTTAACCTTGAGGCTCGGAAGAAAAACAAAACACACAGTCTTGCCCTTAAAAGTCTTCTTTGCTCTACCAAAAGAGCTTGTGGAATTATCCTCTGAAATTGACAAGTCTAATCTTGAAGATGAGGATGTAGCTTTTATTTCAAAGAAATTCGGTTCTATCTTGAAAAATAGAAGGATAAGCAAATTTCCCAATAGACCTACTTCGATCTTCTTTGAAAAGCCCAAACCTAGCACTGACACTGGATTCAAGAAACCAAGTTTTGAAAATAAATCATCTGAATCTGTCCAATGTAGGGCATGTCGTGGCTTTGGTCATTATGCAAATGAGTGTGCTAACACACTTAAAAAGAAGGGGATGAGCTTAACTGCTACCCTTAGTGACAGTGAAGATGAGGAAGAAGAAGTGGCTAACATGTCTGTCTTAAATTGCCATTCTGTGTTTAATGCTTTTACTGCGAGATATAGAAGAAAATACTCTTGAAAATCACTTGGATGTGGGCTCGGTTGTGTACACATCTCGGTGTCACATCTGACTGGAGCTAAAGCTTGTTTCTCTATTAAAGGAGATTCAGATGATGAAGATGAAGAAAGAGACATTCCCTATGAGGAACTCTTTGCCACATACAAGGAGCTGCATACAGATTGGATGAAAAGATTGGACAAAATTGAGATACTTGTTAAGGTAAACAAATCTCTGTCTGATAAATTAGCTACTTGTGAAGATGAAAAAGCTGTACTTTCAAAAGAAAATGATGCTCAAAAGGATACCATTGCAAGACTTGAAGTCCTTGTGACCAAAAGAGAAGTTGACCTTGAAAAATTCAAGAATGAATGTGAAAAGGCTGATAATACTTTCACTAAGTTAAACAAAAGTAAAATGAAAATGGAAGAAGCTTTTTCTATGGGTCAACGTGACAAAATTGGTATAGGTTTTGAAAATAATTTTGTAAAGGAGGGATATGAGGGTTCTACCTCTAAAAGTGTGAAAAAACAAGTTTTTAAAGAAAAAGTCATTCTGAGTGAGAAGAGACCAAGGAAGAGGCATTACATTTGCCATTACTGCCTAGCTCCTGGTCACATTAGGCCCTTCTGTTACAAACTCAAGGCTGATAAAAAATCTGGTAGTTTTAAACAGCCTCAGATGTGTGAGAAGATGTATACACATCCTAACACACATCCAGTCAATCTGAGACCTCTGCAACCCAAAAAGAAAACTGTTAAACAGTGGGTAGCCAAACCCATTACCACCTGTAATGTTGTCTACTCTTCCCTCAAGAGTACTGTCTCTGGCTCTTGGTATTTTGATAGTGGGTGCTCTAGGCACATGACTGGCAACCAAGCAGTCCTTCTTGATTATGAAGAAATAAATGGAGGGAAAGTAAATTTTGGTGGAGGTGCTCAAGGAAAGATTGTTGGGAAAGGAACCCTAGATGTCAAGGGTCTCCCAAAATTACACAATGTGTACCATGTGGAAGGCTTGAAAGCCAACCTAATAAGCATCAGTCAACTGTGTGATGATGACCTATTTGTGAAGTTTGATAAGCACTTGTGTGAAGTGTTTGATAAGGATAATAAATGTGTGTTTACTGGTCCTAGATCTGCTGATAATTGTTACCAATTTGGTGACAATCTTTCTTGCCTAAGCTCAAAAGCTAATGATGTCAATCTGTGGCACCAAAAATTAGGGCATGCTAGCTGTAGAACTCTGGAAGAACTTCAAAGGTTTGAAGCCATTAAAGACCTCCCTAAACTGAACTTCAAGAACCACGATGTACGTGGTTCATGTCAAAAGGGAAAACAAACAAAAGCATCTCATAAAAAGGTCCAACAATGCTCCACAACTAGATGTTTGGAGATGATTCACACTGATTTAATGGGACCTATTGAAGTAGAAAGCTTTGGTAGGAAAAAGTATGCCTTTGTGTGTGTTGATGATTATTCTAGGTACACTTGGGTAATGTTCTTAAGAGAAAAGTCGAAACAATTGGAGAATTCAAGAATTGGTACAAAAGAGTTAGAAATCTTTATGATCTTAAGGCGTGAGGATTAGGTCGACCATGGCACCGAATATGAGAATCAAATGTTCACCAATTTTTGCAATTCTAAGGGAATCACTCATGAGTTTTTGCACCAATCACCCCACAGCAAAATGGAATTCTTTGAAAGAAAGAATAGAACCTTGCAAGAAATGGCAAGGGTCATGCTAAGTTCAAAGAACTTGTCCAAAAAGTTTTGGGCGAAGCTTTAAACACCGCTTGCCACATTGGCAATAGGGTGTTCCTAAGGATTGGTAGCACTGTCACCCCATATCAAATTCTCCTTGGAAAGAAACCAACTGTAAAATATTTTCATGTGTTTGGTTGTGTTTGTTATATTCTCAATGATAGAGAATACTGTCCAAGTTTGATTCAAAAAGTGACAAAGCAATTTTCATGGGATATTCCACAAACAGTAGAGCTTACAGAGTTTTCAATCTCAAAACTAAGACCATTATGGATTCTGCTAATGTTAAATTTGATGACTCACTTGATCTTAACCTCAAGACTGCTGAGGATGATGTTTCGGGTTGCTTCTTTGAATTTGGAAGGATGAAGAAACAGTCTTTGAAAAAGCAAAAGAAACTTCCAGTCTTTGTTAAAAATGATGAACCTGACAAGGATGTAACCAAGGATGTGGACACATCTGCCTCCACATCTGAACCCACATCTGCACCCACATCCACTCAAACTCCTGTAACGAGGACGGTTCCTGCTGATTCTGATCGGGATGATGCTCCAGAAGGTAATGTGAATGGGTGTGTGGATAGGTCAAAGGATATCCCTTCAAAAATCCAGAAAAACCACCCCACTTCACAAGTTGTGGGAGATGTGCATGCTCAAGTGAGAACTAGACAAAAGGACAAAGTTGATTATAGAAAGATGGCTGGTTTATGGAGTTGCTCCTCAGCATACTCTCAGGTAAGCTTCTGTTGTTTTGTTTCTAAAATTGAACCTAAGAATGTTACTGAAGCATTGAAAGATGCTGACTGGATTATGGCTATGCAAGATGAATTAATTCAGTTTGAAAAAAATGAGGTATGGACTCTTGTTCCTAGACCCTCACATGGTAATGTCATAGGAACCAAATGGATTTTTAAGAACAAAACTGATGAGCAAGGTGTGATAACTAGAAATAAAGCTAGGTTAGTTGCTCAAGGTTATACTCAAATTGAGGGAATTGACTTTGAGGAGACATTTGCTCCTGTTGCAAGAATTGAGTCCATTAGGCTTTTGTTAGCCATTGCATGTTACCTCAAGATTACTCTTCATCAAATGGATGTCAAGAGTGCCTTTTTAAATGGGATATTAAATGAAGAAGCCTATGTTGAACAACCTAAAGGCTTTGTGGACTCCAAATATCCTAATCATGTGTATAAACTGAAGAAAGCTCTGTATGGGCTAAAGCAAGCCCCTAGAGCTTGGTATGGTAGGTTGACTGACCATTTGCTTCAACTAGGATTCAAGAGAGGTGAGGTTGACAAAACCTTGTTTGTGAGAAGAAACAAAAAGGAGATTCTTGTGGCACAAATCTATGTAGATGATATTGTGTTTGGGTCAAACTCTGACCCTATGTTAGCTAACTTTGTGGATAGCATGACTTCCACATTTGAGATGAGCATGGTAGGAGAGTTGAACTTTTTCTTAGGCTTACAAATTAAGCAATTCAAAGATGGCATGTTCATTTCTCAGTCTAAGTATGCCAAGAATCTTGTGAAAAAATTTGAGCTTGAACACTCTTCACATCAAAGAACCCCAATGGGATCTTCCCAAAAGTTAAGCCATGATTCAGATGGTGAGAGTGTTGATCAAACCCTCTATAGAAGCATGATAGGAAGCCTGCTTTACCTCACTGCAAGTAGACCTGACATTATGTTCAGTGTGTGTCTATGTGCTAGATACCAAGCCAACCCTAAAGTGTCCCATCTTAAAGCCTTGAAAAGAATCATTAGGTATGTGAGTGGGACTGTGAACCTAGGTCTACATTACTCTAAAGAAACAAACACAAATTTGGTTGGGTACACTGATTCTGATTGGGCTGGAAATAGTGATGATAGAAAAAGTACCACTGGTGGATGTTTCTACCTAGGTAATAACCTTGTGTCTTGGTATAGTAGGAAACAAAATTGTGTGTCCTTGTCCACTGCTGAGGCTGAATATGTTGCCCTTGGGAGTTCTTTGCACACAATTACTTTGGATGAATCAAATGCTAAAAGATTATGGATTAAATAGCAAAGTTTTGACTGCTTTTTGTGATAACAAAAGTGCCTTGGACCTATCTACACCTCCTGTTCAACATTCTAGAACAAAGCACAGTGATATTAGACATCATTTCATTAGAGATCTTGTAGAGCAAAAAGCGTGTGTCTGGAATTTGTTGGGACCGAAAATCAATTGGCGATATATTTACAAAGGCATTAGATTTGGAGAGATTTTCCTCCTTGAGGAAGTCTCTTGGCTTGTGTGATATCTAAGGTTGTGAGACCGAGATGTGTCTCACATCCTCTAACACATCTGTAGATTAGTTTAAGCGAGAAAAAAAAAAAAAAAAAAAAAAAAAAAAAAAAATCATAAAAAGAAAAAAAAAAAACCAAAAATATCATGCATTAGCACGAAATCTCTCAGTGTGGTCACTTGTGAGTCTTCATCTTTGACATTATTTTTGATCACTTAATTGTGAGTATTTCCTGTCCATGTAATCTTTTGATTACTTGGTATAACCTTCCTAGGTATCTCACAGTGGGTGCTAAAAGAAAAAAAAAAAATTTATATATGTGTGAGAAACAGCTGCTTCACCCTTAGTATGAAGCCATACCATTGTGATCAAGTGATTTTCATAAGAAATCTTGAAGTCAAACTTGATAAGATCATTGGGAAAAAGGGCTATCTTTGGGATCAAGTAAAGTGAAAGCTACTCACATTGCAAAAATCCACAACAAAAAATTGGTGGATGCATTCAAGATTTGTGCGGATTGGATTATTGCTCATTGACTTTTTGTGATCTAAATGTGTCCCAATATGTGACTCACATCCTATGCCACATCCATAAGCTGAGAATATTTCCTTCACTTGTGTGTTTGCATCATGCTAGGCATATTGCATTTTAGGACATATAGGAGCTTTGTAAATATGCTAGTTAATTAATTTTCTCTCTTAATTTACTCTTTGATTATATAGGTTTTTAATCTCCAATATCTTTCATGAAAAGAAAAGGTGTGTATCAATCCTTGTTTGAAAAGGTTGAAAAATTCTTTTGGGATTCTATTTTAAAATAAAGATATGCCGAAGCAATTTGTGTTTTCATAAAAATCTTACAAAATCTTGATTTATTTTAATCCCTTATTTTCTTGGAAGGTGCTTGTGTGTTACAACCTCAAAGGATTTCTAGCCGTTGGAGGACTCTTAAGGATTTTGAGGTATGTTAAACCTCTTTGAAAAAGGATTCCTAATTTTAGTAGGAAAGGGGGAGCTGTGAGTATTTAATATACCTCACATCCGTCCCATCCCCCATAAACCTTGACAAAACCCTTTGTTCTTCCTCCTCTTTGCTCTCAATCACACACACCCTTGCATTAATTCCCTTTACTCTGTTCATCCGACCAAATTTCTTCTGTTAAATGGCTGAGCATTCGAATATCCAAGAGAAAGATATTCTCGACGTTGCTCCCATCTCCATAGCTAAAGGCGAGGGTTCTGTTGTCCTAAACCCTGTGATTTCCAAATTCTTTGCTGAATTTTCTTCCCCATCTCCCTCGTCTGATCCATCAATGGAAGCCTCTTCTCCAAAATCCCCCACATTGGAACACATTCTTTGAAAACCCTAAAGCTCCATCCTCTCCGGTGATCCCACCATCGGATGTCGCCATTGCTGTGGAACCTTCCTCAACTAAGAAGAGGAAGTTGACCCAAGAAAAACCCCCAAAGTCTGCTACAACTCCTGTTCCCCAGCGTGCTCTTCGTCGATCAGGTAGGGTTCGCAAGCTGTCAGAGTCTGACAAAGCTAAGAACCGATCGAAGCCTGGAGGGAAATCTTGGCCTATTGTTCTTGAAGAAGAAGAAGAAGATGAGGTAATCATTCCTCTTGTCAGGACTAGGGCTAAAACGTCTATTCCCCCTTCCTCTGTTAGTAGTCCTGTTGTTACTCCTTCTGTGACTGTTCCTCTTGTTGAATCTGTTATTCCTGATGTTCCTCCCCATGTTGAACCTTTGATCTCTGTTGAAACTGTTCCCCATGCAGAGACTGTTGAGCCAATTGCTCCTATTCCTCCCATAATTTCTTCTGATCCCATAATATCCCCTATTGTTTCACCTTCTGAGGATATTTTACCTTCTCCTGTTGTTGAGCCTTCTGTGCCCTTAGTGTCTAGTCCTGTTGAGGACCTTATTTCCTTCAGTGATGAGGAGCCCCTAGCTAAAGTTTTAATGGATTTAAAGGGTAAGAAAAAGATGGCAACTGATCTTGAGCCTTTTGATGATGGCTGACTCTAGCTCGGATGATGATGATCTTGCCTCGAGATGAGAACTATAAGCTAGGAAGAGAAGAGTTGGATCAAGAAAAAGAAGACCAAGAAATTGATTCCACTGATGCTGATGACACTGAAGTTGAACCCATTGTTGTTCCATTCCCTGTGAAGGATGTGTCTAAGGATGTGCCCACATCCAGGCGCACATCTACTCGAAAGAAAGCTGATTTGGGTATGTCATCTTCTCTATCTCTTGTCTCTAACCCCAAACCCTTTTCCAAAAAGTTTCTGTCCAAAAAGGCTTCTGATAGGTTTGAGTTAATTTCCTCTAAAGCCTTTGTTGTTGAGATGAAAAGGGATAGGGACACCTTTGTTAAACTTGGAATGGATAAGTTTTTTGAGGAAAGAGGATTATTCTTGACTGTGGACCATCCCCTTCCCTTCTATCCAAAATTGGTTTATGAATTTTATGCCAATCTGCCTAAGAATTTTGATAGGACTTACTCTCATTCCACTGGTGTTTATGTTAGAGGAGTATTTGTTCATTTTACACCTTCAGTTATCAATGATTTTCTTGGATTGAGTGATAATCTTGATGATATAGTTTCTATTGAGGAGGATGAACTGGTTTCTGCTCTTACACATGGAAAGGTCACTTCCTGGCCTGTAAAGCCTAAGGATTTAGGTAGTGGTTCATTATCCTCCCTTTATTGTTTTCTCCACTCCATCCTTGCTGCCAATTTGTGTCCCTCAAATAACAAAACCTCTGTTACTAGAATGCAAGCCTTGCTTCTGTATAGATTGGGACTTAAGAAGAATATTAATTTTGGGGATTTCATTTTTAGAAAAATTTGTGATTATGGAGAGTCTCCCTCAAAGAAATGGTCTTTGCCTTACCCTTCTTTAATCTCCCAAATCATCATTGCTAATGGAGTGAAGGCGAAAGAGGAGAAGAAACAGGTTGATAACTTTGCTCTGTTTAAGGAGACCAAAACTCTGTTAGACCCTAAGCAAAGGCATGTTGATCTTCCTGTGGGTACATCTCACGAAATTGCTATGCCGGATGTGGATACATCGAACCCTTGTTGTAACCCCATTTGATGTCCGAGATGAAAGATTTAGATGCTTTGAGATTGCTAGTCTTTGAAGCTCAAGCTCAAGCCTCCTTGCCCATGCCAATAACCTTAAAGCTCTTAAAGCTAATCTTCTCAAATGGCATGCTTCACTTTACGCTCAAAAAGGGGAGATGGTCTTTGGTGCTGATCTTTCTTCTTTGCTTTTGGAGGAGATAAAATTTGGAACACTGCTGTGTCTGCTTCCAATTGGAGAGGCTGGGAACTTTAACTTAGGGGGAGAAAAGTTTTTTGAATTGATGTTTTTTAAAGACAATTTTAATTTTCTGCTTTAGTTTGTTAGTTTTTAAAACAATGGTTTGTAATAGCTTTAAGTAGGACATGGCTGAATGGTTTTTTGGTTTTGCTTAATGAACTACTAGTATTCTGTTCTAATTCTGTTTTGCAGTTTTTATGTGTGGATGTGTATACACATCTGGACACACATCCATTCAGGGGGAGTCATGCTCTTTCTACATTTTGTGGTCATAATATTTTGATTGTTATAAATCTTTGGTTTTGACCAGAAAGTCCAAAATAGGGGGAGATTGAAAACGTGAGTTTTATGGGAACATATTTATGTTTCCTTATTTAATTTGTCTTCTATTATGGTAAGAAGATTTTGAGACTTTCATGGAGATTTATAAGTATCTTATTTTTATTAAAAGAGATTGTAATTATGTAAATATCTTTTATTTATGTACATAGTTTTATATTAGGACTAACCTACTAATATTTGATTTCCTTGTGAGTGTGTTATATGTTTTCATATAGAAAAAGGAATCTCACAAAGGAAGAAGTCGATTGCATGAAGATCTTCTCCAAGGTGCTCTATAAATACAAGGCATTCAGCACAAAGAGAAGTTACACAATTTACGAGAGAAAATCACATTCTTCATAGTCATTCGACATTGTTGTTTTAGGTTGTGAGCTTACATCCGTAACTCACATCTAGGTTTTCATAAAGTTCTCTTGTTTTACTTCTGATTGAATAAGTCCTACTTGGGAAAGGGGAGTTGTTCATATCATAGAAGGTGATTAGAACTTGTTTAGTATTTTCATATTTTAGTTTTTCACTTATTTGTTTTTGTAAGAAACATAAGTTTTTATAGTGAAAAGGTTTTTGGGCGTAAGCCTAGTTTGCTGATCACACGGATCGATGGCGTATATAACTCTTGAGTTATTGCATTTTATTTACTTTTATTTACTTTATTCCGCTGCATTATCTGTGGATGTGTGGACAGTTGTGAGACACATCTGTACTCACATCCTTTGCCTATTGCGTGATCCAAGTTTCCTAGCTACACGAAACTTTCAGAAGGGGTTACGTAAGAAATAAAGAAGGAAAATACAAGGAAAAGCGACTCCTGGCTTGTAAATATCCACACCTCAGAGTTAGTTATAGGGTCGCTAGCTATAACCATTTTTTTCCCGCCAACTAACCACCTCACCCCCTTCTTCGGACCTAGATCAAACTCAAAAATGGGACAAGTACTCTATGGGACAAATGGTACCTTCTCACTTTCCCTCTGATTTAATACAAACGGTAAAGATCAGTCGACTTAGCTCAATTGTTCAGGCGTTATTACAACGTCATCAAGTAGATCAATCCGGCTATTATAAGGCCCATGACCCAATAGTAAAGATCAGTCGACCTAGCTCATTTTTCGACCGTCATTGATCCCGACCTAATACTACGATCATCTTCTCTCTTGGACAAATGGTACCCTATGATTGAAGCCCAATTGTTCAGGCGTTATTACAACAACGTCATCAAGTAGACCACCTAAAATTAAGTTTTATACTTGATGACGATGTTGTAATAACGCTGTTGAAAAATATGCAAATCCAATAAAATTAAGTTTTATATGTTGAAAAATAAGGTACATAAGAAGCTAAGCAAAAATTCTAGAAATAAGTCAACTAAATAAACCAAAATTATAGCTGGGATCTCCTAATCATAGTATTTGGTGACATTGTTATGTCACCTTCTTTTTCTATTTGCCAGTCCCTTTTGCTTCAACCCTTTCTTTCCTTCAAGCTATTCCTATTCCACCCCCCTCTCCCCTTTGTTTTAAAATCAACCCCTCTCCTCAGGGACCTCCCAACATCTCTCTCTCTCTCTCTCCTCTTTTCTCTCTCTCCTCTCTCTCTCTCTCTCACACACACACAATGAAGAACACCATGAACAACACCAACACAAAGCTCATCCTACTCCACCCTTACATTCAAAGACAAGGTACCTCAAACCGCCTCTGGCTTATCGCATTCGCCTCCATGTTCAGCGTCGCCTTGCTTCTCACGTTAATCTACACCCGTGATTCCTTCTCCCCACCCACCCACCGTTCCTCCACTTCCACCGCTGCTGCTGCCGCCGTTTCCGCCGCTTCCCTCCACCACCGGCCACTTCCCAAATCCGTCACCAAAGCATTAATCCACTACGCATCTTCATCTAACAGCTCGGATCATATGTCTCACACCGACATGAAACAAATCTCCGACGTACTCAAGCAATGCTCCCCACCTTGTAATTTCCTCATCTTCGGCCTCACCCCCGAAACCCTCCTCTGGAAGGCCCTAAATCACAATGGCCGCACCGTCTTCATCGACGAAAATCGGTACTACGCCGCCTACATTGAAGAAAAATACCCCGAAATTGAAGCTTACGATGTCCAATACACCACCAAAATCAGCGATTTGAAGGATTTGGTATCCTCCGTGAGGGAACAGTCACGAAATGAGTGCCGGCCGGTGCAGAATCTACTATTCTCCGACTGTAAACTCGGACTGAACGACCTACCTAATCAATTGTACGAATTGGACTGGGATATCATACTGGTGGACGGGCCAAGAGGGTACTGGCCTGAGGGACCCGGAAGGATGGCGGCTATATTCACCGCCGGCGTACTGGCGAGGAGCAAAAAGGGCGGGAAGGATAAAACGCACATATTTGTGCACGATTTTAACAGAGAGGTGGAAAGGGTTTCGAGCGATGAGTATTTGTGTAAGGAGAATTTGGTGAAATCATCAAAGGATTTATTGGGCCATTTTTTGGTGGGAAAGATGGATGTCAACAGTGTTCAATACTGCAGGAACCATACGGCGTCGTCTTGATGTTTTTATTTTATATTATTTTATTTTTCGATCTTTATTTTGCCATCTGTTTTGTATGTTTTTAATGAATATGGTGTTGCAAGATCTGAAATTTGGTTATTTATGAAAATGATCCAATTTTATTTTTTTATCTTTTATTTACCATTTTTCCCTTAGGGTGGGGCATTTTCAAGGGTACAAATGTAATTTCAGTCAAGAAACAATTTGTAAATTGGTATGTCACATAAATGTTTTTTTCTTCATTTCACTGATCATCAGTCAATTGCGCTAACTGGTCTCGATAGATGCAAAGGTTGTGTACAGTAACATACTTCGGAGATAACCGTACAATCCACTCGAAATTCAATAAATGGAGAAGTATAAGTCAAAAGTTTCAAAATTTAGTAGGTGACAATAACATTTCAGATGAAAAAGTCGTTAATAAATGTATACCTACACCCCAAGGAAAGTTTGCCCTGATCCTCATTTGGCCTAAGAGAAATAGGTTGCGTACTAGCAACCTATCCCATGCTCAAAGTTGTATCAATAAAAAAAAATATATGAAATACTATCAAAACATATGATTTCGAATAAAAAAAGAAATAAAGAAAATAACATCATAACGTTTAATTAAAATGTTAAAGCATATCTGTAAAATATTTAGAAATTCACCACACTGGCTAGTATCGGGGTGAGTGACACAGCAAAGTTCCCTATATAAAAAGGCTAAACATGCAATACCCCAGCTGTGCATGTGTATCCTCTCAATATCTCTAAGTAAAGGAAGATAAAACAACTGCACCTTGCTGTTAGTACGATCTGGTATCACATTAGCCCCAAGGGCTATCAAAATATAGGCACGCGTATACCTATCAACCAAGTCTGGGGGGAGGGGAAATCAGCGGGAAGGCTACCAAACTCAGAAAAATGTGTATTAAGCCACTTAATCTTTAGACTACTTCCATCAAACGCTGCATCAGGTGGGACAACTGTCACGACCCTAAACCTAGGCTTTATTTTGATATATGTTTGTGTTGGGTTTCGAGGGTCCATGCGCAGCGGAAGAATGCAAATTAACTCGAAAACTCGGAGCCTAGGATCCGTTCTAGATGATTAATTAAGAAGTATGAAATAGAATAACCAACCTTGTGTGCTTTTGTCGTTGATAAACGCGTTCCAACTCCAGATTGATGAACTAGTGAATCCTCGATGAACGATTCTTGAATCACGAACGTTAGATCTTGATTGGCGAAGATCCTCTATGTGTATCCACGCGTTGAACGAACCCTAGAACAATTCTAGGTGGATTGCTAGATCCTTGATTGAAACTCCTTTCAATCAATAAAGAATTATGGAATTGGATTGTATTGATTTCTCAATTCACAATTGAAAATCTCTCTCTTTTGTGTTTCTCTAAACCCAAAACGTGAGTATGACTGCTAGGGCAACTAAGGGTTTGTATTTATACGTTATAAATATTTTTCCCTCGCGAAAACCCTAATTTTAAGTCAATTACGTGTCAGTCCAGCGCCGACGGGACGACTCGTCCCCCCAGGGGATGAGTCGTCCCCTGGCACCAAGCTTCTGATACAGGAGTCCCCTTTAAGGGGAATAGTTGGTTCTGGTCTGGGGACGAGTCGTCCCCTGAGTACAGAAATTCCATATTCTTCATTTTTGACAATTCGTTCGATGTGTGTGACCCCATAGGACTATATTATGTTGACAATGAGTTCGATCACATCGATCCTCATAAGACATGAGCGGACTCTAGCAAGCCATCATGCCTACCCAAATAATATAATATCAAGTTCGATTTTCCTACATAGAACATATCACAATCCCATTGTCACACGATGTTATATTGAACATGAGTCATGGTCCACGTCAACTCATATTGTTCAATGCTTTCTCGTTACCAAGTAAATTGATCAATCGAATGTAATTAATGTAACGACCCTAACCATAGACACTAGTTTTAGTATAATAGTATATGCTTTTAATATTATTGTTAATATTATGTGCTCATTTTATATCCTTGACTTCTAATATTAGGATGAAATGATTGGGAAATAAAATAATGTTATAGGGGGAAATATAAAAATAGAAAATAAATAAAGAAGGGAAATGAGATTAATGTGTGTGGGCAAAGAAAATTAGAATAAAGGGTTTAATTGCACTACCTTAGAATTTAGAGGACCAAATTGTTTATTTTGGGAAGTCTTTGATTGATAAGGGATGGGGGGCCATCCCCATGAAATCCTCCCCTTCCTTGATTCCTTAGTCAAGAAAGCCCCATACCCCATACTTCCCCCTACTATTTCCATACTCCCTCTACCCTCCTCCATCATCCTCCTCATTTTAGTCGATAACCCGTCACTAAAATGGTCCAAAAAAAAACCCGACCATTTAAATAGCGACGGAATGATCCGTCGATAATCCGTCACTAAAATGGTCCAAAAAAATAAAATGACCATTTAAATAACGACGGAATAATCCATCGATAATCCGTCACGAAAATGGTTCAAAAAATAAAACGACCGTTTAAATAGCGAAGGAATTTTCCGTCACTAATCCGTCGGCATAATGCTTTAAATTGGTCGTTTATTTTACCAAATTATCGACGGATTTTAAAACGTTAGTGACGGAAATATCCGTCGCTAAATCTGATTGAGAACCGTCAGTAATCCGTCAAAAAATTTAGTGACGCACGTTTTAACATCGGATTTTTTTTGTCTAAAATCCGTCACTAAATTGATTTAGTGACGGATTTTTGGCATTTAGTGACGAATTTTTCCGTCAGTAACTGCCGTTTTTCTTGTAGTGGGGGCCATCCCCATGAAATCCTCCCCTTCCTTGATTCCTTAGTCAAGAAAGCCCCATACCCCATACTTCCCCCTACTATTTCCATACTCCCTCTACCCTCCTCCATCATCCTCCTCATTTTATCTCTTACCATTTTCCATGGAATATGGTCATTGTGAAACCCACCTCTTCTCAAGCTCCTATCAAGTTCATTCCTTTTCCATTTTTAAATCCAAGTGTACTTTTGTGATGGGTGCATCTAAGGGAGTTGATCAAGCCAAGAAAAGCTTCATTCCATCTTGTAATTGCTAAAGGTGAGTTATTATGAACCTCCCCTTCTTTAAATTTTCATGAAGATTTAATGTTGTTATTGTTGTTCTAATGACTATTTGATGCTTGGGAAAACTTTCTTGGATTGAGGAATTTGTTAGTTTATAGAAAATGTGGTGTTATTGTTCATGGAAGTGATAAAGAGTAAAATGATATGGTTTAAGTAGAGATAAGAATGTTAAAAATGAAATGTAGTAGTGTAATGGGTAGAATAACTAAGTTGTAAGTGGGTTAAATCCATCTTACTTGGATTAGAATGGTTTAGAATGAGTTTTGGTGAAGTTAGCAACCCCCTTTTTATGCCTTTGTTCGCACATACTAGGTGCGCGCCCACTATGACCGGGTGCGCGCCCGCTTTCATTCTGGTCACTTTCAGGCGCGCGCCCACCAGGACCGGGTGTGCGCCCACTAGGACCGGGTGCGCGCCCACCAGGACCGGGTGCGCACCCACTCTGTTTTTCAGCATTTACCCATTTTTCTTCCGTAATTCCCATTAGGTCCTCCAATAAATTGAACCTTTGATTTCTTAAAATACCGCACAAGTCCTTTTTACTCTCAAAAGGTCTCCGCTCCATTCCGTTCCACTTTTGCTTCCTTTCTTCACTTTAATCTACCATTTTTCCACCTAATTAACCTGTAGTCATAAAGACACTAGAAAATGCTTGGTAACCTTGTTTGGCAACGTAACCAATGTGACTCCAACTTGGTAAATTGAGCTTGAACCTTCATAGAGACCTCGTAACATGGAATTGTCCGAAAAATGGTTGTTAAGCTTGATTCGTACTTCACCAATGTGGTTCGAACTTGGGAAGTAGATCATGAATTTTTATTAAGGATATCCGAGGTTGTGTAATGACTTCATAGGAATGATTTATGGTACATGGTGACATTGTTATTCCAAGGGTGGATTATGTGGCATATTATTATATCGTTATCCCAAGTGTGGATTATTCGGTTATATTGTTACCTTATTTGATCTCATATTCATTGATTGTGCTATGTATAGTGTATCACTTAAATGTTGCACTATGATATTGGTTGAACATGAGTATATTTTACCATGTGGTTATATTGCTTAAATGTTGCACTATGATATTGGTTGGACATGAGTATATTTTATCATGTGGCTATATTGCTTATCCCCTTTGTGGATTATATTTCAAGTAACTATTATGTGCTTGATAATGTGTTAATCAGCTGATGTTGGGGGTATAACATAATACGATCAAATATGGAAGTGTGACCTAATGTGATCGGATTATGTTATATCTGTGACCGTCCCCTTCTGTGGCCACAGGTTGGGGTATAGCATCTGTATTGAGCCAAAAGCCTTACAGAGTTGCTACTATCTTATATGGTTCCCTGAAAAACGGGTCTTATAAGATGTGAGTATTGCTTAAGCAACTCACCTAAGATTGGAGTATTATTATACCCAATGTTGTACGACTATTGTTCAGACGGGAAAAGGTAAACCAAGGTAATGGAAGGTGTTTACAGCTTTTCCAATGTGTTGCATGCAACTTGTTATGTGTTGCATCTTATATGGCATATTGCTGCATTCATAATAGCTTGCTGAGATTTATTCTCACCCCTCTCCCTTTAATGTTTTTAGATTCCGAGACAGGCGGACCGGCCAAGTAAGGGCGGTGAGGAGTTTGGAAGTAGTATTTTGGGACTTGTCGGGGTATGATTAGGTTGACGTGGAAAGGGTGTTTTGGTATAATTCATTTAATGAGTTGTATTTATAAACTTTAAATTTACGTCATAACCGATGTCTTTTTGTAACTAAAACGGTTTATTACTTTCAAAGTTGGTCAACTCTTTCTCCATCGTAGAAATGTGTAGAGTTATTTTGAAATGGTTATGACAATTGTGTTTATATTTGAAAGTTAAATCAAAGTTTTAAAAGTTAAGGAAATTTGGGTTAGTTTGAGGACGCTCCAGCTCGGGACACGTGTAGGTTCCGGGTCGGGGTCCTCATAGTTGGTATCAGAGCTCGGTTAGAGTTCTAGGGGAGAGTCTAGCTGAGTGAGAGTGTGTGATAACTGACGTCGAGGGTTTAATGCAGGAATTTGTTCAATGACAGAAAATGATAATGACCAACCAAAGAATCAAGGAAATGTGAGCAATATGGAGAGATAGATTCCTCCACAATCATTTGCGGTATACTACCTGTCTCCGGAGTTAGGGGTCATACTTTTCTAAATTCCCGTTCATTTCGTTCTCATGTGGCATTACATTTCACTTTTATTTGCATAAATGGCTTAAGAGTTGTCTTATGTGCTGGAGGTTCTACTCTTATGGGAGAGTACCTCGAATCATTCTTGATTATCATGGTAATTGTGATTAAGTGGGCATGGATTGCCGGTGGATGTGGTAGAGATACCAATCCGTGAATTATTGTAATATTGACCTGAAATATTGAGTAGTTGTTGTGGTTGGGGAGGACTGTCGCAAGAAGCGAGTCTCCTTATCTATGTTTGATTTGCCTCCGTGTGTAGTTGAGGCGGATAAGCTATTTATTGATATTATGTCATAATATGCGTAAATGTCAAAAGTAGGGCCTAAGGAATGTGAAGGTTATTTGGGTTATGTGTCATATTTAAGTAAAAGACACTTGAATTATCTCATGTACCGGTGGTAAATAAATTGGTGAACTCTTAGTTGAGGTTAGGTATATGGCCTAATTAAGAATGGTTTAGGGTTGTATAACTTGCGTGAGTGTTTATACATTGGTGCCTCGTGGTGGAGACTAGATATATGAGACTAGTATTGAAGGTAATGGTCTAAGTGGGATTATATGGTTTATAAGATATCGCGAGTACGAGTCCTTATAGAACTGACATATAATTGCCTTATGTGCTATAAGTATATCCTCTAATGAGAGATTGATTGTATTCTTGCTACTAATTTGAATAGGAAATCAGATATTCTTGTAGGTGTTATCACCCTATAAGTTGACTAAGTGGTGTTTCCCATGTGAGTTTCGGGTTCCCATCAGGTATCATGCCAGGATATTGAGGCTTTGAGTGATATAAGGTACTATGTTGGTATTCGGATACCTAGATAGAGGACACTAATTGGGATGATGGAATTGATGATTCAACTTGGGAAATTATTCGATAAAGAAGATGATAAGCTCAGCGAATTTCCGTAAGAATAAATTGTTACTATATTTAGGAAAGATGATACTTGGAGGTTATTTATTGATTATAGAGATCTCAAATTGGTAACTGTGAAGAATAAAGTATTCGTTATCACCTGTTAATGATTTATATGACTGATTTTAGAAACTAGTAGAATACTCAATGGTTATTAGTTGAATTTTCGGGGTGTTACAATTATAGTGAATAATTGTTTTAAGGATATACTTAAGACAACATTTTTATCTAGTGTGAACTTTATGAATTGTGGTTGTGTATTGGTTATGGAGAAGTAAATAGGGTAAATGAGAAGAGGTATAATAGATATAGTTAATTGTGACTTATATGATCAACTACAGGAATTGGAAATATATGTATATGGTTTACCTTGGGAAATGGGTATCATTAGTTGAGAACATAATATGAGGATAAATCTTATAGGAAGGCAGGATACTTTAGGATGATTACACCCTATATGTTTACTTAGTTGCGCAACTCATATGGGAGATTGGTGTGATGCTTGGGAAAGTATTGACGTTATACTGATTTTGAGTTGTTGATGGTTATCGAGAGGTAAGTTAGTTTACACTGTTAAGGTTTAATTGTAATTCGGGGATGATTGATCTATGTGAGTTTCAACTCTATTTTCTTATTAGGAAATCATGGTAGTTGATAGGAAACTTGATGTATGCAATACGTTGTTACTAAGTACAATACCAATATCAAAGGTAGGGAATAGATGACTCAAATTAAGTAAAAGTGTTGAATTTTCAACTTGAGAAATTATGGAATTGAGGATGGTTTACCAAGTTTATTATCTTAATGAATGTTTTAGTGCTATTTATAGAAGATAGTATTAGTATTACGAGGTTTTGTTTTCTTATGGATAATTTAACTAAGTATAAATATTATGAGTGGTGGCTACACTATAAATAGAGGTCAAATAAGAATATTTTGTTAGAATTGTTTTAAATGTGCTTTACAACTTTGAATTGTATATTGAACTTCGGTATGAGCAATTGTGCCCTTCGGGGATATATTGATTTATTAAAATCAGTGAACCGTTTTTGTGTACATTAAAATCTGGGAGTAATTTAATTATCTACCACTGGTATGGGACAGTTGTAGATCATTAAATCACTCGAGTTAGTTTTGTTAGCTGATCAATCTTTTAAAAAAAAAAATCTTAAAATTGTGAGTGGTTTAGTTAATTAAAACTGGTATGAGACGGTTTTAAATAAATAAACCATTCGAGTCTCATTGGATTCCTTTTTATATACCCTTTGTAATTCTGAAAGATGTTGTAAATTTTAGAAAGACATGTTATTTTAAAGATATAGTTCGTACAGAAGCAAGTAAAAAGGCAATCTAGTTCCCCTATAATGATTAATTGTATTAAAGTTTTGATCCGAGAAATGATTTGATAAATTGTGGGGTTATTAATGTGACGGTCGCAGTAGACTTGGTTTTTGTATTGGAGTGGGATCGGCTCCGTTGTGGGCGGCCAACCATTTGATTTGAATATTGATCTGTCACTGGACCTGAACATAATTGGAACATTGAATTGTGAAATATGGTCAATTAATATTCCGTTAGTGGAATCAGGGTCTTATTAGCATGTCCATATTTATTATTCCATGGGCAATTGTTTAATGATTGTATTACGAGAACTGCGGATAAGATAATTGAACTAACTCGTTTCAAGTGAGTCAAGACATAAGGTGGTTTGATCACAAATGTGAAAATAGAATTTTGACGTTGGAAGATTTATTAGAACATTTAGAGTTCTAGATGAAACTTGAGAGTATTATCACGATGGATTTTGTGATTGAGTTATCTTGGAAGTAAAAAGGGTATGTTGTTTTGTTTATAGAAAATTGATTTGTAGTTCCTACTCATTATATAGGAATATAGTGATGAGATTCTTTGATCAAGTTCTCGTATATGTTAGGGGATAGTTTGACTGTATAAACCCCATAGTATTAAATGGGTTGGATAGACATCAATTGGGGAAGGTCCTTTTGAAATGTATGAATGCTAGTAAGTTTAACCTTGTGAAAATTTGAGGAAACATTACTTATTGTTGAGGGTATGCTACGGAAATGTACAACGGATGTTAGTAGTCGATAGGACGTACGGGTACCAGTGGTTGGGGGCGTATAATAGTAGTTATCATTCTAGCATTGAGATAAAACCGTATGAGGTGTGGTTCGGGAAGAAAATATCGATCTCCAATTTGTTGGGGTGAGGTTGGTGAAGCAAGGCCTAAGGTAAATTGGCGCCAAAGTTTGTTAATCCATTTGAAGTTTTAGAAAAGGTTGGTGATTTGACTTATAGACTGGCTTGTAGCAGCTTATAGAGTATTCGAAGTTTTAAATGTAATATCGTAATGTATTTGGTGACATAAGTTGTAATACTTTATTTAATTATATTTTTATTGAGGTCGTGAAAATTCGGGTTAGTGATATTTGTATGATATTCTTGGAACATTTAAGTTGTAATATCGTATTATTAAATGGAATTAGAAATCTTGGGGAAGAATCACAACATTGAAGAGACTATTTGGGAATTGGAGTATGAGTTATACATAAGTAACCAAGGCGGGTTGAACATTTAAGTAAGTACCAGTCAAATTCGGGATGAATTTTCTTTAAGGGGGAGTGAGTGTAACGACCCTAACCATAGGCACTAGTTTTAGTATAATAGTATATGCTTTTAATATTATTGTTAATATTATGTGCTCATTTTATATCCTTGACTTCTAATATTAGGATGAAATGATTGGGAAATAAAATAATGTTATAGGGGGAAATATAAAAATAGAAAATAAATAAAGAAGGGAAATGAGATTAATGTGTGTGGGCAAAGAAAATTAGAATAAAGGGTTTAATTGCACTACCTTAGAATTTAGAGGACCAAATTGTTTATTTTGGAAAGTCTTTGATTGATAAGAGATGGGGGGCCATCCCCATGAAATCCTCCCCTTCCTTGATTCCTTAGTCAAGAAAGCCCCATACCCCATACTTCCCCCTACTATTTCCATACTCCCTCTACCCTCCTCCATCATCCTCCTCATTTTATCTTTTACCATTTTCCATGGAAAATGGTCATTGTGAAACCCACCTCTTCTCAAGCTCCTACCAAGTTCATTCATTTTCCATTTTTAAATCCAAGTGTACTTTTGTGATGGGTGCATCTAAGGGAGTTGATCAAGCCAAGAAAAGCTTCATTCCATCTTGTAATTGCTAAAGGTGAGTTATTATGAACCTCCCCTTCTTTAAATGTTCATGAAGATTTAATGTTGTTATTGTTGTTCTAATGACTATTTGATGCTTGGGAAAACCTTCTTGGATTGAGGAATTTGTTAGTTTATAGAAAATGTGGTGTTATTGTTCATGGAAGTGATAAAGAGTAAAATGATATGGTTTAAGTAGAGATAAGAATGTTAAAAATGAAATGTAGTAGTGTAATGGGTAGAATAACTAAGTTGTAAGTGGGTTAAATCCATCTTACTTGGATTAGAATGGTTTAGAATGAGTTTTGGTGAAGTTAGCAACCCCCTTTTTATGCCTTTGTTCGCACATACTAGGTGCGCGCCCACTATGACCGGGTGCGCGCCCGCTTTCATTCTGGTCACTTTCAGGCGCGCGCCCACCAGGACCGGGTGCGCGCCCACTAGGACCGGGTGCGCGCCCACCAGGACCGGGTGCGCACCCACTCTGTTTTTCAGCATTTACCCATTTTTCTTCCGTAATTCCCATTAGGTCCTCCAATAAATTGAACCTTTGATTTCTTAAAATACCGCACAAGTCCTTTTTACTCTCAAAAGGTCTCCGCTCCATTCCGTTCCACTTTTGCTTCCTTTCTTCACTTTAATCTACCATTTTTCCACCTAATTAACCTGTAGTCATAAAGACACTAGAAAATGCTTGGTAACCTTGTTTGGCAACGTAACCAATGTGACTCCAACTTGGTAAATTGAGCTTGAACCTTCATAGAGACCTCGTAACATGGAATTGTCCGGAAAATGGTTGTTAAGCTTAATTCGTACTTCACCAATGTGGTTCGAACTTGGGAAGTAGATCATGAATTTTTATTAAGGATATCCGAGGTTGTGTAATGACTTCATAGGAATGATTTATGGTACATGGTGACATTGTTATTCCAAGGGTGGATTATGTGGCATATTATTATATCGTTATCCCAAGTGTGGATTATTCGGTTATATTGTTACCTTATTTGATCTCATATTCATTGATTGTGCTATGTATAGTGTATCATTTAAATGTTGCACTATGATATTGGTTGAACATGAGTATATTTTATCATGTGGTTATATTGCTTAAATGTTGCACTATGATATTGGTTGGACATGAGTATATTTTACCATGTGGCTATATTGCTTATCCCCTTTGTGGATTATATTTCAAGTAACTATTATGTGCTTGATAATGTGTTAATCAGCTGATGTTGGGGGTATAACATAATACGATCAAATATGGAAGTGTGACCTAATGTGATCGGATTATGTTATATCTGTGACCGTCCCCTTCTGTGGCCACAGGTTGGGGTATAGCATCTGTATTGAGCCAAAAGCCTTGCAGAGTTGCTACTATCTTATATGGTTCTCTGAAAAACGGGTCTTATAAGATGTGAGTATTGCTTAAGCAACTCACCTAAGATTGGAGTATTATTATACCCAATGTTGTACGACTATTGTTCAGACGGGAAAAGGTAAACCAAGGTAATGGAAGGTGTTTACAGCTTTTCCAATGTGTTGCATGCAACTTGTTATGTGTTGCATCTTATATGGCATATTGCTGCATTCATAATAGCTTGCTGAGATTTATTCTCACCCCTCTCCCTTTAATGTTTTTAGATTCCGAGACAGGCGGACCGGCCAAGTAAGGGCGGTGAGGAGTTTGGAAGTAGTATTTTGGGACTTGTCGGGGTATGATTAGGTTGACGTGGAAAGGGTGTTTTGGTATAATTCATTTAATGAGTTGTATTTATAAACTTTAAATTTACGTCATAACCGATGTCTTTTTGTAACTAAAACGGTTTATTACTTTCAAAGTTGGTCAACTCTTTCTCCATCGTAGAAATGTGTAGAGTTATTTTGAAATGGTTATGACAATTGTGTTTATATTTGAAAGTTAAATCAAAGTTTTAAAAGTTAAGGAAATTTGGGTTAGTTTGAGGACGCTCCAGCTCGGGACACGTGTAGGTTCCGGGTCGGGGTCCTCATAATTAATCACATTAATTCATTCGAACATGGCCATGTACATCATCAATCTTACTTACGAGTGGCCAAGCAAACATCTCTCTTTACGAGGGACAAATTTCCATCTTGACTTATCATTCTTCCCAACAAGAATCCTATCATGCCAATAATAGCCCTTATTGTTATCCGGTTAAAGACAACGTTAAACTATATCAAACATAATATTCATCGAGTGGAAGACGATGATAATCTCAGGTCAAAGGATATCAATGATATGACTATATGAGATTTAATTATGACATTTGACCATGACATAAATCTCATAATGGGTCAAGTCCAGTACCTTGTTCTCTAACAAGTACCCATGAATTTAATGTGCATCCATATGCATATAATCATCACATGATTATCCATTAAACTTCATACTAGTGCTTCATAAGTACTAGGGACACGATTATTAAAGTAAACATGCAAACATATATAATAATCAAAGTAACAATCTCTTATATAAATGAAAACTGACATTACATATAAGTCTATCTCTATAGGCCTAGGGCACTAACACCTACAGTCTCCCACTTGCACTAGGCCCAATCATTCATGTGTCTTATACCCATGGACCTAACATGACCATCATGTTTAGCTTGTGGCAAAGGCTTGGTGAGAGGGTCCGAAATGTTGTCATCCATAGGTACCTTTGCATATCTTAACGTCTTCCCTTTCACAGATTTCTCAAATGAGGTGGAAATGTCTCAAAATGTGTTTGAATCGTTGATGTGACCTTGGTTCTTTTGCTTGCACAAATGACACCACAATTGTCACAACAAAGTTCCACCGGATTAGTGATACTTGGAACAATTCCAAAACATTAATGAACTTTTGATCCAAACTGCCTCTTCTAGCTACATCATATGTTGCCAAAATTCGGCCTTAGTAGTAGAATCGGCTACGATTTTTGTGCTTGGAACTCTTCCAACAAAATCGCACCTCCAATAAGCATAAACACAAATCCTAATTGCGATTTTAATTAACTTTGTCAGTTTGAAAGCTAGCATCCGTGTAACCTTTACAACAAGCTTAACTTCCAACCTTTCAAATACCAAGAACGTATCCTTAGTTCTTCTTAAGTACTTTAAGGATCGCCTTGACTGCCATCCAATGGTTCTCACCAGGATCAGATCGGTATCGACTCGTCATGCTCAAAGCATACGAGACGTAGGGTCTAGTACAAATCATGGCATACATGACAGATCCAAATGCCGGAGCATATGGAACTTCATTCATTCTCTTTTGCTCATCAGTTGTCATAAGACACTGAATCTCGCTAAGAGTAACACCATGATGTAGGTGTTAGTGCCCTAGGCCTATAGAGATAGACCTTTATGTAATGTCATTGTTCATTTATATATGAGATTGCTTCTTTGATTATTATATGTGTTTGCATGTTTAGTTATAATAATCGTGTCCCTAGTACTTATGAAGCACTAGTATGAAGTCTAATGGATAATCATGTGATGATTATATGCATGGAGATGCACATTAGATTCATGGGTACTTGTTAGAGAACAAGGTACTGGACTTGACCCATTATGAGATTTATGTCATGGTCATATGTCATAATTAAATCTCATATAGTCATATCATTGATATCCTTTGACCTGAGATTATCATCGTCTTCCGCTCGATGAATATCATGTTTGATATAGTTTAACGTTGTCTTTAACCGGATGACAATAAGGGCTATCATTGGCATGGTATGATTCTTGTTGGGAAGAATGATAAGTCAAGATGGAAATTGTCCCTCGTAAAGAGAGATGTTTGCTAGGCCACTCGTAAGTAAGATTGATGTAGTGCATGGCCATGCCCGAATGAATTAATGTGATTAATATCATTTGATTAATCAATTTACTTGGTAACGAGAAAGCATTGAACAATATGAGTTGACGTGGACCATGACTCATGTTCAATATTGTGATGATGTTGCCATTCGCGGGAAAATTCGATTTTTGCGTTTCTTTGAAAAACCAAATAAAACCGGAAAACGGAGTCGCCACGCCATTTTAATTTTGAGGGCCAAAACTTTGAAAAAAGCCCGAGATCAGAGATTTAGGTTCGGAGGTCATGTTACGCGTCGGGAAGGACGTTAGTGTGCACCCGACGCGCCTCGTAAAACGAGTCTTCCAAGCTGAAAATCATTTGTGTGTGTGTGTGTGTGTGTGTGTGTGTGTGTTTTGGCCAAAATAAGTTGAAATTCAGAAAAGTAAAAATTGGGATATCTTTTTAAGACTTTAAACTGATCCCATGATTTTTTGGAAGATTTTTGGATTGAGATTTGGTACTCAAAAGACCTTTTGAAGTTGAGAGCCATTTCTGCCAGAATGAAAAAGGCAGTGGACCTTTGATTTTGAAAGGGATTCAAGGGTCTTAAAACTTCATAATCTGGATAAACTCAGAGAATGAAAGTTGTTCTAGACACCTTAAATAAAGTTTGTGCGAAGGAATTTTCTATTTTGGAGAAGATTTGAGGGGTCAAAACCTTCTGGAAACCTCAGATATGAGATCTGGATTCCCAGAAGCTGATGAACTAGCCTCTGAAAGAAAATTTGAAAAGAGGAGTTTTACTCACCCAAAAAATAAAGTAAAAATATTTATGGAAAGCTCTGGATGTTGGCTACAAAAAGTATTTTGTAGTCAACACCAAATTACAAGTTCATCTGTGTCCAAAAATTAAGACCATGGACTGAGGTCTGAGAAAATTGCTACTGGACAGCAATTTCTCAAGAAAGAAAATATGATTTTAAGGGGGGTTTTGCATCCATGCTTGTCCCCATTTCCCTAGGTTTTGGTTAGTGATCACTAGACATTTTAGTGGTGAATCAACTATACCAAACCATCCTTGGGGTACATTAGGACTAAGCATTTCATTTGCTTGGGAAGGGGAATTTTATCCTTTGAAATCAAGATTTAGTGCTTGAAAATGGTTTTTTAGGGTTTTGAAAGTGCATTTTTGCAAGTAAGCAAGAAAAGCTTTGAAAATAATGTTGATCTTTGTAGAAGATCATCCATGGAGATGGTCTTCCATGGTGATCTTCTTATATCTAAAGCAAGAAGATGAAGGAACTACATTTTGTAGTTTGAAGATGCATGCATGGTTGAGATTTAGGGTTAGGAAGAGGAGGGTTTACCAATCTTCCTTGTGTTCTTGAGTGTTTGGCTTGAGTGTATGAGTGTTTAGGGCTTTAATATGAGAGTGAGTGGATGAGTATGAGTTGGGAAAGATTGGAGAGAAAAAGGTGACAATTCTTGAAGAATTCTCACTGTTTTCTCTCTATATTTCGCCAGAGGTTCGGTGCAAAATGTGTTCTTCCTTTTATTTCTGTGACTGGAGGGCTCAATTTATAGCCCTCCTGAAAATGCAAAGGTATCCGCGCGGATGGATCCAGGCAGCGTGCACTGTTCATTAAATGCAGCTTCAGCTTTGGACAAGAAGAATAATCTTTTTCAAAATTCAAATTAACAGCCAGTTTTTGTGTCTCCAGCCATTGCTATTTGTGGTTTTATTCTTTTGTTTTTCTTTTTAAGATTCTTTTTAAGGTTTAACCTTAAATAACAATGCCCATTTTACCCTCATTTTGTTAGGAATGTTAGGATAGTTAGGAATTGTTAGAAATGTTATAACTTTCATTAATTTTCTAACGAAAATTCTAACAAGCTCAAATTGGAGCACTTACAGTAGCCCCTCGGCGACGGCGCTTTCGAAGGAAGCGGGGTCGTCGATAAGAGTAAGGCTCCATATTTGGCAGGATGATCGAGTGATCGGGTGGCTGAACCTAGCGATAGGCTACCTACATATCCCGAATGGGAATCAAGCCAGTCGTAGTTCGGGTCTTTGACCCTGGAGATGATGGCGTTTTAGGTGCCTCGAACCTGATGAGCGAGTTCTACAGTCGTTTGCTGGAAAGAAACTCTGCTGGGGATAAGAGATGACCATTTTCGGTCTGACGGCTATCCGCTCTGCTGGGGATAGGAATGACCATTTTCGGTCTCTGCTGGGGATGACTGCGATTTATCGCTTTCTAGTGATAGCGTCTTAGGTGCCTCGAACCTTGAAGATGGCGTTTTAGGTGCCTCGAACCTTGGAGATGGCGTTTTAGGTGCCTCGAACCTTGGAGATGGCGTTTTAGGTGCCTCGAACCTTGATGATGATGGCTTTTTAGGCGCCTCGGACCTTGATGATGGCGTTTTAGGTGCCTCGAACCTTGATTTGAAATGGCCTTTCGGTGGACTTTGTCTGCTGCCGAAGGAGAGGGTGACCGTTTTGGTCGAGGGGCTGGACCTAATGATAGGCTACCTACGTATCCCTAGTGGGAATCAAGCCCTTTCGTAGTTCGAGCCTTACTCGAGATTTCGTTGGCTTTTGGGATTCCGTTAACTTTGCTGGGGATTTCGTTAGCCTTTACTGGGGAAAATCAGACGTATTTGTCTGGGAAATCGGTCTTACGTTTGACTGCCGGGGGTAATTTTGATGAAAGATACGGAATCTCGTTATCTTTCTCGGGTCACTCGGTCTTACGTTTGACTGCCGGGGGTAATTTTGATGAAAGATACGGGATCTCGTTATCTTTCTCGGGTCACTCGGTCTTACGTTTGACTGCCGGGGAAGATTTTGATGAAAGATACGGGATCTCGTTATCTTTCTCGGGGCACTCGGTCTTACGTTTTACTGCCGGGGGTAATTTTGATGAAAGATACGGGATCTCGTTATCTTTCTCGGGGCACTCGGTCTTACGTTTTACAAGGGGTGAGCAAAAAAAACCATTAACACCGTTAACACCATTAACACCGAAAAACCGAATCCGATAAAACCGAAACCGAACCATTTGGTTTGGTTTAGGTTTTAAAAATTTAGAAACCGAAATTATCGGTTTGGTTTAGGTTTTAAAAATTTAAAAACCGATAAGAAACCATTAACACCGATAGTCAAAACTACGTCGTTTTATCTTACACTATATATATTATTTTTCTACCTATTATTTTCTATTTTCCAATTTCCACATTCACAATTTCACATTACTGATTCACACGGCAATGCCCTAGACCTAGAAGTCGACGAGACGACTCACGACGGCGCCGCTCTTCTTCTCCTTCGCCTTCGCCGCATAGATCCAGTCCATTCGTTCAACAATCGAAGACCTCTTGCTCCATTCTCCCTACTTAAGCTTCATCTTCAAACATTTAGAGAAATCGTAAAAGGAATCCCGGTCAAGCCTCCCTCAAATCCGACGAGCTCCATTGATTTCGGCGACCAAGAAGGTGTGGTTATCTAGTTTCTCGAGGTAATTTCTCACTTTATTATTGCGTTGTTGTTTGAATATGTTGAATCAGTATGTAATTTCATGAAATGCTATGAATTTCGAAACAGAATAGATCTTTACCATGAAATTAAATGTGTAATACATTCTTATTTTGAGAGCATCATATATTCATGATTTTCCTTTTCTTTTTCCTTTTTTTTTAGCGACCTATTAAATTTGAGATCAAGTCTTATTTATTTATTCTTGGAGAATCAAACACTGTATCAACACTTGTCTTATATGTTGTGTCAAACACTGTAATACATTCTTATTTATTTATTTTTAGCGACCTAGTAAATATTCATCTGAAGGGTTTCCAACTAATTCCCATTTAGATGCTTCTGCAAGCATCAAATCTGCACAAAAGAGTCATTTTTTTTGAATTAAATGTGTAATACATTCTTCTGTACAAGGGCTATGCTTCCTTCCTGGTAGTAGATATGTTCTTATATGTTGTGTCAAATGTAGAAATATTCCAGTTTATTGCATGTTGATGTTGTTGTTATTGTTGTTTCTGTAGATGGAACCCATTGATGTTGAAATTACGGATGCAAGCCAGAATCAGGAGATACCAGTTGAAGAACAAAACTGTAATGAGGGAGGAAAGGAAAGCAATGAAGAAAAAGATGGGAATGAGGAAGCTGCTACTGATAAGGGGAAGGGGCAAAGGGCTAAGAGATCAATGGTATGGCAACATTTTACTTATGTACAAGGTGCAACAACTGCAAAATGTCCTTACTGCCATTTAGTTTTACAATGTCATTCTACTAGAGATGGGACCTCCAATTTGAAGAGTCATTTAGAACACTATTGTCCAAAGTCTCCTGTTTTGATAAGGAAGAAGGGAGATAAAAAACAATCAACAATAGGTTTTAAGCCCGTTGGGAAGGGGGAAGGTAGTTCCCTTACTACTCACTCTTTTAATCAAGAGAAGTGCAAAAGGGCACTCTCTAGAATGTGCATCAAAGACAATAGGCCTTTCAGTATTGTCGATGATGAAGGGTTTAGGGAATACACTTGGCAATTAAATCCAATGTTTACAATCCCATCTCGGTGGACTGTAGCTAGAGATTGTTTGAGGATTTACAGGGAGGAGGCTGAAGTTTTAAAGAAGCTTTTAAAAAATCAAACTGTTTCTCTTACAACTGATACTTGGTCATCTGTTCAAAATATCAATTATATGTGTCTTACAAAGGTATTGGGTTGATGATGATTGGGTTTTAATGAAAAGAATTTTGAACTTTTGTCCAATAACTAATCATAGAGGTGAAACAATTGGAAAGTTGGTTTATGCATGCTTACAAAAATGGGGTATTGATCAGGTTTTCACTGTGACTGTGGATAACGCTTCTTCAAATGATGGGGCTATTCGATATTTGAAAACTAGGCTTAGAGGTCCTAATGCCATACTCGATTGTAAGTACATGCATTTAAGATGTTGTGCACATATTATAAATCTTGTTGTGAGAGACGGGTTAGAGGAGCAAAATGTGTCCATCTCAAGAATAAGAAATGCTGTGAGGTATGTTAGGTCATCACCGGCTAGAGGTGCAAGGTTTAGGGAATGCGTTGATAAAGCTAAAGTTGATTGTAAGAAGAAACCTTGTCTTGATGTTGAAACTAGATGGAATTCTACCTACCTTATGTTAGAAACGGCTGTGAGGTACAATAAAGCTTTTGATAGGATGAAACTGGTAGATGACCATTTCTTGGGATACTTTGATGTTGATGATGAAGAGGAAGAGAGTGGTACAAGAAAGAGAAAGAGAAAAGAAAAAGTTTGGGGCGCTCCAAATCAAGAGGATTGGGATAATGCAAATCATTTCATTGAGTATTTGAGTGTCTTCTACAACGTAACCAACTTGATATCGGGGTCTAAGTTTGTCACTTCTAACTTGTTTTTTGGTGAACTTGTAACAATGCATGCAACCATATCACAAATGTGCTTGGATAGGGACTTGGAAAAGAAAAAAATGGCACTTTCGATGAAAGAAAAATATGACAAATATTGGGAGAATATGGATAATATGAACTTCTTGTTGCATGTGGCCGTTGTTTTAGATCCCCGCAATAAAATGTGCTATCTTGGGTGGTGTTTGGGTCAAATTTATGGAGTTAATTCACCAAGGACTAAAGAAATGTGTGATAAAGTGGTTAGAACATTGAATGACTTGTTTGATCATTACAAAAGAAGAGATGAGGATTTGAAGGGTGGCAACAAGGAAGCCTCTTCATCTCTTTCAAATTTTGTTGGAGGTTCAACTTTTGTGGGAATTGGTGCTAGAGCTAATCTTGAATCAAGCTTCTTAAAATATTTGGAGGAGCAAGGAGGTATGAGCTATAAGTCGGAAGTTGAAATATATTTATCCGATGGAATGGAAAAGAGGGATGATAAATTTGATATTTTGAATTGGTGGAAAATTAATTCTACAAAGTTTCCTATCCTATCTCAAGTGGCTAGACATGTTTTGGGGATGCCTATCTCCACCGTTGCTTCGGAGTCCGCATTTAGCACCGGTGGTAGGGTCATTGATCCATTTAGGAGCTCTCTTACTCCTCAAACCGCCGAAGCTTTAATTTGCACCCAAGATTGGATTCGCTCTACACCCGCCGATCTCGAGTTTCCGGATGTGTATGCCAAGGCTATGGAGGAATTGCAAGAGAAGCTAGAGAAACTCGAAACTGGTAAAATATATTTGATTTATTTGGTATTTTTTTTAATGAGTTTGCTTTACTATTGATATATTCTATCATTTGTAATTTCAGATGAATTTGGAGGTGAACCAAAGTTCTTCGAGCCGTCCGTGGTTGAGGATTGATTGAAAATTGGTATGGTTACTTTTCTAAATCGTTCCAACTCACGGCACATGTTCACATCTGTTTCTGTTTCTGTTTTTGTTTCTGTTTCTGTTTGTGTATATGTTTCTGTTTCTGTGTATGTTTCTGTTTCTGTTACATACTCTTAATAAAAAATAGCAACTTTTATACTTTTGTGCACGATTGTAATACATTTAAAATGTTCACAGGTCCCATTGTGCACAGACGGAGTCTTAAGCATTTTAAGAACTAATTTTGGTTTTGCTACATGTTAGAAAAGCAAGCAATGTTAAGCAGGTCTTATTTTTGGATCTTTGATGTACAATTTCCACTGCTTTTGCAGTTATTAAAATGAGGACAATGCAAGAGATTATGCAAGAGAGCAGAAACGATTTTTTTTGAAGAGTTGAAGAGTTTTTGAAGAGTTGAAGAGGTCTCTTTTGAAGTGTTGAAGAAGAGAAGAATTTTACATTTGTAATTCTCCTTATGTTTAACATGTGGATGGATGAATTTAACTTTTTAATATTTTGATTATCATTTCAAACATCATACTTTTAAGCTTAATATGGATGAATGTTATATTTATGGATGAATGTTATATCATGTCAAAATCTCATTTATATGGGCTGGTTTATATGCTTGGCCCAACAAAGCCCAACAAAAGTTTAAGGATGCCCAAACAAGGCCCATTAAAGCCCACCAATCCATTAAGACACCGAACCAAACCGATATCACACCGAAACCGTTAACACCAAACCATTAAGAAACCGAAGTTAATGGTTTTGATTTACCCAAAACCGATAGTTATTGGTTTGGTGTCGGTTTTACCCTAAAACCGATCCAAACCGATCCATGCTCACCCCTACGTTTTACTGCCGTTTGATTTTGATGAAAGATACGGGATCTCGTTATCTTTCTCGGGGAGATCGGTCTTACGTTTGACTGCCGGGGGTAATTTTGATGAAAGATACGGGATCTCGTTATCTTTCTCGGGGCACTCGGTCTTACGTTTTACTGCCGTTTGATTTTGATGAAAGATACGGGATCCGTTATCTTTCTCAGGGCACTCGGTCTTACGTTTTACTGCCGTTTGATTTTGATGAAAGATACGGGATCTCGTTATCTTTCTCGGGAGGATCGGTCTTACGTTTGACTGCCGGGGGTAATTTTGATGAAAGATACGGGATCTCGTTATCTTTCTCGGGTCACTCGGTCTTACGTTTTACTGCCGTTTGATTTTGATGAAAGATACGGGATCCGTTATCTTTCTCAGGGCACTCGGTCTTACGTTTTACTGCCGTTTGATTTTGATGAAAGATACGGGATCTCGTTATCTTTCTCGGGAGGATCGGTCTTACGTTTGACTGCCGGGGGTAATTTTGATGAAAGATACGGGATCTCGTTATCTTTCTCGGGGTACTCGGTCTTACGTTTTACTGCCGGGGGCAATTTTGATGAAAGATACGGGATCTCGTTATCTTTCTCGGGTCACTCGGTCTTACGTTTGACTAGGGGACAATTTTGATGAAAGATACGGGATCTCGTTATCTTTCTCGGGGCACTCGGTCTTACGTTTGACTGCCGGGGGCAATTTTGATGAAAGATACGGGATCTCGTTATCTTTCTCGGGTCACTCGGTCTTACGTTTGACTGCCGGGGGCAATTTTGATGAAAGATACGGGATCTCGTTATCTTTCTCGGGTCACTCGGTCTTACGTTTTACTGCCGTTTGATTTTGATGAAAGATACGGGATCCGTTATCTTTCTCAGGGCACTCGGTCTTACGTTTTACTGCCGTTTGATTTTGATGAAAGATACGGGATCTCGTTATCTTTCTCGGGAGGATCGGTCTTACGTTTGACTGCCGGGGGTAATTTTGATGAAAGATACGGGATCTCGTTATCTTTCTCGGGTCACTCGGTCTTACGTTTGACTGCCGGGGGATATTTTCTTGACAAGGGGCTGACTTTGGTTAACTTTGGTTAACTCTGTCAAGTTGGGGACTGAATTGCAGAGTCCTGGAATTTTAAGGGGCAAAAGGGTCATTTTGACCCTTGCAATCCTATCCGCGCGGATAGGGTTTGAAAACCAGGGGTATTAATTAGGGCCAACGTCCTTTCTCTTCCCCATTCAGTTTTTGAAATTGTCTGCAATTACGAGAGAGAAAGAGAGAACCGAGGAAGGAAGTCATTTTTGGCCAAAAAATCTTCAAAAATCCTCCGTTTTCTTCGATTTTTTGAGCAATGGAACACGGGGAAGGCGCTTTTCAAGGCCAAGGACGTGGCCCGGTGGCGGAGAGACGATTGGAGCTCGTCCGGATGAGGAGGCATTACAATCTTTCGCAATCGGTTGAGGAGGAGCATTACCCCGATGCTTGGCAACATTGGGCTTCGGATCCGCATCTCCGAACGGTATACTTTGAAACCTTTTGATCCCTTTTTTGATTTCTTGTTTGAAAATTTTGGGTGATTTTTGAATTTTTTTTTTTTGAAAATTCGAACGATTGATGTTCTTGGCTTTGAATCTTGATTCTGATGCTTTGCATGTTGTAATGAGTATATGAGTAACCCAAAATGTGCACTTTGCTTGGGAAAAAGAATTGGCATTTTTGCCACATTTTTTTTTTAATTCGAAAATTACATGTGAAAATTCGAAGAATTGTGATTTTTTTTTTTGAAATTGAATATTGCATGTTCTTGATGATGATTTTTTTTTTGAAATTGAATTTTGATATTGATGAATGATGATGCAATGCATGTATTTTGTTTGGAAAGAATGGGCATTTTGCCAATATGAGATGTATGTATGTTTAGGATTTTTTTTTTTGAAAAGTGGGACGGATTTTTCCTCCCGTTGCATGTAAGATGGATGATATGCATGTATGCATTTTTTTTGTTGCAAATGGGACGGAGTTTTTACTTCCGTAGGAATGCATCTTTTTTTTTTTTTTTTTTTTTGATGAATGCATTGGGACTTGCTGAAAACTGTTTTCTTCCATGCGAGAAAAATGGGGCTATGCTCATTGTATGCTGTCATGCTGTCGAAATTTCTTTTTTTTTTATGTAAATGCAAATGCAATTTTTTTTTTTGACATTTTCTCTTTTTTTTTTTACAGGGTGGAAACCGTTTTGTGACGGAGCAGCTGAACAAAATGAAGACTCGAGGATCGGTGGAGTCTGTGATTGACTTGTGGGACCGGCTTCCGGATGCGGGCCGAGGAGCTTTGCCGAGTCCGAGACAGATTGTTGTCGAGACGGGGCTCTGGGAGTTCGTCGAGTGTTTGAGGGGACTGGTCAAGTTCCCTAAGAGCAAGGGCTTGATGTTTGCTCACGCGGCAACCGTGGGACGCGACCCACACCTTCCACTTCTTCCGGGCGAGGCTACGGTTACGCCCTCGACTATGCTTTGCGATTACGGGCTGTCCTTTAATGGACGCGGCATTGAGTGGCGGGACGGCTACGGCGATGCCGATCTGCGAGCTCTTACGGGATTTTCCCCTATTCCCAAAAAGGGGATGGGGATGGAGTATGCCGTGGTCTACGGCAAGATCGTGGAGACCATAGCGAGTTACGAGGCTGGGGAGGAGAGGATAGGCGCCGATCAGATTGCCAGGGCCTTCTTGTGGTTTGCCTTTTCGAGCACCCTCTTTGGGCATGCTTTGAGGGACGGCGGTCTTTGCCTTCTTGAGGTCCTTGGAGGACATGGAGACGGCCGGAGATGTCTCTGGGAGAGGCCGGGCGGCGAGCTTTATTTTGCTCTCGATAGGTACAAATGGGAAGGGCTGTGAGCTCTTTGTATTGCTTCGAGTTTGCCTTGGAGGTATAAGCTCTCTTTTTGCTTTCCCTCTTTTTTTTTTTGAGCACGCACTTTTCTTTTGCCTTTGGATTAATTGGATTTTTACCTTTCGCAGTATGGGCGTTGGAGTTTTTCCACGTCACGGTGTGGCGGCGGCCGGCGGAGTGCGTCGGGCGTATCCGGCCATGCGATCTTGGTCCAAGCATGCCGGGAGAAGATAAGCTCCGGGGCGTACGACTCTCGGTACGCGGATTGCCTTCCTTTGACGGAGGCCGAGACGGATGAGGGGATGATATTCTTCCCACAGGATCGCTTTGAGGTAGCGCGGTGAAGGGCGCCGAGGTGCGGGCCGGTGCGGCGGAGGATTTTGAGGGTCGACTGCGATGCCTATTATGCGGGAGAGAGGGTGACGCGCCGGCATGGCGTGAACTCACCTTTGAGGACACCGGTGGAGCCTCCCGCCGATATGATGCACCCGAGCGATCGGTCCGTGACTGGGATGATTACCGAAGCGAGCCCGGCACTTCTCGGACTTCGTGGCGATTGAGCCATATGCGACATTCGTCTTGAGGAGGCTGAGGATGCCTCAGGTTTTGGATAGGGAGGGGCTTGGGATCCCGCGGTACCCTCGGACGGATTTTTCCTATATCCAGGACGGGGTCCGATTGAGGGTGCAGATCCCTCAGCCCGAGCGGCTTCCACGAGCTTTCCGGCCTCGTCCGGGTATGAAGGTATGGTTTCACCTTTTCCCCTTCTTTTCTTTCTTTTGTTCCATCATCTCTAGCATCACTTCTTCTTTTTTTTTTGACGCTTTTGCTTTTGTGCAGTTTTCGGAGGTGGTCGTCGAGAAGCTGACGAAGCAAGTGATCGGAGCCAAGAGGTTCATCAGGAGGATGGTCGCTTGCGGGGCTCCTCGAGCTAGAGCGAGCGACCACGGCCGGCGCCTGTCAGACGGGAGGCTTCCCCTATTCGCTCAGAGACTTCCTCAGAGACTCCTTTGTCTCCTCTCCTTGATCCTCGTGCGGTGTTGCCTTCGGATCACGTCATTCTCGGGGATCCACACGGGCAGGGACACGTATGGCAGCATGGCGGGTCGTCTTCGTACGTGCAGGAGTCCGACGCCTTCACCTTCGGGTACGATTTTTTCGCAGATCTCGGCTTGCCCTATCAGAGCGTGCCGGTTGGTCCTGACGAGCCTCTCTCTGGAGACGAGGACGATTCTGAGCCCGAGATTTTCAGGGCTCCTGAGGAGGCGGGCCCGAGTCGCAAGAGGGGCCGGGGGGAGACATCGGGTGCTGGAGACTCCGATTGATTTTTTTTTTTGATTTGAGATTGAGATTTAGATTTGTACAGCTTGTGCACACATTTTTTTTTTTGATGTAATAATTTAGGATTTTATTTATGAATGTTTGTTTTTTTTTTTTATGCACACTCTTTTTTTTTTTGGAATGTAATAATTTAGGATTTTATTTTATGAATGCAATGCAATATGAATGCAGTGTCGCATGAGCCTTGGTTTTTTTTTTTGCAAGGGTGTTTGGTATATGGACTGGTTTGGGGAGTTCTTTTTTGCACGGGTTTCGAGCAACGGGACGGAATATTCCTCTTTTGGTGTAGCGGCTTGGGTCATTGCGGATTTTTTTGGCAAACTCATCCGCGCGGATAGGGGCGGTTTCGACCTTTGTCCTTTAATTTTGGTTCGAGACCTGGTCTTGCTTTATTTCAAATTCAAATATCCTCTTCAACCTCCGGTCCCAACTGGCCATTTTCGGGAGAAAGAGAAAAACCATGGAAATGGCCAAAAATTCTCCAAAATTGTCCAAAGAAAGGCAAATGTTGTTTTTTGAAAAGTTCAAGGAGTGGTGTAGGGAGATCATGCATGAGAGAAGATCATTCTTTGAAGAAAGGTACAAGATACGATGCTTGTGGTCTCTCAAAGAATTGGTTCCGGATTATGACCTCTTAAGAGCTTCTTCTTCGTTTTGGGATACTAGAAGGCATGTCTTTTGCCTTTTCTTCAACGAGATTGTTCCGACCGTCGAAGAATTTCGGGCCTTACTTGGAGGTCGGAGGTGGAAGAGATAGCGGTCCCTTTGCCGGAGGGGCTTCTTTTGCTGACAGATTGTGCGTCCTCCTTCATCTTTCCCCGGAGGAAGCGCAAGGTATGATCCGCGGTCCCGATCATCTCGATATTTCCGGTCTTCCCGACACATTTAGGGGCCTAGGCTTGGTGGATGATGCCTATTGGGATGCCTTTGCACTTTGTATGTTTGGCACCCTGTTCATGGTCTATTCCTTTGGGATCCGCCATCGGTCTTTCTTTGGATGTCGTCGTTCACTGTCGCACAGGCGAGAGATATCGTTCCTTTGATTACGGGGAGACTTTTCATGCTCTCGAAAGATTAGCTACCGGAAGGCGGTACATGCACGAGGGCAGCCCGTTTCTGCTTGACCCTGTGGGCGATGGAGCGTTTGGGGGTTCTTCGGGAAACCTCGATATGATCGAGCCTTGGACTTTTGCCGGGAGAGGTGTTGATGTAGATTTTGATGATCGGGGCTCGTGGGAGCGTTGGATGGCGGGTCGCCGGGCGAAGATATCGAGATGGTTGGTGCCTCGTTGGCGGGTGGAGACTCGCGAGTGCTTCAGACGGGTCCCATGTGGTTATGCTTCCGGGGCTTTCTCGGTCCGGTTTCTACATTCCGGCTCACGGTCCCGAGACGGTTTGGCTTGGAAGCGAGGTTCCTTTGGAGGGTTTTGATGATATAGCCACCGGGGTGGTGGCTCCTGTTTCCATGGACGATCCCTCGGTGTTTCCATTTCTTTCCCGAGCATGGAGGTATGATGCCTTTCCTCCTCGGGTCATTCTCGAGCGTCCGAGACCGGTGTTCCCGACCACTTGGTACTGGATTGGTACGAGGGGCATGCAGGAGAGACTCGAGGTGGCTATTTTGAGGCGGCGTGAGGCCATTATGGGTGCGGAGGACCCGACTATTTCGAGAGGAGGAGGGCCGAGGCGAGGGCTAACCCTCATGACGGGAGCGGAGACGGCGTGACCGACTATGAGGCTTACGTCAAGAGACGGGAGAGGAGGGCTCCTATGCTACCGGCTAGGTTACGGGAGATGAGGGATGACGCTAGGGCTACTAAGGCCCCGACGGAGGCCGGTTTGATAGACCTGTTCCTATACCGAGCTTGGTAGGAGGAACACCGACATTTTCTGTCCGAGAAAAGAAGACTCGGAGGGGGAAGAAAAAGGGAGAGGCCGATCTGAGTGGCTTGGAGTGACTACGAGGTTTCCGAGTATCCCTTTCTTGCCATGACAGACACATTAGTTTGATTATGTATCTTAGTTTTCCTTTAGCGGGTTGCTAGTTGTAGGAATGAATCGGGCTTAGACTCATCAAAGAGCTTTTAACTTGTAATGAATATTTGAATTGCTTTAGAGTTTTTCGAGACGCTTTCATGGTCTCGATCAATTGTATTGATGCCAAAGTATGGCTTTTATTTGTGCTTTAGACCGAACCGTTTCCGCCGCCTACGTTCCCCTCATTTTGAGGAGCTCGGGTCTTCGTAGTTCAACCGGTGAACTCTTTTTTGTTTTTTTTTTGTTTTTTTTTTTGGTGCAACCTGTTTTTACCTAGGCCGCCCTTTTCGGGTTTCTAACCTAGTTGGGTATTACTCTTTTAGCACTCTTTTTTTTTTTTTTTTTTTGTTTTTTTGTTTTTTTTTTTGGTGCAACCACCTGTTTTTACCTAGGCCACCCTTTTCGGGTTTCTAACCTAGTTGGGTATTACTCTTTTAGCACTCTTTTTTTTTTGTTTTTTTTTTTTTTTTTTTTTTTTTGTTTTTTTTTGTTTTTGTTTTTTTTACGCGTAGTATACGCGCGGCTTGTCACCATTCACTGGGTGTACAAAGGGATTCCCGTCGAGGTCCGCAAGTTGCATGGCTCCTCAGGAAAAGATCTTCTGGACGACATATGGCCCGACCCATACAGGCTCCCATTTGCCGAGAGGGTTGATACGGACTGGAGGCTTTTCTTTTAGCACGAGATCACCTTCTCGGATCTCCCGATGCTTTACTTTCTTGTCGAAGGCTCGGCCATTCTTCCTTGGTAGGCTCGGATGTGTTCCATGGCCTCGGTCGGCGTTCGTCTAGTAGGGCCAATTCATCATGGCGACTGCGGAGCCATTCGACCTCGTTGATCTGGCTTTCCAGCGGTATACGGAGCGAGGGATTTCCGGCTCGATTGGGAGTATGGCTTCCATTCCGTATGTGAGGGCAAAAGGTGTTTCCCGATTGCCGTTCGACCGATGTTCCGTAGCCCCGAGTGCCAAGTGTTACTTCTCGGGCCAATCTCTGCCTTGGACAGCCATTTTCCGGATGATATTTTCCGAGTCTTGTTTCTTTGCTTCGACGGCTCTCCGTTGGTTTGGGGCTGTAGGGAGATGACTTGTGACGGGTTATTCGGAATTCCGCCGGATTTTCACATTCCCCTTCGAAGTGGGATCCATTATCTGAGATGATTTCGGCTGGCAACCCGTATCTGCACATGATGTTTTCTTTGATGAAGAGGGCAACTTTCTTTGAATTGAGGATTTTGTAGGACTTTGCAGAGCATCGTTTCCGATTCCTTCAAAGAAATCACCAATCTGCGTCTCTTTAGGCTCTTCCGCAGTTCCCAAATTCACACTCGTCAAAATCTCTTCGGCAGCTTGGGCTCGATTTTCCTCTTCCCGGACAACCTGCTTAGAGATTTTTTTTTGTTGTTTGATTTTTTTTTTTTCGTTTAATGTGTCTGCTTCTTTATCTAATGAGTTATTATTAAGTTTTTTTTTAAATTCGTCATTAGTTAAAGTGGCAATCAAGGGATACTCAGAAAGGTTCGTCATTTCATTGAAAGCGAAAGGGGATACAGTGCTTGCTATAGACTCGTAGTCTTCAGGCGTAAGGCCGTCGGACGACCCTAGAGACTCGATCTTAACAGAGAGAGACTGGGAGGACTTGTCCTAGATTGACACAAAGGGACGGGGGACCAATCCAAGCTTGGTGATCATTTCCTCCTTGGTCGCGGACGGGCCTGAGAGAGTTTCCCAATTCTTTAGCGGCATCGCTGTTGGTGGCCTCATGACTCGGGAAGCTGTCTTTGTTTTTGTTTTCCTTTCTCAATTGCCGCTATCATCTTTTGGACCGAGCCGAGGTCAATCAGTCCGGCACTGGACTTCTTCTTCGAACAATTGCTTTGCATAACCGAGACCATCCCAATCATCGAGGGAAATTCCGTGGCCTTAGCTTTTGGCACCGTCGGTTCGAATTCGGGTTTCGGATCTTCTGGGCGGTAGGAATAGTGGTTGTGAGCTTCTCGGCTGTTCCACCGGGTCGAGCACGCCTCTGAAGGTATACTCACTCTTCATGGAAGTGGTAGCCCCGGGTATCTTGGGTAGGTCCGGGAACATTCTACGGACCAGGGTTAGCCTTGGTTCCTCTGAACTTGTTGAGGCTATCCTGTAGCTTTAGCCATCCTGCCGTAGGAGTGGGCTCTGTGATGTTTCTGGTTGTGTGGGACCCTTTACAAAGTAGTCGGCCAAATTAGGACCGAAGGGGAGAGATTTAGGGTTGTCGAGGGACCTTTCTGTGGCGGCTTCAAATCTCTTTCCCTTTTGCGGTGTCAGCTGGGAGGCCTCATATCCCGGGCCATGGCGAGTATTCTCCTTTCGCTTCGATGAGTTTGTGAGTTCCTTGTTGGTGCTTCCCTAGACCGAGGCCGGAGTAGATAGCTCATTTTTCTCATCATTTTCAAGACCGGTGGGATTTTATCCCGAGTGACCGTCGGATCTATGTTGCACACTTGGGCCTTGGGAGGCTCGGCCGTGAAGCCCGTTAGCATGTGACCTTCCTCGTCATGTTTGATTTCCAGAATAGGTATTCCGCCCGTATCTGTGCCTTCTAAAGTGACTAAATCTCCGTAAATGGTCGTCGGATCTCCATTCGAGGCGAATTTCACACCTTTGGTGAAGGCTTGAGGCGACCCCTTTGACTTGATGGAGCCAAGGTCTTCCCGGCGGGCATTGAAAGTAATCGGGATGTCGATAACACTGGAATTCCACAGTATCAATTTACTGTCCAAACCAGAGGTCCAAAGTAGCAACTCAGGACTGCTCGGGATGTTGAGTCGTAAGCTTTGGCTGTGAGAGAAGAAGGCTTCAAGTACGTAGTCTTGATATCAAGCAAGCTCATGATCTTTGCTTTGGAAGAATGTTCATTCCGGACCCATTATCAACCGGGACCCGAGGAGGCGTCGTTCATCCAGTGGGTGTGATGAAGAGAGGCTCATTATGATCGGCCCCAAATTGAGGGAGGTCGAGATACGTGAAAGTGATTATGTTCCCGTAGTGGATGTTTCCAATCAGTGTACCACATCATCGGGAGTAGCATCAATAGGTACGAGAGTGCGAGCCGGGCTTTCTTCCGGCTTCGGCTTATGGGGATAAGACGAAGTGAGTAGAGACCGAGAGGAAATGTTGGCTGTGTTTGCTTCAGCCGTGAGCACGGGATCCTCTTTTTCGTGGTCCTGGAGTTTCAGCTTGTCTTAGCATAGGGCGGCGATCTTCTTTCGGTGCTTGATGCTGTGGCCTTCTTATACGCCTTGGGATTTCCTTGGAAGATACGCCGAGATCGGGTCAACACATTAACTTCCTCATCCGTCGTCTCTTATTTGGATTTCTTCAATCTTTGCTAGGGTCAATGGGGGAGCCCTTTTGGCTATTGGCCATTGGTTACGACGGAGTCTAGTGACGATGAGGCTGAGTATCTTGGCTTCTTCCTGGGCGGCCCTTATAACTGCTTCCCAAGTCACAGGCTTTCGGGTTTGGGGTTGTGTTGTTGCCCCCTGGATGGCCCACAGAGCTATGGCGTCCTCCGATTCACTCTCATGGCCGGCCTTGCTCATAGTTATCATGCAACAAGAGTCGCTATTGTCGGGGCTCGGCGGCTTTTCGATCTTATCCCCGGTATAGTGCAGCCATTCTGATTCCCTTCTGTAATATTCAGAGTTGGAGATGATTATAGCGTTTTGCGTGGGAGGCGCATCCGGTATCATGCCAGTTTCTAGGACTTCTCTGAAAGTTGTCATACATTCGGGGAAGGTGACCTCTTCTTGGGTAACCCTGACTAGGAGTGTTACTTTGTTTTGGGGTGGATTTGATCTAACCATGGTTATCTTTTCATTTGGGCGGATGGGAGTTAATTTTCCTCTTTCGATCAGATCTTCGACTATCAGCCTGGATCGGACACCTGAAAACCCTTTCCCCAAAGCATGGTAGGCAGTGTTGAATTCTAAGACATCCACGTGCTCAGATCCATGAAACTTCATGGCCTTCATGTCCTCGGTCTCGTATTCGTCTTAGAAGTTTCTTCGTCGTCGCTTCTTGATAACCGGCCATTGTGCACGGCTCCCATGGGCTCATTTCCGGCATGATTGTTCCAGATTGTTTCGGATCAGGGGCCTCGGTTGACTCTTCACTCTCGTCATCATCATCATCGCCATTTGTCGTCGGAATCTTCTTCCCATACTACCGGGATTTCGGTGAGAGGAACGTCGATCAAACCCGTTGGGGAATATGGGTGCGTGCAACCAGAAATTGTCATATGTTCCCATTCCCGGAAGCGGTAATTGTGACTCGGCTTCTCCTCCCGAAATTGCGGGGGAAGAGTGAGAGGGGGTGGCACGTATTTGACACCGGGTAGGATATAGAAGGAATCCTCCTCTTCCGATTCTTCGTGTTCTCGGGATCATATTCGGGCTCTCCCAAAGCCAATTTGCGAAGTGCACTAGCTTCGGATGCTCTTCGGCCTCTTTCTTTGATAAGCCCCAAGTCTGAGCGCCGCCGGAAGCTTTCTTGTTCGATTCTTCTCGATTGTTCTAACCATCTTGTGTAAATGGTCCTCTCATATTTTGAGCGGAACGGCCCGGTTCTTCGGTATCGGCCTTCCCTTCACCCGAAAAATAGCGGGCCTCGTATTCTTGCAAGGAGTCTCGACATGAGACCAAGATGGGTTGATTCGTTCGATATCCTCGAGGCGAGGGAATCAGAGTCGGGATCCTCGACGAGGTTGGCCACGGGTATTTGGGGACCTTCATCGGCATCTTCATGGTCATGCGAAGATTCTCCGCATTCAATCATATTCACACGATTATGGTTCCTTGGCGCGGATTTTTGATCGTGTTAGGCCCTCGGGGCCTTCCAATTTTCCTTGCTCTATTAGCCCCTGGATTGCCTTTTTCAGAGTGAAGCGGTGTCGGTCGGATGTCAGTGAGCTTGATGAAAGGCACAATACTTTGTAGTATCCACGGGAGCATTCGAATTTACGGGTTGGAAATTCTCCAAAGGCCGCAGCAAGCCTTCTTTCACCGAGTCCCCTAAAGATGTCATTCGGGGGCATTCCAAAGTTTTCGAGATTTATGACCCGCGTGTCAGGCTCGGCCGGTTTCACTGGGAGCAAAAGGAGTCGTGTTATTACATTCTGTCCCGCATAGTTAATCGTCTCTTTGCCTTTGGCGGGAAGCTTGAGGCAGTGTTTGCGGGAGGAGCCCGATATACGTAGGCGGAGTGCGGCGGCCGGTTGCGGTGTAGGCCTTTTCAAACTTAGGCTGCAGAGTTAACCATGGCCCGTAAGTCGAGTATGGGAAGTGCGAGGAGGCTCTCGAATGTGGTTTCAAGCATGGTGGAAGATTTCCAGTTGTTCCTCTTCGGAAGGAGGGATGGCCATTTCACCGAGTTTCGAGATTCCACCGCTTGTAGAAGTCCCCAACATTCTCATCGGGGCCGCACTTGTTGTTTGTAGGTCAACCCTATTTGTTTCCCATTCCAAGTTGGCCTTATATTTTTTACGTGAAGGCATTGGTAATCTGGTCCCATGTAGCCACGGCTTCAGGTTTCAAACGGAAGAACCACTTTAAGGCACTGGACTTCAAGGATAGATCGAAATAGTCGGCCAGCTGGCGATTGGTACATCCTTTGGCTTTCATCGCCAAGGTATATGTGTCCAAATGGGTTTTCGGACATGCGGTCCCATCAAAGAGATCCAGATTTGGCATCACGAATTTGTGGGGCAGAGGAACAATGGAGTCAGGTCTGTAGGCGGAAGGCGGAGCTTCTTGGCGGTCGGTTCGGCGATCTGCGCTTTCATTTCCTTGTGTTGTTCCATGAACCGGGCCGGATGAGGGTCTTGTGGCGGAACCACGGCATTCAAGCTAGTGGCCGAGCTAGAGAGAGGAGCTACCACCGGAGCGGGCAGGTGGAGGGAACGACCGATCCGGGGACGTAGGTGAAAACGACACTGGGGTGAGTTACCACAGGGAGCATAAGTAGGAGCCTGAGCAAAAGGGTAGAACCTTGCGGCTTGCTGTTGATTTTCAACTGGCAAAGTAGGTGGGGCAGCCCCGATGGGGCCGGATAACTTGGATTTCCAGAGTGGGGCCCGTAAGTAGGCTTGAGTGCGGGCTGCTGTCCCGGATTGTTGAATTGCATGGCTGCTTGTGGTGAAGGTGTGTAACCCGGGGGGTACTGCGGACCTGGTGATTCGGATGTCACCGGGACGGAGGCTTGGTAACCCATAGAAGTCTGAGTGAGGAATGGATTTGTGTGAGGAGCAGCTGAACTAGTACTGTTCTGCGGAGGGGCTCCTGACCGTGGTCCAGAACCAAGTTGTGACGGCATTCCGAATTGTGGCTGTTCTTTGTGAGGGTCCGGATTGATCGGTTCCGAACCGAGGAGGGATCCCGATTAGCCGTGGCATTCCGAGATAGCCCCAACCATGAGAAGACATTCCGTACTGATTTTGCCCCCACCGATTTGTGCCGTCGGGCTGCATGGATCCGGTGGTCTGTGGTTGGGGAGCCGGCCGACCCAAAATCGAGGAGCATGGGTTACGGTAGTGGCACCATAGGAGGTGGGTGGCGGCATCCCGGTGTAGTCGGGCGGCGAGAGTGGGGTTGGCATCCTCGTCTTCTTCCACGGTGAAGGTGCCATACGGATTGAGGGCCGGCGGCCGCACCGTGACTCTTAATGGCCTCCATAAAGGCTGTTTAGCCGTGCTTCCTGTCGTAACCTCATACGTTCGCTAACCGATTCCACTGTTGCTGTACGAGGGTCCGGGAGGCGGAGTGATGTTATCCCCATCATTACCGGCGATGCAGACATTCGAAACCCGGAGTCGGAACAAATGGTGAAGCCGACGATGCGCTTGACTCTTCCCAACCGATCAAACGGTGACCCGGTGCCCGAAACCAAGCTTTGTGCGGAGGCTGGGAAAGGACATGAAGGTTCGAGATGTGCAGGAATGGAAGGAGGGTAGGTGTTTGGGCTTTAGGCTCATGCAACATGCGATTATTTGTTCACGTTTACTTAAAACATGTTTTATTAACCTAATCGGTTGGAAAAGATTGCTCTTCTTTTTCGCAAACTACTCGATTCTGGATCGGTGGGCCCCGTCACTACGTCTATAAGCCCCTCGTATTCCACCTGTATTTCGACCTCCCGGGGTGGGCGGCCCGGGCGAGGGTCCTATAGGGCAAGCGGGTCCCACCGACCGAAAGAAAACGATCCTAAAAGTCGGCGGGTAATCTAGTCTTAACGAACATTCGATGTAAATTACGGACAAAGGCGACGTCGAAAGTCAAGATCATGTCCAGGGCTCGACAAAAAGTCGGCATGATTTGGGTGATAAGCGTCCACGATTGATCTTGACTTGTCGTCGGTTAAGCCGTAATTAGGCATGGAATAGTCATTAATCCTTGATGACTCGGTGTCAATGCTTTGGGAGTCGGTGTATAATTTGTGCCGGTCGAGCCGAAGTCAAGGCGCCGGTCAATATCTTGGTCAAAGTCTGCGGCGGAAAACCGGCGAGAACTTCGGCGATTAGGGACCCGAAAGATATTGAGTCGGTATGCCGACAAAGGCTTGAAAGGAAAGGTCTATACACGGACGGGGCATGACACGCACCGGACTAAAAACCAACGGGTCTCGGACAAAGTGTGTCACGGACAAGTGCATGGTCGACACGAGGCTCCATGGGATGTTTGGGTAGTCCCGTGCTCATCCGAGAGGCGTAATAAGACCAAACGGACCGCGACAAGGATTTCCCGGGTTAAGGACGTAGTGTGCGGTGTACGGTCACGTGCGCGTAGTGTGCAAGCGATCTATATTCTTTTACGAGTAAAATAGAGATTTTTTTTTATGTGTCTTAAAAATATGATGCATGATTTTTTTTTGAGAATTTTCTTCTTCTTTTTTTTTTGAAAATCTTTTTTTTTGATTTTTTTATGAGCACATAAGCACGTAAGCACGGAAATTCCGACAGTTAGGGACATTATTCCGACAGTCAAAATTTTGACTTTCTCCGAGGCGGCCAAAACAACATGAAAACTGTGCAAAAAATCAACACACACGCAAAAATGATTTTCAAAGCCGGGACGGAAGCTTGACCCTCAAAAGCTTTTTTTTTTGAAAACGGTGATACCGGTACGTGGGATTGTTAGACCACAATTTATCCCCGACTCGTGTTAGGAGGCGATAACGGGAAATTTAGTGGTTTCCACCAATATACCAAATACCATTTTTTTTTTTTAAAAAAGCTTAGTCCCCAGCGGAGTCGCCACTGTGATGATGTTGCCATTCGCGGGAAAATTCGATTTTTGCGTTTCTCTGAAAAACCAAATAAAACCGGAAAACGGAGTCGCCACGCCATTTTAATTTTGAGGGCCAAAACTTTGAAAAAAGCCCGAGATCAGAGATTTAGGTTCGGAGGTCATGTTACGCGTCGGGAAGGACGTTAGTGTGCACCCGACGCGCCTCGTAAAACGAGTCTTCCAAGCTGAAAATCATTTGTGTGTGTGTGTGTGTGTGTGTGTGTTTTGGCCAAAATAAGTTGAAATTCAGAAAAGTAAAAATTGGGATATCTTTTTAAGACTTTAAACTGATCCCATGATTTTTTGGAAGATTTTTGGATTGAGATTTGGTACTCAAAAGACCTTTTGAAGTTGAGAGCCATTTCTGCCAGAATGAAAAAGGCAGTGGACCTTTGATTTTGAAAGGGATTCAAGGGTCTTAAAACTTCATAATCTGGATAAACTCAGAGAATGAAAGTTGTTCTAGACACCTTAAATAAAGTTTGTGCGAAGGAATTTTCTATTTTGGAGAAGATTTGAGGGGTCAAAACCTTCTGGAAACCTCAGATATGAGATCTGGATTCCCAGAAGCTGATGAACTAGCCTCTGAAAGAAAATTTGAAAAGAGGAGTTTTACTCACCCAAAAAATAAAGTAAAAATATGTATGGAAAGCTCTGGATGTTGGATACAAAAAGTATTTTGTAGTCAATACCAAATTCCAAGTTCATCTATGTCCAAAAATTAAGACCATGGACTGAGGTCTGAGAAAATTGCTACTGGACAGCAATTTCTCAAGAAAGAAAATATGATTTTAAGGGGGGTTTTGCATCCATGCTTGTCCCCATTTCCCTAGGTTTTGGTTAGTGATCACTAGACATTTTAGTGGTGAATCAACTATACCAAACCATCCTTGGGGTACATTAGGACTAAGCATTTCATTTGCTTGGGAAGGGGAATTTTATCCTTTGAAATCAAGATTTAGTGCTTGAAAATGGTTTTTTAGGGTTTTGAAAGTGCATTTTTGCAAGTAAGCAAGAAAAGCTTTGAAAATAATGTTGATCTTTGTAGAAGATCATCCATGGAGATGGTCTTCCATGGTGATCTTCTTAGATCTAAAGCAAGAAGATGAAGGAACTACATTTTGTAGTTTGAAGATGCATGCATGGTTGAGATTTAGGGTTAGGAAGAGGAGGGTTTACCAATCTTCCTTGTGTTCTTGAGTGTTTGGCTTGAGTGTATGAGTGTTTAGGGCTTTAATATGAGAGTGAGTGGATGAGTATGAGTTGGGAAAGATTGGAGAGAAAAAGGTGACAATTCTTGAAGAATTCTCACTGTTTTCTCTCTATATTTCGCCAGAGGTTCGGTGCAAAATGTGTTCTTCCTTTTATTTCTGTGACTGGAGGGCTCAATTTATAGCCCTCCTGAAAATGCAAAGGTATCCGCACGGATGGATCCAGGCAGCGTGCACTGTTCATTAAATGCAGCTTCAGCTTTGGACAAGAAGAATAATCTTTTTCAAAATTCAAATTAACAGCCAGTTTTTGTGTCTCCAGCCATTGCTATTTGTGGTTTTATTCTTTTGTTTTTCTTTTTAAGATTCTTTTTAAGGTTTAACCTTAAATAACAATGCCCATTTTACCCTCATTTTGTTAGGAATGTTAGGATAGTTAGGAATTGTTAGAAATGTTATAACTTTCATTAATTTTCTAACGAAAATTCTAACAAGCTCAAATTGGAGCACTTACAAATATAACATCGTGTGACAATGGGATTGTGATATGTTCTATATAGGAAATTGAACTTGATATTATATTATTTGGGTAGGCATGATGGCTTGCTAGAGTCCGCTCATGTCTTATGAGGATCGATGTGATCGAACTCATTGCCAACATAATATAGTCCTATGGGGTCACACGCATCGAACGAATTGTCAAAAATGAAGAATATGGAGTTTTTGTTATCAGGGGACGACTCGTCCCCAGGCCAGAACCAACTATTCCCCTTAAAGGGGACGCCAGATTCAGAAGCTGGGTGCCAGGGGACGACTCGTCCCCTGGGGGACGACTCATCCCCTGGGCACTGGACTGACGCGAAATTGACTTAAAACTAGGGTTTTCACGAGGGGAAAAGTTTTATAACGTATAAATACTTACCCCTGGTTGCCCTAGCCGTCATTAGAACGTTTTGGCTTGAGAGAAACACTAAAAGTGAGAGATTTCAATTGAGAATTGAGAATCAAACACTACCAAATCCATTGTTCTTCATTGATTGAAAGGTGTTTCAATCAATAGGATCTAGCAATCCTCCTAGAAGAGTTCTAGGGTTCGTTCATCGCGTGGATACACATAGAGGATCTTCGCTCGTCAAGATCTTTGGTTCGTGATTTCCGTTCTTTCATCAAGGATTAACAAGGTCATTCAATCTGGAGTTGGGTCAAGTTTATCAAAGGCAAAAGCATTCAAGGTTGGTATTTATATTTTCTTAATTATTCATCTAGAACGGATTCTAGGGCTTGGGGTTTTTCGAGTTATTGCTTATTCCGCTGCGCATGGACCCTCGGAAACCCTACAGTGGTATCAGAGCCCTGTTCATGATGCTTAGTTAGATAATCATGATAATTGTGTAATATGATTATATGAATTTTCATGATGTGCATGATCTAGAATATGAAATTGTATGAGTTTTACTTGTGAAGTAATTGTATATATAGATATACCATGATTATGAAATTGTAATATATGATTAATATGATTAATCTAGATTATGGGATGTCAATTTCATTAATATGATTAATGTGATTAATCTAGGATGTTTGTGAAGTATTACTTGGTATATTGGCTGGACACCAAAACCTTTCCCCACGTGCACTTCGATGGAAGTGTGGGATAAACTTGGAGCACGTGGCCGCGTACTAGTAATTACTGATCAAATGTGATATGTGTTGCATCATTCCATGTTCATAATTATGCTCATATAGTTTTCATGAATCAACATTGGGATGTAATTGATAAGCATGAAAAATTGAACCTTCTTTGTAATTTGAGTTTGTTTATGCCACCCATGTTTAAACACTTGTGAGTACACGGATAGTTTCATGTAGGCTACGCCACGGCCGAGGTACATTGATTCTATCTTTGTATGATCAAGATTAGCAAACAAGGATTGCTATACGTTTAACATGGTTAAACTCAATTAGGCTATCAAAACGCTTTGGGCCTAAGGCATAAGATGAGATTGAAACATGTGACATATGATGTCTATAATCTCATAATGATCTAAGAGTCATATATAGATATGATTGATAAATGTTATCTACCTTTTAGTTTAATTTTGAGCAAATCGTGCCATAGCCGACTTGAAATTAAATTAAAGTTGGGACTTAGCCTATTAAATTATATTATACATGTTTGTATAAGAAGGTTATATAATTTAGTGGGAGTATTTGTGAAATACGTTAATTAATCTCTTAAATGAATTGGTACTTATATGTGTTCATATCTTGTTGCATATCTTTGTAGATTAATGGCTGTAAACAATACTCAAAACATGTCATCGCGATCACCCGAGAAGGACAAGTTAGAGGAGAATGGCAATAACTATGTGGATTGGATCCGCAGCTTGAGAATTGTTCTCAAACAGAAAGGAAGTTGTACATTCTCGATGGACCCATTCCACCCGAGCCGATCGCTAATGCAACTAAAGCGGAAAGGGACCAATATAAGAAGCATATGGATGATTCTATTGATGTTGGTTGCTCGATGCTTGCTACCATGTGTAAGGCTCTTCGTAGGACCTCAGACACATGGAAGCCTATGATTTGGGAAATCATTTGAAGGAAATGTTCCACTTGCAAGCACGTACGGAAAGGTTTGACACTATGAAGGCTCTTCATTCATGCAAGATGATTGAAGGACAACCCGTTGGGCCTCATGTGTTGAAGATGAAGGGTCACCTCGAACACCTTGAGAGGCTTGGGTATCCTATCCAGCTAGAGTCGGGCTACGGATATGATATTGCATTCACTCCCGAGAGTTATAATCGCTTGTTCTGAATTATAACATGAATGGGATGAATAAATCTCTATCCGAATTGCATGGGATGCTAAAGAATGCGGAGAACAATATTACCAAGAAAACCAATCAAGTGTTGATGGTGAATAAAGGAAAGGGGTTCAAAAACAAGGGTAAAGCAAAAGTTGCTAAACCGAGGCAAAGGTTGCCGTTGCCGAGAAGCCTAAACCCAAATCCCAAAAGGATGCGGTGTGCTACCATTGCAAGGAAACCGGGCATTGGAGGCGTAATCGCAAGCTTTATCAGAAGGATCAAGAAGAAGGGCAATGAGATTGCCATGACTTCGTGTATCTATGTGATAGATATTTTACTTTCTACCTCTAGTTCTTGGGTATTAGATACCGGATGTGGATCTCACATTTGCCTAAATGTGTGTGGACTAAAGAATAGAAGGTTGCTCAAAGAGGGTGAAGTAGATCTACGGGTTGGAAATGGAGCAAGAGTTGCTGCATTGGCCGTAGGGACTTACGAAGTCACTTTACCTAGCGGATTAATTTTAGTTTTGAATAACTGTTATTATGTTCCGGATTTGAGCAGAAACATTATTTCAATTTCATGTTTAGACAATGAGGGTTACAATTTTCTTATTGCGAATAAGAAATTTTCAATTTATTTGAATGACATGCTTTATTGTGTTGCTCATTCTTTTAATGGCCTTTATGTCTTGGATGTTGAGAATAATGTTGATAATGTCTATCATGTTAGTAAGAAATCCAAACCAAATAATGTGAATGACACATATAAATGGCATTGCCGTCTTGGGCACATAAACGAGAAACGCATCTCTAAACTCCATAAAGATGGATATTTAGACTCATATGATTATGAATCATATGATGTTTGCGAAGTCTTGTTTATCAAGCAAGATGACTAAAGCACCTTTTACTAAGAGTAGTGAAAGGGCTAGTGATTTGGTGGCTCTCGTACATACCGATGTATGTGGACCAATGAATAGCATTGCTAGGAGGATTTCGGTACTTCATAATGTTCATCGATGACTTATCCAGATATGGCTACGTCTATCTCGATGAAGTACAAAAGTGAAGCATTTGAGATATTTAGAATATTTCAAAGTGAAGTACAAAATCAACTTGGCAAAACTATTAAAACACTTCGATCCGATCGAGGTGGTGAATATTTGAGCCAAGAATTTGACGATCATCTGAAAAGTTGTGGAATTGTTTCGTAACTTACTCCACCCGAACACCACAATGGAATGGTGTGTCCGAGAGGAGAAATCGAACTCTATTAGATATGGTTCGATCGATGATGAGTCAAGTGAACCTTCCTATTTCCTTTGGGGACATGCACTGAAAACTCGCTTTCACACTTAACAAGGTCCCTACTAAATCGGCTCCTAAAACCCCACATGAGATGTGGCATGGAAGAAAGCCTAGCTTATCTTTCATGAAGATTTGGGGATGTGAGGCTTATGTAAAGAAATTGGTTTCTGAACATAAACTTGCACCTAGATCTGATAAATGTATTTTCATTGGTTATCCTAAGGAAACGAAAGGATATCAATTTTACAACCAATCCGAGAACAAAGTGTTTGTTGCTCGACACGGTGTCTTTCTAGAGAAAGAGTTTCTCTCTAAAGAAACTAGTGGGAGTAAAATTGATCTTGAAGAAATTCAAGAACCTGAAAATGGCATAGAGCCAGTAGTAGAGACGGAACCAAATTCACAAGCTGTTGTGGAACCGGTTCAAGATACACAAGTTCTTCGCAGATCGGATAGGATACGATCCGAACCTGAGAGATATGGATTTCTCATGACGGAAAGTAATGAAGTAGAAATCATTGAGAATGATGAACCTACTTCCTATCAAGAGGCGATGTCCACTCCTGATTCGGACAAGTGGCTAGGAGCCATGGAATCCGAAATCAAATCCATGTACGATAATCAAGTTTGGAACTTGATTGATCCACCCGAAGGTGTAAAAACCATAGGGTGCAAGTGGGTTTTCAAAAAGAAAACCGACATGGATGGGAAGGTACATACTTATAAGGCTAGGCTAGTTGCTAAGGGGTATAGGCAGATTCATGGCGTTGACTATGATGAAACCTTTTCGCCCGTAGCAATGCTTAAGTCTATTAGAATCCTAATTGCCATAGCCGCATATTACGACTATGAGATATGGCAAATGGACGTCAAAACAGTGTTTCTTAACGGAAACCTACTTGAGGATGTATACATGATACAGCCTGAAGGGTTTGTCGATCAAAAGGATTCTAACAAAGTGTGTAAGTTGCAGAGATCCATTTATGGATTGAAGCAAGCTTCCCGGAGCTGGAATCTACGTTTTGATGAATCACTAAAGAGTTTGGCTTCATCAAAAATGAAGATGAACCTTGTGTATACAAGAAGATAAGTGGGAGCATAGTGCTATTTCTGGTATTGTATGTCGATGACATCTTGCTCATTGGAAACAATGTTCCTGCACTTGAGACTGTAAAGTCCTGGTTAGGAAAATATTTCTCAATGAAAGATATGGGTGAGGCGGCTTATATCCTTGGTATCAAGATCTATAGAGATAGATCAAGAAGGATGATTGGTTTGAGTCAGAGTACATATATTGACAAGGTCCTTAGAAGATTCAGCATGGAAAATTCTAAGAGAGGATACTTGCCAATGGGACATGGCATTACTCTTAGCAAGACTCATTGTCCTAAGACAAATGATGAGCGAAAGAGGATGAGTGATATACCATATGCTTCGGCAATTGGGTCTATCATGTATGCCATGTTATGTACTAGACCTGATGTCTCGTACGCTCTAAGCGCAACGAGTAGATACCAGTCTGATCCTGGTGAGAACCATTGGATAGCTGTCAAGAATATCCTTAAGTACTTGAGAAGGACTAAGGATGTATTCTTGGTATTTGGAGGAATGGAAGATGATCTGGTTGTAAAGGGTTACACAGATGCAAGCTTCCAAACCGAAAAAAGATGACTATAGATCGCAGTCTGGTTTTATGTTTATGCTAAATGGAGGTGCTGTTTGTTGGAAGAGTTCCAAGCAGAGCACTGTTGCTGATTCTACAACAGAAGCCGAATACATAGCAGCATCAGATGCGGCTAAGGAGGCGGTTTGGATCAAGAAGTTCGTTAGTGACTTAGAAGTCGTTCCGAGTATCACTAACCCAATAGAGATGTTCTGTGACAACAATGGTTCTATTGCCCAAGCAAAAGAACCAAGGTCACATCAGCGATCCAAACACATTTTGAGACGCTTCCACCTCATTCGAAAAATCTGTGAAAGGGAGGACGTCAAGATATGCAAGGTACCAACGGATGACAACATCTCGGACCCTCTCACCAAGCCTTTACCACAAGCTAAACATGATGGTCATGTTAGGTCCATGGGTATAAGATACATGAATGATTGGGCCTAGTGCAAGTGGGAGACTGTAGGTGTTAGTGCCCTAGGCCTATAGAGATAGACCTTTATGTAATGTCATTGTTCATTTATATATGAGATTGCTTCTTTGATTATTATATGTGTTTGCATGTTTAGTTATAATAATCGTGTCCCTATGTTGTGGGCATTTTTTGACATGACGACATCTTCAGTTGATCCTGCATAACGAGATGTCATTACACTGTGAGTATTGTTTTAAATATTTACTTGTCCAATATTTCCTAATATTATTATTCTTATTTTTCAGTAATTAAGAGAGGAATGCGGAAACAACCTTCAAGCACGTTCAACAGACCTTCAAACGGCTAGGGCGACTTGGTCTCACGGAGGTTGAAAAGATAAACCACAATGCCGAGATTGTAGGAACCATATTTGACTCTTTCTTAGTTACTTGTATTTAAGGGGAAATGGAGACGGAAAATGACACTCATGCTCATACGCACACACTTTACACACAAACTCTTGTAATCCTCTCCATTATCTTCCGAAGTTGTAATTGTGATCATTATAGTGGAACCTTTAAGGTTGGAGACCTAACTCCCGGGGTTTTTTCCAAAGAGGTTATCACCTCCAAGGTTTTCCTCGTTAACAAATCGCGTTGTCATTGTCTCGTTTTTCATTTTCTTGTTCCATATAATCGAATTCCATAGTTCCCTCCTTATTATTCAATCCACACACTAAACATAGTTAAGATTCTACTCTATTGTTTTTCTACCAAAACAATTTGGCGCCCACCGAGGGGCCTCGTGGTTTATCGGTTATTTGAAACATTTCCTAATCGAATTCACTATGTCCGCACCCACCAATGTGTCCACCGCCGGCAAAGGTCCCACCGTTGTTCCCACATCAGAGGTAGAACCGGCTTGTTACCACCGCCTCCTCGCACCGGATCTCGGCCAACTCAACCTCCGAAGACTCCACAAAAGGGGGCGACCTCTTCCAATGCAGATGCGACATCCGGAGTATCCTAACCAGGTTGAATCAAAGGTTGGACCAAGAAGATAACAATTCGAAGGTGTTGACCAATTCCATGATTAAGATGCGTAAAGACCAACAACTCATAGCATCTCGGCTTGAAAACATATCACCACTGCGCGCAAGGGTTCTCAACTTTGACAACTCCGAGGATCTACATTTCAGTAATGAATTCATTCCAATGGGCAATCCTCCTCCGCCGACATCTTTCATGATGTCAACATCTTTGCCCTGGACACCCCTTTGACACCATCTTCTCGCAGGATTCACTCCATTCATCCCATTTATAGACAGCAACTGCTGTCACGACTACTACGGACAACTCGGTTTGCTTAATAATCTTTTCAATAATAATAATTTCAATCGTATTCCTATGGTGACCCTTTTGCAGAAACCCACTAGCTAAACAGATGCGGGATCTCGGAGAATTAGTAATGAACGTACCTGTGTGACTCCTCCAATTCAACCAACGCTTGTAGCGCTACAATCAGTCTCGGTTTGTCCCAAAGAATTGCAAATGTCGACATACCGAAGCGCTTGATGTACCATCTATGAAGTTGTACGACGGCACCACGGACCCGGAGGAGCACGTGGCACACTATCAAGAAAAGATGGACATAATCCATATTCCACTTCAATTCGGAGGCTTGCTTATGCAGGGATTTGGATCCACCTTATCTCGGACCAGCTCTCAAATGGTTGATTAGGCAACCCCTAGGTTCAATCGGTTCATACGCCCGGTTCATCAACATGTTCTATAACCAATTCTCATGCAATCGACAATTTGAAAGGTTGACAAGTGACCTTTACAATGTAACTCGGCCTAATGAAACCCTAAAGGATTACGTCCACCGGTTCAATAAAGAGGTGCTTTGGAAATTCCCAATCTTGACATGTCGACGACCACGAAGCATTCAAAATGGGGTTGAAGAAAGATTCGCAGTATTACCAAGATTTGGTAATGACTCCTTGTAAGCGGCTGGAGGAAGTCGGGAGCGGGGCATTGAGATTCATAAGACTGGAGGAAGATGAGCTGCGAAGATCAAAGTCATCATCCAAGACGTCGACATATGACCATCCCGATAGAAAGACCGAATCGTCCCATCGCAGAAACAACCGTCCCAATCCTTATCCGAGAATTGACACTAGCAAAATTAATTCAATAGACGGTGAGGATGAAGATAATGATAATGTGCCTAACATTTCGATTATTGTTTTTCTCGTTGATATTTCAGTGTACTTTGCGCAATGGGCAACCTGGGAGACAAAGCCGGATGGCCAAAGAAAACGGACAAAACCACAGGATGGCGTGACAAATCAAAATGGTGTGCTTACCATGAAGACTTTGGGCATGTTACGAAGATCGCATCGCATTAAGAAAGGAGATCGGTTACTTGCTCTCGAAAGGACATCTTAAGGAGCCGTTGGGATCCGGAAGAAGAAAGCTGAAAGTACGTAAGCTCCTCATGAAGCCGAAAGACCAGTTTCTCCCCAAAGCATCAACAAAGGTGATCAACTTCATTAGTGGAGGCTCGAAATATGTGGAACATTCTATTCGCCGCAAAACGACATGCTAAGGAGTCAAAAGATGAAAAGCCGCAGAGACGGCCCGGGATGTCGATACCTTGCCCGCACTCCAATTGTCTTTGATGAAAGTGATCGTGATAACTTGCCGGAACCCCATCATGTGACTGCAGTCATTTCCTTGCAGACGCCAACTGTACCATACGACGTATTCGTAGATGGGGGCAGCTCCGTCAATCTTATTATGTTGGGTACCCTTAAAGAAATGAACATCCCGGAATCGGAGATTGTCAAAAAATCTTCATCTTTGGTAGGCTTCAGTGGCGAAGTCAAAGAAACAGATGGGGAGATAAAGCTTCCAATATACTCAAAGGGCCTCAACACCGTGGAACGGTTTTGTGTAATTGATTGCGCAACATCTTACAATGTAATTCTTGGAAGACCGTGGATTCATGGAATGAAGGCCGTACCCTCCACTTACCATCAATGTGTGAAGTTTCCAACACCTTGGGGTGTCGCTAAGATTTACAAGTGATCAACAGTGGCCAAGGAATGTTACAAAACTTCAATGAAGGCGTCTACATCTCCAAAACAAGCATAGCAATTACCGAAGAAAGTACGTGAAGTCCTGGAAGCTAAGGAGGATGATGTGAAAGAAGTATTGTTAGATCCTTCCAACCCGGACATCAAAGTACTTATTGGCACGACATATCGTCGAGATATAGAGGAGAAGCTTGTGAACCTATTAAGAAGCGTAATAAAAGTTTCGCTTGGAAACATGATGACATGACCGGCATTAGCAAAGATGTCATCACTCACAAACTTAACATAGATCCCGGCTTCAAACCGGTGCACCGAAACGTAGAAAGTTTGCGTAAACCGTAAATCGGATCATCAAGGAGGAGGTAGAGCGCTTACTCAAAGCCAACATGATACGAGAGGTCGATTATCCAAGATGGTTGGCAAATGTGGTTGTGGTAGAGAAGAGAAACGGGAAATGGCGAGTTTGCGTGGACTTCACCGACTTAAATAAGGCCGCCCAAAAGATCCTTTCCCTTTGCCGCACATAGATTCATTAGTTGATGCCACCTCGGGTCACGAACTCCTCACATTCATGGACGCGTCCTCGGGATTTCAACAAATTCGGATGGAACCATCGACCAAGAAGACACCGCCTTCATAACCCCTCGTATTTATTGTTATATTGCCATGCCTTTTGGACTAAAAATGCGGGTGCAACGTATCAAAGGCTCGTCAACAAGATGTTTAAGGATCAGATTGGGGACACAATGGAGGTATACATCGACGACATGGTTGTTAAGTCTAAGAAGGCCGAGGACCACATTAGCAATCTCTCTCAAGCCTTTGACATCTTGGATTGTTTCAATATGAAACTTAATCCAGCTAAATGCAACTTCGGAATGAAAGCCGGCAAGTTTTTGGGCTATATGGTCACTAAAAGAGGCATTGAAGCCGCCCCAGAACAAATACGCGCCATTCTCAACCTGTCATCACCTCAATCTGTCAAGGACGTCCAAAGACTAACAGGAAAAATTGCCGCACTCACTAGATTCATTTCAAAATCCTCAGACCAATGCAAACCCTTCTACGACATCTTAAGAAAGAACAAAAAGTTTCAATGGGAGGACCAACATGAAAAAGCTTTTCAGGAACTCAAAACTTACTTGTCGACACCTCCCTTATTGGCCAAACCTCAGATAGAAGAACATCTTTACATCTACCTAGCAAGATCCGAAGGCGCTGTAAGTGCGATCTTGATAACGTAACGAGATGGCAATCGCAACCCATCTACTATATAAGTAAGACACTCTTAGATGCTTTGAGACCAGGTATTCTCATTTACAAAAATTAATTTTAGCTTTGATAACTCGCTTCGTTAAATTAAGGCACTATTTTGAAACACATACTATTATTGTACGCACTAACTATCCTATTAAGAATGTCATGAGAAAACCAGAGATGTCGGGTCGAATGGCGAAATGGTCTGTACGCTTAAGCACATACGACATCAAGTACGAGCCTAGAACCGCAATAAAATCTCAAGCCCTGGCGATTTTGTGGCCGATTTCATCCAACCCTACAACAAGAGGTGGAATTGGAAGTACAAAGAACTTCAAGATGATGACATTCTAAAAATTTGGACTCTACACGGACGGTGCTTCCAACATGAGAGGTACAGGTCTTGGAGTTGTACTAAAATCGCCACAAGGGGACATAATACCACAATCTATCGATTGCGGCTTCAAGGCTACCAACAATGAAGCAGAGTACGAGGCACTTATCGCAGTTTAACAGCAGCCCAAGACTTAGATGTCAAGCATATCCGGTGTTCATGGATTCATTACTAATTGTTAATCAATACAATGGGTCCTACGTCGCGAAAAATGCTAAAATGACGACATATTTGGAAATTGTAAAAATTATTTCGGCCAAATTCAAAACATTTTCCTTGGAACAAATCCCGCGAGAAGAAAATTCTCAAGCCGATGCTTTGGCAAATTTGGGTTCGGCCTTCAAAAGCTTCTCACAAACCAATATCCCAATCGTGCATGTTGACATCCCAAAGCAATTGACAATCTCGAGATGTTCGTCCTAGATGTTGACATACCTTCCTCTCCCGCATCAACCTCTTGGATGCCCCTATTATCAAGTATCTCTTAGATGATACGATCCCAGCTGAGGAGAAGAATGCGAGAGCCTTCTGGTAAGAGTATCTAAATATGTACTTATTGATAATCTCTTGTTTAGAAAATCATTGCAGTCACTACTTAAGGTGTCTAGAAGCGAGATAGAGCCCATCAGTTCTCAAGGAGCCGCATGAAGGAGATTGTGGAAATCATACCGGCGTAAGTTTACATACTAAAGCTCTAAGGTTGGGCTATTTCTGGCCCACAATGAGAAAAGACGCCATTGACTACGCAAAGAAATGCGATTCCCGTCGCCGACATGGGGACATCCCGCACCACCACCGAATTGCTACATCCTATCCCGTCACCTTGGCCGTTTATGGTTTGGGAATGGATATTGTAGGAAAACTTCCTGTGAGCACCGTGGGGACGAGTATTTCTTTTGGCCATGACAGACTACTTTTCTAAGTGGGTAGAGGCCGAGGCATATGTGCAAGTTCGTGATAAAGAAGTAATATCTTTTATCAAAAGGAACATATTTAGCCGATTTGGAATTCCATCGAAATAATTTGTGACAACGGCTCTCAGCTCATCAAGAAGAGGACCCAAGATTTCTTGACAGCTTGGGGTGTTAAGATGGTAACGTCTTCGCCTGTTCACCCTCAAGCCAATGGACAGCAGAGTCTAGCAACAAAATAATAATCGCAACTTAAAAAAGAGACTAAACCGTAAAAGGACGTTGGGCGTAAGAATTACCAATGGTCCTATGGGCCGACAGGACGACATCTAAGAATGCTACCGGTCAAACCCCTATTCACTTGTATTTGGAACCGAATCTGTTATTCCAAATAGGTCCTTGTACCTACGGCAAGATACACTTGCCGACATCCGAAAATAATAAAGACATCTTGATACATTCCTGGATACCGTGGACGAGCTAAGGGATATGGCCAAAGTTCGCATGGCAGATATCAGCAAAGGGTAGCCCGATAATACAATAAAAACGTCGTGGTCGAAGGTTTCAAGTAGGAGACTTAGTCCTACGAAAGGCATTCCAAAATACCAAGGAGTCCAATGCAGCAAGCTCGCCCCAAAATGGGAGGGACCCTACTTGATAGATGCACAAGCCGGAAAAGGAGCATATCGCCTTGCAACCTTGGATGGCCAAATGATACCCCGAAGTTGGAACGCCATTCATCTCAAAAGGTATTACATTTAAATATGACTTCCCATGAACTCATCTTTCCAGGTATGAATCGTATTTTAATTCTTTTCTCCTATGTATCTTTTTAATTATTTACATGATAAGATGTCTCTAACATGCTTTGTGAGAGACGTCAACCTTAGTTGGCGTCCGTTTTTAACGTGTTTCTATCTTATGAGGTATTGACACATTTACATGGGGACGTATCGAAAGCATGCAAAGAACAACGATTCCTCCTCCGTTAGAGACTGGCCATCTCTTCTCAAGTAAAGGTACACAATCCCTTCTAAGGTTTAAAGAGTTAATTACCTCTTTCTAAAGAAGTTAGGTTACCACACCTTCGCCTGGAGCGCAAGTTATCTCACTAATTGAGGTGTGGGGTGGGCCTATATGGGTAAACTCATATAGCTTACCCATTCCCACTCAGTTAGATGATTGATCTTAAGCATTATTCTTATGGTTATGGCATATTCGTGTCATCTAAGTATCTACGGTTTATGGCATATACGTGTCATCTAAGTATCTACGGTTTATGACATCTACATGTCATCCTAAATACCTATTATTCTGACATACTATCATGTCACCATATGTGAAAAACATACGAAAAATTATCCAAAAAAGAAACAAGCCTTGACGTGCTTGAAAACCATTAGACCATAACTAAACTAAAATAACCATAATGTATCCAAACCACCAAAGTAAAAGTGCGAAAGTGTTGAACCAACCCAACACTTAAAAAAGATTGTCTTTGGCCCTTAAGGACCTATTACAATCCAAACCAAAATAAAAATTGTCTTAAGGGACTCCGCCCCAAGAATCATCAACAAAATACCAAAGAACCAAATTGTTTTTACCTTCTTTTTTGTTTAGGTGGCTTCGCCGCAGTGTTGTACCGGGTGTCACTTCTCCAACCGTTGGTGCATCCTGACAATTGTTTCATATGGACTTGATGACACCTCGCCCTCGTCCCCACCTCACCGTTAACTTGGATAGATAGGCACATTCCCCGTGAATATCCCAGGCACCAAACCTTTCCTTCTTGGTATTCCTTCATCATTTTCACCTTGCATTGAGAAACGCTTCACTGCAGCCAGCTTACAAGAATTCCTCACCTCTCGCTATCTCCTTGTTGTGATCATCTTCACTTTTCGCCAAACTATTCGACAAGTCCTTAGCTATCTCGCTCTTGTTCTCCCAAATGATTTGCTTAGTTGCTCTATTATCTTCTCACATTCCTTCACTTTATTATCGATACCAACTTCTCCTTCTTGACCAAAGCAATATCCGCTTTGGATTTCTTCTTCACCAATTCAACTTCTTTTGCCAACTCCTCCACGTATCCTACGCCTGAAAAATAACATCCCGATATTACTAAAAGTTATCACAACCTTTGAAACTATTAAATATTCAATTAATGATGTCTCACCCCGGATGCCAGCTCATAAATCTCTTCTTGAACTCCCCGCCGATACCCATCAAAAGAGTCTCCAACCTCGATCACTTCCTCTTGGCGCCTTTTCTTTTCCTCACCCTAGAACCAATCCCAAGACTTTCATCAAGAATAGGACTCTTCTTAGGAGCGGGTGGAGGTTTCTTTTCGCCTTGACAATGGGCTCGAAAGCAAGGCCTCGATATCCTCCGGATCAAAGTCGAGACCCTGAAGCTATCGGTTTGGAGGCTGCATGGACATAGAGATATTGTCAATAACAAATAACACATCAAATTAATGACAGCTTATCAAAGGTAACAGGATGCCAAGCTTACCAAGAGACATTATTACGAAGTTGAAGCCTTTATATCCTCCGGGACAGCCGACGAAACTTCCAAAGAAACCTTTGGGAGATCTCTTATCGAGAGGGAGATTGAAAAACTCTTCGATTTTTGCTAAAGTATCTTTTGCAGGCGGAAATAACTCTCCCCAATCAATATCTACATGAAAGCAAAAACAATTACAATTCAGTTTGTCTCAAGAACAGGAAATCACAAGAGTAAGAATTTAAGTACCTCCCTGGTTCCATTGCTTCGACATCTCATCCTTCTCACCGATTGACGTCCTATCAACAAAGAAAAACCTATTCTTCCATCCCCTATCACTGGAGGATGTGCTGCTCATCAAAGGATTTCTACCTGACTTCTTTCTAAATAGGTACCGTTTGGAACCAAAAAGTTGAAGATCATAGGAATGGGCAATTTCAGGGAGCCCTAAGTCTAGTCCGTTTTCTCGGTTTACTTTAAGAACAAAAGCAAATACTCGCCAAGCCATTGGCATAAGTTGAGCATAAGCCGGCTGAGTTTTTAGAAAGAACTCAAGCAACCAACCGTGGGAAAGGGTAGCTAAACCCTAGCAAGAAGGGATATTCGAAGAAGCGCATCCATTTGGGAGAAACATGGTCGACCTAAGTTTTATGGAAAAATGATGAAAAATTACACCACTGGGAAACAACATTGTTGTTTTATGGTCTCTATTTGAGAATCATTAAACAAACAAGTTTCTTCAGCAGGTTTAGTGAGAAGATTTGCGCAAACAAAGTCGTCGAGATTAATCTCTACGGGACCTTGTGGGGATGACGCTTTCTTGGGTTTGGAAGCGTACATCCTAGTTTTACCCATGGTTGACAAAGCAAAAAGAGAAGAATAAACAAAGGAAGAAGGTCAGAGATGGAGTGATTTTACCTTGAAAGCGAACGGCGCCGTGGGCCAAAGGAGGTGAAAAGAAGATTTGAGAAGATAAGTTTTCTCAAGCGGTTAATAAAAAGGAAAAAGAATCCCTTTTCAAAATTAACTCTCTCCCCAACCGTTCATTTCATCGCCACGTCTCCCAAGAACGTCCCATCGGGCGAGTAACAAGTTGGGTCATTAATTCAAAAGGAAAAACATTTTGCCTCTTCAGCTGCCTACATAGTCAAATGTTTTTGGGGACAAATTGTTGTGGGCATTTTTTGACATGACGACATCTTCGCTGATCCCGCATAACGAGATGTCATTACACCGTGAGTATTGTTTTAAATATTTACTTGTCCAATATCTCCTAATATTATTATTCTTATTTTTCAAGGTAATTAAGAGAGGAATGCGGAAACAACCTTCAAGCACGTTCAACAGACCTTCAAACGGCTAGGGCGACTTGGTCTCACGGAGGTTGAAAAGATAAACCACAATGCCGAGATTGTAGGAACCATATTTGACTCTTTCTTAGTTACTTGTATTTAAGGGGAAATGGAGACGGAAAATGACACTCATGCTCATACGCACACACTTTACACACAAACTCTTGTAATCCTCTCCATTATCTTCCGAAGTTGTAATTGTGATCATTATAGTGGAACCTTTAAGGTTGGAGACCTAACTCCCGGGGTTTTTTCCAAAGAGGTTATCACCTCCAAGGTTTTCCTCGTTAACAAATCGCGTTGTCATTGTCTCGTTTTTCATTTTCTTGTTCCATATAATCGAATTCCATAGTTCCCTCCTTATTATTCAATCCACACACTAAACATAGTTAAGATTCTACTCTATTGTTTTTTCTACCAAAACACCCTAGTACTTATGAAGCACTAGTATGAAGTCTAATGGATAATCATGTGATGATTATATGCATGGAGATGCACATTAGATTCATGGGTACTTGTTAGAGAACAAGGTACTGGACTTGACCCATTATGAGATTTATGTCATGGTCATATGTCATAATTAAATCTCATATAGTCATATCATTGATATCCTTTAACCTGAGATTATCATCGTCTTCCGCTCGATGAATATCATGTTTGATATAGTTTAACGTTGTCTTTAATCGGATGACAATAAGGGCTATCATTGGCATGGTATGATTCTTGTTGGGAAGAATGATAAGTCAAGATGGAAATTGTCCCTCGTAAAGAGAGATGTTTGCTAGGCCACTCGTAAGTAAGATTGATGTAGTGCATGGCCATGCCCGAATGAATTAATGTGATTAATATCATTTGATTAATCAATTTACTTGGTAACGAGAAAGCATTGAACAATATGAGTTGACGTGGACCATGACTCATGTTCAATATAACATCGTGTGACAATGGGATTGTGATATGTTCTATATAGGAAATCGAACTTGATATTATATTATTTGGGTAGGCATGATGGCTTGCTAGAGTCCGCTCATGTCTTATGAGGATCGATGTGATCGAACTCATTGCCAACATAATATAGTCCTATGGGGTCACACGCATCGAACGAATTGTCAAAAATGAAGAATATGGAGTTTTTGTTCTCAGGGGATGACTCGTCCCCAGGCCAGAACCAACTATTCCCCTTAAAGGGGACGCCAGATTCAGAAGCTGGGTGCCAGGGGACGACTCGTCCCCTGGGGGACGACTCGTCCCCTGGGCACTGGACTGACGCGGAATTGACTTAAAACTAGGGTTTTCACGAGGGGAAAAGTTTTATAACGTATAAATACTTACCCCTGGTTGCCCTAGCCGTCATTAGAACGTTTTGGCTTGAGAGAAACACTAAAAGTGAGAGATTTCAATTGAGAATTGAGAATCAAACACTACCAAATCCATTGTTCTTCATTGATTGAAAGGTGTTTCAATCAATAGGATCTAGCAATCCTCCTAGAAGAGTTCTAGGGTTCGTTCATCGCGTGGATACACATAGAGGATCTTCGCTCGTCAAGATCTTTGGTTCGTGATTCCCGTTCGTTCATCAAGGATTAACAAGGTCATTCAATCTGGAGTTGGGTCAAGTTTATCAAAGGCAAAAGCATTCAAGGTTGGTATTTCTATTTCATCTTTCTTAATTATTCATCTAGAACGGATTCTAGGGCTTGGGGTTTTTCGAGTTATTGCTTATTCCGCTGCGCATGGACCCTCGGAAACCCTACACATGACCCATTGACAAGTTACCTTTCTTAGAATCTTCTAAGAACCTTGTCAATGTGAGTATTTTGACTCAAACCAATTTATTCTTTTAGATCTATCTCTATAGATATTGTTGCCAAGGATGTAAGCGGCGTTACCCATATCTTTCATTGAGAAACATTTCCTTGACCAAGACTTGACAGTCTGAAGTGTCGGAACATCGTTTCCAATGAGTAAGATATTATCGTTATACAACACTAGAAATAATACTATGCTCCCACTGAATCTCATGTATATACAAGGTTCATCTTCATACTTGATGAAGTCAAACTCTTTGACCGATTCATCAAAATGAAGATTTCAATTCCTCGAAGCTTGCTTCAACCCATCTCATGGATCTCTGCAACATGTATACTTTATTAGAATTTCTTGGATCGACAAACCTTCGGGTTGTGTACTGTACACATCCTTAAGAATCTTTCATTTAGGAAAGACGTTTTTCATCCATTTGTCATATTACATAGTCATAATATGCGACTATGACAATTGAAATTCTAACAGACTTCGGCATTGTAACGGGAAAAAAGGTTTCAACATAGTCAATACTAAGAATTTGCCTAAATCCCTTTGCTACAATCCTTAGTCATGAAAGTATACACCTTCCATCCATGTCGGTCTTGAAGACCTACTTGCACTCTTTAGTTTTTACACCTTCAGGTAGCTCAATCAAGTTTCAAACTTGATCATCAGACATGGATTGTAATTCGGACTCCATGGTTCCTAACCATTTATCCGAATTAGGAGTGGACATCGCCTCTAGATAGTAAGTAGGATCTTCATTCTTAATGACTTCCACTTTATTACTTTCCGATATGAGAAATCAACATTTCTCGGATTCGGACTGTAACCTATCCAATTTACGATGGACTTGTGTAACTTGAACCGGTTCCACAATTCCTTGTGAACTTGGTTCCATCTCTACTCTTGGTTCCATGTTATTTTCAGGTTCTTGAACTCTTCAAGATCAATTTTACTCCCACTAGATCCTTTATTGAGAAACTGTTTCTCAAGAAATGAATCATATAGAGCAACAAACACTTTGTTCTCATTGCGGTTGTAAAACTAATATCCGAAATTAACCCTGTCAGATTTGGTGCTAACTTATGAGAGACAAGTCTCTTTACATAAGATTCTCAACCCCAAACATTTATGAAATACATTCTTTCATGCCACATCTCATGTGGGGACTTAGGAATCGATTTAGTAGGGACACAATTCAGTGTAACCGCATTATTTCTAATGCATATCCTCAAAAGGAAATAGGAAAGTCAACTTGACACATCATCGAACGAACCATGTCATACAAGGTTCAATTCCTCCTCTCAGACACACCATACAATGTGGTGTTCCGGGTGGAGTCAATTCTGAAACGATTTCACAGTTTTTGAGATGATTGTCAACCTCTTGGCTCAAATATTCATTACCTCGATTTAATCGAAGTACTTAATAATTTTACCAAGTTTATTTTGTACTTCATTTTTGAAATATTCAAAATATCTCAAATAATTCATTTTAGAATTCATCAGATAGACACAGTCATATCTAGATAAGTCATGGGTGAATGTAATGAAATACCAAAATCTTTCCCTAGCAATGCTACTCAATGGTCCACATACATCTCATGTACTAGGATCAATAAGTCATTAGCCCTCTCACTACTCTTAGTGTAGGGTGGTTTGGTCATTTTACCAAATAAACGAGATTCACATACCTCAAATGATTCATAATCATATGAGTCTAAATGTCCATGTTAATGGAGTTTAGATTATACGTTTCTCATTTATATGACCAAGCCGGCAATGCCATGTGAACGTGTTGTTCACATCATTTGGTTTAGATTTCACACTTATATTATAGATATCTTCAATATTATTTTGTATCTTAACATCAAGGATATGAAGACCATTCAATGACATATGCATTACAATAAGGCATATCATTAAATAAATATAAAGCTTCCTATTCTCAATAAGAAAATTATATCCTTCATCATCCTCATAAGAAACAAAATGATACTCCTACTCAAATTCGGAACGTAGTCACACTTGTTCAAAACAAGTACTAGTCCACAAGGTAAAGTGACTTCATAAGTCCCTACGGCTAATGCAACAACTCTTGCTTCATTACCACGCATAGGTTTAATTCACCTTCTTTGAGTAGCTTTCTATTATTTATTTCTTGCACATTTAAACAAATGTGGGATCTATATCCTGTATCATATACCCAAGAACAAGAAGTCGAAAAGAAAATATCTACCATATAGATACTTGAAGTAGTAGCAATCATATTGCCCTTCTTCACTTTTTAGGCCTTCCTAATTAGCCTTGCAACTTTGCTTCCAATGACAATCTCATTGCAATGATAGAAAAATGCATCCTTTTGAGACACTTTGGGTTTAGCCTCTTAGGCTTTGGCAACTTTTGCCCCAGGTTTAGCAACCTTTGCTTTACCTTCTTTGTGTTTTCTTTTAAACCCCTTTCTTGTGTTAACCATTAACACAACAAACCTCTCTTGCCTAGCTTGCACTTGGAACATTTCCTTTGTGCATTGTGCTCACAAAAGCAATTTCCACGTGTTCAAGGTTCTTCATAAGAGCCTTTAAATATGGTGGCAAGTATAAGGCAAACAACATCATATGAATCATCTCTATGTTTCTTATGTTGCTCCTTATCTGCACTTTGCAACATTTGCAGTGGGTTCAGCAGGAATGGATTCGTCAAGAACGTACAACTTTTGCTTAAGAACTATTCTTTAAGCTTCTGATCCAATCAGAATAGTCTGTACCATTCTTTTCGAACTTTGTCCTTCACAAGGACGAATCGCAATTTATTGTGTAATGCTACTTTCTACAACAAGATATACAAACCATATGAACACATATAAGTACCTATTTCATTTAAGAGATTAAATAACGTATTTTTTAAATACTTCCACTAAATTATATAACCTTCTTATACAAATATGCATAATATAATTTAATAGGCTAAGACCCAACTTTAATTTAATTTCAAGTCGGCTATGGCACGACTGCTCAAAATTAAACTAAAAAAGGTAGATAACATTTATCAATCATATCAACATATGACTCTTAGATCCTTTATGAGATTATAGACATCATATGTCGCATGTTTCAATCTCATCTTATGCCTTAGGCCCAAAACTGTTTTGATAGCCTAATTGAGTTCAACCATTTTAAACGTATAGCAATCACCGTTTGCTCATCTTGATCATACAAAGATAGAATTAATGTACCTCGCTGTGGCGTAGCCTACATAAAACTATCCGTGTACTCACAAGTGTTTAAACATGGGTGGCATAGACCAACTCAAATTTCAATGAAGGTTCAATTTTCATGTTTATCAATTAACATGGCAAGGTTGTTTCATGAAAATTACATGAGCATAATTATGAACATGGAATGATGCATCACAAATCACATTTGATGTTTACATCATAATTTCTAATCAATTAGGGTTTAATGACTCATGTAAAATCTCATTTAATATGAACATAATCCCTATAACAAACACTTTGTTCAAGATCTAGAAATCCATCAATTACTAGTACGTGGCATTGTAATCCAAGGTTATCCCACACTTCCATCGAAGTGCCTGTGGGGAAGTTTTTTTGGTGTCCAGCCCATATACTAAGTAATATTCAAGACTCATATTCTAGATTAATCACATTAATCAAATAATTCAATTCACAATCATGGTATATCAAAATATACAATTACTTCCATAAGCAATTCCCATATAAATTCATATTTTAAATCATATTCATCATGAAAATTAACATAATCACATTATATAATTATCATGATTATCTAATATAAACATCATGAACGGGGCTCTGATACCACTGTTGGGTTTCGAGGGTCCATGCGCAGCAGAAGAATGCAAATTAACTCGAAAACCCGGAGCCTAGGATCCGTTCTAGATGATTAATTAAGAAGTATGAAATAGAATAACCAACCTTGTGTGCTTTTGTCGTTGACAAACGCGTTCCAACTCCAGATTGATGAACTAGTGAATCCTCGATGAACGATTCTTGAATCACGAACGTTAGATCTTGATTGACGAAGATCCTCTATGTGTATCCACGCGTTGAACGAACCCTAGAACAATTCTAGGTGGATTGCCAGATCCTTGATTGAAACTCCTTTCAATCAATGAAGAATTATGGAATTGGATTGTATTGATTTCTCAATTCACAATTGAAAATCTCTCTCTTTTGTGTTTCTCTAAACCCAAAACGTGAGTATGACTGCTAGGGCAACTAAGGGTTTGTATTTATACGTTATAAATATTTTCCCCTCGCGAAAACCCTAATTTTAAGTCAATTACGTGCCAGTCCAGTGTCGACGGGACGACTCGTCCCCCAGGGGACGAGCCGTCCCCTGGCACCAAGCTTCTGATACAGGAGTCCCCTTTAAGGGGAATAGTTGGTTCTGGCCTGGGGACGAGTCGTCCCCTGAGTACAGAAATTTCATATTCTTCATTTTTGACAATTCGTTCGATGCGTGTGACCCCATAGGACTATATTATGTTGGCAATGAGTTTGATCACATCGATCCTCATAAGACATGAGCGGACTCTAGAAAGCCATCATGCCTACCCAAATAATATAATATCAAGTTCGATTTTCCTATATAGAACATATCACAATCCCATTGTCACACGATGTTATATTGAACATGAGTCATGGTTCACGTCAACTCATATTGTTCAATGCTTTCTCGTTACCAAGTAAATTGATCAATCGAATGTAATTAATCACATTAATTCATTCGGACATGGCCATGTACATCATCAATCTTACTTACGAGTGGCCAAGCAAACATCTCTCTTTACGAGGGACAAATTTCCATCTTGACTTATCATTCTTCCCAACAAGAATCCTATCATGCCAATAATAGACCTTATTGTTATCCGGTTAAAGACAACGTTAAACTATATCAAACATAATATTCATCGAGTGGAAGACGATGATAATCTCAGGTCAAAGGATATCAATGATATGACTATATGAGATTTAATTATGACATTTGACCATGACATAAATCTCATAATGGGTCAAGTCCAGTACCTTGTTCTCTAACAAGTACCCATGAATTTAATGTGCATCCATATGCATATAATCATCACATGATTATCCATTAAACTTCATACTAGTGCTTCATAAGTACTAGGGACACGATTATTAAAGTAAACATGCAAACATATATAATAATCAAAGTAACAATCTCTTATATAAATGAAAACTGACATTATATATAAGTCTATCTCTATAGGCCTAGGACACTAACACCTACAGTTTGAGCGTATTTACGGCGTGCGTTGCATCTCATTTATATGCTTCGTATTTTATTGGTAAGAATTATGTGTTAGTTTTATATTTTGAATAAATTAGTTGACATTTTTAACTATGTTAATAAATTAAATATAATTATTTAATGTATAAATGAAAATATTAGGAGTGTGTAGTGAAATGATAATATTTGAAAATTTAATTAAATATCTTATAAATCAAATGAGGTGCTAAAGTGTTGGATTTATAACTTAAGTTATTTAAGTTTAACAATTTAATGTACGGAGGTGCCTTAGTATAAATTGGTTCATGTTTATCTCCTTGCTTTGTTAATTGAAGAAGCTCATTTTAACAAAAACCTTTCCCCAGCCAAGTCTTCCTTCTTCCATGAGAAAAGAGTCCAAAACCTAGGTTTTCATTTTTAAAAATCCTCCATAAATTCAAGAAAAATCTGTTCTTCGGGAGGAAAAGGGGAGCATTTTCATCCGAATAAAAGTTGAAGTTTGTCATTTCATTTTTGAGGTAAGTTATTATATTTTCCTTCAATACATGCTCATTTAGTGTTTAAAGTGATATGGTTGTTGAATAATTGTTGCATGTTGTTTTGGACCATTTTCCTTGAGTTTGAAATGGTAAATTTGGCCTTCGAACCCCGGAGTTATTCACTCCTGACTGCACATTCTTATCCGTCTCAAATGATTAATGAATATATTAATCATTAATCATTATATAACAATATGATAAAAAAAAACAACCAAGGTCAAACTACAACTCGAACTCCGGAGTTATTCACTCCTGACTGCGCATTCTTATCCGTCTCAAATGATTAATGAATATATTAATCATTGGTGTTCAAAGTGAGAGTGAGATGGCTTGGTTGGAAATGGTTTGAAGTAAATTGGGTTATGTTGAACTGAAAGTTGGGTTTAGGTGTTGTTGTTTGAGTTGAAAAATTTGGTATATAAATGTTTTAAGAAGTTGCTGATGTTTCAGCACAAATCCTGAGTTTCTGCTGAAGGGCACGAGTCGTGCCCCTTGTCACGAGTCATCCCCCCTTCAGTCAGTCGTGATACGAGGCGTGAGAATTTTAGCACTCGGCAGACTAGGGGCACGAGTCGTGCCCTGCCCTATTTTGTTACATCATTTTCCAAGCAATGTAAGGCTAACTACCTAACATATATTTGAACCAATTGAATACTATAATTCAAGTACAACATATGAGCTATGAAAGGATGTTTTTATAGACTAATTGTGATATTGGGAAGATGGTTAAATACTTAGTTAAAATAGGTTGGAATACTTGAATTCCATGAAACCTAAATCGTTCTATATCCTTATATGGTTGATGATAGATCCTTGAATTGTTATATTAAGTATGTAGACTTTATGTGTTACACCTTATGGACTTGTTTGACATCTTTAATGGTGTGCTTGATAGGGTTCCCTACTTTGAAATTCTAAGTTGAAATGAATTGGTTCAATGATTGTTTAGCCGTTGTGCTACTTATGATTGATACTTGTTATCATCTTGTTATGATATATTTGGTATGGTTCCCTACTTTGGAATCATACATTGGTTGTTAAGCAAGTATTTATTACTATGCTTTTATTTAAATTCCAGCTGGTACTTGATTGTTTGGGCACTGGTATGAGATTATAATGGCACCCGAGCCGAGTTCATTGTAATCCATACACTGGGTCCCTTTTTCCCTTCCATTGGTCATGGTTTGGGTAGTGGGCTAGATCCCCTTTTTGGGTGAAGTCTAGTTGCACATTGGGGTATGACTTTGTTTCATTTTCACCCATTTGTTTATATTGTTATTGGGTTTCGAAACCGTTTCTTCAGCTGTTGATGCTGCTCAGATTGATATATCCTTTTGGGATTAAACCTTGGCTCAGTATCCTTATAAGTGTTACATTATTTCACTTATGTGTTATTGTATATATCCTTCTTTGTGTTGCCAAGATTGTGATATATATATGAGTAGTTTGTTGTTATATGCTTTCATAATGTGTTTGCATAGCATATTGTTGCATATATAATAGCTTATTGAGATTTTTCTCACCCCGTCCTTTTATTGTTTTCCTTAGCTAAGGGCGAGCCAGGGAATAGGCCACGTTGAGCACGGGGAGGACGTCGAGTTTTGGTTGTAACTTGGGAAGGTATTTGGTAATGGTTTGCATTATGTAAATGTATAACCAAAGGGGGTAGTATACCCGAGTCTTGAGATGTTATGTCAATATTTAAAACCTTTAGTGATTGTAAATATTGTATGTTTTTGGGAACTATGTTCCTTAAGTTGTAAAGGGTTTGTAAAATGGTGTTTGAGTTTAAGTAAGGTGTATTACTTCTAGTAGTATAGAAATTAAAGTTTTTAAGTTAAACAGGTTTTTGTATATTGCAAATTTTAAGAAAGGACATTTCGAAAGTTTTTATAAAAATTGTGATGTATTTCGAGCGTGTCCCGGGCGTGGGGCCAAGTAGGTCCACGGTTCGGGGCGCGTCAACAACACCTAGAAGCTTCGCACATAAGATTCGTCGATCTGGAAGCACGGACAAATATGAATCGGTAACGGGTAACCCATCAATCGACAACCCGGACAACATCCCGATATCCTCTAATGTGATGTTCATCTCACCAACAAGGAGGTGGAATGTATGGTTTTTCGAGGACGCTATCTCTCAGTCAACGCCTCAAATAAAGCCCAGTCATACCTGCAATATCCCGTTCAAATGAACTCCCAAAAAACCAGGCACTGCTAATCTCTGCTGAATAACGGGAGCTATAACATCTGGCATGTTCGCACCACGACGAAATGATAAACTCGAAACGTCATGATTTGCCCAAATATATCGAGCTCGGTGGGAGTGATGTAAAGTCAACAAAGAAGGATCAACAAAAGTACCCGTCTGTTAATCAAAACAACACAAACACAAGTATTATTTTGACAAATCAAATACTCTACGAAGTGTTATTTTCATAATTATTATGTTCAATACTCTAAGAAATACTCACAACACAAAATATCTCAAAATTTGATTAAAAATAAACCATACTATAGAAAATACTTACAAATCAATCAAATACAACCAAAATCATAACATTTGTTCAAATAAATACTAATTCAATAAATGAATGGAAAAACTTGGAAAAAAAAACCCAAAATTTGTTCAAATTAAACCTAAAATGATCAAATTCAAACTCAAACCTAAATACTAAATTCACAATCACAACTCATTCCAACCTTCAAAAAATGGAAATATGGGGAAAAGAATGAAAACTAATTTAACAATTTCGAATAATCATTTGAATAGAGGGATTTTGAATTTGGCAAAATGATCTTGAAAAATCGTCTTCCTTTACTCTCTTCTTCTTCTTCTTCCTTTGTTTTTTTCTTTCTTCTATATTTTGTATACTCGCTGAATGGAGCATTGAAATCTCGCTTAAACTCGCCAAATCAATTGACGAGTTTGAATCTCGCTTAAACTCGACAAATTAATTGACGAGTTTCATTACGACGTCATTTTCTTAAAATACAGGAATAAAAAAAGGGAAATTTCAAAAAAAAAAAAAAAAAACTCGTTATTCCATTTGGCGAGTTTGAACGGACGAAGGTCAAATGCGCTATACCATTTAGATGAGTTCCACAAAAATGGATATTTTGGCAAATTGTTTGGAAGAGTTGTTATTTTGATAATTATATTTTTAAAAACGAATACTCCCTTCGCTCAATAAAAGCTTCACCAATTTCTTAAAATGGCGTCCCGTTAGAAGCTTCACATTTTTTAAAATGGCAAAGAATCTTTACTATTTCGCCCACTCATTCTCTCTCCTATTTTACTATTACACTCACGACACTTTTCAAATTTACTATTTTCTTCGCTCATTCTCTCTTCTATTTTACTATTACACTCACAATATTTTCTCCGTCATTAAGTTGCGTGTCGGGCCAAAATAGTGATGCTATTATCTAGACTGAGGGAGTGTTTTGAGAAAAAAATTCCAGTTATGACCTAATTTTAATTTATTTTATAGAAAGAATCATCAATGGAGTTTAATGCTCACCATTCCAGATATACAAACTTCATCCCTTTCTTTTATTCTTTTACATAATCAACATAAGGAGTGAGAGTGAGAGAGAGAGAGAGAGCTCCGGCAATGACGACCGACTTCCGATCCATCCCTCTCATAGGTATATTCTTAAGGCAACCCCCCCCCCCCCCCTCTTTCTCTATATTTCAATTAATTCAACTTAGAAATATTGAATTTATCAGCATAATTCTTTCTGTGCTTATGCGTACGCTTGTATTCGTGGATTGAGAGTGTCTGGAGCTGAATCTTTGAGCAATTTGTGATTTGTTTTAACTTCGAATTCCTAATTTCTTTTGCTCCATAGTGAATGATCAAAATTAGACATTTTATAAGTTTCTATTGAGTTCAATAACAAAATTGATATTCAAATAAGTGTCAATCTCTAGTTCTTTTCACTAAATTTATAAAATTAAGTTGCAATTTTGCAAGCACATGTAAACAAATGCCCTTGATTATTCACACTAATGCAAGTCTGCAGTAGGACAGGCATATGAAGATTTTGTAAAATTCAAAGAAAAATGGACAAAGTTTGGGACAATAAAATGGAAGCTCATTTTAGGACTAAAGAGAACTTGGACAAGAGCGGAAATGAATATAGTTGATTTGAAATCGGGTTTGCTTCAATTTACTTGTTTCTAAGTTAGATCTCTTCATATCATTATAGTTGTGTCGAAACTGTTGAGCTTAAAGTATCTTATTACTCCCTCCGGTTCAAAATAGATGCCGTTTTAGTGGTTTTCACTTTGTACCAAAAAAATGCAATTATTACTTCAGCGTTATAAAGTAGGTACCCAAAGTACCCTTATTAATTGTTTCTTTCCCATACATTACTTCACTCACAATCAATGTAATGGAACAAGTTTCAATGTAGGGGTAAAATTGGATATAAAGGCTTTAAGCCCAAAAACGACAAGTATTTTGAACCAAATTTTAGCTTCCAAAATGGCATCTATTTTGAACTGGAGGGAATATAATTTAATGTTACTGTTTTTTGTGTTAGACCGTTCCGCCCCGTCCTCTTTTGGCTTTTGATTATGGATATAAGCCTTCCCTTTTTGTACGAAGCAGATGTTAGTGCATTGGTGGCCAAATGTGATGATCCAAACGTGGCTGATGATGAAGGCGTTGCTGAAGTTGTTAGACAACTTGACCAAGCTTGTAGAGAAGCTGGATTCTTTTATGTGGTATTTACCTATGCAAACCTCTGAAAGTTCCCAGTTGCACTGATTCTGTTTTCTCGGTTTCCAGATGGATGGATGACTTAAATTTTCTGACAGAGATACAACCTTTCATTCATTCCAAGGGTTTCCTTTTGTTGCTTACTTTAGAAGGCAAGGAAACTATATAAGTAAAGAAAGATTAAAAAAAAAACCTCTGTACTGGTTTGGTACTAAACAGTGACCATTCCATTCCATGATGTTTTAGTATAATTCTCATTCCATGTTAGTTAGTGCAAATAGTATGGTAAGGAATCCTGATTCTGTTGTACCAAAAAAGCAGTTAGAATCAAGGGTAGAGAGCATGGAACGGTTACTTGATCTAAAAGAAGCATACTAAACACACTTAATCATTTATGGATTTTCCACAGAATTATATACTCCCTCAATCCCCTAATTAAGCCCTCCTTTGTGTATTAGGATGTTGAGAGTTTGTTATAGAGTTGTAAGCTTAGAAATGAATGGCTGTTCTTCCAGCTAAGTTTTTTCCCTCAACTTTGGAAAGTTCCCTTCAACCAGAATTAAACCAATTGCCTAATTAATGTCCTCTTGAGATCGAGTGACCAGATTTTGAGGCCAATCGAGTCATATATTTATGTCAACGGCTACGAAATCATTCTCTTTAAAATAATTTTCAAATAATTTGCTATGTGGGACTACAACCGATACTTTTTCTTGTATAGTTCTTATATCAGCTCTTAAAGAAGTTTTGTTGATTCTAAGCTTATTCTCATTCTGCTATAATGTTGTCATTGAGCAGACGGGGCATGGAATTTCTGACTCTCTAATTAAAGAGGTAAGAACTGTGACAGGCGAGTTCTTCAATCTACCTTACGAAGAGAAAATCAAGATTAAATTGTCTGATACAACTGGATACAGGTTTAGTTCCAATCAAACTTAAGCACCATTCTTCGCCAAGTAATATCTATAATCGGTCTATCATTGTTTATCTGTGACTAATATCTCTCATGCAGAGGGTATCAGCGAGTCGGTGAAAATGTAACCAAAGGCAAACCTGATATGCATGAAGCTATTGATGTAAGTTATGCATTGCTGCTTCATGATTTGTGAGTGCTTATATAACATAGCTGTAGTTGTTATACTAAAATGAGAGAAACCTCATGGTGGGAATCACAATTCACAATGAACTTCTTCAAAAGTTTCGTTTTATTTTAGTGCTTACATCCTAATATTTACATGTTTCCTTTAGATTCAAAATCAAAATAAATGATCTATTTTGTGAAATCGTAGAGTTGTAGCTTCACAAGTGCTTTATTCATTAAGAAGAGATCTCTTTGAATGGCTGAAAACAATTTCCATAATCTATGCATGTGAATGAAAAAAACAAGTTCAATATATGCATGTTGGTGGGTAAGCAATTCTGCATGATGTTATGGTATCGATTAGCTGTCACGTTTGCTCCATTTACAGTGGAAGTGATACCAGTTTTCTTAATGATCTAATTATTCTAGTGTTTGGCTGATAGTGCTATAGAGAACTAAAAGAAGGGATGTATGGACATCTTGGAGACCCTCTTAAAGGATCTAACTTATGGTATGTGGATTTATATTCATTACATTGATATGGATGGTGTAAATCAAATACTACATATACTTTTTTTCCCATATTTATTTCTCAGTAATTTTTGTTTTTCTGATTACTACACGTCATTTTTGATATCTTCTGCTTAATCTCTTGTTTACCTGTCTATAATTCTGCTACAATCTTGTCAGTGAGTCATAATGATGCAGAATCCCTTTTCTGATTATGTATAGAAATGAGACAGCGTCAACAAGAAAAATTGTTAACACTCCTTCAATGACCCCCTTCCTTTCCCTCTCTGAAAGGCTGAAAGAAAATAAGACTTCTTAATTATAATTCTTCACGTACATATAGACCCTTGTAATTGCACTAAAGACGTATCTGGCCCCCTAATTTGAAGCCTTGCATTAGGATTTGGGAATATAATTTGGGGCCATAGGACTCAAAATGGGGTTTTCCAGTTCCAATTCCAAAGCTTAGAGTTAAGCAGTAAAATAATGCGTACTTCATGTTTTTCATATCACCTTAATGTACCCCCATGCTTTTGGAAATTAAGACAAGTTCCAGACACCTTAATGTGCCACCATGTTTTTGAAAGTGAACATAAGTTTCAGATGATGGAATTAGTCTTTGCATATGATAGAGGTCGTATAGTTATTCATAACCCAAAAAACTCAATCTTGAGAAAGTAATACCTCCATAACTACACTTATCTACTCAAAGGCCACCTTCAGAAGTCAAAATTTTGATGAGCATTTACTTTTCCATTTATACCCTTAAGTTTGAAGACATTCCCTATTGGTTGATGGAGTAATACCTCTATTACTGGCTATTTATGCAACTTAAGTAGTAAGTGGTTTTGTTTACCTATAATTTGATTTTTTACAGGCCAGCTGATCCTCCCAAATTTAGAATACTGATGGAGGAATATCTCAGACTTTGCGAAGGTGCTTTACCTTGGCAGTGTTAGATGATAATGCATCTTAGTTTAATTTTTGGGCTCTGTCTTTCTAGTTCTTAATAGATAAACATTGACTAGCAAATGATTACAGAGTTATCAAGGAAGATAGTTCGGGGGATTGCTCTTGCACTTGGTGGAAAAGCGGATGAACTAGAAGGCAAGACAGCTGGAGATCCATTCTGGGTATTTCGTATTATTGGTTACCCGGGTGCATTATCTGCAAATGGTCAAGACATGCCAAAGGATGATGTTGGATGGTAATGTAGTAATTATGGTTTCTTTACATTTTTCATAAGTTCTCATTTAAGTGACATCATTATTCACTTGTCCTGTTGATCGTGTTCAAAATAACTCCAGTGGAGCTCACACTGATTATGGTAAGTCTCTTAATTTTGACTATCTGCATTCCTAGATGATAGTAAATATCAAGTGTAATATCTTCTTGGTATGATATATCAGGTCTGCTGACGTTGGTTAATCAGGATGATGACATCACTGCTCTTCAGGTATACGTCATTAGTCAGTTATTGTCTTATGTTTCTTCTAGCGTGTAACATATCTTTAAAACCTGACTAAATCACAGCCGAGGACACTTTTCAAGCATTACAGATTATCCCTCTAATCCCCCTTCCCCCTCCCCCCAAAAAAAAAAAAAAAAAAAAGTCAAGAGAAGACGTGCTGTTTTTTTTTTTTTTTTTTCATAATTTAGTAACGCTATTACATAAGACTAGTGCAGCTATAGTTCTTAAAGTTAAGTTATAGTAGAAGATGTATTTTTCATCCTTCTTGATGCTCAAACTTGTGTTTGGCTGTTAACTTTTTAACCAAGATTTCGCATTGTTTGTTAGCCCTCCTTCCCTAAGGGAAATTTAAGAAAATTGATTTTTAAGCACTTTTAGTAGCATAAGTACACGAACACCCTTAATGATCTCATCAAATGACACCATGATAAGTGTGAATTAGTACATTATGTTTGATGTTGGAGGGTTTAATAATTTCTCCAAAAATGGACATTCATTTAGGGACCATTTTTTCTTTCTGAAAATGGATATCCATTTAGGGACGGAGGGTACTATTGATTATCTTTACTAAATATTATTGTTGTTGAAGGTGAAAAACCTTTCAGGTGAGTGGATATCAGCAGTTCCCATCCCTGGCACATTCGTATGCAATATCGGTGATATGCTAAAGGTAGGTGGCTTGCAAGAAAGTTCTCTTGTATCCTAAATTTCTCAACGCATGCAATATATTCTTTTAAAATCTTAATGGGCGCAGATTTTATCAAATGGTCTTTACGAGTCAACTGTGCATCGGGTCATCAACAGTTCTCCAAAATTCAGAGTTTGTGTGGCTTATTTTTATGAGGTCTCTCTCTCTCTCTCTCTCTCTCTCTCTCTCTCTCTCTGTGTGTGTTGGTTTGTGGAAAAAGAAAGACGAGAAAGTTAAGTGATATTCTTTTACTTTCTAATCGTGAACAGGCCAACTTCGATGCTGCAATAGAGCCGTTGGATATTTGTATAGAGAAGACTGGTGGAGTTAAGAAGTTTGAACCAGCTGTCTACGGGAAGCATTTAGTTAGTAAAGTCACAACCAACTTTGTGCATTGACCGAGCGGTTAAATCTTATGCTTCCCAAATTCCCTATTAATGCATTAGCTTTCAAATTATCTCTCTCATCTGAAGTCTGGGTGCACAAATGAAGTTAAACTGAAAAATAAAACTCTGTTCCGAGTTGTGTGAAAAAATGTTGTACTCTTTGTAGCATAACTAGATATGTATTCTGAGCTGATCAGTATAACAATTATTCACAGAATCAAATCTCCTTGTTGCAATATTCACAATTTATAGGACTTGGTTCCCTCTCCCAAACCCCGCTTGGTGGGGAGCGCTTGGCGCACCGGGGTTTACCCTTTTTTATTCTTTAATGTTTCCCTACTCCCTCAGCCTTGTTTTTCAGATTGTTATTTTGTTTCTAAACTTTTGGATTGGTCTGGTGGAAATTTTAAGTTCAGGTGGTAGATGACTGGGCAAAGAAGGGGGCAGTTGATGCTGAGGTGGACGACAGCATGGCAGTGGTGATGTGGAAGAATTTACAGGAGGCTGGCTTCATTTCATTCTGCAATGGTTTTTTTTCATTTGTTATTCCGACAGCTTGTAAATGCGGTTGGTGAGTTGGAGATAAGGTTAGTTCACTGCAATTTATTTCCTGAGCTACTCTCTTTAGTTTTGCTAGCTACTTGCAATATTATTGGACTTAAAACTCGGTTCAAATTTATCGCTTACCTTTTTCAACCAATGATACTTGGTTGAAGCGGGGAGCTGTCGTATTAATCTACTCCCTCCGTCCCATTTTAAATGTCGCAATTTCCTTTTGGGTTTGTCCCAAGATATATGTCACGTTTCTAAATAAGTAAATAGACTTGGTGTAACTTTACCATTGTACAAACGATGTACAAATAAGTAAAACACATTTCTTAAAAATGTTTGACAAAATTTTGGGACCGAGGGAGTATTTAGAGGTTAGAGGTATAATCTACCACTACTTAACTGTGTTAATTATGTAAAAGTTATTAATCGAATTTATTGTCACTCCAAATCAAAACTAAGTTCACTTGTTTCCGAGTCGAAACAAAAATTTAATTGTTTATTGATACATCTGTAGTATAAATGAGGGAATGGGTGAACAGTTTAATGAATAGTTCCAAGTGTCGAAATTCCCATTTTGCCCTCACTATTTTGTCTCTTTCCCATTTTGTCCTTAAAAAAAAATTTAAATTAAAAAAAAAAACGTGTCCTCGGACACGGGCTTAATTAAAAAAAAAAAAACGTGTCCTCGGACACGGGCTTATTCTAGTATGGCAATATAGAAGACATCGTTATCCTTACACATCAGAAAAATAAAAATTTACAGATTTATTTGCAGGTGAATGACAGTCAAGGAAGTAACAGAGCAGCATAAGAAGGCGATGGAGCCACAGCATCAGCTTTTTTCTCGGAAGCCAACTGCTTGATATCACAAGGTATGTAGCTGAAGGAAGCCATGTTTGGACAAGTCAACTTCTTCGAGAAGAAAGCATTACATTCAGCTTTTCTCCTCTGCGATGGCAGATCCAACACGCAGTTCATCTTCAAATCAAGAACTTTCTTACTAATCAATTTCCTGCATTCGGGCCCCACCTGAGTAAAATAGTTAGATTTCAAGTCGAGCTTAAACAGGTTAACATTACCCAGCTTGCAGAGGTTCTCCGGCACTTCGCCGTAGAGTCGGTTTCCGGACAGAACGAGCTGCTCCATTTTTGCGAGGCACCCAAAAGATTGTGGTATTGGGCCGGTCAACATGTTATTGCTGACATCGAATGCAGTTGCTTTCTTCAGCTTGCCAATCTCGTAGGGGAGACAGCCGGATAATGTGTTGTTCAATAATATCGCTTCGCGTAAATCACTTGCTTGACCAATGCTTTTCGGGATTTGACCGTTGAAGTAGTTGTTGGCTAGATTGAGGAAGAGCACCGGAGAGGTGCCTAGATTTTCTGGTAAGTTTCCGGTGAAGAAGTTGTTGTTGAGAAAGAGAAGATCGAGTTCTAAGGTGAATACTTTAGGGGGGAGGGGCCCGGTTAGACCGTTGTACCGGAGGTCAATTACACTCAAGTTGGTGCCAGTTAAAACTGCCGGTGGGAAAGTTCCGGTGAGTTTGTTGTTACTGAGGTCGAGCTCGAAGAGGACTTGGATGTTGGGGATTTTGGCGGGAAGGGTGCCGGTGAAGTTGTTGGAGTTGACGTGGAAGATGACTAGGTATCGTAGTTGTTCGATGAAGTCTTTTAAGGTTGTTGATGTCCCACCGAAATTGAATTCGTTGAATTTGAGGCCGACGACTCTGACTTTGCCATCTTTTGGGGATTTGTAACAAAAGAAGCCAATGTACTTGGAACTGTCTTTGCAGATGTTGTTGCCTACCCAGGTTTTGGTAATGCCTTTGGGGTCGGATATTTTTGTTTTGAATTTTTGGATTACTCTGACGGCTAATTTGAGTTCGGCGGAAAGGTCGCTGGAGGGTGGTTGTGGTTTGGGAGGCGGCGGTGAAGATGGTTTGGGAGGCGGCGGTGGAGATGGTTTCGGAGGCGGCGGTGGAGATAGTTTTGGAGGTGGCGGTGAAGGTGGTGGTGGAGGTGGCGGTGAAGGTGGTGGTGGAGATGATGGTGATGGTGATGGAGGCGGTGGTGGACATTCGGCTGGTGGAGGAGGTGGCGGAGGTGGCGGAGGCGGTGGCGGTGGAAGAGGGCATTCGGCTGATGGAGGAGGTGGAGGTGAAGGTGGTGGTGGTGATGGTGATGGAGGTGGTGGTGATGGTTTCGGAGGCGGCGGTGGCGGTGAAGGTGGTGGTGGTGATGGTGATGGAGGTGGTGGTGATGGTGGTGGTGGACATTCGGCTGGTGGAGGAGGTGGCGGTGGCGGAGGCGGTGGAAGAGGGCATTCGGCTGATGGAGGAGGTGGAGGTGGCGGTGGAAGAGGGCATTCAGCTGGTGGAGGGGAATAGCAATCTGGGCAGTCTTGATAGTCGGGAGGGGGGGACGGAGGAGAAGCATAACCACCACCATTGATGATCTCCAGAACTTCTCTGTGGTTTTCAGTGGAGAAGCTTTCTTGATGCAAGCAACATGAAACTGCAAACCAGATGACAATGGTTAAGAAATGGAGGTGCCTCATCTCTCTCTCTCCTCTCTCTCTCTCTCTCCTCTCTCTCTCTCTCACACACACACACACACAAATGGTGAGCCTAAGCAATGAAAATGTTGATGATACTTTTATAGACAAATGTTATTGCATTTTGTTAAAAGTGACGATATAATTGTGTCGGTCAAGTTGAGATTAAGGTTGGTTCACAGCTCACTAGTCTATTTAATTTTACTGCTATGAGGGTTCAGTGGCCTTGGCCTCGGCCTCCACAATGTGAATGTGAGTCAGGTCCACCACCACTTCTCTTTGCCTGGTCCCTTAATGCAAACCTTCTACTCCTACTCCCCAAAATTCCGAAATGATCTTCTCATTTTTTTATTTTTTTTTTTACTTTCCCACTTTTTTTGTTCCCCGTCCCAAAATAAGATTCTTACTTTTCATTTTGGCATGTCCCATGATAGTAAGTTAGTTTGCTTCATTACTAAAATGGACAATGTGACACTCGCTACACTCAAAATAAAAATCCACTTATTAGGATCATTAAATTAATTTGAAATTATTGCTCAAAATATCTTAACATCGACAACAAAAGTAGAAAAATTATTTCGGAACGGAAGGAGTATTCTTTTCCTGGAGGGTAAGATTTAGGGCTGGCAAAATTTTCAAATTCATACCAACCACTATGTGTACCAACCGTACCAATTATAATTGATACGTGAAAATTGGTATACCGAAATCTCAACTTTGATAAGAAAACACAAATGGAATCATGAATTGAACTAAGGATTCCATTGATTAAATGCTGAAGATGAACTGAAAACAGAGAAAACTTGATATCGAATAAAATGTAAAATGAACAACTAGAAAATCTGACTTCTCAAGCTTGAGTAAACTAGCTTAAGTAGTCAATTACAAACAATGACAGCTGGACTATTATATCTAACAAACTAACAACCTGAACAGCAACAAACTAACAAACTCATCAGCTCCAAATGATGTCACCAGTATGTGCTGTTCTGACTAAGCATTGCAACACATCATGATTAACCTCTTTATTCTGCTGATGAACCACTTTATTCTGCTGATGAGAAACCATGTTGATCTTCTTTGCTGATGTTGTAATGTTATTGTTAACAACCCTCCCCCCCCCCCCCCACAAGTTGAGGGGGAAAAAGGATTTGTGACCCCAACTTGCCAACAAAAAGCCAGTGAAAATACTTCCCAAGAGACTTGGTTAAGATGTGAGCAAGTCGTAACTTTGTAGAAATGTACATGGGACAGATAAGACCAGACTTAACCTTCTCTCTCTCTCTCTGACAAAGTGGCAATCTAACTCAACATGCTTGGTCCTGGCATGATAAACAGGATTAGAGGCAATAGCAATAGCAGCAACACTGTCACAATGAACTTTCACAGGTAAAGAAATGGCTATGCCAAGATCAACCAATAAATTTTGAAGCCAAAGAATTTCACAAGTCACAGAAGCAAGGGCTCTATATTCAGCTTCAGCTGAAGATCTAGCAACCACAGATTGCTTCTTGGACTGCCATGATAAAAGAGAAGATCCCAGGAATATACAGAACCCAGTGAGAGACTTCCTATCATTAGGATCCCCGGCCCAATCACTGTCACAATAAGCATGTAAGACAGGTCATTATGAGCAGGAAAATAGAGTCCTTGACCAGGGAAGGTCTTCACATATCTGAGCACCCTGTGAAGAACCTTTAAGTGAGCATCTCTGGGAGCATGAGCAAACTGACTAAGTAGGTGAGCTGCAAAAGATAAATCTGATCTTGTGATAGTTAAGTAAATGAGTTTCCCAACCATTTGTCTGTAAGGACTAGGATCAACAAGTAAAGTGCCTTGATCATGAAAAAGCTTATCATTAGGATCTAAGGGCATAGTAAGTGGTTTAGCATTAAGAAGACCAGCACTCTCAACCAGGTCCAAAGCATACTTTCTTTGATTAAGATGAATTCCATCAGAAGATCTAAAAACTTCCAAGTCCAAGTAATACTTGATGACACCTAAATCTTTGATGCTGAACTGATCATGTAAGTATTTCTTAAGCTCTGTAATGTGATGAATATTATCCCATGTCACCAATATGTCATCAACATAAACCAACACAATGGTAAAAGAGGAAGAAGACTTCAGAGTAAACATAGAATAATCAGAATGAGACCGAATGTAACCAAGATGCAACAGAGCTTCAGTTAACTTGGCAAACCATTGCCTTGAAGCCTGTATCAAACCATAAAGAGATTTATGCAATCTGCAAACCATCCCCTTCCCTACATTTTGACTATATCCTTGAGGAATATCCATGTAAACCTCCTCATCTAAAGACCTATGGAGAAAAGCATTGTTGACTATATCCCTGAGGAATATAATGTTTGTTGTGTCAGTCAAGTTGAGATAAAAGGTTGGTTCACAGTTCACTAGTCTATTTAATTTTACTGCTATGAGGGTTCAATGGCCTTGGCCTCCACAATGTGAATGTGAGTCAGGTCCACCACCACTTCTCTTCGCCTGGTCCCTTCATGCAAACCTTTTACTCCTACTCCCCGAAATCCCCCAAAATTCCGAAATGATCTTCTCATTTTTTTTATTTTTTTTTTACTTTCCCACTTTTTTTGTTCCCCGTCCCGAAATAAGATTCTTACTTTCCTTTTTGGCATTTACTTTCCTTTTTGGCATGTCCCATAATAACAGTAAGGTTAGTTTGCTTCATTACTAAAATGGACAATTTATTACTAAAATGGACAATGTGACACACTCACTGCACTCACAATAACGATCTATTTACTATTTCCTACCAATTTTCTCAATCCTACTTTACTTTTTATATTCACAACAAAAAATATTCGGGTACCTCTCTGTTTTTTTTTTTTTTTTTTTTTGTAAGAGGGGAGTGTGGGGAGAAATGACGAGAAAAATTTGTAACATAAATTTGGACGAGATGCTGAATGCGTCGGTTCATTTGGGCCATGATACGAAGCAATGGAATCCTAAAATGACACCTTATATCTCTCCAAAGTGTGTACAACGCGTAAAGGTATTCATTTGATAAACCTTTTTACAACAGCTAACATTATTTTTAAAATAACCGTTTATAGTCAAACTAAAAACCTTATTGTGGGATGGATGGAACGAGTATAAAGCACTAAATTTAGGTTTTAGGTTAATTTAATTGTCATTTTAAATAGTTAAAACTTGTTAATGATAGAATATTATCAATAACAAAATTAGGTGTTTATTAAGATAACAATTTAAGATGTTTATTAGGATTGATTAAATTAATTTGAAATTATTATTCAAAATATCTTAACATAGACAACAAAAAAAAAAGTAGAAAAATTATTTCGGGAACGAAAGGAGTATTCTTTTCTGGAGGGTAAGATTGGTACCAACTTTCTATTGCATGTAAGTCAGGAGAGTTCACCCGTGCAATGATAATAAACCTCGGGTAAAATGTCTGAAATAACCTTCGACATAAGTTGTACTCCCTCCGTCCTACTTAAAAGTCATACTTTTCCTTTTGCTCCTTCCCCATATTAAGAGTCCCATTTCTTAAATGACAAATTTTGAACAATGTTTCAGACATTTATACTCTTATTATAATGTAAATATATTTATAAAAAAAAATATTCATTATACCCTTATAATGTTAACATATTTATAAAAAAATCAATCAAAAAGAGGTTTTATCATAAATATTTTAACTTTTACATTCACTTTCATCTAATCTTCTACCCACTTGCAATTCTTTATTCACTACGCCCTTATAATGTAAACTAGTACAACACCCGTGCGTTAAACGCACGACAAAAGACTTTGACAAATAACTTTAACAAACAAAGATAAATTTCAATAAAACTGAAAATCAATTTGAGTAAAGTTATTCTAAAACGATTTTCTTCAGATAGTTTTTCCTCATTATTTCATCATCAACCAGATAGTTTTTCCTCATTGTTTCATCATCAACCAAAGGATCCACTCCAACAACTTTGTGGGACGGAGGGAGTAATAAAGCTCAAATTTTGAGCATATAATATATGTACACCTGCAAAACTACCACACTGAAGATGTGCAGTAGAGCCTGAAGTAATTTGCAAAGAGATAATCATTTAAAAGCCATAAATCAGAACATAAGCATAAAAAGAGTAAATCTTATTTATCCTCAACAAATGCAAAGATGCTCTTACATGATGAATTTTAAGTTGGGGGGGGGGGGGAATGAGTTATATTGCTTAACAGAGCTATGATCCATAAATTTCAAATTAAAGTTTTAGAGCAAAGAAGGTTAGCTTAAGATGTAGTAATTGGTCATTGTGGAAGCAAAATGAAATTTCTTCCACAATAGCAGGGAACATTCTTTTTTCTTTATGGAGAGAGAGAGCGAGAGATTGATCATAAAACTGTCAGCTAATGTTAAGAACCTTGATGACAACTTATCTAAAGAACCTTAATAACAACTTATAATGAAGTAAACGAATAATTTTGGTGTTGTACCTAAGAAAAACCAACTAAGCATGGATCAAAAATATAGAATTGTGTAATGAGAGAGATGAACTCCAAGATGTATTCAAAAGTATGTTTACAAATGAGAGAGATCTATGCTATTTATAGTAGCTCAACACAACCAATTCACTCTCTGTTACAATTGCCGTAACAAACTGTAACAAACTCAACTTATCTAATTGACTTATTTACACTTAGCTCCTTGTATTATGACCAGTGGCCTCAGTGTCCTCATCATTACACAAGGTATCTATGAATAATACTCAGTACATAAAGTATTCATATTCTCATTCCAGGCGCCTGTATCTTCATTTCTTTGTGAAGCTAGATGGGAAGTACAAGAAAAACTCCACTATATCATATTTTTCCTAAAGGGGGTAAAAATTATGATTGCTATTTTTGTTAACCTTCAAAATTAGAAATTCAAGCTGAAGTCCACTCTTCAGCTGGATTAGCAACGCAACAGCCTGCAAATTTGGAAGGATACATTTTCAACACTGTTCATCATTAAGTTGGTATATGATATAAAGATAATATGGTCTACAAATGTGTGATGAATAAGCAGACACTTGCGATAAACTGAATAATTTTGCGAGGAGCCATTAGAGTTAATTCATACACCCTTCGTCCCAAAAATTAATCCCACTTCGTTCGAGATAACTTTGATTGAACTTTGACCAATAATTTTATGTTAACAAATATCCAAATGAAATTCTAAAACTTGATGGATATAACATTAAAGGTACTACCATTAACAATTTTTAAATTTTTGCTAGAATAATTAAATTAACATAAAGCTATCGGTTAAAGTTCAATCGAAGTTATCTAGAAAAAGTGGGACTGTCTTTATGGAACGGACGGAGTACATGAAATGAGTTTGAAACTAAGTAGTAAATGCATGGACTAGTGCTAATGACCTCTGGCACCAAGGAATAATTGAACTGGTGATTGATGGGCTGCATAATTAGTGCACCTGTGAATGTGGTGCCCAAATTTTGTTGGATTCACGCGAGTTTGAAGACATCCGAGTTATTTGAAAAACGGAGTCGCCACGCCATTTTGATTACCTCAAAACTTTGAAAAAAAGGTTTTATGGGTTCGGAGGTTAAGTTACCCCTTGGGAAGAACGTTTGGCGTTCACCCAAGGTGCCTTGCCGGAACAAGTCTCCCATGATTTCATTAATCGTGCTTGCTTGCGTGCTTTCTTGTGTGCATGTGTTTGAAAATAAGGAGGGAATGTCCCAAGTCGTCTTCCGGACGTACAAACCATTTGTTGGTTGTCGCTCGGGATTTCTTGGAATTTATGTATTCGGGATTATGATCCCGCCCTCATCTTGTGACTTGTGATCATCGCATTTTAACCTCGGGACCCTCGGGACTTGCGTGATCGAGAGGATGACTCTCTTTATAGTCAAAGATGAGGTTCTTTAGAAAAGGAGGGTCCTTAGCCCATCAATCCTACGCTTTAAGACGGTCGAGCTCGTATAGATGCTTCATACTCTTTCTTAAGCGATAATCGGAGATATAGGGTTCAAGGTGTCCCTTTCTAAAGAGATATGGAACCTTTAATGGAAGGAACGATGTAAAGATAGGATCTTTTACACCGGTCCATTCCTAGGTTGCAAATGGGGACATGGGGGAATGCATGATAAAAAATGATACTTTTAGTGAAAAGATGACATTTTTGGTGTAAAGAATGTCTTTTGATTGCAAGGGATGCTTTTTGTGTAAAGAAATGATTTTAATGCATGAAAATAGGATTTAGGTGCAAAGGATGCACCTTTATGTATGAAAATGGTATTTTAATAAAAAGATGGCATTTTATGTACAAAGATGTTCTTTTGATGCAAATGATGCTGCTCTGTATGCAAATGTTTTAGTTTAAATGCAGATTGATGCATTAGAAAAGGCAGACATCAGATTACAGCTGAAAAGATAAGGATTCTGCAAACTGGCTACTTATATCGCGTGACATAGGCTGCCTATGTCGCGTGACATAACAAGCCATTTTGCAGAAGCCTAAACAGCTGAGATTTGCAGAGGTAACAAGGTACCAAAATGGTTAAGTTACTTCACAAACAAATCTCAGAGAGCATGTTTATCAATAATGAACGCTTCAAGAGGGTGTGGATATGAGGGATCCACACTCATCTTGAGTGTTCATGCAAAACCAAGCCAAACCTAGGCTTTTACATGCAATAGTATGCAAATGGATATGGATCTAAGCACTATGAGGATAAAGTATGCATCTTTAACATTATCAACGCATTTAGCATAGAGATTTCACATTCAAAGGAGATAGAGAGTGGAAAAGGGTAGAAAATCGTTACCCTTGAAGACCACGACTCCCTATATCAAGTTAGATATAGGGGCCTTCAAAATAGCAACCTCCGGGGCTGAAATTGAGCCTTGGTTCCTTGAGAGCTCCTTGGTTCTTGATGTGTATATGAAGTGTGTGTGTGGGAAGTGTGTGTGGGATTGATTTGGGAGGATTGTTGTGGTTTGGGAGGTATGTGAGGAGAGAGGAGGCTTCGGGGCGTATTCCCTATAGAGGGGGCGAGGGTGGAAGAGGTGTGTCCAAAATGAGAGGTGAAGACCTCTATTTATAAGTCACTGCATGGGCTTGTTATGTCGCACGACATGATAAGCCATAACCGTTTTCCTTCTAGAAACATGCAAGGTGGCATGGTTCTAGAACTCTCTCTGGCTGGTTATGTCGCACGACATAAGTAGCCACATGCAGTTCCTTCTAGAAACATGCAAGGTGGCAGGTTTCTAGAAGGTTTCATGGCTTATTATGTCGCACGACATAAGTAGCCACATCTGGATCCTTCTAGAAACATGCAAGGTGGCAGTCTTCTAGAAGGGAATTCCTCATGAAATAAAAACGTGTTTCTTTGGCTCCAAGCAGTCTCTTATCCCCTTAGGTGATTTGAAACAGTTCCGGAATTGTTCCGGAACTCTAGGAAAGTCCGGGGAATTACCGAAAAAATTACCGGAATTGCCGGAAAAATTAACCGGAAGGCATGAGCCAGATTTGGGTACTTACAGAAGCCCCTCGGCAACGTCACTTGCAGGGCGAGTGGGGTTGTCGATAGAAAAGGATCCAATCTGGCGAATGCCGAGACGAATTGGGTGACTAAGTTGGTCGAGTGGCTGGACCTTTCATGAAAGGCTACCTACGTATCCCGGAGGAATCAAGCCAGGTCGTAGTTCAGAATCCACTGGGGAAAGGGGGCGTCATATGTGACGAATTGGCTGAACCTACAGGAGGCTACCTACGTATCCCGGGGGAATCAAGCCAGGTCGTAGTTCGAGCATCACTAGATAGGTTAAGAACGATGTCTAGGATCCTTGAGATTTTGACAATTAATGGAGGTTGTCACCTGACATTATTTCATTCTAACAGAAGCTAAAGCTTAGGGTACTATCTCTTTTATGACGGAGATAGAGGAAGCTAAAGCTTGGAAAAACTTGCTTGGAAAAACTTGAGCGTACTTCTCAATCTCTTTCGAATTAGAGATATGGGTATCTTAAGTTTGAAAAACTTGAGTATACTTCTCAATCTCTTTCGAATCAGAGATATGGGTACCTTAAGTTTGGAAAACTTGAGTATACTTCTCAATCTCTTTCGAATCAGAGATATGGGTATCTGAAGTTTGAAAAACTTGAGTATACGTCTCAATCTCTTTCGAATCAGAGATATGGGTAACTAAAGATAGAAAAACTTGAGCATACGTCTCAATCTCTTTCGAATCAGAGATATGGGTAGCTAAAGATAGAAAAACTTGAGCATACGTCTCAATCTCTTTCGAATCAGAGATATGGGTAACTAAAGATAGAAAAACTTGAGCATACGTCCCAATCTCTTTCGAATCAGAGATATGGGTAACTAAAGATAGAAAAACTTGAGCATACGTCTCAATCTCTTTCGAATCAGAGATATGGGTAACTAAAGATAGAAAAAACTTGAGCATACGTCTCAATCTCTTTCGAATCAGAGATATGGGTAGCTAAAGCTAGATGACATTATTTCTTTATGACGGAAATAACAGAGACTAAAGAAGTAAGAAGGACTCGATGATTTTTGTAAAGAAAGTAGGACGTATCCTGATAATTTTTTTTGTAAAAGAAGTGAATTAAAAATGCCAAAGGCAAATAAAATGAGCCACAGGGGGTAAATTTGTAAAATAAGCCTCGGGGAGCCTTTGGAGGGAAAATTTGATCGAAAAATGATTGGAAATGCCAGGGGCACAAGGGGTAAAACAGACCTATGAGGGATAAAATCGTAAAATTGAGCCTTCAGGGGCAAAATTGTAAAAACAAGCCACAGAGGCTTAGTATGTCGCACGACATAAGAGGCCAGGTGAACAGATTTCTTTAAAATTCGCACAGTCGCCATTTGAAATTTTATTAGACTTGAAATTGAGAGGGAGGCGACAGTGAGAAGAGAGAGAGCGAACATCAGAGAGGGAGATTCGAGGGAAATCGAGAGAAATCCAAACACTTCTTAGTCCGATTCAATTGAAGAATGCCTCCTAGGCTCTATCCCACCAAAAGAGCTTCTCAACATGCCAACTTAGCAAATCGACGGAAAGGGGTGCAAAGGAATCAAAGGCCATTTCTTCCGGAAGCTCAAAGGGGAGAGTTCTACCCACAGCTCGATGAGCATACCTCGGATGTCAGGAAGAAGAATGAGGTAAGAAACCTAGGGTTTCTTGAATTTTTTTTAATTTGGGCGAAATTGATTCGAACTGAATGCCTTCAGACTGTGCTATGAATTAAATCATAAACTGGCATGAAATCATAGATTGATCTGAGAAATGTGAAGCTAAATGCATGCTATACATTGCTAAATTTTGACCTATTTTCATGATTTCAAGGAATAGCACGAAATATTCATACTTTTGCCATGTTTTCTTGCAGAAATTACGCACCCGTGGCTCTCCAGAGGCGATTGGCAGGCTATGGCAGAGCTTGCCGGGTAGCCAGGAGCAGATAGACTCGCCTAAGGGCATGATTTATGCCGTCGGGCTAGGACGATTTTTTGAGATGGCGAGGGCCATTGGAAACACTCAGAGGAGTGTAGATTTGGTGAGAGCTTTCAGAGAGTATTGGTGGGAGACCACACATTCGTTCCACTTCTCTTGGGGTGAGACGACGATCACTCCTCTGGATTTTGCGATTATCACAGGACTGCCCTTTACGGATGAGCCGCTTTACCTAGAGGAGCCTGCACAGGGAGCTGAGCCCCAGCCGATTGCTGATGCTGATTTTATGGGCTTACTTGGTTTCATTCCCCGGATCAGGAAGGGGAATGGATACGAGTTGGGCGAGCTACATGGCTTGATAGAGGGACAGAGTAGGGATTACATTGTGGTTGATGATCCCGTTGAGAGCCGGCTGAGGGCCGAGAGATTGGCTAGGGCTTTCTTATGGGTGGGCTTTTCCGACATGCTGTTCATCAACAGCGCATCTACTGCTTTGATTTCACTGTTGGAGCTTTTGAGAGCCTGGGATACTGTGGGGAATCTATCCTGGGGCGAGGCTGGCTTGGCTGAGATGTATTTGGCTCTAGATGACGTCGGTAGGGGAGGCGAAGTATTTTACTTCTTTGTCATCTGGCTTTCGAGGTATTCTCTCACCTTGATCTCTTTTCTTTTGCGCATTTCATTATATCCCTTGTTTTCCCTGTTTTGACTTCTTCTTCTCCTTTTCAGGCTTGGGCCTTCGAGTACTTTAGGTATTATGAGTGGCATATACGAGGATGAGTTTCCTGCCACCACTTTTCCTGCTCTTCGTCGGTGGACGAAGAATGCTAGAAACAGAACCGGGACACTAGAGGGTTCGAGGTGCGGGATTGCTTGCCTCGTATCACGATACGTTGACATGCCTGAGAGGGATTCCACAGAGGATGAGTTTGTTCCCCTGGACTGGCCGTTATGGCGCTTTGGATTTAGATCATGCTGCGCACTTGACAGAGTGTCGCAAGCTACTGGTAGGTTTGTCCGGAGACGCCTTGTATCTAGGAGAGAGGGTGTATAGACAGCATGGGCCGAATAAGCATGCTCGGATCCACGATGATCCTCCGGCTAGGATGTGGTGCCTCGCCCGGTTGGCGAATGTAGATGCTCGATAGTAGGCGTGGCGGCACATCTCTACACACGGGAGGGGACTATACTTTGTACGTGGCCGGGCATCTTCGGTCCCACGGACTGTGGTTGGTTATGGTGCTCATAGCGCGGGGCCTTCGACTGGCTACGTAGCTAGACCTCCTTTGCCCCCGACTTTCATTGATTATCAGGGTGGCGGTCGCATGAGGCGAGCCCATATTGATATGTCACAGACTCATCCTCATCTGGTGCTCCCGCGAGGTTCTAGATCTGTAAGTATTGCTCCTTACGTCTCTTTGGATTGCTTGCATCTCTTTTTTGTTATCAAGAACTGTATTTTGACACTTATTATGTCTGCTTGTAACAGGTATCGGCTCAGGCTTACAGGCACTTGACCAGGGCTTATACCGGCGCGTGGGCATGATTGGCAAGCTCCGAGAAAGGAATGAGCTTTTGGAAGAATCGGTGCCGATCACGGGGTTCAATCGATATCTCTCCACCAGTCGGTGAGAAGGAAGAAGAGCCGTTCTGATGACGCGGGCACCAGCGAGGGCACCAGCGTGGGAATGAGTGGACCGAGGCCTCGGACAAAGAGGCCAAATGTGCCTCTTCACGGACCCGTTGAGATAGACGATGATGATGAGGATGAGGGAGCTGAGACGGCTACAGACTACGAGCTTGACTCTGCTGTTATCATCGAGATCGATGACTATTACCGCACGGAGACCATAGCCTATGAGGCACCTTCGGATGACCCTGATGATGAGCCAGAGGAGGCTGAGGATGATGACGAGGATGGAGATGGGGGAGAGGATGATAGAGAGGGCGATGGAGAGGATTCAGAGTAGCCCCCCTTCCCCCCTTAGGCATTTATGACTTTTTTTGGTTATTGTACCCCTTTTGGGGAAGACACATGTTATTTTTGCTTATGCACATTTGTTAGACTTGGTCTATTTTGGTTTGAATGTACATTGCTAGCCTTTTTCTCTTTTGCACACATTTATGAAATGATGTACGAAAAATGGCTAGAACTGGGTGACTTGAATGAATTTTTGGCTTGAATATGAATGTATGGGTGTTCATGGGGTAAATGAACCCTTCCCTATGCATTTGAGAGGTGTAGGATTGGTATTTGCAGCTTCTGATATGTCGGGGAGTGCCACAGGGAAAACGGGAAGGCTGGCGATGTCTGGCATGTCGATGTGGCTAGTTATGTCGCGCGACCTGGCTTCTTATGTCGCGCGACTTAATAAGCCTGAACTGTGCTTTTCATTGCCTTTGGAACTGGAATGGAACTGCAGTCATAGGTTGGAATTGGGGGATCAAAGAGATCACCTACCTGGCCTCCTTGGGACAATGGCAAAGAGATATTCGGTCCCTTCCTATAAGGATGGAAACGGGGTGACCTAGGAGGTCAAACAACCAATCCTTCATAGGAATGTTCCAAATCAAAATGGGTGACCAATATGGTCATAAAATTGGACTTTTATGAAAAGCTTACGCACCATTGGAGAATGGAGAAGGGAAAAGGTGACCAATGTGGTCGGATGGCTGAACCTTTATGAAAGGCTACCTACGTATCCCGGCGAAATCAAGCCTTGATCGTAGTTCAAGCTTTACCTAGACAGTTAGGAACGATGTCTAGGATTTTCGATGTTTTGACAATTAGGAAACTGTCGCCTGGTGTTATCTCGTTATAACGGAAGTAACGAAGGCGCTTTTGGGAGAAAACGTTATCATTAGCAATTGGCACGTTACTTGAGCCTAGGGATGATTTTTCTCTTGGAAACATGGTAGGGGCTAGTGCGGATGTACATATGGAATGTATTTGGGAATTGTTTAAGACGGGTTTCAAACGGGTGGGGTCGTATCCCTTGGGTGCGGAGTGAAGCTAGCATTATTCTTTGAGATGTTGTCTACGTGGACTAGCATTCCCTCTTGAGTGAGGCCCAGGTTTGAACCTCGGGTCTCGGTGAATGTTCTTTTCTCACACTCTAGCATTTGAAGGCGATGCTAACGGATGTCGAAGTGACCAATCCTCTCTTCTAGGGATGGATGCAACTTATCGAAGCCCGGTCTAAGGAAATACTCTCTGCAAAAAGCCCCATATCTTGTTGAAGTAAGGAAAGATCCTTTCATTGGCAAAACCACGGTGGCAAAGCCCAGGTGGACAAACTGAGTAGGCGAGGTCTTGGTGAAGCCCCGGTCTAAGGAGAAGATCCCAATATGATTGGTACTGTAAAATTGATCCTGAGGTTGATCTGACCAAGACTGGATCCATCTTATGGGTGAGGAACCTGAGGCGGACCCCAAAAATGGCTAAAGAAGCCCCAGTCTAAGGAAATGGCTTGGCAAAGCCCCAAACTCGAAGAGTGTCAAGGCAGCCCTAATGCGAATTGTAGCAGAAAAGGGAAAACCTATACTTCTCTCTCTCTTTTTTTTTATTTTTTTTTATTTTCTTTAGTCAATCAGTCAACCTAAAGGAAATGTGAAAGAAAATATTCTTAGAAATTTATACATGCAGGGGCATATTTTTCGAAAGGTGAGAATAGATCCCGATCTTGTATTATTCCGATGGCCTTATTCGATGTAGGCACAAAACTCGCTTTGGGTTTGACTCTTTTGGGAGAGTATAAGCGTAGAAGGGTTTGTAAAAGTGTATGGAAGCTCCTGCTGACAGAAAATCAGTGTTTAACACTATTTTTCCTAAGATGTAGAAAGAGAAGACTTGTCAAGACATCTGAAAACTTGTTTTATTTACAACGATCACAAGATTGCTTAAAACCCTTCATTGATGTTCGGGTTATTCAACCATTAATCTCGATATGAAGAAGAACATTCATTTTAATCATGAGGAGAAAGTCAACCAATGTCGCGGATCAAGGTTGGCTGGGTGTGAAAGAAAGGTTTTGTGTATAGGAAGGTCTTTGATGAGACCGGGTTTTCTGGGATTTGACTGTGTTTATGGGAAAGGTCATTTGATGAGACCGGTTTTTCGGAAATTTGGATATGTTTATGACCGGACCATTGCTGGTTGCCTACGTTCCCCTCATTGTGAGGAGCTCAGGTCGCCGTAGTTCGGCCTTGGCCGGACTGCTTCAGGCTTTGGGATTTGTGGTTCCTTTAGTGAAAAGGCTTAGGATGAGATGATAATGAGGCGTGGGCCTCGGGATGATTCCTTGACCAAGTCATTCTTGGACGGCTGCTTCTGATTACTTCCTCTTTCATTGGAAGAAGAATTTACACGTGCCTACAGGCTTATGAAATTTTTCTGGCTTTGCTTCGACCGCCCCATTGTTATCGACAACTTTCATTCTCTGAGCTTTGATTTTTGCTTGTCCGTCGAGCTTTTGATTGGCAGTGCTGGGTCCTTGGCCTCATTTTCTTTTTCTTTTTTTCTTTTATTTTTATGTGCAACCCTGTTTTTGCCTAGACCCTTTTTTTGGGATTTTCAGCCTAGCTGGGCATTACTCTTTTTGCACTAAGATTTTTTTCTTTTCTTTTTTTTTTATATATGTGCAACCCTGTTTTTTGCCTAGACTGCCATTTTTTTGGGATATTCAGCCTAGCTGGGTATTACTCTTTTTGCACTACATTTTTTTTATTTTATGAAGCACCTGAGGGCCAAGGCAAGCCTCTGCTTGAACTTTCTTGATATCCTTGAGGTCTAAGGCAGGCTCCTAGGTCGTTGTCGACACGGGGTCAATCTTTCGAAGCTGAGTGGCCTTTTGTTGTCCCTTGATGTTGCCGCCGTCATTGACTTGGTCAAGGTGATGGTGAGGACATGGTTTGGGAAGGTGTATGGCTTTGATGAAGGCCTTTTGCGGGGTGAGGAAAGTGTATGGCTTGATGACATTAGTTGACTTTCTTACACTGATTAATCAAAATGTTAATTATTTCGAGAGATTATTTGCTGAGCAATGCAAGTGATCATATAAAATAAAACCATTTCATTAAATGTAATGTAGGTGTGCAAATAATGTCTTAAGTCTAGCAAGAAAAGAAGAAGACTTTTTTATAGAAAATTGAAGATTCAATACAATGTCCGTAGAGGACTTAATTGAAAGAGAAAAGTACTAGAACCTACGAAGGTTGACTGAGAGACTATTTTTCTTTTTCTCTTTTTTTTTTTTTTTTTTTTTTTTAAGGATAGGTAAACCCTAGTCTAGCTACTCTTGTTGGTTGGGTGCCGGGGAGCTTGAGCTTTCCTTTGTAGATCGGCCCATTGAATTTCTTTCTTCGAGATCCACACACTTGCATCACATGACCATAATGCTTGTGGTACTCACAGAACTTGGCCCTGTCAACTCTACTTGGGTTTCTTGGCTTATAATTCTCGAGAGGTGTGAGAAGGCCTCGTTTCACCAAATCGTTGAAAACTTTGCTCATGGGCATCCCAACATCATCAGGATGACGTTTCTGACTTTGCTCTTCTTGAATTGACCTCCTACCATAACTTTCTGTTTTTGGCCCATGGAGGTTCTCGAGCTTCCCATTTTCTATCAACTTCTGGATCTCATGCCTCAAATAGGTGCAATCATCAGTGTTGTGCCCAGGGTATTGATGGAAAAGACAGTGCTTGGACTCATCCAACCGAATACTGGGGTTCCTGGGCTTCCAATTCTCCAGTGGCTTTATCAGCTTTTCTTTCATTAGCTCTTCCAGAATCTTGCTTAAAGGCATATCCGTATTGCGGAGTTTTCGGGAGACATTGTTGTTCGGAGTTCCATTGTCCAGTTGGTTCCATTGTTGGATTTGGCTGAAGGAGGCTACGACACTCTTTCCTTTGTGAGGAACTGGTACTGTCATGGGTACGGTTGCTGTTTGGTGCTGGTGGCATGGATCATGCTTGGTGGAGTCATTTCCTTGCTTGGTTCGACGTCTGGGGTCAAGGGAGTATTGATACTTATCATGGGGTCAAGCTTCTCTTGCATCTGTTGTATTTGTTCCATCAATATTGCCACATGGGGGTCAACGGGGACTCTCGGGTTACCGGAACTGGCAACAGGACTTGTATCGGCAAACTGACGGCTGAATTCATTAAGTCCGGCAAGTGACAGCTGAAAACTTGGCAACTCATGATCGCACTCAGGTGGGTATAGGGGCTTTAACATAGCCACATATCTCAAAGCGATTATGTGAGGTTGGAGCATAAGCTGGCGGTATTCTTTGGCGAGGATAAGTGGGGTGAGATCCAATCCGTTACGAGAAGGCGAGGGCAATGGGGCCACTGATGAGTGGGATGTTGGAAAGGGCGAGGAGAAGTGGTCCTTGGCAAGGGATCATATGTGGATGGAGGAAGGTATTGGTTATAGGTGGGAGGCTGAGATGGCTACTTCGGGAGTCTCATCTTCTACCATAACCGGAGAACCATTGGGCTCGACCACTCGAACCCCATGACGACGGAGCGCATTGATAAGCATGGCTTGTTGGGTCTCATGAACCTTCTGGGCATTTTCCAAAGCCAGGACTAACTCTTCCTTCCTAATCATCTGATTTCCTGCACCTTTACTGTTTTCTGTCAAATCCGCCATTCTGACTGAGCTGATGAACTGTCTGAACCTAAGGTTTTTCTGCACTGAAAAGCCGCTGACCCAGTATTCTCGCTCACTTCTTTATCGCTGCGGGAAAGGGATGGGCAAGGTTTAGACTCGGGGATAGGTAAGGTTTAGACCCGAAGGTAAGTGTTTAGGCTGAAAGCTCAAGTAACATGCACATTATCGCTTTAACTTTTGCTCGAAACACATTTTCTCCTAATCCTAATTGATCGGAAAAGATGAGACCTTGAAAGGTCAAGATTGAAAATTAGAGATCGGACCGAGGAGGTCTCGATTGAGGATTTGACCGCGAAAGGTCGGGAGATGGAAAAATTGGAAATCAGACCGAGGAGGTCTCGATTAGGAATTTGACCATGAAAGGTCAAGGTAGGAAAATCGGAGATCGAACCGAGGAGGTCTCGATTAGGGATTTGACCATGAAAGGTCGGGATGGGAAAATCGGAGATCGGACCGAGGAGGTCTCGATTAGAGATTTGACCATGAAAGGTCGAGATAGGAAAATGCAATTATGATTACATTAATTGTTCAAGTTTACTTAAAACAATGTCTTTTATTTATTTCTATTTGGTTGGAAAAGGGAATTTGCCCTTCTTTTTCGCAACTACTCTAGATCCTGGATCAGTGGGTTCCGTCACTACGTCTATAAGCCCCTCGTATTCCACCTGTATTTCGACCTCCCAGGGTGGGCGGCCCGGGCGAGGGTCCTATAGGGCACGCGGATCCCACCGACCGAGAGTAAAGAACGCTCCTAACGGGTCTAGCGGGTCATAGGACCTTTCAACGCACGAGCGATGCGGATTATAGTCAAGGCAATACCGGGAAAGTCTCTCGTCTTTCTGCCTTGATAGGATTTTGGCAGAATTTCGCTTGAGCGAATGACGTTTTGACTTTCGGTAATGTCCGAGAATATAATAGGCATAGGTCGGGCGGTAAAAAGCCGGATGACACGGTGTCACATTGAACTTCGTTGCATACACGGTGCGTGGGTCGGAATCGAAGTCAATGCCGGTCAAGATCTTGCCAATTTTTCCTTGTCGGAATTTTGGCAGAGCTTCGCTTGAGCGAAAGATCTTTTGATTTTTGGCAAAGACTCGGTCTTGACTCTTACGCATTCCGTGCGGGTCAAGGTCAATAGTCAATGTCGGAGTCAAGATCCCACCGATTTTTCCTTGTCGGAATTTCGGCAGAATTTCGCTTGAGCGAAAATCTTGGCTTCCGTTATGAGCTAAGGCTTGACCTTTACGTGGGTATGCAACTGGGCTATATGACACGGACTAGACCAAAAACCAACCAAAAGTCACGGTTTTGAAACGTGTGACACGGATGTGCATTGGTCGACCTTCGCCATGGGGAGGTTGGGATGATTCCGTGCGCGCCGGGAGCATCGTAAAGGCTGTCCGTGACTGCAGCTGGAACCACCCTCGGGTTTGAAGGACGTGCGTGCAAAGTGTACAGGATATATCAGGTGCGCGTAGTGTGCGGTCTCCTAAAAATGTTCCTTTTTGAGTTAAAACAGAGATTTTCATAATGTGTTTTAAAGGAATGATTTTCGGGACGGGGAAAATGCAACACGTAAGCACGTAAATTTTAAGGAGCCCCGATCGATCATGAAGCTGAGTAGCCCCAAGCCGCTAGGGCCCAGATTAACCATGATTTTTCCTGGTGGAATTGCCGAGGTCGCCCGGTCAGAATCCAAGGAGGATTGAGCCGTACGACTGCATGGATCAATTTTCCAGGTTCCACTCCTTTTGCTATTTTTCGGGTTGTTTCCCGTTTCAAAGTATGCACAGATTCCAAGATGCAAATGATGCAATGCATGGTAAAGAAAGCAAGCACGATTAATGAAATCGGCGATGGGAGTCTAACCCGCTCAAAGGGAAAAGCTTTCTTTTTTTTTTTTTTCAAAATTGTTTTTCGAAAAGGGATACTGGTACGTGGATTGTTAAACCACCGGTTATCCCAACTCCCACGTCAGGGAGTGTACAGGAAGGGTAAGTGGTTTCCACCTATATACCGAGTATCGATTTTTGTTTTGAAAATAAAGCTTTTCTCCTTTGGGTTTTCCCCAGCGGAGTCGCCAAACTGTGAATGTGGTGCCCAAATTTTGTTGGATTCACGCGAGTTTGAAGACATCCTAGTTATTTGAAAAACGGAGTCGCCACGCCATTTTGATTACCTCAAAACTTTGAAAAAAAGATTTTATGGGTTCGGAGGTTAAGTTACCCCTTGGGAAGAACGTTTGGCGTTCACCCAAGGTGCCTTGCCGGAACAAGTCTCCCATGATTTCATTAATCGTGCTTGCTTGCGTGCTTTCTTGTGTGCATGTGTTTGAAAATAAGGAGGGAATGTCCCAAGTCGTCTTCCGGACGTACAAACCATTTGTTGGTTGTCGCTCGGGATTTCTTGGAATTTATGTATTCGGGATTATGATTCCGCCCTCATCTTGTGACTTGTGATCATCTCATTTTAACCTCGGGACCCTCGGGACTTGCGTGATCGAGAGGATGACTCTCTTTATAGTCAAAGATGAGGTTCTTTAGAAAAGGAGGGTCCTTAGCCCATCAATCCTACGCTTTAAGACGGTCGAGCTCGTATAGATGCTTCATACTCTTTCTTAAGCGATAATCGGAGATATAGGGTTCAAGGTGTCCCTTTCTAAAGAGATATGGAACCTTTAATGGAAGGAACGATGTAAAGATAGGATCTTTTACACCGGTCCATTCCTAGGTTGCAAATGGGGACATGGGGGAATGCATGATAAAAAATGATACTTTTAGTGAAAAGATGACATTTTTGGTGTAAAGAATGTCTTTTGATTGCAAGGGATGCTTTTTGTGTAAAGAAATGATTTTAATGCATGAAAATAGGATTTAGGTGCAAAGGATGCACCTTTATGTATGAAAATGGTATTTTAATAAAAAGATGGCATTTTATGTACAAAGATGTTCTTTTGATGCAAATGATGCTGCTCTGTATGCAAATGTTTTAGTTTAAATGCAGATTGATGCATTAGAAAAGGCAGACATCAGATTACAGCTGAAAAGATAAGGATTCTGCAAACTGACTACTTATGTCGCGTGACATAGGCTGCCTATGTCGCGTGACATAACAAGCCATTTTGCAGAAGCCTAAACAGCTGAGATTTGCAGAGGTAACAAGGTACCAAAATGGTTAAGTTACTTCACAAACAAATCTCAGAGAGCATGTTTATCAATAATGAACGCTTCAAGAGGGTGTGGATATGAGGGATCCACACTCATCTTGAGTGTTCATGCAAAACCAAGCCAAACCTAGGCTTTTACATGCAATAGTATGCAAATGGATATGGATCTAAGCACTATGAGGATAAAGTATGCATCTTTAACATTATCAACGCATTTAGCATAGAGATTTCACATTCAAAGGAGATAGAGAGTGGAAAAGGGTAGAAAATCGTTACCCTTGAAGACCACGACTCCCTATATCAAGTTAGATATAGGGGCCTTCAAAATAGCAACCTCCGGGGCTGAAATTGAGCCTTGGTTCCTTGAGAGCTCCTTGGTTCTTGATGTGTATATGAAGTGTGTGTGTGGGAAGTGTGTGTGGGATTGATTTGGGAGGATTGTTGTGGTTTGGGAGGTATGTGAGGAGAGAGGAGGCTTCTGGGCGTATTCCCTATAGAGGGGGACTGAGGGGTGGAAGAGGTGTGTCCAAAATGAGAGGTGAAGACCTCTATTTATAGGCTGCCTGCATGGGCTTGTTATGTCGCACGACATGATAAGCCATAACCGTTTTCCTTCTAGAAACATGCAAGGTGGCATGGTTCTAGAACTCTCTCTGGCTGGTTATGTCGCACGACATAAGTAGCCACATGCAGTTCCTTCTAGAAACATGCAAGGTGGCAGGTTTCTAGAAGGTTTCATGGCTTATTATGTCGCACGACATAAGTAGCCACATCTGGATCCTTCTAGAAACATGCAAGGTGGCAGTCTTCTAGAAGGGAATTCCTCATGAAATAAAAACGTGTTTCTTTGGCTCCAAGCAGTCTCTTATCCCCTTAGGTGATTTGAAACAGTTCCGGAATTGTTCCGGAACTCTAGGAAAGTCCGGGGAATTACCAGAAAAATTACCGGAATTGCCGGAAAAATTAACCGGAAGGCATGAGCCAGATTTGGGTACTTACAGCACCATCAACACCTGCTTCTTCCATACTAAGCATACTATAAAGGAGACTACGGAATACGGATTACTGAAAAAAAAACAATTTTGATAAAACTAAGAAGAATCAACTGAAGCAACAAATACAGTATATGATAAGAAGTTGATCCTGGTAGGATAACATAATGAATGTACACGTTTTAAGATTATATAAAATAATAATTGCAGTCATCTTCTTCCAGAATAATGTACCTAAACTGGAACATGCATGCACATTCACTAAAGAATGTTTGTCGATAGGGCCTAACCGAATTTTGTGTAAACAGTTTAGAAATGGTTTTATTGATTTAGAGGTGTGCAGATACATAAATATCAATGGACAAACATGAGTATTAACTCATAAACAAACCTCTAATCTTCGAAGTTCAGAAAGCCATAAAGTGCTCGGCCGATCAAGAGTTGCAGGCTGATCACAAGTGTGTGCAAGTATAATTGCATCAGCTCTCTTCAGATCTTCAGCAAGTCTTCCTCTACTCTCCATACTGAAAGCCATATTACCCAAAAGAGAAAACTAATGTGCACACAAGTAGCTTCACCGTAAGCCAAAAAAATAATGTAAGAGTACATAAAATTATACTCCCTCTGTCCCGAAATGCTCCACCACTTTTTTTGTCATTACTATGAATGAACTTTGAGAAACTATTTTAGGTTAATCTAATTATCCTAATGAAAATGTAAAACTTGTTATTGATAGTATTGTTGATGGTGTATCAATTATAAGTTTTAGATTTACCTTTGTATAGTTAAATCAACCTTTAATTATTGTTTAAACTTTAAAGTCCATTCATAGTAATGACAAAAAAAGGAGGAAGATCATTTTGGGACGGAGAGTATGCACTATCACAGTTGTGCCCACTTAATTCCCTTCACCATCTTCAACCATTCAGAGCAAAATTAAACCAAAAGCATAAACCCCACTTCTCATAGTGATTGTATAGAGGTCTAACATGATTCAATTGAGATCAAAGAACCAAACATAAATTGCAAAGGTATCGAAATATAAATTTTCAAAGTATCCATAATGTAGTCTTTAGTAATTGAAACTTAAACACCAAAAAGGTAACATCTTTGGTCGAATCAGATTAATTTTAACCTCAAATTCCAATATCTCATTTACAGTGAAATGGAGTCAAATTGAGCCACAATGTGAAAAGAGTATAAAATGCATGAAACAAAAATAGTGAATACCTTGAATAAGCTTGAGAAATGTTCTTGCATGGTTCTGAACACTGTGCCTGTATCGAGAACCCACTTAATGAACCCATCATCATTTAAACTATAAAGGATTGGGGATTGTAAAGTTCAATAAAGAAATACACTCACCATTCATGATACTCTTGATTGTTCCTTTTGGGCTTTTCCACATACTCTTTAGGGTAAACTCCTTCATACAAGCCTCGTCTGTAAATACAATGGAGTAATGGTTGTGTACTTGATTGCAACATTGTACCCAAAAAAATAAATCAGTCTTTAGAAACGACATAAAGTAAAAAATGAAATCTCTGATGTTCTAAAATTGAGAAAATGAAGAACAAATAAAATCAAAGACATGTAAACAGTGTGAAACTAAGATTTTTTTTTTTGGAAAAGAAATCAGGAAAAAAACACAAGTAAAATAGAGGAAGTTGAACAATGACAAAAAGTTATCAAGAAAGCAGTAACAAAAACAATAGAATACAAAATAAACTTACATAACAGTAGCTTCAGCACTTTCTACAGTAACCTTGTCAATTGTAGCATCACGGTGAGGAAGACAGAGGTCGAAGTACTTCATGTTAATGTCAAGTTGCACAAAGGGAAAAATGAGTTGAAGTATATCAACAAAAACGACATGCATTATTAATGCCATTCAAGCAAGAAATTCATAAAACCAAGTTACACATAAATAGATAAAATTTTCCTTTATAGATTGCGAGAACACACAAGTCATTTAATCTCTTGCACCACTGGAAGGGGAATCATAAGTCAAAGCTCCACACCTCAAATTTGTGAAAAATGTAATGTAGGATCACCGGAAGACATGAATGTTACTCACCCAGCCACAAAAATGAGTGTCTAATTCTACGAAAGCTACTAAATTTACGTGTAACTAATGTCTTATGCGTAGTAAGGGTACTTACAAATATTAGCCTCTAAATTTCTTAAAAATCACCTTTTTCAAAATCTCTCAAAGTCAAAAATGAAAACCTGTTGAAGTCCCATATTTACCACATCAACTTGGAGAATATAAATGATCCACTATATAAGGTTGGTTAACCTCACCCCTTAACAAGGCCTTTTAAGGGGATGAGGACCCAACTCTAACATGGTATCAGAGCTGGCCCAAGTTGATGTTGGGCTTAAGTTAACCCGTGTTGGGTGCCCGTGTTGGGTTTGAAGTCCACGTGTAGTGCCAAGTTACCGGCCTACACGTGAGGGGGCGTGTTGAAGTCCCATATTTCCCACATCAACTTGGAGAATATAAATGATCCACTATATAAGGTTGGTTAACCTCACCCCTTAACAAGGCCTTTTAAGGGGATGAGGACCCAATTCTATCATGGTATCAGAGCAGGTTCTTTACACGTGCAGGCCCAACGACCCACGATGTTACTCCGCGCCACCCGATTGATAAGTCCACGTTGTAAGCTTTGGCAAAAGCCCGCTACACGTGAGGGGGCGTGTTAGAGATATTATCCCACATTAGGAATTAAAAAACCTTGCCTATAATATATAAAGATCCTGGGCCACTCCCCTTATCACCAATTGGTTTTAAGGTGGAACCTCAGACTTTATCAAAACCCATTTGGGAATAGAGCCAAATGCAGTATTTATTTGGGTTGATTAGATTTTTTTCAGAGATTATACTTAAAACTAATACTAATCTTTAATCAAATATTCATATATACAGTTGTAGCAAAGTCAATAGGAGACACTTATTTTTGGACATTGAGTAGAAAACGGGAGTGGATATAGAAGATTAATTGATAAATTTTACGAGAGAAAGAGAGGCATAATATTACTCTGTACCTGGATCACTAGGATCAAGTACGCCAAGCTGAAAACAATGGACTGATCCATCATTCCCTCCAATCACGAGACATCCAGCGATTCTTTGCTACCGTAATTGCTACATGATGAAGATTAGAAAGGATATTTTACTCTACGATCTCATCTTGTGAGAAAAAAGAGCAAGACGCGTAATCATGTATATCTTTCAATATAATAAGGTAAACAACTCCTGTGACAGTCAATGCATAGAGCATGTATGGGTTTCCAGAAACAAAATAAGTCTGAAACGAAAAAGATATATTAATAAGTTTCAAAATAAAGCAAAACAAAGAAGAGCACCAAATTGGGATACATCTTCCTTATGTAGCTATAATGAATTTTCAAGGACTGGATTGGGAATTGAGTTTGCAGATGCACTTTATCCTTATGTATTCATCTGCAAAAATCAGGTTTATCCCTTCCCAATCATATGTGTATCCCAATTTGGTGCTCTTCTTTGTTTTGCTTTATTTTGAAACTTATTAATATATCTTTTTCGTTTCAGACTTCTTTTGTTTCTGGAAACCCATCCAGACTAACCTCCAACCCTCCATTCCTACCATCTAGCAACTCAGGATGAAGTTGTACGTGATCCTTCTCTTATAAAGAACTATCCATTCCAAAAAGAGAAGAAAAGTACAGTAAAGGAAATGAAAGGAAAAATTGAAGGTGACCCTCCCACTCATCAATCTTGAGCAAGAAATTTTTCTTCTATATCATATAAGAAGTAACAATAGGTAGTAAATTTGAATAAACTAAGATCGGCCTCGATAAGTTCTTTGCTCACTCTTTCTCACCCACACAGCAAAGGAGAAGACAAATATAGTAAAGGAAAGGGGGAGGGGATGTAACAATTAATATAGTTTCTAAGAGTGACAAGAAAACCTTATGAACGAAGCAGCATGCAGAGAGGAGACCACATCTAAGTCCACAAAAAATTAGCAATTCCATATGACATCAACAATATAGGAGTAAATAAAATACAGTACGACTCAAAATCAAAATCCCAAACTGATTTTCAAGAAAAATAAAATGTAAACTATGCTAATGCATCTGCTCACCAGATCTCCAAAAGCTGTAATGAGCTATAACGTGAAATGCAATTAAATCAGTTATGTCTAGGATGCAACATTGGAAAGTAAAATGCCATACTCAAACATGACTCACTTAGGGCATGGAAAATAAACTTGTTGATTTATTCATGGATGGAAGAGAATTTGGAACAGAAAAATCATGATAAATATGTTCAATCGGTGTCAAGTTTTTAACTATTGCCCCCAAAAAGAAAGAAAATATATATAAAAAATAAAAATTACACCCTGAATACTACAGTTCATAAAGACTTCCCAGGTGCTTTGATGTATCCTCTATTATTGAAACTGTAAAGGGAATAAATACTTATATCCCAACACCAAGATTCGTTATTCCCAAAAGTGCAATGAAACTTTAGAATGTAAATTAGAGATCGAGAGAGTGAGTACCATTTTCCCTGTCAATCAATCTAATAATTTTGCATCAATCCACAATATGCACACAACCCGTTTGATAAAATACCCATTCTTTGCAATGAATCTTGAATTGAATACTGGCAACCTGACGTACACCCATGTGGCAATTTCCATCTAAATGATCTGCAACAGCATCACCAAAGGCTGAGGCGCAAACTGAAACGAAACACAAGAGCAAACCATCAATTCAGCAATCAGATGCAGTTCAATGCGTATATTTGGGGGAAATTGACAAAAACGATTGTAAAATTGTTGTAGCCATGGCAAAAGAGAAAAGTGGAAGAGAGAGAGAAGCGTCGATCATGGAAGAAGAGAGAGAGGATTTACCCGATTTTTTGGAACAGATGTGCGAAGGTGGAGTAGATTGATGATTAGAGGCCGGCGGTGATTGACTTCCCGTTCTCCTCCTCCATAGTACAGTACTGACGGCGGCGTTTGTAGCAGAGGCCGTGGAGGTTAGGGGGAAGAGAGAGGTGACGACGGCGATTGTGGAGAGAGAGAGAGAGCGTAAGGAGTAGAGAGAGAGAAGAAGATGAGCGGTCGGAATACAGAGGGTTTGCCTTTACGTTATCAAAATACCGCTTTCAGCATTGTAGCTTTACGTTATCAAAATACCACTTTCAATTTCAAGGCACTGTAATTACAAATTTGACTTAACATCAAATTACTTTTCTACCCTTATTTTGAGCGGGAAAATGAGTGCTTGCACTTGCCTCATTATATAGTTATAGATGAATCTTGAATTGAATACTGGCAACCTGACGTACACCCATGTCGCAATTTCCATCTAAATGATCTGCAACAGCATCACCAAAGGCTGAGGCGCAAACTGAAACGAAACACAAGAGCAAACCATCAATTCAGCAATCAGATGCAGTTCAATGCGTATATTTGGGGGAAATTGACAAAAACGATGGTAAAATTGTTGTAGCCATGGCAAAAGAGAGAAGTGGAAGAGAGAGAGAAGCGTCGATCATGGAAGAAGAGAGAGAGGATTTACCCAATTTTTTGGAACAGATGTGCGAAGGTGGAGTAGATTGAGGATTAGAGGCCGGCGGTGATTGACTTCCCGTTCTCCTCCTCCACAGTACAGTACTGACGGCGGCGTTTGTAGCAGAGGCCGTGGAGGTTAGGGGGAAGAGAGAGGTGATGATGGCGATTGTGGAGAGGGAGAGAGAGCGTAGGGAGTAGAGAGAGAGAAGAAGATGAGCGGTCGGAATACAGAGGGTTTGCCTTTACGTTATCAAAATACCGCTTTCAGCACTGTAGCTTTACGTTATCAAAATACCACTTTCAATTTCAAGGCACTGTAATTACAAATTTGACTTAACATCAAATTACTTTTCTACCCTTATTTTGAGCGAGAAAATGAGTGCTTGCACTTGCCTCATTATATAGTTATAGATTATAGATAGATATACTAGTATTCTCTTACCCGTGCCACTAGCACGGTGACATTACACAAATTAAAGAAATGATGAAATCGCCTTCCTCCCATCCAAAAAAATAAATAAAAAATCTATCAAATACCCTGATGATTACTTTGTTCCATAATCAATATTTGATGGAGGGTGGTTTGTTTGTGTAACTGCCGAATATAGAATATGGGGAAGTCGATTATCCGAGATCGTTATTCATTTAGGGTTAGTAAAAAAACATTTTCTTAATCCCCATTTTACTATTATTATTTTTTCGTAACCCCAACCCAACCCATTAATCATATAAATAATTAATAATAATTATAACCCATAACTCATCCCCTATCCTATTTTTACCCAATGTTCGAAACAAAAAACTTAAGTAATCATGACGAACGATTTTTTAATTGATTTAGGTACAAACATTTTCTAAAATCAGTTTTTTTTTAAAGATTCTAAAATCGTTCAAAAACTTAATTATATATAATAGTAATTATTATGTTAAGATACACTCCTTAAATAAATGATCCTAATAAAATAAAAGAGAAAAATAAATAAATCAAATTGAAATACACATAAATAAAAAAATAAAGAAAAAAAAATATCCAATTCAATTTTTTTGAAAGAAAAAGTATATATAAACCCTAAACCTTATTTTAAGGAGTATACTAAATAATTTAAAAAAAAACAAAAAAATTATCATTTATTTATAATCGGTTACTAACAAAATACAAATCACCCCTAAACAACATAAAATAATATACTCCAATATGTCTCAAAATAAATGTCTATTTTTTTAAAAAAAAATCACAAATTGAATGTCTCTTTCTTACAAATTTTGATTCTAAATGATTTTTTTATCAATTACCACTCATTATATATTTGCAAAACAAAAAAATTTAAAAGTGAATAGAAAGATTATTTATGAATCTTTGCTATAAATATTTATAAAAAAAACTATTTTAAAATATAACTTAAATGAAAATTATTCATTACCATTATTCTTTTTTTGTAACCCCAACCCAACCCATTAATCATATTGATGCTGTAAGAATCGTGCTTATCAATCTCCTTCCAATCAGCAAGACCGATCACTTGGCTTCTTGACCTGAAATAAGGAACCCACGACTAGCCGGGATGGTCTCCGGCAAAGACTCTCGGGCGTGAGACTAAGTATGGTGTATGAGAGCTTAAATAATTATAAGGAACAATATATTCTCAAATAATCATAAAGCAATTACCTTGGAACGGTTGATGTTGCCTTGTATTTATAGTTGTTGATGAGAGTTGTATTTGTGGTAGGATTGCATGAAATCCCTAAAATTGTGGAACAGATACGCATTAGAGATCTTATCCATAAATAACTCCTGATTTGTAGGGAGTCTTGTTACGTAAAGAATTGTGGATACGCCAGGACTCTGTAGGTCGACGTAATGATGTAGGTCGAGGTCGCCTGTTGGGTCTAGGTCGACCTGACTGATGGATAGGGCTGAACCGTACCCGAATAGCATCTGGATCGTAATGTCGGACCAAGCTAGGTCAGGGCCAAGTAGGTCGGACAATGAGCTAGGTCGACTGATCTTGTTGATGGTCCTTGGGCCTAGTAATAATTGGGCCTAGCCCACTGAGAACGTGGTGGCAATAATAGGTAGATGATTGGGCTTACTCGCAGAGCCTAGCTCGTCACTTTTATTCTGTTCAGTGGCCCCCAACTTTCTGAGTTGACTTTGTCGACCAGAAAGTTAAAATAATTTCTGTTGAAGCTCGAAGTAGACCGTAAGTCGATGCTCGAGTTGGTGTTGGGTCGACCAAAGGTGACGTGGATCAATCCTAACCGTTGGCTGTTGGACGGTTGGATCATTGAAACCGCCATATTTTTGTAATCATTACTGCCTCGAAAACCGCCCAAGATTTAATTGTGAATTAACCGTTTGAAAACCCTTCACTTTCCGTTTTCAGTAAGGATTTGGAGAAAGAAAACCTTTTCCCTCTTGGATTTGACGAAGCTTCCCTACTGAGGCGTATACTTTCCCCAGCAGACAAGGCGAAGTTCTTGATTTCCGGTGCCCTTTGCTTTTTATTTCTTTCGCACGACCTTCGCCCCCAACTCAATTTAAGGTATTCTTCGATTTCCTTGGTTTTCCGTCTACTTTCGAATTTTTCCTTTGATTTTGCCATGGCTAGAACCTTTAGTTGCGAACTGGGGTCTGGTACGGATATTGCACCGTTAACCACCGAGTGTATAAGCACATAGGGGGAGTGTGGAAGGAGATGACCATAACTGAGTGTGCTTCCATCTTGACAAGATTGGGATTGACGACCAAATGTTGTATCTTTTCATCTCTTGGGAGATTTAGGAATAGACGACCAAATGTTGTATCTTTTCATCTCTTCCACGAGTTACTCGACCACATATCAGTGTTTTATGTGAAGGATCCCAACAAACCTTCCTTCCTTAGGAATAGAAAGGGTTTCCCAGGGGAATCTAGGTCGTCCTTAGGTAGATCGCCTGAATACGAGCATAGGTCTGATTCCCCTGTTTCCTCTTCTTCTTGTACAGATATAGAAGCTCAAGGGGGAGCTACAGCTTCTACTTCTTCGAGCCCACGAATTGTGGACGCGTTTGAATCCTCCGTTGCACCTGGGAGGAATGAAAGAGGCTATCTACCTCCTAAGCCACTTCGAGGGAAGAGGAACTCGGCATCTCGGGTAGACATGGTGTACAACATTTGTGAAGTGGATAGTAAGGTGTTCAACGTGACTCACTTCAGCAAGAAAGAATTCATGTCTCTGTTTGGTGATACGTTCAGTAAAGATACCACAAGGGTGGCCTTCTTCTATGGCCAATTCGAGGCTGGCTTGAGATTGCCATTGGATCCCTTTATTAATGAGTTCTTGGAGTGTATGAATGCCCTACCTCTCCAACTGGGAGCTAACACTTGCAGAGTCTTGGTGTGTTTTGCCATGGTCTGTCACTTCCTTGGATACGAGCCTTGTATGAGAGTTTTTAGGGAGTTCTTTAGTGTCAAAACTGATAAGACCGACCTGGGAATTAGCATCCCTTCCAAACTAAATGCCCCTAAACTGTTTGTCAACCTTCCCAGCAAGGTGTGTGGTTGGAATTCCCACGTGATGGTGGTGGAGAGTAGGAGAGGATGGGAGTTCCCATTGCCCAACACTGAGTCCAAGGTAGTAACGGAAGAGGATTATTGGGAGCCTGACTGGTGCACCGAACTATATAAGAAGTTGGTCGAGGTATCAAACAAGGGACCCATTAGCTGGGACGTTTTAGGAACCACCAAGAACAATTATATCCAGGCTGGAATGATGATTGGTAAGGGGGATGTGGTGCCTCTAGTCCCCATTGTTAGATACTTGAGGTACCCTGATTGGGTCACCCATGAGGGGGGTCGATTTAGATTTGAAAGCCAATGTCACTATTGCAAAGGAGAGCCAGACCATTGTAGGTTCAAAGTGGACCATTTTGGTGGTAAGTTTTTACTCGTCTTTATCTCTTAACTCGTCCATTGATTGCTCGTATGCAGAACTTTTAGCTCGTACATAGAACTTGCTTGTATGACTTTTAGCTCGTAGATAGTTTACTCGTATATAGAACTTGTAGCTTGTATGTAGAACTTTTATTTGTCGAGCTAACACTTTGTTATCGTGGTCTTGTACAGTTCTGACTCCTGAACAAGAGACTAACATGGGCCGGGTTATTGACATAAGGAAGAGTAAGAAGAGCTGCGGGGCTGCCAATGCCCGAGAGAGCCGTGAGAGAGAGGCCGTAGAGCGCCAGAGGCTGTTGAAGCTGGTTGATCAAGAGACTGACAAGTTCATTCCTGTAGAAGATGAGCTTGAGCAGTTGGAGGTGGAAATGAATGATGGTGATGCCCAGGAGGTTGCTACTGCTGAGAACGAGAGGACTGAGCAAACTCTGGAGCCAACGAGAGAGGTTCCACAAACTAGTTCCCGAGCTCAGACTAGGTCCAGGACTCCGTTAATTGATATTGATGAAGAGGAAGAAGACGATGACGCCCCCTTAGCAAGAAATTGTGAGGAGAGCTGCTGACCAGGACTTGGTCAAGAAATTTACGGACAAAGGTTTGATTACTGAAACGTTCAGGGTTAGGTCGGGGCTAGTTCACTCCGAGGTAACACTTGAGATCTTTTATATCATCATTGCTTTTCTCTTTTGCTCGTCTAATCCCCTTAACCCAATCTTAGTTGATTTGATCCTTTTGTTTACTCGGCGTTGCAATTTCTTGCTATGATAGAGCTAGCCACGAGCTACTGGAAGGCTGCTGAGGAGCAAGAAAAGCTGGCTAAGTCCATGCTGGCTCGTAAATCTGATGAGTTGAAGAAACTGGAGGTGGAGCATGCAAAGTTGAAGGAAGAACACTCTGATTTAGACTCGGCTTATAAGTCTCTGAAGCTTGTGAAAGATGACGCTCTGAAGGCCAAGGCAGATGCTTGGGGGGAGCTGGGAAGTGTTAAGAAGGAGCTTGCTGCAGCCAAAGCCGCTAAGGAGAAGGTGGATCATGATCTTGAAGTGGCGACCAAGACGCTAGAAGAGAGCACTGCCATGTTATCTAAGCAAACTGATGACTTCAAGGCAGCTCACCAGCAATGGGAAGAGGAGATGGAAGACTGCGATGGAGGCTGCCAAGGAAGCTGCTAGCAAGGCTGCAGTGAAGGCTTACAAAGAAAGCGACGAGTGCCACGACTATATCACAGAGAAGGCTAGGTCGTTCTTTGACATAGGTCGGAGCCATATGGCTCGACGTATCGTAGTGGACACCTCCGTCGACATATCAATCGAACAACTGGCTAAGTGGGCTTCTGAGGATCCATACGATTTGGCAGCTCGTTAAGGTCACCATCTAGTGCCTTACAATGAGAATGACTTCGCTACCATTGCCCAAGATGATGCAGATTTGGTAGCAGAACCTTGGGTTCCTCCTCCTGCTGAGAACGTCAATTTCAATACTGTTTTGGAGGAGCTTGAGGAACCTGATGAGTTGGCTTTTGAAGAAGATACTCCCAAATACAAGTTTACTGAATCCGGCAAGCTCGATGTTCCCCAGCAACAGGAGAAAGACTTAGGTGATCTCACTACTGCAAGCGACCAAGCTGATGTCGATCCAGCTACTTGATTTTTCTTTGAACATTTGAATGGTTATGTACTGACACAAGTCCCAAACAATCTTTATTCTTTGCTTTGTGTATGTTGATGCCTTGGCCCAGTTTTTGGGAGGCATTTTAGCATGAGCATATGTCGAGCTAGATTTAGTAGGACAAGTGAGTCGCCATAAGCTTTTGATCGGACTGGCTTTTGAAAATGAGATTGACTAAGAGTCGAATCTATTAAGGGAACGAAGCTGACCAAGGATCGAGCTTGTTAGAACGAGGTCGACTTAGATGTTGGACCTGTTAAAGGAACGAAGCTGATTAAGAATCTAGCTTGTTAGAACGAGGTCGACTTAGATGTCGGACCTGTTAAAGGAACGAAGCTGATTAAGGATCGAGCTTGTTAGAACAAGGTCGACTTAGATGTCGGGCTTGTTAAAGGAACGAAGCTGATTAAGGATCGAGCTTGTTAGGACGAGGTCGACTTAGATGTCGGACCTGTTAAAGGAACGAAGCTGATTAAGAATAGAGAAGAACGATGTAAAAACGTGACACAATGTTTGGTTGAATAGAACTGCAACTTTTATTGAAGTAGAAGCATGCTTACATCGAAAATGGAGAGCTAGAACTATAACAAACTCAAACTTGAAAACTGAACTAACTTTGAAGATGAATTAGAAAACTGAATTAGAAGTAATATTTGATAAGGTGAGTAGCATGCCACGGGTGCTTTAGTTCCTCACCACCTGTAGTTTCCACGGGCGGGTGGGAAGGGTCCAATTAAATCGACGCCCCACATATCAAAAGGCCAAGTAGCGATTACCGGAGTTTGCTCGGTCGTAGGCAAGTGAGGTAGGTTTGCAAATCTCTGACACTGGTCGCACTGCTGAACGAAGTCGTGAGCATCAGCCCTCATGTGTGGCCAGTAATAACCCAATGTAATCAACTTGTCAGCCAAAGTTCTGGCCCCCGGGTGTCCACCACAAACCCCACTATGCACCTCGTGCATTAATTGAGTGACTTCTTGGGGGTGAATGCATCTTAATAATGGCTTGGTGTAGGACCTTTTGAATAGCATATTTCCTTGAATAACGTATCTCGGGGCCTTCTTCTTGATAGCTCGAGATGCTTTCTCGTCCTCAGGGAGCTCGCCAGTCTCCAAGTATGCTCTCATTTCCTCGACCCAGCACTTGGTGTAAACCCAATCTCTAGTAGTATCTTCCAGGCACTGAATTTGAACCCTTTCATAAGCTGGACGCTCGAGGTAGGAGATAGTTTCCTCATGCGGTTCGTCTGAAGTAGCCAACTTTGAGAGTAGGTGGCCCAATTCGTTGTCCTCTCGACCAATCCTCTGAATTTCCCAGAATTCCAAGTCCTTTATCAGTTCCTTCACCAGGTCGCAGTATTTGATCAAAGTGAGGTTCAGCACTTCATACTCTCCTCTAACCTGGTTGACTATTAGCTGGGAGTCACAATAAGCCACAATCTTGGTCGCCCCAAAACATTTGGCGTATTCGATGGTTGCGACCAAAGCTTCGTATTCTGCCTGGTTGTTAGAAGCTTCGAACTTGAATCTCAATGCTTCTTTGTAGACTGTCCCTGATTCTGGTTCGATCAACACGATCCCAGCTCCGCTAACGCTCTTTGTTGCCAACCCATCAGAGTATATTTTCCAGCAATCGTCGGGTAGACTGGTGGTGAACTGGGCCTCTGATTCCTTTCCTTTGGCTTTCTCCTTCTGAACTCGTACCTCGCTATCTTCCTTAGTGAACGTCAGCTCGACCAAGAAGTCTGCCAAGGCTTGAGCTTTCAATGCCTTTCGAGGCCGATACTCGATATCGAATTCTGTGAGAGCAATTGACCAGTTGAGTAAGCGGCCTGAACTTTCTGGCTTATGTAGGATTTTCCTCAGGGGTGCGTTAGTGAGCACGACAATCGGGTGAGCTAGAAAATAAGCTCGTAACTTCCTGGAAGCTACGACTAAGGCATATGCTACCTTCTCCGCATTATAGTATCTACCTTCCACATCGGACAAGGCCTTGCTAACATAATATACTGGCTTCTGAAGCCCTTCTTCTTCTCGAACTAGAACAGCAGCCATGGATTGGTCGTCCACAGACAAATATACAAACAAAGTTTCCCCGACAGTCGGGCTGCTCAATAAGGGTGGAGTAGCGAGATACTCCTTAAGCTGTTGGAACGACGAATGACATTCGTCCGTCCACTCAAAAAATTTTGTCCCCTTCAGTGATTTGAAGAAGGGGAGAGATCTTTCCGCCGACTTGGCTATAAAGCGACCTAGGACAACCACCCTACCATTAAGTCGCTGCATCTCTTTGATACTTGTGGGCTCCTGCATGTCGACCAAAGCCTTGATCTTCTCAGGATTTGCCTCAATACCTCGCTGTGAAACCATGAAACCAAGAAATTTTCCAGCTGCTACTCCAAATACACATTTGCTCGGGTTAAGCTTCATGTCGTTTGCTCGTAAATTGGCGAACGTTTCCTTTAGGTCGACCACGTGACGTCTGGCCTTTGTTTTGATGACCATATCGTCGATGTAGGCCTCCATGTTTTGGTCAATTTGTGAAGCAAAGACCTTGTTCACCATTCTCTGGTAGGTCGCTCCTGCACTTTTCAACCCGAACGACATCATGTTGTAGCAGTAAATACCCCCAGCAGCTTGGAAAGCCGTCTTCACTATATCATCCTCGTGCATCTTGATCTGATGATAACCTGAATAGGCATCGAGGAAGCTTAATGTGGTGTGCCCAACTATAGAGTCTACGAGCTTGTCAATCCGAGGCAGGGGGTAGCTATCCTTTGGGCAGGCCAAATTTAGGTTGGTGAAGTCGACACACATCCTCCACTTGCCATTAGATTTCTTTACCATGACCACATTAGCTAGCCAAGTGGTGTGAGTAGCTCTAGACACCCCATTCTGAACTCATAATTACATGATTACACTACTCTTCATCTCTCTTTTATGTTTTGATGAAATCATATCAATTTTGTCATGTTTCGTTAAGTTTCTAACTAACCTCGTTAGTTTTTGACCTAACTGACTAACGAAACAACTGAAGAGGACAAAATAGTCATCAGACTAGTTATCTCGCACGAGATATCATATCTCGCGCGAGATATCCCCTCGACAGGATGTGCAGAAATCACTCTCCTTCTCCGTTTCAAACTCTCTTTTTGGATAAAACCTTATCAATTCGGGTATCCAATCGGGCTGAGTTCGGAACCTTCCTAGGGTAATTTCCCTCTCCACCTTCACCTCTCCAACCTCCTATAAATCTTGGATGACTTCCGGTGTTTGTAGTCGACAATTCTGATCCTTGATCAAGAACACACACAACACACACAATTTGTTGGTTTCTTTCCATGAAAGACTCCTTCAAATCACTCACAAACAACTCCTAAAGTTTGTTCGTCAACCTTGTTGATTAAAAAACATCGAAGCCCGAATCAAGGGAACAAGGCGAGGCTCCGTCCGCATCAAGATCTAAATCAAGGATCGAGGCGAAGCTCTGTCCGAATCAAGGTTCGACTCTAAACTTGAGTCGAAACTCTGTCCGAATCTCTCCTCAAAAGGTAATCATCCTTTAAACTTTCGTTTCTCTTCTCAACCTCTCTATTGATTTTAGAGTAGTGTAATCCCATCAAAAGGATTAGCCTAGAGTCCCTTCAGTCAATGAAGGCGATCTCGAAGCATACAATCCGACATTCCTAATCAAGAAATTGATTAGGGTTTATTTGTTCTTCTTTAATTATTTTATTAAAAAGATTGAAAACCTCTCTTTTCTTTAGCAAGACCGATCTCCGGATTGGGTGAAATGGATGCCTTCTAAACCTACCCATTTCATAACCTAAGCCCCGAACCCAAATCTCTTTCAAAATGGTTTTCCTATGTTTCCAAACGAATAATATAGGTGGCGACTCAAAAAGATGAAAAGATTGAAATTTTCTCACAACACTACAGTGGCGACTCCGCTGGGGACTGAAAATTAAGAGGCTTAAACTTGCGTCAAAATTAAAAGAGAGGTTTTTCAATCTATTTTGTAAAATTCGAATTTTTTCTGTTCTCAGATGGGAGATATCTCGCACGAGATATCATTATCTCGCGCGAGATAGGGCTTCCAGTCTGGTTGTTTTTTGGTTTCTCCTGTTTCGCTCGTAATCCAAGACGAGGGCCGAACATGCAAGGGGGATCCCAGAATTCCTTATCTGCAGAGTTCCCGCATCTTAAGGCCTCCCTTAAGGTGTAGAACTCGAATCTTTATTTCATTTAAATAATTGATTATTATTTATGAACTGCTTGCGATTGGGTTTTATTTAATTAAAGTCCGGTCCATTGGGGATTCGGGAGTTGTAAATTGAATTATTTATCTCTCTTTCTCTCTCTTTATTGTGGAACTACGACGGCCTGAGTCTTCCTAAATTGGGAGAAACGTAGGCAACCACTTGGTGCGGCCATTATCTGTTTTCCTTTTGATTTTTCAAAAAAAAATCTTTATTTTACTCTATCACCTAGATTGACTCTCACACACGCGCACTCATATATAACTGTCATTGCACTGCATACCCTCTATAAACCCGGGACCCACACTAAGGACGGATGACGGTAACCACCTAGTCGCCGGTCTCTCCGAAGTTGGATCATCCCACTCCGCGTATTCAATCCACCTAGATTGTCATATCGCGGGGAGCCTAGCCTTCCAGCCCTGCATCGCCACATTTTCATGTAGATTGTCTTTCTAGGAACACTCCGTGACCGGTCGGTTTTGACTTGGTAATCTTTCTTGTCTTTGACCAAAATAAAGTTAATGTAAAATTGACGATCGAGAAAGGATTCGGAAAAGTCCCTTCGGAAAAAGAAAAAGTCCCTTCGGAAACGTCCCTTCGGAATGACCCTTTCGGAAGTCCCTTTAAAGAAAAAAAAAATCCTTCCGGTCAATTTTACGTGGCTTTATTTTACAAAGAATGGTTAATTACCGAGTCCCTAGGTTTGGTTTGAATTACGTATACCTGTAAGATTTACCTAGGATGCTAGATAGAAAACGGATCTTCGTCCGTCCGACCATGAATCTAGGAAATAAAATGAGGAAAAATCCATCTTTCCGGATGGTAATCTCGTGCGAGATTACCTTGTCTCGCGCGAGATATTATTTGCAGAATCTGTGTTTGTAATTGATGATCGATGTGCGCTCCCTCCTTGAGTCAAAACTCCGTCTCTAATAAAAATAAAAACTTCAAAAAAAATCACTCGTGAGGTATTTTTAACCATCATCCTTTCCTCCATCAAGGATCGTTTGGGGCTGATATTCGAAAAGGCATTTCGTTGGGATATCTCTAGTTCATCTCTAAGGTCGTCAAGCTCCCTTACCTCTCCAATGGCAACTACTCCGTCTAGTCTCTATGCAAGTGGCACCCCCAAAGAGGATAAGCAAGTCGTAGAATTTACATCCGAAGAAATCAAGACTCTCAAGAACCATCTCGAGCAAGAAAAAATGGCTCATATTCAACAAATTGCCACCCTCGAGACAAAACTCAACAAGCTAGAAATCATGGAGACCACGGATCCAAGAGACAAGCACACTCAAAGCAAGGAGCGTGAGCATAAAGAGGTTGAGTCAATCATTAAGGCATGTATCATTGATGTGTGTTCCCAAATGGAGTCCAACATAAGAGCCCGAGTGGAAGTCGAATTAAGGGCCCAAATCGAGGATGAATGTCTAGCCTACATGCATGCACAACAGAAGTACTATGAAGAAAAGATCAAGATACTTCACAAAATGGTCGAACTCAACGAGGAAAGGTCTCGACACGACAAGGGAGGAAAATATGGAGATCATGCTCACTTTGAGGAATCCAACCAAGAAAGGCTCCATGACCTTAGTAGATTCACCAATCCTAAGTCATTTGTTGCTCCCCATCCAGAAAGAAAGCGAAAAGATAGACGATATGTCCAACTTGAAGGAATTACCCAAGAAGGTCTCTTTGACATCCTTGTAGAAGAAGGAAAAATTAAGCCTAGAGAAGGAAATCCTCTTGGAAAAAGCTCTCGTCTTGATCATGATCCCTACTTGTTTTGCAAATTTCACAACAATAGTGGCCATGACACTAATGACTGTCATCATTTGAAGGATGTAATCCAAGACTTGTATGAAGCCGGCAAGATCAACTGAAGCATCACCACCTTGGGGCTCCGATTGTCCTCTCCCTTTTTCCTTTGAAAAAAAAAAGAAAAGAAAAGAAAAAAAATATAGATTAGGTTAGTTTCCTAGTATGTTCTCGAAGAGTCACTCTGTCATTCTAGTCCATCTCTATCCTCTCTAGTTTGTGTCAAGTAAACTATCGAGTCTGTTTCGAATTTCCTTATCAATAAAAGTTATCTCTTTATTCTAAACACTTTCCCAAAAGTTGTTTTGATCCATACTGAATAGTGGACACTCATTCCTTAAATCATCACGAAAAATAGAAACTTCTAAACAAGTTTGAAATGAAAACTATCATTAGAAGGCTTAAGGCTAAACATTACTCATGTTGAAAGTCGATCGTCAACAAACGAAGGAAGCCAAAGGCGCTCCCATCAACATTCATCCCAAGAAGAGTGGGGCTACTCAATTCAAGGCTTTGAGAGTACAAAAATAAATAAAAAGCTCGCTAGGTCGAAACTCCTCAAATCGTCCTAGGCAAAAATAGAGCATCAAAAAAAAAAAAGAAGAAAAACTCTCAAGCCTTCATCGCCCCACAACAAGGATGAAATTTCAACAAAAGGCAAAAAGGACTCTCCCGCAAAGAAGAAGAGTCAAGTGATATCAATGAAGAAAAGAGGATCCCTCAACATCCTCTTACAATGAAGCCCGAATGGCAGCGCAAATGAAGAAGACTTTCAACATCAATCCATAAAGAGAAATGTTTAGCCTTAATTCATACTAATGATTGGCTTTCTTTTCAAATTCGTTAAGAAATTTCTAGATGATACAAGGTCCATTAAAAGTAGAGCAACTTTTCTAGACCTTTGAGCCATATAGCGTTCTTTGTTGAGTCTAGGGGCTTCCTCTTAGCCATTCTCATACACACTCTTGAAATCCAAGCATCAAAACTGGGGCTTCCTAACCTTTCCTCCCCCAGTCAATCCCTACTCAAACTCTCGAGAGTAATCAAATCTGCATTAGGGGCTTTCCTCTTCGTTTCTCACTCTCATCATTAGAGAATACACTCCCCAAAAAGAGTCAATGCTTGGATCACCTTCCAAAAAAAAAAATAGAGTCCGTCTCTCCTCAACTAAACTTGAGATCTCATCTTTCTCCTTAATGAGATTCTTCCAACTGAGTTCTCTTCGAGTACACATACTTTTCAAAAAAAAAAAAAGAGAATAGCTCGCTAGGTTGAAAAACTCGTAAAGAGCGGCCTAGGCAAAAGTTAGAGCACAAAAACAAAAAGACGCAAAAGAGATGCCCGCTAGATTGAAAACCCGAAAGGGCAGTCTAGGCAAAAACCAGGGTGCGTCACTAAGAAAAAAAAATCAAAGGGAAAAGGAGGGGATCCTTCTTCAATTCGCGGAGCCTCACAAACCTGTTCGCGAAGTCATCTACAACATACAAGAAGTCTTGGGGCTTGGTGTCAAGAGAAGCCTTGGAAAATACGTGCTTTGGGCAGCATCAGTTCTACATAGCAAAAGCCATTGGAGTGGTTTGGACCTTGTTCAGTCAATGATCATCACATGAGCAACTTGGGGCTTGACGATGAAAAAGTCATGCGACAACAGAAAATTCTTGAAGTATCCCGAACCTTAGTGTTGAACTTGGGTCATCTCAACGGAATCCTATTAGACGACTGTCTCATTCGATCTTTAGATGAACCTCACGAGTTGGCCTCCTAGACCAAAATCTAAATCACGAACAATTTTCAATTCTCACATAATAAAACTCATTCTCCCCGCTGATTCTTGGAGTCGAGTGCACATTGATCGTCTTGAACAAACAAATGCTTAAGTGAATGTATGTTGTTATGCAAATGATTTCACTAACCCTCTTGTAGGAATTAAAATGCGTAAAGCACGTCAAGTGCCTACTTTCAAGAATTAGATCAAACATGTTGAGTGTTTGGATTTCGCCTACCTTTCCATCTATCAATGCATCCAATTGATCGCGTCAAGCAAACCAAATCATCAAGCATCCATCGCGTCAAGCAACCGTCACTTCAAGTGCCATGCGTCAAGCATATTCCAACAAAAAAGCCCGATTCAGCGCCCTTACAGGAGGATCGTCATCAAATAGATGTGTCAAGCATCTAGGGTAAGTATGTCAAGTACTCACCATCAAAAGCCCGATTCAGCGCCCTTACAGGTGGATCGTCATCAAATAGATGTGTCAAGCATCTAGGGTAAGTATGTCAAGTACTCACCAACAAAAAAGCCCGATTCAGCGCCCTTGCAGGTGGATCGTCATCAAATAGATGTGACAAGCATCTAGGGTAAGTATGTCAAGTACTCACCATCAAAAGCCCGATTCAGCGCCCTTACAGGTGGATCGTCATCAAATAGATGTGACAAGCATCTAGGGTAAGTATGTCAAGTACTCACCATCAAAAGCCCGATTCAGCGCCCTTACAGGTGGATCGTCATCAAATAGATGTGTCAAGCATCTACAAGTAGTATGTCAAGTACTACTCAACAAAAGCTCGGTCTTGAATCGCCAGGATCGTCACCATGTAGGTGTGTCAAGCATCTACAAGTAGTATGTCAAGTGCTACTCAACAAAAGCTCGGTCTTGAATCGCCAGGATCGTCACCATGTAGGTGTGTCAAGCATCTACAAGTAGTATGTCAAGTACTACTCAACAAAAGCTCGGTCTTGAATCGCCAGGATCGTCACCAAGTAGGTGTGTCAAGCATCTAAAAGTAGTATGTCGAGTACTACTCAACAAAAGCTCGGTCTTGAATCGCCAGGATCGTCACCAAGTAGGTGTGTCAAGCATCTACAAGTAGTATGTCGAGTACTACTCAACAAAAGCTCGGTCTTGAATCGCCAGGATCGTCACCTCAACAAAAGCCCGGTCTTGAATCGCCAAGATCGTCACCTCACTTCCACAAAAGACAGGTATATTCAGAATTGGGTCATGATTTGATTCCTCAGTATGGATTCGCCTTTTCAAAAATAAAATCTCGATTTTCAAAAAAAAATGATGATTTTCAAAATACCTAAAGCAACCTTTTCGTGTTTTGGAGTCGAACTACGTTTTGGTCTGATTCTCCGATAGAGATACGTAGGCAGCCGTGCGGCACGACCATCCCAAAGTTCAGAATGATGTCTTTTCTATCGACGACACTTCTTCTTTCATAAGACCTGTCGCCGAGGGGCTCTGTAGACACCCCATTCTGAACTCATAATTACATGATTACACTACTCTTCATCTCTCTTTTATGTTTTGATGAAATCATATCAGTTTTGTCATGTTTCGTTAAGTTTCTAACTAACCTCGTTAGTTTTTGACCTAACTGACTAACGAAACAACTGAAGAGGACAAAATAGTCATCAGACTAGTTATCTCGCACGAGATATCATATCTCGCGCGAGATATCCCCTCGACAGGATGTGCAGAAATCACTCTCCTTCTCCGTTTCAAACTCTCTTTTTGGATAAAACCTTATCAATTCGGGTATCCAATCAGAACTGAGTTCTGGAACCTTCCTAGGGTAATTTCCCTCTCCACCTTCACCTCTCCAACCTCCTATAAATACTGGATGACTTCCAGTGTTTCGGAGGTCGACAATTCTGATCCTTGATCAAGAACACACACAACACACACAATTTGTTGGTTTCTTTCCATGAAAGACTCCTTCAAATCACTCACAAACAACTCCTAAAGTTTGTTCGTCAACCTTGTTGATTAACAAACATCGAATCCCGAATCAAGGGAACAAGGCGAGGCTCCGTCCGCATCAAGATCTAAATCAAGGATCGAGGCGAAGCTCTGTCCGAATCAAGGTTCGACTCTAAACTTGAGTCGAAACTCTGTCCGAATCTCTCCTCAAAAGGTAATCATCCTTTAAACTTTCGTTTCTCTTCTCAACATCTCTATTGATTTTAGAGTAGTGTAATCCCATCAAAAGGATTAGCCTAGAGTCCCTTCAGTCAATGAAGGCGATCTCGAAGCATACAATCCGACATTCCTAATCAAGAAATTGATTAGGGTTTATTTGTTCTTCTTTAATTATTTTATTAAAAAGATTGAAAACCTCTCTTTTCTTTAGCAAGACCGATCTCCGGATTGGGTGAAATGGATGCCTTCTAAACCTACCCATTTCATAACCTAAGCCCCGAACCCAAATCTCTTTCAAAATGGTTTTCCTATGTTTCCAAACGAATAATATAGGTGGCGACTCAAAAAGATGAAAAGATTGAAATTTTCTCACAACGCTACAGTAGCTTCCTTGATGATACCTGCACTTAAAGTTTTTGTACCTCAAGTTTTATCAGCTCCTCTTTGTCACGAGCGAAGCTTCTCAGTTTCTATGCTTTGTACTTCATGGTCGGGTTGACTTCCAACCTGTGAACAACGACCTCTTCCTTGATCCCTTTCATATCCTCTACTCGCTAATCAAAGACATCATTGATCTCCTTTAATAGCTCGACGATCTCTACTCTTTCCTCAGCTAACAACTGCTTACCAATCTGAATTTTTTGTTCAGGATAGGAAGGATTTGTTATCACTGCTTCTAGCTCGTCCACAGCTTCTAGCTTTGGACCATCTCTAAATTGTAAGGTTATTGATCTCTAGAACCCTATGTCTTTCCTCGGCCCCCAAGTGTGGAGCTTCTTCAACGATCATGTCATCTAGATCAGCTGCGATCTCACTGGTGGTGGCCCCCGAGTTATTGTCGATCTATAGGCATAGCTCGCCTATGAAGACTTGGTCGACCATAACTGTATCTGAATCGGCCATGGTGATTTGGGAGGGACGTGTCGGCTTAGTCATGACCTTGTCATGTGAGTGATAGGTTGCCTCTTCCATGCAGGTGATCGTAGATAGTCGAGAAGTTGTGGTGACAGACTTTGACATCTTCAAGTATCCCTCAGCAGTTTCAATCTCTAGTTCCCTCTTCTTTCTCATTCGAAGGACATGATCAAGGTATGCTCGAGTTGTACTTTGCACACAGCCGATTCCAGCTAGCGTGGGAAACTTAACTCATTGATGGGGGATTGAGGCCACCATTCCAAGTGCGACCTGGCTAGGGATACCCAAAATAGCAGCATAATCACTATTTACATCAATAACAATAAATGTTACCTTGGAGACTACCCTGTAAGGATGTTGGCCTATGTCGACGTCCAACTCGATCTGTCCCTTGGCATCGACTCCAGTCTACCATCATAACGTGAGAGCTGCTCCTTTGAGAGTCCCATCTCCTTGAACGTCTTGTAAAATAGAATATCTTTGCAGGCCCCCGTGTCTATCAAGAGTCTGTTCGTCGTACACCCATCAATTAACCCTGGGATAACGAGAACTTGCTCTCTAGCCGCTGCATTAGTCGCTAGCTCGTCCGGGTAGAAATTGATCATCTCGACTCTGATGTAGCTTCTAGGTGGCACATGAGGGGCCTTGTTGAGCTGGAATATCTTGTGTTTCAGGGCGGTGTTGCTGGCTTGCTCAGCAATAACCCCCAAATTCAATCTAGGCTGTCTTGGCTCTTGCGGTCCACCAGCAGCTCGCTCACCATCACCAGGCTGGGCTCTTTTCACATACATATCGAGCCTCCCACTGTCGACCCACTTTGGAATGATGCGTTTCAGGCTCATACAATCTTCCGTAGTGTGGCCCCTATCTCTGTGATAGTCGCAGTATTTGATGTTATCCCTTCTGAACTTGTTTCCAGGATTCATAGGGGCAGGCGGGCCTAGCTCGACAATATTCAAGATTTCAGTACGACTTACCGTCAAAGGGGTGAAAGCTTCGGGCACTTTCTCAGTCGCCCTTATTCTGTTCTTACCATTCTTGTTATTACCCCCACTCTTGGCTAGGTCCTTCTTGTCAGTATCAACGACCTCAGACTTGGGGCCTTTTCCACTCTTCTTTTCTTTTCTTTCTTCAGCCAGTGCCACGTTGTAGGCCTTTTCGAACAGTTCTTGTCGGGTAGTCACGATCCGGACTGTCAGCTCGTAATCTAAGTCTACAGAGGCTATCCCATTCCTGAAACAATTTATTACTTCCCTGTCCGTCAGGTCCTCTTCAATCTGGTCGACTATTTCCTTGAACTTGGTATAATAGCTCATTGAGCTTTCATTTTTTCCCTGTACCAAATGATTCAAGTCGGTGACAGTCATCTTCCGAGCTCCAGCTGTCGCGATCTAGAAACTTCTTTCTCATATAATGCCACGTCAAAATGCAACCTGGTGCCAAGCCGTTAAACCAAGTAAGAGCTGCCCCGGTGAGAGTGCTAGTTAGTGCCTTGCACATCATGTCGTCCTCGTTGGAGATGAAGCACATAGTAGCTTCCAAATGCTGTATATGACTTTGGGCATTGGTCGCACCTGAATATTTTTCTAGAGTGGGCAACCTGAAACCGTGGGGAGGTTGACGGTCGAGCAACTCCTTGGACAAGGGTCGAAGAGTAAAGTCATTTCGTTCGCCCTTTCCAGCATCCTCTTTCTTGTCGGCCTCCCATTGTTCAAACTTTTTCTTCCACTGTAACCATTCCCTAGCGTCTGGCCTATCGTCCCTTGCATGGGAGACGTCATTGGATCTCTGCCGTTCCTCGCGGTGAGGTTCCCTCCTTGAGTTGGCCCTATGCCTGTCACTCCTAGGGGGAGTTACCTTTCTGCCCCTTCGATCCCTATGAGAGGGCGATCTTACTGAATTAACCGGCGACCTGCGCCTTTCCTCTCTGACTGGCGACCTGAGCCTTTCATCTCTGACTGGCGACCTGCGCCCATTCCTATCTCTTTGAGACTGCGACCTCTCAGTTCTGGCTGGCGACCTAGGCCTGTTCCTATTAGCTTCCCTATGTCGTCTTAGTTCTGACTCAGCCTTCTGTTCCCTATTGTTGTTAAGATGGCTTCGCAAGTCATCAGGCGGAACCGGAATGTGGGTGCGAATATGAGGCACAATCTGTCGCTCGCCATTCTGCCTGGCACTTCCACTTTGCCTAGCGCTTCCGTCGGGCTGCCTGTTAGAAACCTGGGAGGGAGCTGCCCTTTTCGATCTCCTGTCATTTTGCTCAGGCTCCTCCTCCATCGCTATCAGTTCTGCCAACAATCTAGTCGGCTCCAGCATCATCTCCTTCTTACTGAGGGGATTGGTTGAGGGACCTGGTCTGTCGCCTGCAACCATTCGCTCTGCTTGGGGACGCTTTGGAGGAGGCTGTGCTCCTTGGTCGGCCATGGGCCTTTTCTCTCTCCTATTATCAGACAAGCCTCTACTATCAGCAATACTTATTGATCGTGTCGCCCTTGCGTGCTGACGTGGCGGAGGAGGAGGAGGCATGTTAATATTGCGATTTCCAGCATTCGTATTAGTACCGGTGTTGCCCTCATTGTGCTCGTCTGAGGCTTCAGGAACATGTCCGTCAGAAGTTACCATGATTATGGGTTGTAAGAAATTTCGAGGTCAAGTATGCACGTTTCCCGGCAATGGAACCAAACTGATGCTGCAAGAATCGTGCTTATCAATCTCCATCCAATCAGCAAGACCGAACACTTGGCTTCTTGACCTGAAACAAGGAACCCACGACTAGCCGAGATGGTCTCCGGCGAAGACCCTCGGGCGTGAGAGTAAGTATGGTGTATGAGAGCTTAAATAATTATAAGAAACAATGCATTCTCAAATAATCATAAAGTAATTACCTTGGAACGATTGATGTTGTCTTGTATTTATAGTTGTTGATGAGAGTTGTATTTGTGGTAGGATTGCATGAAATCCCTTAAATTGTGGAACAAATACGCATTAGAGATCTTATCCATAAATAACTCCTGATTTGTAGGGAGTCTTGTTACGTAAAAAATTGTGGATACGCCAGGACTCTGTAGGTCGAGGTCGCCTGTTGGGTCTAGGTCGACCTGACTGATGGATAGGGCTGAACCGTACCCGAATAGCATCTGGATCGTAATGTCGGACCAAGCTAGGTCGGGACCAAGTAGGTCGGACAATGAGCTAGGTCGACTGATCTTGTTGATGGTCCTTGGGCCTAGTAATAATTGGGCCTAGCTCGTCACTTTTATTATGTTCACATATAAATAATAAATAATAATTATAATCCATAACCCATCCCCTATCCTATTTTTACCCAAGATTCGAAACAAACTACTTAAGTAATCATTGGAATACACATAAATAAAAAACAAAAAAATACCCAATTCAATTTTTTTTTAAAGAAAGAGTATATATAAACCTTAAACCTTTTTTTAAGGAGTATACTAAATAATAAAAAAAAAATCAAAAAAATGATCATTTATTTATAATCAATTTTTCTGTTAAAAAAAAAAAGAATTTAAAAAAAAACTTAAGTCATCTGCAAAAAGAAATAATAGTTAAAAAGAAAATTAGGAAGGAGGAAATAAAAAAGGAAGGTTAAAAAAGAAAATATGAGTGTTTAATTTCGGCCATTTGATCACTTTTATAACTTTAAATCTGAATCACCAATTATGTGGTAGATAAGAGGAAGTTTTTTTACCTTGTATTGTATTATAGATTTACAAAAAAATCATTCATTATGCCCTTATAATGTTAACATATTAAAAAAAATCAATCAAAAAGAGGTTTTATCATAAATGTTTTAACTTTTACATAGAGCCGTCAATTTGGGACGGTCCCGTCGGGACGTCCCGTCATACAAATGGGACGGGAAATTTTAGGCCTGCGAAAATTTATCCCGTCCCGTCTCACATTAGTCGCGGGACAACATAGTGCCGTCCCGTTATCCCGTATTGACGGCTCTACTTGTGCCTAAGTTTTGAAACATAAAGTGAAACGTATACCAACCTCCAACCCAATTTGCATTCACTTTTAAAATTCGTCAATGCCAGGCCAGTCTTAATATATTTTGATTATATAATTTCATCCGGCCTAGCTAATTGTTTGGTCACATATACTGCAATAATCAAATGCAAACAACACTTAAATTGCATACCTGCTGCTTCGGGCTTTGATACAGGAGATGAATTGAATTTATACATTTTTTGATATAATTACAGTTCAGCAAAAGAACCTAATTTCAAATTGGGGAATTTTGACTCAAACAAAAGGGTGTTTAAAATTGAAAAAAATGGAGAAAAAATGCATTTTGTTAGAAGTAAAACTGAAAGGTAACAATCGTTGACAATTAGTAAATTCACGGGAGTGATGAGCAAACGATTGAGAGATTGAGGACACAGGGAAGAAATGGTGTGTCAGAGTAGTCGATAACTATAGACGGAGAACGTAGGATTCAGATCAAGTGTTATGACTCGCGGATAGTTGAAAGATTGAGGGTAATCTGAGGGAGGAAGAATCGAAATCGAATATAGAATCAAACTACTCTACCAAAAGAGTTAACCTTATAAACGTGAAAGTGACCACATATGAATTCAAATTTTAACCTATGTTAAAAATATCACCAATTGCTAATTTTTCAGAAGGCATGTAAATTTTTCTAAAAGGAGATTCTCTCTAAATCGATGATCAAATTTGCCTTGGCTATTCGCTTCAGTGATGACCTATTATTGAGTTGGATTTGCTGAGGGTTATGTTAGGACGGATGATGCACTACTTTTTACTTTAAAAATCATGAAATTGAAGTTACGAAGAGAGAATCAAACTACTCTATCAAAAGAGTTAACCTTATAAACATGAAAGTTCCCACATATGAATTCAATGTTCAACCTATGTTAAAAATACCACCGATTGCTAATTTTTCAGAAGGCATGTAAATTTTTCTAAAAGTACAAAAAAAGACAGATAATTCGCAGAGGATTGTGAGGGAAATAAGGATTAACCAACAAATTAAAGAAACTAAGGGAGATATGTTTGTTTACTGGAATGCTTGGTACTATTTGGACGACTTTCTCTTTAATGAGCAAAGCATTATGAGATTGAGGACAAAGGGAAAAAATTGGGGATGTCAGAGTAATCGATAACTATAGACGGAGAACGCAGGATCCAGATCAAGTCTTATGACTCGTAGATAGTTGAGAGATTGAGGGTAATCTGAGGGAGGAAGAATCGGAACCGAAGATTGTCCTTTATATAACCCAATCATCATGAAGAAAATAGAGTTGGGAAGGGATTTGTTAGATTGAAACATAGAAGGAGAAGGATTTGGGGAGAAACTGCCGTCCTTTTTCTCTGAAGGGAAACGTAGAAGGAAAAGGTTTGGAGAAAAGGTCGACAGTTCTCGGAAGGAGAGTAGTAGTAAAAAAAAGTTGGATTAAATCTCAGCCACTCTGTCTTTTTTTAGAATGAATCCCAGCCCTTCATTGTGTGGTGGTTATTCTTGAGGTGTATTTTAATATAGATATATATATATAAATACAATGTATAGTAATATATATATATATATATATATATATATATATATATATATATATATATGTAGGTGCTCAAATGAGAACCATAACAAAATGAGAACCGTGAGAACCACTTGTATACACTTGTTTACAGTAGATAGTTAGCTAATGTGTGGGGATTCGATCCTAACATCTCAGGTATATATATAATGAAAGTTATCCAACCAAACCAGTAACAATATTTGTCATGGTATCACATCTAAATTTATATATTTAGTACTAGTATTTTTGGGTTAGGTTTTAGGAATGGAGGAAAATATGAGGCCATATAAAATTATGAGCCATATACAATTGGGCTCCTTGCACACCATCAAAATCGAGTCTGATTGATACATGTAAAAGTTAATAATCGAATTTATTGTCACTCCAAATCAAAACTGAACGGAATATTTCGTGATGGGCCAAGCCCAAATCATTCCCTCCGAGAAGCGGGCACAGCAAGCCCACTAAGGGACCAAGGCCGAAGAAGCAACTCAAGATTTGGGTCGTCGCCCGTCGAACAATGGATGACAGTCGTCGCCATTGAGCGACCGAGCCCATCCAATGATGAGCCATCTCACCCATTCACTCGCTCATCGGGTCGTCTACTAAGTGACGACCTTACTGGACGTACAACTCCAAGTCGTCTTCTCATTTAGCTTGCTCAACAAGCCATCTTAGGATAAAACCAAATCTGCCACTGGCCCACTCTGCACATATGTCCCTACGGAACTAGTAGTGGCGCCAAAAGTGTGCATGTTTGACTTTCCATTATAGTGCAAACCACTGTCCATGACAGGTACAACAATGTCCTTACTCGTACGGAGCAATCCAGGATGCCACGTGGACACATGGGGACAAAGCCAATCCAACGGCTGGCAATAATCTGATCCAACGGTCCAGATGGGAATCCTAATTCCCCTCATCCACTATAAATATATGAACAGTTTCTTGGGCTAAGGTAATGCTATTTTTCCTATTCACATATACACACACCCACCATTTCTCTATCACCTTTCTCCAGTCCAAACTGATTCTCACGCCTGAGGGCCTTGCCGGATAAGTCCCGGCGCAGTTCACGGTTTCTTTTCGGTGTTGTGCAGGTCTCAAGTCAGCCCAATAATCTGCTGGACTTCAAGAGCTGAGCCCGATCGTTTTCCTGCGTCATCAGAGTGGTTCCATTACCGGGAAGCGTTCGCCAGAGATCTTCATCCAAGGAAAAACAACCGGAAAATACTTGGAGATGGTGTCAGACGGACACACAGCAAGTAAGTCAACTAAAAATGCAGGCCGGCCGCCTTCTCCTCAATAAGGCCATCAAGAAAACCCCAGACCTCCCTCACCTCAACCTAGGAACCCTAACGTGAGGGTTACTAGGTCACATGGTGTTGTGGATGACACTGGTCTTCCTGACGCCAGAATAAGAGAAAAAAGGGCTGCTCCAGATCAAAGGCAGCGACGACCCCCAGCCGGGAGAAGGCCCGAAGAAAATGTCGAGAGACATGCCGGAGGCCCGTCCAACCCCATCCTCGACAGAGCCGCTTTCCTCATCAAAAGGGCGAACGCCCTTCATGAACTATTACAAGTCCAGAACGAGCTTATTCGAATGGCCGAGGACCGACCTGCACAGGCGTCCCACAATACGGTCTCATCTAGAAGGCGAAGGAACGAGAGAAGGGTTGATGGTCGTCGTGAAGAAATTGCCGCCGGAAATGAGCGTATAGTGCCGCAGCTGGACCTCAGAGAGCATCTTAATCAACACCGCAGTGAGGGACTCCCATCTCAGCAACGACGGGAGGAGGCGGACAGAGAGCCTCGTAGATCTCTTGCAAATGAAAATCTTGAGCATAACCAGAACCAAGTTGTTCGAGGTCGTCAAATGACCCCTTCAGTGCGCAATGAATGAGCCATGAGTCACATGGAAAGGACTCGTTATCCCTCTCATCCTCGCGGACGGGAACCATCCAGGTCGTATCGACCATCCCCTCCCAGAGGTGACAGAAGAGAGAGAACAATCTCCCGACGACCTGCCCCCTCCGAGAGGCAACGGTCGAACACCGTTTCCCGGGGACCTCGTCGAGATAGGGTTCCTCCCACTGGCCAAGCAGGAGATGTTGATATGCGGGAGTACCTCAGGCTCAAGCGTCAGGTTGAGGAATTGACGGCTAAAAAGAATAACGCTGATAGTGATGATTCTGAAGACGATGTTGGCACATTGAAACCTTTAGCCCCATGGATGCTCGAACTAGGACCACCAGAGCCAGGATTCAAATTGCCTGACTTAAAACAACATGATGAGGATCAAGAAATTGGTTGACCAAATCGACGAGGATCTGACAGACCGTGAAATCATAAACTGTCTCAGGCATGGGATTGTATCTTCTACTTTGGACTACGAGCTTCAAGTCCACCCGGCTAAATCTAGAAAGGACCTCTACGCTAAGGCCTATGCAGTGGTCGAGGCTGAAGAGAGGAAGTTACAACGAGATGGGAAGGCCGTCGTCAGTGACGAGGCGGTAAAACTCAAGAAGGACAAGGCCGGTGATAAAGGGAAGAACAAATTGGAAAAAGCTGTGAAAGTTCCTGAGTCGTACACTCCATTGACAGTATCACGGGCAGAGATTCTGAGCAACATAGATTTTGGGTCGGCACCAAAGATGAACCCCAAAGAAAAGGGGGAAAAAACATGAGCAAGTACTGTAAATATCACCGAGACAGGGGGCACGACACTGAGGAATATTTTAGTTTGAAAAAGATAATTCAACGGTGGATAGACGACGGTCGCCTCGACCAATATGTAAAGAGGGATCGTCAAGCAGCCAACAATCGAGCCGGTAACAACGACCCCCAGAGAGGCAGCCGAGATTGGTCCTAGTCATCTCTGAAGAAGCGAGCAAGAACCAGATCAAGAGTGCTATTTACCATTTGAAGAAAGCCCCCCCCCCATGTTCCCCCAAAAGCAGATGTGCTAAATGACGTTATCAGTTTTTACCCATATGAGTTGTCATCCAATCTTCTAGCCCGTCAACAAACTTTGATCGTCCCAGGTTTTATTGACAACTGTGAGTCAAGGAGAATACTCATTGATACTGGGGCAGCAAAAGACATCTTGTTCTACAGCGTCTACCAAAAGATGGGTCTACCTGATAGTCGACTAAGCCCATACTTAGGTCGTCTTGAGGGATTCACCAACCACCGCGTAGACGCTAAGGGCAGATTGACTTGCATGTCGATATTGGGGATCATCCATTGAGAACAATCCAAACTGTTACCTTCATTGTGATTGATGTTGTAAGTGATTATCATGCAATACTTGGCCAACCAGGATAGGCCGCTCTAGGGATCGTCCCGTCTGTCCCTCACCAGAGAATTAAGTTTCCAACCCGTTCAGGAGTCGGATGTGTATTGGGGACGGCCCCAGAATTCCTTGAGCACGTGTTAAAGACCAAACGGACCATTGAAATCGACGATCCTGATCACATTGTGAAATTTTCAAAGTCAATCAAGCAAACAACGTCCTCCTGCTCCAACGTCTCAACGTTCAAGTGTGTGGACGAGCCTGAAACCTTTGTTGATGAGATATTCCTGGACGATCAAAAAGCAACTCCACAGCTTTTGGTCAACCAGGAATAGGGGGCAGAGCTGGACAAGTTAATTAAGGACGAAGTTCCCGACCTCACCCCAGAAGTAAAGAAAAAGATCAAGGAAGTTGTGATTGAATCCATGGATTTTCGTGACGAAGCTCCCGAACTTAAGCCTGCCGACGAGGTGATTGAATTAGACATCCACCCAAGTTACCCTGAGCAGAAGATAAAACTGGGGTCTCAGTTAACAACTGAAAAGAGGGATGAGATAATCACCTTACTCAAACATAACCTCGATGTCTTTGCTTGGAGGGTCGAAGATATGAAGGGCATAAGGGAGGATGTTGCCGTTCACAGGCTTGGAGTGAATCCGACGATGAAGTTTAAGGAGCAAAGGTTGAGAATTTTTTCAACTGAAAAGGAGGTTGCCATTAAACAAGAGATTGAAAAGTTGTTAAGTGCGGGAATAATTGTGGATGCTGGATTCACAACTTGGCTGGAAAACGTTGTGCTAGTTAAAAAACCCAACGGGAAATGGAGATTGTGTGTGGATTTCACCGACCTGAACCTGGCGTGCCCCAAAGACAGTTACCCCCTACCAAGAATTGACAAGCTCGTCGATTCTGTAGCTGGGCATACGACCCTCAGTTTTTTGGACGCTTACTCCGGCTATCATCAAATCAAGATGGCCAAGGAGGATATTCCAAAGATAGCCTTCCAAGCTGCGGGTGGAACTTACTGTTATACGAAGATGCCCTTTGGGTTGAAGAACGCCGGGGCAGCTTACCAACGAATGATCAACAAAGTTTTCAAGGGTCAGCTAGGTGATAATCTGGAGGCGTACATAAACGACATGGTCGTCAAGTCGAAGAAAAGAAAGCATGTGGACGACCTTCAGCAGACTTTCTCCAATCTCCGAGCAAATAACATGGTGCTCAATCCAGCCAAGTGTGTTTTTGGTGTTGCTGCAGGCAAGTTCTTAGGGTTTATGCTCTCTCAAAGGGGGATAGAGGCTAACCCTAAAAAAATTAAGGCGTTGATTGACATGGCCAAGCCAACGAGCATCAAGGAGGTTCAAAGGCTGAACGGACGAGTGGCGGCTCTAGGTCACTTTATTTCGAAATCAGCCGAAATATCTCTACCTTTTTTCAAGGCTCTTCGTGGTGCCAAAGACTTTAAATGGACAGAGGAATGTTCGCAATCGTTCAAACAGCTCAAAGAATACCTCGGCTCTCCACCTCTCCTCAGCAGCCCCGTTGCCGGGGAGGACTTGTTCATTTATCTCTCGGCGAGTGACAAGGCCGTTGCTGCCGTTATGGTTAGAGAGGAAGGCGGAATACAGAAGCTGGTGTATTACGTGAGCAAAGCCCTATCTGACATTGAAACTCGTTATTTTAATGCTGAGAAAATTGCCTACGCTCTCGTCATTGCAGCGTGAAAGCTATGAGCATATTTCTCAACCCACTCCATTGTTGTTTATACTAAGGCCCCACTCAGAAAAATCTTACACCGAACTGAAAGCTCTGGTCGTCTCCTGAATTGGAGCATCGAGTTGACCGAATTTGACATCCAATATAGGGCACGAAAGACTTTGCAAGCCCAAGCCCTGGCAGACTTCCTGATCGAAACGTCGTTCGGTCATGACGACGATCAAAGAATGACACCTCAAAAAATTAGCAAGGGTAAGCAGGTCGATGATAAGCCAGAGCAGTTAACTTTGCCTGTTGGATGTTGGAAATTTTTTTCAGATGGGTCGGCGACGAAGGAGTTAAGTGGGACTGGGATTGTGCTGGTGGAACCAGAGAGTGGAACTGTTTTTTAAGAAGTTTTAAGGTTCAAATTCCAAGCTTCGAACAACCAAGCAGAGTACGAGGCACTTATTGCAGCGATCGAGTATGCTAAGTGTTTCAGGGTAACAAAAATTGTGGCCTACTGTGATTCACAATTGATCGTCAATCAAATTCACGGAGACTACGCGGTCGTCGATTCAACCTTGCAGAAGTACCACTCTTTGGTCGGTGAGTTGGTACAAGGATTGGAATTTTGGGCCATTCAACGGATTGCTAGAGAAGATAATGAGCATGCTGATCTACTCTCGAAGCTGGCCACCGATCACCTGCCTGAAGACGAGCATGGCCACCATTTGGCCTACCTTGAGCAGCCTGCTTATGACAGAGTAAAAGTTATGTGTGTTGGGGATGGCCCCAGATGCTTGATCGACGAAATGAAGGCTTTCATTGAAAATGACGAGCTACCAGCCGACGAGATACTGGCTCTGTAGGTGTTAGTGCCCTAGGCCTATAGAGATAGACTTATATGTAATGTCATTATTCATTTATATATGAGATTATTACTTTGATTATTATATATGTTTGCATGTTTACTTTAATAATCGTGTCCCTAGTACTTATGAAGCACTAGTATGAAGTCTGATGGATAATCATATGATGATTATATGCATGGAGATGCACATTAAATTCATGGGTACTTGTTAGAGAACAAGGTACTGGACTTGACCCATTATGAGATTTATGTCATGGTCAAATGTCATAATTAAATCTCATATAGTCATATCATTGATATCCTTTGACCTGAGATTATCATCGTCTTCCACTCGATGAATATTGTGTTTGATATAGTTTAACGTTATCTTTAACCGGACAACAATAAGGGCTATTATTGGCATGATAGGATTCTTGTTGGGAAGAATGATAAGTCAAGATGGAATTTTGTCCCTCGTAAAGAGAGATGTTTGCTTGGCCACTCGTAAGTAAGATTGATGATGTACATGGCCATGTTCGAATGAATTAATGTGATTAATATCATTCGATTGATCAATTTACTTAGTAACGAGAAAGCATCGAACAATATGAGTTGACGTGGACCATGACTCATGTTCAATATAACATCGTGTGACAATGGGATTGTGATATGTTCTATGTAGGAAAATCGAACTTGATATTATATTATTTGGGTAGGCATGATGGCTTGCTAGAGTCCGCTCATGTCATATGAGGATCGATGTGATTGAACTCATTGCCAACATAATATAGTCCTATGGGGTCACACGCATCGAACGAATTGTCAAAAATGAAGAATATGGAATTTTTGTACTCAGGGGACGACTCGTCCCCAGGCCAGAACCAACTATTCCCCTTAAGGGGGACTCTTGTATCAGAAGCTTGGTGCAAGGGGACGACTCGTCCCCTGGGGGACGAGTCGTCCCGTCGGCGCTGGACTGATACGTAATTGACTTAAAATTAGGGTTTTCGCGAGGGGAAAAGTTTTATAACGTATAAATACAAACCCTTAGTTGCCCTAGCAGTCATACTCACGTTTTGGGTTTAGAGAAACACAAAAGAGAGTGATTTTCAATTGTGAATTGAGAAATCAAAACACCAAATTCCATATTTCTTCATTGATTGAAAGGAGTTTCAATCAAAGGATCTAGCAATCTACCTAGAATTGTTCTAGGGTTCGTTCAACGTGTGGATACACATAGAGGATCTTCGCCAATCAAGATCTAACGTTCGTGATTCAAGAATCGTTCATCGAGGATTCACTAGTTCAACAATCTGGAGTTGGATCGAGTTTATCAACGACAAAAGCACACGAGGTTGGTAGTTCTATTTCATACTTCTTAATTAATCATCTAGAACGGATCTTAGGGCTCCGGGTTTTCGAGTTAATTTGCAATATTCCGCTGCGCATGGACCCTCGAAACCCAACAGGCTCGTCAAATCAAAAGGAAATATCCCCGGTACTCAGTCGTAGATGGCGAGCTTTATAGACGATCTATCACAAGGCCCTTGCTGAAGTGCGTCCATCCGGACAAAGTTGTGAATCTGCTTTTTGAAGTTCATCAAGGAGAGTGTGGGGGCCATCCTGGAGCTCGTACACTGGCTGAAAAACTGATCACCATGGAATACTATTGGCCTCACCTACGTGAAGATGCAAAATAGTTCGTGAAGAAGTGTGACACCTGCCAGAGATTTGCTGACCTTCCGAAACTCCCTACGACCGAGCAAACCCCCGTTATGGCAGCCTGGCCATTTGACATGTGGGGAGTCGACTTAATTGGGCCTTTTCCCCAGGCCAAAGGGGGAGTAAAGTACGTAATTATGGTGGTGGATTATTTCTCTAAATGGGTTGAGGCCAAGGCATTAAAAAAGATCACGGAGAAAAATGCCTTAAGTTTCATTCATGATTCAATATGGTGTCATTTTGGGATCCCTAGGGTGATCGTCTCTGATAATGGCCTCCAATTTTCAAAGAAGTTTGAGCAAGAACTGAACAGAATGGGAGTTAAACACGCAAAGTCATCTGTTGCCTATCCACAAGGCAACAGACAAGCTGAAGCGGCGAATAAACTTGTGTTGTCTGACCTGTGCAAAAACCTTGAGGGGCGTGATGGAAGATGGTTGGACGAACTCCCGTCGGCTCTTTGGGCAGTTCGGACAACCACCAGGGGTCCTACGGGGGAAACCCCATTTTCTCTGGCCTATGGTTCTGAGGCCATGGCTCCCGCCGAGCTTCAACTCCCTACTGATCGTGTAGCTTTCTACGACGTTGAGAAAAACATTCACAACAGGCAGGTCGACCTTGACCTCCTTGACGAACGACGACTGGATGCCCAGTTAAGAATGGCCAACTATAAGAAACGAACTAAGGCATACCACGACAAGAAGGTCAAGAAAAGAATTTTCAATGTTGGAGACTATATTCTGAGGAAAATCGAAGTAACGGGCCTCAAAGCTCGTCAGAACAAACTCTCCCCCAATTGGGAAGGACCATACGTCGTCACCAGCATCGTCAGGGAAGGAACATATCGGCTTGCCAAACCAAATGGTGAAAATCTCAAGCACCCTTGGCACGCCAATCACCTCACCAAATACTATTTATGAGCTCGTCGTTAGAACATCAGCGCCCTCAGGGCACCTTATTTTGTGGTTCTTTATGTATCGGTTTCAAAAGTGAAAAGTTTTGGAGTTTGTAAGGGATAAACTATAAATCCCGGGAATTCAAGTTGTAAGAAATTGAACCGATTATCAATGAAAGCTCGTCGTTTTGATTTCTTTGCAAATTTTAGCACTGTGATCAAGTATAAAGATCGGTTGAAGCCAGTCTTCGACCTTCACAATCACTTTGATCAAGTATAAAGATCAGTCGAAGCCAGACTTCGACATTTACACGCACTTTAGCCAAGTATACAAAGGTTAGATGAAGCCAGACTTCGTCGATCGCCATAACGGAATAGACGACTCGTCCAAATAATCTTACCTCCGAGCAACGATCTATGGACCTTTGTACTATACCTACGAGCAATTCGAAAAGTTAAAAAGCACAAGTATGAACAAGGGTCGGTCCTACAAGAGACGACTTATGTTCTGGTCATCATGAACGACGACCATACACACTTGTCATCAAACTTTCCCATTCACTAAGTTATCACATGCTATCTACGTTAACATACAGATTAACAAACAGAAAACATTAAGCACTGATTAAACAAAACATTGTACGACCCCCTCTAAACAACGAGGAAAAGGTCAATTACACTACAACTTACTAATTGTTTGAAACATTGTTTGGAATCGTAAAACCAAATAAGACATCGTTTACAAATTCAATTGTTTACTGTTGATCGCCGACATTAGTTGGAGGCCCGTTGGGATCAGGACTGTCTTCAGTAAAAAAATCATAATATATTATGATTTATTCCGTCGCTAAAAACCTCGTCGCTATTGTTTAACGACGGAATTTCATGTCCCTCGGTAATTTAACGACGAACCTATCCCTCGCTAAATAATTCCAAACCATCGCTAATAATATGGATGGGACGACGAATTTATGATATTTTGCGACGGAATAATCCGTCGTTATTGCTTAAAATCCGTCGCTAAAATTTATTACATATTTTCACAATTTTATTAATTTTTTTTAAATTAATTTTTTTCAATATTTTTTATTTTTGATATACCAAATTAACGACGGATATTTCCGTCGCTAATTTGATATTTTTTATTAAAATTTATATATATATATATACTCCCTCCGTCCATTACAAACCACAAACTTTCCTTTGGCCATTCCATTACAAACCACAAACTTCCTAAAATGGAAAGGAATCTTTCTTATTCCCTCCACTCATTCTCTCTCCTACGTTATTTTAATACTCACAACAATTTATAATTATATTCTCTCCACTATAATTCACTTTTCCTTAATTCCCAAGGTATACAGTAAATTTCCCATTACTAATGGGACGGAGGGAAGTATATATATATATATATATATATATATATATATATATATATATATATATATATATATATATATATATAATTTTAGTAGCATTATTATATTTAGACTAAAGCTAAATGTTTCTTTTTTAAAGCAATAAAATTTTACAATTTCTTTTACCAAATAAAAAATACAAATATTATTATAAAATAAAAAATACAAATATTATTATAAAATAAAAAATACAAATATTATTATAAAATAAAAAATACAAATATTTTTTTACCAAAAGAAAAAGATAAAACTCATTTACAATTTCTTTTACCCCTTGTAAACATTACTAAATCCACCTCTGCCCAAAATACAATTATCACTAAAGTAATCAGTTGCAACTTGTAACTCAGCCAACAAAAACCTCTTCAACTCCGAAATACAAGATTCTGAATGAACTTCTGCAGAATCAGCTGTGAATGTAAAGTAAATGAGTGAGAAAACATCAAACACAATCGGATTGACCAGAAGAGGGAAAGGCTGAAGAAAACCAACTTAGATGCACCTCCTTGATGACTGTTATTGTCATTTCTATTTTCAACCCAACACAGCCTTAGTCTCAATCACACAAGGTTTGACAAAATTTTAACCCATAATCCAAATTGATTAGGTAGGTTTTCTGTAATTTTCTCAAAAAATAAAATAAAAAATAACGTGAGATACAGGGACCTTTAGATAAAGGAGGCCATTCTATTCAGCATATCAGCACTTGCTTTTTGGTTTTATATCTCAAAGATCACTCTTCAAATTTATGTTTCAGATTAGAAAGAACCTTAGGCACTTGTTGATGATTTTGGAACACAAGTTTCAAAAATTTAAAATAATCAAAAAACGAAATTGAAGAAGGAGAGAGAGAAGGAGACGGGTTGGGGAGAAGAGGTTGTTCTTGGGAGGGTGGCAATGGATTGGTGGAGGAGAGAGAAAGAGAAGAGGAGGAGAGAGAGAAGGGAGGAAGCCGCCATTAATGGTGGTTATGGAGTTTGATGGTTTATGAGTACAATAGAAACAAGGCTGTTAAGATTAAAAGAGTGAGAGAGAAAGAGAATAGGAGAAGGAGAAAGAGGAGAGAGGAAGCCATTAGTGGAGGTTAAAGGAGTAGGGTTGGGGAGAAGAGAGAAGGAGATGGGTTGGGGAGAAGAGTAAGAGAGAGAAGAATGAGAGAGATGAGGGAGGCGGTAGGTTAACTAGAGAAATAAGAAAAGTGGGTAGGGTTTTAAAGTGGGTGAATTGAGACCATTGAATTTGAGTGTGATCAATGGTCTGAATTGATTTAACAATAATCCATGTGAACATTAAGAGCCAATCAAAAGAAAGTGTGTTTGTTTGTTTTTTGAATAAATTTGGGCCATTAGATTCAATTATATGTGATGTATTTAATGGTGAGATGTTGTTTGTGCTAATTCATGTAAATACTTGTGTGTCCAATGAAGTATTGCCACTTTTTATATTTAAATGTTTTTCACCAAAATTATCTTCTTGGATAATGATTCATGTGAATACTTGTATTTCTTCATTATTATAATAATAAATAAAATAATTAATAATAATAATAATAATTTAAACAATAAAATAATATTATGCCTAATATCTTTAATAATAATATTTATTAATGAATTATTAATTATATAATTGATTAATTAATTAATATTAATATTAATTTATTTTAAATAATTTTTTTGAAAAAAGATTTCTTACTAAAAAAAAGTCTAAAACATTTATCTCTATTCAAAATTTTTTTTTTTTTAAATACTCATAGTGAAGGATATTGTCTGTCCCTCATTTATTTAGTTAATTTCTAACTTAATGTTTATTTATAAATGTATAGTTTTACTATAGGGTATAGGGTATACCCTATAGGGTATACTCCCTCCGTCCCACTATAGTTGACACCCAAGGGGTGAGTTCAAAAACTAAGAAAAAAGAATAAAATAAAAAAAAATGTGTGGTAGAAAATGAAGAGAGAGAATGAGTGGGGTAAATAGTAGTGTTGGTTGAATAAATTGAGTGGTGAAAAATGAAGAGAGAGAATGAGTGGTGGGGTAGAGTGAATATAAAAATATAAAAACTTGATTATTTTTTGAAGGTGTCAAGTATAGTGGGACGGCCCAAAATGGAAAGAAGTGTCAAGTATAGTGGGACGGAGGGAGTATAGGGTATACCCTATAGGGTATACCCTATAGGGTATAGGGTATACCTATAGGGTATAACCTATATGGTATACCCTATAGGGTATATGCTACAAGATATACATTATAGGGTATAGGGTATAGGGTATAGGGTATACCCTATAGGGTATAGGGTATAGGGTACACCCTATACCCTATAGGGTATAGGGTATATGGTATAGGGTATAGAGAATACCCTATACCATATACCCTATAGGGTATAGGGTATAGGGTATAGAGAATACCCTATACCCTATAGGGTATAGAGAATACCTTATATCCTATAGGGTATAGGGTATAGGGTATAGGGTATAGAGAATACCCTATAGGGTATATAGGGTATAGGGTATACCCTATAGGGTATAGGGTATATGGTATAGGGTATAGAGAATACCCTATACCATATACCCTATAGGGTATAGGGTATATGGTATAGGGTATAGAGAATACCCTATACCCTATAGGGTATAGAGAATGGGTATATGGTATAGAGAATACCCTATAGGGTATAGGGTATACACTATAGGGTATAGGGTATAGGGTATAGGGTATACACTATAGGGTATAGGGTATAGAGTACACCCTATACCCTATAGGGTATAGGGTACACCCTATACCCTATAGGGTATAAGGTACACCCTATACCCTATAGGGTATAGGGTATATGGTATAGGGTATACCCTATAGGCTATAGGGTATATGGTATAGGGTATACCCTATAGGGTATATGGTATAGGGTATAGGATATACGCTATACCCTATAGGGTATACCCTACAGGGTATAGGGTATAGGGTATACCCTATAAGGTATAGTGTACACCCTATACCCTATAGGGTATGGAGTGTACCCTATAGCCTATACCCTATAGGGTATAGGGTGTACCCTATAGCCTATACCCTATAGGGTATACCCTATACTCTATAGGGTATACCCTATACCATATAGGGTATTCCCTATAGGGTATAGGGTATTCCCTATAGGGTATAGGGTATACTCTATAGGGTATAGGGTATACCCTATAAGGTATAGGGTATAGGGTATATGGTATAGGATATATCCTATAGGGTATAGGGTATAGGGTATGCCCTATAAGGTATAGGGTATACCCTATTAGGTATATGGTATAGGGTATACCCTATAGGGTATAGAGTATACCCTATAGGGTATACCCTACAGGGTATAGGGTATAGGGTATACCCTATAAGGTATAGGGTACACCCTATACCCTATAGGGTATGGGGTGTACCCTATAGCCTATACCCTATACCCTATAGGGTATAGGGTGTACCCTATAAGGTATAGGGTACACCCTAGGGTATAGGGTGTACCCTATAGCCTATACCCTATAGGGTATACCCTATACCCTATAGGGTATAGGGTATACCCTATAGGTTATAGGGTATAGGGTATATGGTATAGGGTATACCCTATACCCTATAGGGTATAGGGTATAGGGTATACCCTATAGGGTATAGGGTATACCCTATAGGTTATAGGGTATATGGTATAGGGTATACCCTATACCCTATACCCTATAGGGTATTTCCTATAGGGTATAGGGTATAGGATATAGGGTATACCTTATAGGGTATAGGGTATATGGTATAGGGTATAGGGTATACTCTATACCCTATACTCAAAATATAAATAAATATTTTGAACATTTTTTAGTATTGAAGTTTTATACACCATGTATACTCAATATACAATATACCATTCATATACCGTATACACTATATTCCAAATAAAATATGAATTCAAATAATTTTATACTTTATAAAATTAATATTTGATATTCACTCTTCAAAAGATATATATTCTTTTTAAAAATATAAATTACAATTAAATAATATAATTAACTTATTAACATTTTAAGAATGTCACATATTTTTATCATATTTAGCCTTACTTCATTTATATTTAAGGTAAACTTAACAATTAGGTATTAATAAACATGCATTAGACTGTATATATATATAAAAAAAAAAAATCCGTCGCTAATCCCTCACTAATCCGTCGCTAAATGAAAATGAAATAATTCTTTTTTATTTTTCAATTCTATAGCGACGACAAAAATCCGTCGGTAAATTTTTTTTACAATCCGTCGTTAATCCGTCGCTAAATGAAAATGAAATAATATTTTTTTATTTTTTTAATTCTATAGCGACGAAATACATCCGTCGGTAAAAAAAAATTGCAATCCGTCGCTAATCCGTCGGTAAACCGTCGGTAAAAAAGGCGCAATTTTTTGGCGCCACTTTTACGACGAAATAGTGAGGGAATATTGTCCGTCGTTAAATCCGTCGGTAAAGTTGTCGTTTTCAACTTTATTTTTTTTATTTTTTATCCCTCACTATTCCCTCGCTAATCCGTCGCTATTAGCGACGAAATTGTGTCCGTCGCTAAAATCCGTTGCTAAATGACAGTTTTCTTGTAGTTATAGGCATCAAAGTTCTTGGGATCTATAGCCGGGACGGGCCACGCCTCCTTCCCATCTTTCTCATCATCCTCCTTGATGATAGTTAGATCGTTATCATCAAAAGGAACGAGGTGATGGACTGAACGAGCGTCCATATCATATGCATCCTTGGCGCAAAGATCCGCAAACTTTTTCACAGAGATTAAGTCCTTGGTCTCCTGGTCCACGAGAGCTTGTCTTACCAAATGCTTGGCCTCGACCTTGAAGAATCCTTTAGCCTTGTTGGTGATCATCTGAAGACACTCGCTGCTCTGCTTATACTCCTGGACGGCCTCTTTCTTAGCTTGATCCAGGGCAGCCTCGTGATCAGCCTTCATCTGCTCAATTTGTTCCCGGGCAGCGTCGTGATCAGACTTTAATTTCTCAATCTTGGTATTTGCGGCACGAAGGCCGTTGGAGAAGGTCGTCGCTTCTTCTTCAGCCTTTTCCTTGTCAGACACAAGCTTAGCTTTATCATTCTCCAAAAGGCAGACCCGGACAAGAGCCTCGTCTTTCTGCGACATCAAGGACTCATAGGCTATTGTCAACTCTCCAACATTCTTTTCAGCTTCAGTAAGCTTCTGCTCCGCCGTCCCCTTAGCTCCGACCGACTGGATAAGTTGATCGCTGGCTCGACGCTCCGTTTCAAGGCTATCCCTATAATCCGAGCTCATAGCCTCCATCATCGACGACAGCTGTACGGACGAGATTAGTGCAAGTACAAGATGATAAAGAGAAACTTGTGAAAATATAGGGATGAATTACCTCAGTCTGGATCAGCCCAAGACGGGCATGATAAGTCTCAGGGGGAAGTTTAGCCGTCTTCAACCTATGGACGAGCTCAACATCTCTGGATCGTCGGGTGATGGCCATTCCTAAAACAAGTGGCAGGCCATGCCTCTTCAAGTAAGGAACCTCAGTTATTGGAGGAACCTGGGCGTGCTGAGCTGCCAACTCTAGGACCTTCTCCTTTGTCATAGCCTCTAAGGACGAACCTGGGGCTTGGGTCTGCGGTGTTGAAGGGTCGGAGGTACTAGGAGGGTCGAAGGTTGCCTTTTTGTTTCTCTCTCTCTCTTCCCCAGAGCCCGTAGGCCGATCTTTCCTTTTCTTTGAGGCCTGACTACCGTTGCCAAGCAACTCCATATTTGAGTCAGAGCTCCCAACTGTCTCAAGATCAACGTGTTCCACGACGACCATTTGGGTGCCCACATTGGCAGCAGCACTCACAGCCTCAGCCTCAGCATTCACAGCTCTTTCAGGCTCGTCTACATGTATCTGACGACCTCCTGTGTCTAGTCCCTCGGCTACGGGCCCAACATTTTCCCTTTCGATCAAGGGAATGGCTCCAGAGCTTTCCTTGGGAAGAGCATCATTCCTCGTCGTCATGTTTTCCTGACGGTCGAAGATAGCATTGGACGCGGCTCTCTCCCTCCTGGCAACCCTCCGATCCACCGCTCTGATTGCGCCGCTCATGATTTTTGATTCAATACGGTTGATGTCTGCCTGAGTGAGAACTGCAAAAAAAAATGGAAAAGGTTAAGTTGCTTACGACGAGACTGAAAGACAAATTCGTACATAATAAAAAGACGAGTTATAAAGACTTAACCCCCAGTCATCTCAAGGTTAGCGCAACGCTCTTCAGGATGGCTGTCGTGTGCCCCTATACAGTTACACAATTTTCCTCCCAGACCAAGTCGTCATGAACAACCCAAGTGGGATAGCGAGCATCAAGATTGATTTTGACCAGAGGTTGAGGCCCAATCGACGGGCTGGACATCATTCCTGCCCTGATATACCTCCAATGGGAAGCCTCAATGTCTCTGTACGACACCCATCCAAGGTTCAGCAGATCGTCTATCTTTTTCTTTAGCTCGTCGGCCCACGGAGCTGACCACACTCTATCATCTGAAACCATTGTTTGGCTCTCTGGGAAGGGGAACTGCCAACCCACTCTGCTCTCAACTACGATCATGTGGTTCTCCCAACCATAAACCTTATTCTGAACATCCAAGAACAGCCCTTGCACGTTCCTGATTTACGCCACGCTCACCACTGACTTTCCACGAACAGTGGACCTCGTCGTCCTGTAGTATTGCTTGAAAACTTTGTTGCAAGGTTCATGGCCAAGGAACCTACACACTATGATGAACGAGGATATGACCCTGACAGCATTGACACTCAATTCCATGGGCACGCAGGCTGAATCTTCTAGAAACTAATTAACAAAGGGGTCTAGAGGTAACCTCAGGCCCAACTCAAATTGCTTGTAAAAGAAAGCCACCTTTTCCTTACTACGAAGGATGGTCTCTCGACGAGGTTCGTAGTCAGCTTGACTAAGGTACTCAAGTCTATAGGTAGAGGCTTGGACTCTATAAGACTCTCGTAGGGCATTAATCATTTGTGTCTTGATGTCTCTCCTCCTTGTACTAATCTTGGCTACGGCCCACTGGCCTTCCTCCCCACCACCAAAGCCTCGTTCGTTGCGTCCATCTCGTACGTTGGTGTGGAAAGCATCGACTATTCGAGGGCCGCCAGCACTTGTACTAGCCTCGTTCGCTTCAAAGGTTGGTTGTTGGGGGCGACCGTCATGATCCATATCTACAAAACAGTTGGAAAGAGCAAGGGAATCAGTCCTAGCATCAATAGGCGACGATCTACCTAAGGACAACTTAGATTCCCATGAAACGAAATTCCTAAGTGAATCACGACGGTCCAAGGAGTAATAAGTTTGGACATGTTTGGGAAGGTCGTTCATAGATCTGAAGGGTGTTACCCTTGGGTCATCTTCTTCAAACTCCCCAAGAACCTCATCAGTTAGGAACCCCATGTCCTCATTTTCAAAACCAAATTTTACCAGAATGGAAGAACATTCACTCAAAGGGATTTCTCTCCAAACACCCTTAGCACACTTATATACCCTCTGATTAAGCCTAAAACCAAACCGTACCCCTCTCTCAAAGCTCACAAATCTGGGGGCCATTAATCAAGTTTTTAAGCCCCAAAACCCAGAAAATCGAAGGAACAGATGAAGAAATTACCTGTTTGAGGACCTGAAGATGAATTTTACGGTGGCAAATCGAAGAAATCTCTAATCCAAGCTCCCACTTTTCGCAAAGACGGAGAAGCCAGAACCGTTCGTGTCGCCGGAGTGGGGTTTGTTGTCGCCGGAGTTGGGTTTATTGGTTGCCGGAATCGCTTTTCCTTGCTAGGTGCTCTCGAAAGTCTTGAGTGTGTAAAGATTGAAATGGAGGAGAGGGGAAGTATTTATATGTGGGGGATATGAAGGGTTTTGCCTAGAAAACCCCACGGAGTAATGATGGAGGGCATTAAATACATGTTGAAGTTTTCGAGAGGAATGTCCCATCATGGGACGCGTGTCATTTAATGGAGAATTCTGGCCGCCCACGTCATCAATGGTCACGTCACCTCTTCATTTCAAATTTCAAACCGACGGCCGTTCAATGAGCCAGGATCCCATAGCCCAGAAAAAAAAACGCAAACTCCTGGCCCGTCACGACGACCCATGAGTTGGGGGCCACTGAACGAAATATTTCGTGATGGGCCAAGCCCAAATCATTCCCTTCGAGAAGCGGGCTTAGCAAGCCCACTAAGGGACCAAGGCTGAAGAAGCAACTCAAGATTTGGGTTGTCGCCCGTCGAACAATGGATGGCAGTCGTCGCCATTGAGCGACCGAGCCCATCCAATGACGAGCCATCTCACCCATTCACTCGCTCGTCGGGTCGTCTACTAAGTGACGACCTTACTGGACGTACAGCTCCAAGTCGTCTTCTCATTTAGCTTGCTCAACAAGCCATCTTAGGATAAAATCAAATCTGCCAGTGGCCCACTCTGCACATATGTCCCCACGGAACTAGTAGTGGCGCCAAAAGTATGCAGGTTTGACTTTCCATTATAGTGCAAACCACTGTCCATGACAGGTGCAACAGTGTCCTTGCTCGTACGGAGCAATCCCAGGACGCCACGTGGACGCATGGGGACAAAGCCAAACCAACGGCTGGCAATAATCCGATCCAACGGTCCAGATGAGAATCCTAGTTCTCCTCATCCACTATAAATATATGAACAGTTTCTTGGGCTAAGGTAATGCTATTTTTCCTATTCACATATACACACACCCACCATTTCTCTATCACCTTTCTCCGGCCCAAACTGATTCTCACGTCGGAGGGCCTTGCCGGACAAGACTCGGCGCAGTTCACGGTTTCTTTCCGTTGTTGTGCAGGTCTCAAGTCAGCCCAATAATCTGCTGGACTTCAAGAGCTGAGCCCGACCATTTTCCTGCGTCATCAAAAACTAAGTTCACTTGTTTCCGCGTCGAAACAAAAATTTAATTGTTTATTGATACAAATGGCAATATAGAAGACATCCTTATATCCTTACACATCAGAAAAATAAAAATTTACAGAATTACTTGCAGGTGAATGGCAGTCAAGGAAGTAACAGAGCAGCATAAGAAGGCGATGGAGCCACAGCATCAGCTTTTTTCTCGGAAGCCAACTGCTTGATATCACAAGGTATGTAACTGAAGGAAGCCATGTTTGGACAAATCAACTTCTTCGAGAAGAAAGCATTACATTCAGCTTTACTCCTCTGCGATGGCAGATCCAACACGCAGTTCATCTTCAAATCAAGAACTTTCTTACTAATCAATTTCCTGCATTCGGGCCCCACCCGAGTAAAATAGTTAGATTTCAAGTCGAGCTTAAACAGGTTAACATTACCCAGCTTGCAGAGGTTCTCCGGCACTTCGTCGTAGAATCGGTTTCCAGACAGAACGAGCTGCTCCATTTTTGCGAGGCACCCAAAAGATTGTGGTATTGGGCCGGTCAACTTGTTATTGCTGACATCAAATGCAGTTGCTTTCTTCAGCTTGCCAATCTCGTAGGGGAGACAGCCGGATAATGTGTTGTTCAATAATATCGCTTCGCGTAAATCACTTGCTTGACCAATGCTTTTCGGGATTTGACCGTTGAAGTAGTTGTTGGCTAGATTGAGGAAGAGCACCGGAGAGGTGCCTAGATTTTCCGGTAAGTTTCCGGTGAAGTTGTTGTTGTTGAGAAAGAGAAGATCGAGTTCTAAGGTGAATACTTTAGGGGGAGGGGCCCTGTTAGACCGTTGTACCTGTTGTGAATATGGCCCTCCACAACCCAAGCAAACCTACAAGAACGATTAGAGCACACAAACAATGCATAAGAAATCAAAAGCACAGAAAAGAACACGAGAAATTGTTAACCCAGTTCACCAATTTGATTGGCTACGTCTGGGGGCACTACCAAGCCAGGATCTTGCACTATGTATGTAAAATATGTGTTACAATAAGTTGGGGGGCGGAATACTACTTAAATATATATTGGGGCATCAAACCAAACCCTAGATTACAAAGGAATCCCGAAATTACGTCAGAAAAAGAGTCCAGATTTACTTCCTCCCGACACATGGGCGGTCGCCCAAGCCAAGGATTCCCCGAACCAAAGTTTCTGTACAACTGAGCGGTCGCCCTCCTCCATATGCGCGGTCGCCCACAGCAGGCCTCAAATCCGACGTACCTACTGCCTTCATGGGCGGTCGCCCAACACAGCCTGGGCGGTCGCCCAAGCCAACAGAAGCTCCAGACGAAATTCACCCCTTTTGCTCGTAACCTAACCCGGTTGGTTCTCTATCCCAACAGTACCGGAGGTCAATTACACTCAAGTTGGTGCCGGTTAAAACGGCCGGTGGGAAAGTTCCGGTGAGTTTGTTGTTACTGAGGTCGAGCTCGAAGAGGACTTGGATGTTGGGGATTTTGGCGGGAAGGGTGCCGGTGAAGTTGTTAGAGTTGACGTGGAAGATGACTAGGTATCGTAGTTGTTTGATCATGTCTTTTAAGGTTGTTGATGTCACACCGAAGTTGAATTCGTTGAATTTGAGGCCGACGACTCTGACTTTGCCGTCTTTTGGGGATTTGTAACAAAAGAAGCCAATGTACTTGGATTTGTCTTTGCAGATTTTGTTGCCTACCCAGGTTTTGGTAATGCCTTTGGGGTCGTATATTTTTGTTTTGAATTTTTGGATTACTCTGACGGCTAATTTGAGTTCGGCGGAAAGGCCGCTGGAGGGTGCTCGTGGAGATGGTTTCGGAGGCGGTGGAAGAGGGCATTCGGCTGATGGAGGAGGTGGAGGTGGCGGTGGAAGAGGGCATTCGGCTGGTGGAGGGGAATAGCAATCTGGGCAGTCTTGATAGTCGGGAGGGGGGGACGGAGGAGAAGCATAACTACCACCATTGATGATCTCCAGAACTTCTCTGTGGTTTTCAGTGGAGAAGCTTTCTTGATGCAAGCAACATGAAACTGCAAACCAGATGACAATGGTTAAGAAATGGAGGTACCTCATATCTCTCTCTCTCTCTCACACACACACACACACACAAATGGTGAGCCTAAGCCATGAAAATGTTGATGATACTTTTATAGACATGAATGTGAGTCAGGTCCCAAAATAAGATTCTTACTTTTACGAAATGATCTTCTCATTTTTATTTTTTACTAGTATTGAACCTATGCGTTGCACAATTTATAATAACAAAAAATATTTACATATTAATTTTTTCATGTGAATATAGTTGTATATTATAACGTATAATTAATTATAAAAAAAATTTAATATGAAATAAATAGAAAATGAATTTAAATATTTGACAAACTTATTTATACATAACGTTATATTTTTAATCTTTATAATTTGTATCGACATTCATTGATCTCTTTAATCTTTTTGTATGCCAAATATACATTGATATTAAAAGAATAATTTCTAAGAAAAGCTATTAATATAAAGAAAATCATAAAAATAACATTTAATTAATATATTCTTAAATATTCATTTAGATAAAACATTGATAAGAGAGAATTCACAACTTTCTTTATCATTATATATAGAAATTTTAAATTACTTATATACATTTAATATGTCCCAATAAAACAAAATAAAATGACCATGATTATACACATATTTTTGTAAGAAGACCAAAAGTAAACATATACTACTGAACTTACCAACTTTTGTTTAAATTCAAATATTATTTTACTAAAAACAGTATTTTCAATTTTGAATCAATTATTTATTCTTTAAATAAAAATCAAATATTTTAATAAAAGACTAAAATACTTCTAATCCTAATTTTACAGCAATTTATTTTCTACCAAAGTAATACTTTAATTTTTAAATCGTCCCTTTGCCCCATTATTTAAATCGTTACATTTTGTACCGGAGAGAATATTAATTTTGAAGTGACTTTTCTCTAGTCATATCTATATATTTATTACTCCCTTCATTTATATTTTTCACTTTAAGAGATAATTTTTTAAAATGGTAAATTTTCTTTGTCGTTAATATGCATTCGTTCATTTACTTATGTAAAAATATGTAATGTGTAAGATGAAGAGAAAGGTTAAAAAAACAGTAATTTATGAATTTGTTGATATGTGAAATTTTGTCTAAAGTGACAAATAAAAAGAAATGGGGGGAGTATAATTATAACAAATTTGGTGATAATCTTTCACAATCTCTAAAACAAAATTAAAAATGTTGAAAGAGGGACAATTCTTAATACTAACAAAGTTTTGATATTTTGCACTCATTTTGAAAAACAAATGATGAAAATAACACAAAAAATTCTTTTACCGCCCACTTTTACAAAAAAAAATTATTATCAAATTTCTTTAACTTTTCTTCCTTCATCCGTATTTTACAAAAAAATATGATACTCATTTATTTTCTATTTTATTTGTATAACTTTTATTTAAGAGTAATTATCTATTTTTCAACCATTATTTTGAAAGATACATATCAAAGAAATTATTATTTAATTTAAGTGGTCAGCTCAAATCATTTTTCTAAATTGAAGGAGTCACCTCAATTCTTAAGAAACTCAAATTGCATTAAAAAAATTATTTTTCTGTCATTTAACATTTTTAGTGCATTTATGCATTCATTATGACTTTGTATTTTTTCTTTGCCAATAGAGTTTTTAATTTAAAAATTGCAAATCTATATCTAATAAAAAAAATCAATACTCAATGCTAACATGCACCATTATTCTCTTTTTGAAGAAAAAATGCTAACATGCACCACTATCCTCTTTATATATATATATATATATATATATATATACTCCCTCCGTCCCACGTTAGTTGAGACTTCTTTCCCTTTTTGGCCGTCCCACGTTAGTTGAGACTGCCCAAAATGGCAAAAATTTTAATATTTTATATTCACCCTACCCTACCCACTCATTCTCTCTCTTCATTTTCCACCATACAATTTATTCAACCAACCTACTATTAACTTCACTCATTCTCTCTCTTCATTTTCTACCACACATTTTCATTATCTTATTCATTTTCCTTAATTGGTGTGTCCAAAAAGTTAGTCTCAACTAACGTGGGACGGAGGGAGTATATATATAGATTTTGACTTTCCCACTTTTTTTGTTCTCCGTCCCAAAGTCCCAAAATAAGATTCTAACTTTCCTTTGTGGCATGTCCCATAACAGTAAGATTAGTTTGCTTCATTACTAAAATGGACAATTTATTACTAAAATTGACAATGTGACACACTCGTTGCACTTACAATAACAATCAATTTACTATTTTCTACCAATTTTCTCGATCCTACTTTACTTTTTATATTCACAACAACAAAAAATTCAGGGTACCTCGTCTTTTTTTTTTTTTTTGGTAAGAGGAGTGTGGGGAGAAATGACAAGAAGATATTGGAATATAAATTTGGACTAGATGCTGAATGCGTCAGTTCATTTGAGCCATGATACGAAGCAATGAAATCCTAAAATGACACCTTATATCTCTCCAAAGTGTACAACGCAGCATAAAGGTATTCATTTGACAAATCTTTTTACAACGACTAACATTTTTCTTTTATAATAACCGTTTATAGTCAAACTAAGAACCTTTTTGTGGGATGGAACGAGTATGAAGCACTGAATTTAGATTTTAGGTTAATTTAATTGTCATTCTAAATAGTTAAAACTTGTTAATGATAGAATATTATCAACAACAAATTTAGGTGTTTATTAGGATAACAAATTTAGGTGTTTATTAGGATAATTTAATTGTCATTCTAAATAGTTAAAACTTGTTAATGGTAGAATATTATCAATAACAAATTTAGGTGTTTATTAGGATAACAATTTAAGATGGTGAATTTTGGTGCAACGGTTAAGTTGCTCCTTTGGTGACCATAAGGTCACGGGTTCGAACCTTGGCGAACAGCCTCTTGACAATTGTCAGGACGCACCGGGGTTTGCCCTTTTATTAGGATAACAATTTAAGATGTTTATTAGGATTGATTAAATTAATTTGAAACTATTATTGCACTTGTGCGATGCACAAAATATATAAGAAAAATAAAGAGTGTTGTCACCCTGACTACCTAGGGTATATCCCGCGGTTTACCTCCACCAGTCACTGAGGGGCCGGTGGCTGGTGGTCCAGGACATAGTCCGGCGAAGCTGGAAAACCTGGGTATCAAAAAAAAATATATGTTTAATATATGCTCATCATCTAATTAGGTAAAAGTATAACTTTATGAGTATGAGACCAACAGTTAACAATGATTGACCATAGTTTTATTTATCTTCATCTCAGCCATCTACACAAATTGTCGATGTTCGAATATAAAAGAGATTCTTAAATTAGAGAGGCATTGTGCAAATTAAAATATAACATTCTACTTCCTTTATTCCCGAAAATTTATCACACTTTAATTTTTTGGTTAAACATTAACTCTAATTCGATAAAATTATCGCTATACAATTTTAAAATTGTTATTTTTTCACCATTAGAATTACAATCAATAAAAAAAATTAAAATTGCATAAAGATATCTTGATTTTCATAAAATTATGGTAAAAGTTTGATTGAGTTAACTATAAAATTCAAAGTAGACATTTTTTTTCCGGATGGAGGGATTATAAAATAACTTTATTCATAAGAATATTATTAAACGTTCTAACTGAATTCTATTTTTTTACAAAATAACGAATCATAATTTTAGAATTAAAAAAAAAAAAGAATGAGTCAAAAAAATTGAATATCTTTTCATACTTTTTATTACAAAAGGTGGCAAATATTTAAGAGTAGGTCTGCTGAGAAACGCGTTTCTCCATAACTATGGAGAAACGCGTTTTTAATAGCCAGAAGCAATGCATTTGATAGCCAGAAAAAAATTTCTGGATATCAGTCTCAAAGGGTTCTGGATATCCAGAAGCTTTGGAACGGATATCCAGAAGCCTTTGGGTGGATATCCAGAAAAAATAGATTTGAAGCCAAATCCAAGACCAAGACCAGAAATTGCTTATTGAAGGTTTCTGGATATCCATAAACCTTCAAATGTATATCCAGAAACCATCAAATGAATATCCAAAAACATATTTGAAGCCAAATCCAAGGCCAAGACCAGAAAATGCTTATTGAAGGTTTCTGGATATCCAGAAACCTTCAAATGTATATCCAGAAACCATCAAATGAATATCCAGAAACATTTTGAAAGTTTCTGGATATCATTTTGAAGGTTTCTGGATATCACTTTCATAAGCTTCTGGATATCCTTTCAAAGGGTTCTGGATATCCAGAACCTTTGAGACTGATATTCAGAAGTAACCATGGGACAAAGTCATGGCCAATACAAAAAGTTTCTGGATATCCTTTCAATAGCTTCTGGATATCCGTAACCCGTTTCTCCGTAACTTATGGAGAAACGCGTTTCTCCCTAGATTTTACGAATATTTAATGATTCGTCTTATCTTAAATAAAGAATCATATACTCCATTTGTTTATTATAAATTTTGAATGCGTAAATTACATTTTTATATCTTATTAATCTTGTCGGGAGTTATATTTGGAAAGCGAGAAATTTAATTATGTAAATTTTTATTTCAATATATTTTTTAAATTACATAAATTGAAACTATAACTCTTTAATTTTAATTAATTCTGACAAAAAAAAACATGACTTTTTGTTGCAGTTGGTACTATTTTATTTCAATGCAAACTTTACTTAACTATTTGGTCAACTAAGTTAAACCTTGACTAATATTTAATAATAAATTATTTATAATAATGAAAATTTAAAAATAATTATAGGTAGCCTTTCTGAACGATATAAACCGAGTTGCGAACATGGATCAGGCCGAGTAAAACCCAATGAATTGGGCCCAAAATATAATCCATACAAGTCTCAATTACGACAAATGGAGTGGGCTTTCCCTACCTTTGCTCGTCTTGACTCCTCATCATTTCCAATATGTCGACCTAGACATAGCATAGCGAATAATAGCTAAGACACAGCAATTATACATGCCGACCAGGCATCATCTCTCATATGCCGAGCAGGGCATTCAACAAAACCGATCAAGGTCTCATCAAACGACGAGGAGCTCCCTCCTTGGTGATAAATAAAGCAAGGAAATGGGTCCCTATCCTTACTCTCCACTTCCTCGGCGTCAAACCAAGCCGACCAAGCAACTTATGTCGAGTAGCTCGCCTCCAAGGCGCACGTGCAGAATACATCATCTAATCCTACTTAAATAAGGATTGTGAAAAGTTATAATCCCACTAGAATTATAACCTTATCTCACACGAATTCCTATTCAACATGGATTCTACAATGCTATGCCTATATATACAAGCCATAATTCATATTATTTTGGTAACACATTTTGACTCTAAACTCTTGTTAATTGATTTCTCTCTCTAAACACAAATACTTACTCTCACGCCGTAGGGCCTTCGCCGTTGAAGCCCTAGCTTAGTTTACGTGTTTGTTCTTATTTTTCAAGCTATTCAATCGTACAGGATATAACCTGACGTTGGATTTGGATTGATCCGAACATTTTTGGTATCATCACTTTCTATTCGTGCATCAATAATCATTTTTAAAATTATCGAACAAAGAATATACTATATTTGGTTAATAAAGATACAATGTAATCTATTATTTTGAATATTCATCTACCTAAGTAATAAAATAAAGGAGTATTCTAAAATATATACAAATATGTTAACATTATCGATATTCTTTGTCCAATAAAATTAAAAAAAAAAATTGCAATATAAAATTCTCATCCAAATTTTATCCTAAAATGGTGCATTACTGTGATATCCCCCATCCCACATCGAAAATATGTGGGAATTTAGTGTGATATATACAAGGCCCATACACTACTATTAAGCATCAAATCATCCATTGGACTTTTGGAGGCCTGTGATGGGTTGTGGTTGACCCAATTGAGGAGGTGCTTAGTGGGCTATTGTGTGGTGCCTACGTAGCGGGTCGAGCTTCGGGCTCGGGTCGTTACAAATGGTATCAGAGCAAAACCCCGGCCTTAAGGATTGCGAGCTAGCACGGGGGGTACGATCTGGGTATTGATTGACCTTGTCAGGGACGGCAAGGGTTGAGTGGCGGAGATTGTGATGTCCCCCATCCCACATCGAAAATATGTGGGAGTTTAGTGTGATATATAGAAGACACATACACTACTATTAAGCATCAAATTATCCATTGGACTTTTGGAGGCCTGTGATGGGCTGTGGTTGACCCAAATAAGGAGATGCTTAGTGGGCCAGTGTGTGGTGCCTACGTAGCGGTCGGGCTTCGAGCTCGGGTCGTTACAAATGGTATCAGAGCAGGTCCTTACACGTGCAGGCCCAATGGCCCACGATGTTACTCCGCGCCACCCGATTAATAAGTCCACGTTGTAATCCTTTGGCAAAGCCCGGCTACACGTGAGGGGGCGTGTTAGAGATATTATCCCACATTGGGAATTGACAAACCTTGCCTATGGCATATAAAGATCCTGGGTCACTCCCCTTGATACCAATTGGTTTTAAGGTGGAACCTCAGACTTTAAAATGGTATCAGAGCAGAACTCCGGCCTTAAAGTTTGCGAGCTTGCCCGGGGGTACGATCTAGGTATTGATTGACTTTGCCAGGGACGGCAAGGGTTTGAATGGGGGAGATTGTGATATCCCCCATCCCACATCGAAAATATGTGGAAATTTAGTGTGATATATAGAAGGCCCATATACTACTATTAAGCATCAAATCATCCATTGAACTTTTGGAGGCCTGTGATGGGCTGTGGTTGACCCAATTGATGAGGTTCTTAGTGGGCTAGTGTGTGGTGCCTACGTAGCGGGTCGGGCTTCGGGTTCGGGTCATTACAATTACACAATCCCGTTTTATACATGATAAATCTAAAATTACATTGTATTAAGTTCTAATATCTAGAGAAAACACCAATTATTATATAAAATGATTAAATAATTTACTAATGAAAAAAATGACTCACATACCAAGAAACGAAATCCATATTAAAGATTATCAATTGTTACATCAAAAAATGTAAAATAATTAATGATCAAGTAATCTACAATAATAATAATAATAATAATAATAATAAATAAAAAAAGAGATTTAATTTGACATAAATAACTTACCCGACACCAAAGGAAAAAGGAAAAAGGAAAAAGGAAAAAGGAAAAAGGAAAAAGAAAAAAGGAAAAGCAAAAGAAAAAGAAAAAGAAAAAGAAAGAAGAATCAAATTATATGAAACAAAACGCCTGAACATTTCCTTAACACACGTTTGTTATTGTGTTAGTACTGATTAAAAAAAATAAAATTGAATGTTTAATTTATAAGTGCATTCTTTTCACTGATTATTGTAACTGCAATACACTTTTTGTATCAACATTCCCGCGCAGTTGTGAATCCAGAAATTTTTGATAAGTGGGTCAAGATATTTTTTTATAATTATTATAATTGAGGTATCCAATTTTTTTATACAAGGGGGTCTAAATAATAATTTAGTAGGGGTACAATTTTTTCGTAAAATTAAGGGGGTCAAAATGTATATTTTCATCTTTTTTAGTAGTAAAAAATCATTTTTAAAAAATTTAAAAGGGTAACAATTGACACGTTACAAATTTACAAATTTGAAGCGGGTCGACCGACCCCATAGCTTCGACGTGGCTTCGCCACTGTTTTGACAGACTAAACTTCTTCGCCTTCCTCTCCCACTCTCCCTTCAATCTCGCCTTCCTTCCCTTCTCACCTACTACTGCCATGAAATCATTGCAAGAAAAACTTACAAAATAAAAGCTGCGCAATACTCTCTTTCTTCCTCTCTCCCACACTTTCACCTCTCCTCCTCTTTCTCTTTATTTCTCCCCCCCCCCTCAAACCATTGCCCAAATCCATCCTCGATCCTCGCATTATTGCTAGCATATCGCTGGAACACTTCAGCTACAGTAACTCAATCATTGCAACAACTAACCCAAACTCCTCATTTTCGTCACCACCACCTCCGACAAACACAATGCCTCTTCCTGCAACTCACTTATCATTTTTTCAGACCTTTCTCTCGTCACCTATAGTTTGCATTTAGTCAGTCTTTTCTTGGCCCGTTCAAATCAATGTGTACCCCAAAACTTGATGTAGTTTTTGTTTTGCTACTATATCAGTTGTACATTGAAAAAAATTTATATGGAGAATGAAACCCTTGAAATTCAACTGTTTTGAGAACTGTTCGTATTTCAAGGCTGATTCACAAAACAATAGCCATTAAATGGTCATTTAAGTTTAAATTTACTAAAAGTATGAAGCTGAAACATCCCAAGCAAAACCCCAGTCCAAATTATTTTCGATACTTTAGAGCCTACAGTAAGTAACATTAAAACCAATTCCCAACGTTCTAAAATCACCATAAGTTGGCTGGAAGATTTCAATTTAGAGTGGAAGTAGATCAAAAGGCACTATTCTCTTTTTATAGATATATAGATTATTGCTCAAAATATCTTCGCATCAATCAATATATACTATATAAAAGCAGAAACATTTCTTGTTCATACAGTGCACCACGTGTAATTCCACGTCATCCTCCAATAGACTTATGATTGGTCCAATAAATCAAATTTCAAAATTTCAAAATTTCAATAGTATCAATAAAAAATCAGTTATTAGTTCAAAAATTTTTAAATTCCGATAAGATCTAATTGTATTTGTATCCATTTGAAAGACTTGATAAGATAAAGTTTTATCTCTTTAGAATTTACCAAGGTTTATGTATCTTATAATTTGATTGTTATTTTCTATTTATTGACTTGTGTTTCTGCTCTTTAAAATTCATGAAAATATTCATTCCTATTCTTCTTTTGCAGGTCAAGAGAAGATTTCCATTGTCAATCAAAGAGAAAGTTATAACATGATTTTTCCTTTTTTAACCCATTTGCTTTTTGTTGTTCTTTAGATTCAAGGAAGGTTGATATATATATATATATACTCCCTCCGTCCCATGTGATTACAAACCATTTTTTCGGGCATAATAATTAAGAAATATTATTAAGATAATGAAAATGTGTGGTAGGAAATGAAGAGAGAGAATGAGTGGAGTTGGTTGAATAAATTGTGTGGTAGGAAATGAAGAGAGAGAATGAGTGGGTGGGGTAGGGTGAATATAAAATAATAAATTTATTTCCATTTTGGACAGTTTGTATTCACGTGGGACGGACCAAAAAGGAAATAAGTTTGTATTCACGTGGGACGGAGGGAGTATATATACATATACATATATATATATACATATACATATATATATATAGAGAGAGAGAGAGAGAGAGAGAGAGAGAGAGAGAGAGAGAGAGAGAGAGAGAGAGAGAGAGAGAGAGAGAGAGAGAGAGAGAGGTTCAATTAGGGATCCTAATGTCAAACTGGAGAATTTTTTGCGTTTATCTATAAAATAGTTCTTACTTGCATTATTATTTATATTTTCTTCTGTATTCAAGGTCGTTACCAATGTGTATTTGACATATAACCAAAAATTACTAGAGAATTTAATGATTGATTTTTATTATAGAACGTGGTGTTGGTTACAATTTTATACTTCCTCCGTCCCAGTTCACTTAAGAAATATTGACTTTTTTTGTCAACTTTTGATAACTTTGACTAAAACTTTATAGAAAATTTGATAATCTTAAAAAAAAAAAAAAAAAAAAAAGTTGATGCTGAGGTGAACGACAGCATGGAAGTGGTGACGTGGAAGAATTTACAGGAGGCTGGCTTCATTTTATTCTTTAATGTTTTTTTCATTGTTATTCCTGCGGTTGGTGAGTCGGAGATAAGGTTAGTTCACTGCAATTTACTTCCTGAGCTACTCTCTTTAGTTTTGCTAGCTACTTGCTGTAGCACAATGGAGTACAATTACAGAAAAATAATACACAATAAATTGATAAAAAAAACAGAAAAATAAAAAGGAGAAGTTCTTGAATTTGCTGCACGAGCCCAATGAAATCACTGTCTCCTTAAGACATATTCGATCCCTCACCGAGTGTGCTTGAGTTTTTCTTGGATCGCTTGTCTCCCAGGATAGAACGTGCGGACCGGGGGCACTTTGCACCTAAGTTCCCGGCGAGTTGAATTGCGCTTGGACTAGATCACCTCTTCTTTGTGTATGCAATAGAGGAGGCCAAGGAAGATGATAACAATATGCAACCAAAGACTATGGAAGAGGATTTGCAGGAGGAAATGTGTATGAATCTGCTGTGGTTCTTTGCCAAAAGTTTTCTCAAAGTATTTTTCCAAGTATCTCAATTGTTGTTAACAAACAACAATTTATACATATTCAATCAACCAATAAAAACTGAAAATCAATGGTGTTTATGGAGTAATAAAATGTAATAAACAATTTAATTACGAAAATTAAACCACCATTATTCCAAAATCATTAGCCATAATGATTTTCATTTCGATTTTCGCATTTAATATTGGCTGTTAAATGTCCGCCAGGATCTGCTCGGCCGAGTCTTATAGCACGCTCGGCCGAGCAAGGCTTTCCGAAACTTGGAACCTTCTGTTTCACTCTGCTCGGCCGAGTCAACAACCCGCTCGGCCGAGCACCTCGTAAAATTCAAAACCAAATTTTTGATTTACAAAATCAAATTTTATTTGGCCAAATCATTTGAGCATCTATATTTAATTCATCCAAAACCCATTTTGAACAATTAAATATTTTATTTTTCACAAACACAAACCACTTAGGTAATTTGACAAAATTACCCTTTAGAAATTAACCCATTAATTTCCTTCAAACATACTAATTTTTCCAACAATCCCCCACATGAAGGAAATTCATGAGGATAGGTGATAAAGTCCGTGATCGAAAACCTGCATAGGATAGGTAGGGGTTTGCCCTTTGAACCTTCCTTTGTAAAAGCATATTTACTCTACTCGCTAATCAGTAGACGCGATGTCCTTGAACTGCTAGCTTTTTGTGTAGCCGATCATATACTTTACACAGGTATCGCCCTAACACAATTCAGCTCTCATAGCTGTGTCCATTCATGGCCTTGGATCACAATGCCTGATTCTGTGAGAAGGTCTAAGAATTGAGCCTCACACAATTCTCCTCGAAGCGGCCTCTACTTCTTTCTCACATAGGTGATTATTTTAAGTAACCATACTTCACTTAAGAATCATTAAAAGCCATAAGCTTAACCTCATTCATCTCGGGATGTCACTTTAAGGAATGAGCATAGGGTTGACCCCCACAGTGACGCTACAAGTCTTTTAACAGTTAGGTTGTCCCTTTGAACCTAGATCTTGGGATCTCCAGTCAACTAGGTTGGGTTTTCCGCTGCGTTCAACTTCTCCAGAGGCTTTAAACCCATTCCCAATGTCAACCTTGCAACTATCTCTTTACTTAACCCTTTGGTTAGCGGATCCGTCAAATTATCTTTTGACCTCACATAGTCAATAGATATGGTGCCAGTTGCAAGTAGTTGTTTAATGGTATTATGTCTTCGACGTATATGTCTAGACTTACCATTATACATATGACTTTGTGCCCTACCAATCGCAGATTGACTATCGCAATGTACACTAATTGCGGGCACGGGCTTTTCCCATCTTGGAATATCTTCTAGAAATTGGCGTAGCCATTCGGCTTCTTCACCACATTTATCTAATGCTATAAACTCAGATTCCATGGTTGATCTGGCTATAACAGTCTGCTTAGAAGATTTCCATGATATAGCCGCACTGCTAATGTGAATAAATATCCACTTGTAGACCTTGAGTCTTTGATATCGATATCCAATTAGCATCACTATATCCTTCTATCACAAACTGGATGTCTAGTGTAATGTAGTCCAAACTCACGAGTATATCTTAAGTACCTTAGTACTCTCACTATACCCTTCCAATGATTTGTTCCAGGATTACTTGTATACCGGCTTAACTTGCTAACAGTGTAAGCAATATCCGGCCTAGTACAACTCATCAAGTACATTAGACTTCCAATAACTCTCGAATACTCTAATTGAGACACCGATTCATCTCTATTCTTTGATAGATGAAGATTCGGGTCAATTGGAGTACTCGCTATTCCATGGTCATCCTTGCTAAATTTCTCAAGAATTTTATCCACATAATGAGATTGACTTAACACAAGTCCATTGGATATTCTAGAAATTTTAACTCCAAGGATTACATCCGCAAGTCCCATATCTTTCATGTCAAATTTCGAATTCAACATGTCTTTCGTGGATTTGATCATCTTATCACAACTCCCTATGATAAGCATGTCGTCTACATAAAGACACAAAATGACATAGCCATTTTCCGTGGTTTTAGTATAGACACATTTGTCACACTCATTTATCTTAAATCCACTTTGCATCATAGCATTATCAAATTTCGATGCCCTTTGTTTTGGTGCTTGTTTCAAGCCATACAATGACTTTACTAATTTGCACACCTTCTTTTCTTGTCCATGTGCAACAAACCCCTCGGGTTGTTCCATGTAAATCTCCTCTTCTAAATCTCCATTTAGAAAGGCTGTTTTTACATCCATTTGATGTATTTCAAGATTTCTCAATGCGGCAATTGCAAGTACTACTCTTATTGACGTTATTCTCGTGACCGGAGAATACGTGTCAAAATAGTCTAGGCCTTCTTTCTGCTCGTAACCTTTAATTACAAGTCGGGCCTTGTACTTATCAATTGTTCCGTCCGCTTTCATTTTTCTTTTGAAAATCCACCTATATCCTAGTGTTTTACTTCCTGAGGAAGGTCCACTAGTTCCCATGTGTGATTTTGCAAAATAGAATCAATTTCACTTTTAATTGCTTCCTTCCACAAAGGTCCTTCCGAAGAGCTAACGGCTTCTTTGTAACTTTGTGGTTCGCTTTCTACCATATAGGTTAGAAAGTCCGGACCATAGGATTTTTCAATCCTAGCTCTTTTGCTCCGTCGAGGTTCTACCTCTTCTTCTTCTCTTTCATCTTGAACATGTTCGTCTTCTATTGAATCTATTACCCTAGTCAATGAGCTTGCCTCATTTCTTGACTTACACGGGAATATATTCTCAAAGAACGATACGTTCACAGATTCCATTATAGTATTTTTGTGTATAGCATCAATTTTCGACTCATACACAAGAAATCTATAAGCACTGTTATGTGCATATCCAATGAATATGCAATCAACAGTTTTTGGTCCAATTTTCACCTTTTTAGGAGGAGGTATGGCTACCTTTGCAAGACACCCCCACACTTTCAAGTGTTTATAACTTGGCATTCTTCCATGCCATAGTTCATAAGGAGTTTTGTCTTGTTTCTTTCGGGGTATTTTGTTTAACACGTAGTTAGCCGACAACACGGCTTCCCCCCACATGTTATCCGGTAATCCCGAACTCAATAACATGGCATTCATCATTTCTTTCAATGTCCGATTTTTCCTTTCGGCAACACCGTTTTGTTGGGGTGTATAAGGTGTCGAGGTAATATGTTTAATTCCACTTTGAGCACAAATTGCTTCAAATGGAGATTCATATTCACCACCTTTATCACTTTTTAGCACCTTAATTTTCCGGTTTAATTGATTCTCAACTTCATTTTTATATAGAGTAAACTTCTCTATAGCTTCATCTTTACTTTTTAGAAGATACACATAGCAATACTTTGTGCCGTCATCTACAAAAGTCATGAAGTACTTATTGCCGCCCCGTGATTGTGTTGATTTAAAGTCACATAAGTCCGTGTGAACCAATTCAAGTGGTTCACTATGTCTTTCAACGGATGGGAATGACTTTCTTGTTAATTTTGCTTCTACACAAATTTCACATTTTTGTTTACAATCAACTTTAAACTTTGGAATAAAATTTGCTTTTGTCAAACGACGTATAGAATCAAAATTAACATGACCAAGTCTACCATGCCACAAATTAGATGACTCAAGCAAGTAAACAGAAGGGATATTCATTTCATTAGCTTTCGCTTTCACAACCATTACACTTAGCTTAAACAGTCCATCATTGACATAACCTTTGCCTACAAACATACCACTCTTAGACAAAGTGACTACATTGGACTCAAACACAATACGAAATCCATGCTTTATCAAAAGCGATCCGGACACCAAGTTCTTCCGGATATCGGGCACATAAAGCACGTTGTTGAGAGTTAACTCCTTCCCGGATGTCATCTTCAAAACCACTTTTCCTTCTCCTTTGATCTCGGAGGTGGCTGAATTCCCCATGAATAGCTTCTCGCCATCCTTAGCAACAAAAGCACTAAACATGTCTCTATTGGAGCACACATGTCTAGTAGCGCCGGTGTCAATCCACCATTGATTTGGGTTTGAACCCACCAAATTCACCTCGGAAATCACAGCTGCGAGGTGCATCTCGAACACGTCTCTAGCAATGCCTTCCACCATGTTGGCCTCACGAGCCTTCTTAGGCAACTTGCAAGCATGAGCCTTGTGGCCTTGACCGCCACAATTATAACAAGTTCCTTCGAACTTCTTCTTGGAAACACCACCTTTTGGTCCCAAGTGGGAATTCTTGGAAGTTGTCACAACCTTCCCTTTTCCCTTTCCAAACCGTTTCCCTTTAGAGCTTTCACCATGCTCCACCACATTGGCCTTAGCCACACTAGAAACAAACTTGGTTTCAGCAACTCTATTGTTCTCTTCAATACTCAATCGAAGGATAATTCCTTCCACATCCATTTCCTTTCGCTTATGCTTAAGGTAGTTCTTGAAATCATTCCAAGATGGAGGCAATTTTTCAATGATTGCGGCCGGCTTGGAAGCTTTCACTTATAACCATACCTTTGGCATGAATCTCGTGCAAGATAGTTTGAAACTCATCCACTTGAGATTTTACACTCTTGTTGTCCACCATCTTAAAATCAAGGAAACGGGCAACAATAAACTTCTTTGTTCCCGCATCCTCAATTTTATATTTGTGGTCCAACGACCCCCACAATTCCTTTGCAGTTTTCTTCTCATTAAACACGTTATAGAGAGAATCTGAAAGCGAATTGAGGACGTAATTTCTGCACAAGTACTCCCCATGCTTCCATGTTTCAACCGCAGCCAAGGTTGTAACATCGGTTTCTCCTTCACTCACCTTTGGCATATCTTCTTTCAGATATCTTGCCAAGTGCAAGGTAGTGAGGTAGAAAAGCATCTTTTGTTGCCAACGCTTAAAGTCGTGGCCAACAAACTTCTCGGGTTTTTCCGCATGAGGGGTCGGGATATGAATTGTATGAGGATTATTAATCACGGCCTTAGAGCCACTTCCATTTCCGGTTTGGGAATTAGTTTGGGTTTCCACTTGGGGTCCAACTTGGGTCTCCACGTTGTTGTTGTTCGTCGCCATCCGAAACACAACAACCAAGTTAAATTTCTGTTTTTCAAAGCCGTAATCGACACTCCTTCGATTAGGATATGTCTTAAGATTGTAGCACAATGGAGTACAATTACGTAAAAATAATACACAATAAATTGATAAAAAACGAAAAATAAAAAGGAGAAGTTCTTGAATTTCTTTGCACGAGCCCAATGAAATCACTTTGTCTCCTTAAGACATATTCGATCCCTCACCGAGTGTGCTTGAGTTTTTCTTGGATCGCTTGTCTCCCGAGGATAGAACGTGCGGACCGGGGCACTTTGCACCTAAGTTTCCGGCGAGTTGAATTGCGCTTGGACTAGATCACCTCTTCTTTGTGTATGCAATAGAGGAGGCCAAGGAAGATGATAACAATATGCAACCAAAGACTATGGAAGAGGATTTGCAGGAGGAAATGTGTATGAATCTGCTGTGGTTCTTTGCCAAAAGTTTTCTCAAAGTATTTTTCCAAGTATCTCAATTGTTGTTAACAAACAACAATTTATACATATTCAATCAACCAATAAAAACTGAAAATCAATGGTGTTTATGGAGTAATAAAATGTAATAAACAATTTAATTACGAAAATTAAACCACCATTATTCCAAAATCATTAGCCATAATGATTTTCATTTCAGTTTTCTGCATTTAATATTGGCTGTTAAATGTCCGCCCAGGATCTGCTCGGCCGAGTCAACAACCCGCTCGGCCGAGCACCTCAGAAAAATTCAAAACCAAATTTTTGATTTACAAAATCAAATTTTATTTGGCCAAATCATTTGAGCATCTATATTTAATTCATCCAAAACCCATTTTGAACAATTAAATATTTTATTTTTCACAAACACAAACCACTTAGGTAATTTGACAAAATTACCCTTTAGAAATTAACCCATTAATTTCCTTCAAACATACTAATTTTTCCAACACTTGCAATATTATTGTACTTAAAACTCGGTTCAAATTTCTTACCTTTTTCAACCAATGATACTTGGTTGAAGCTGGGAGCTGTCTTATTAATCTACTCCCTCCGTTCCATTTTAAATGTCGCACTTTTCTTTTGGGTAGTCCCAAGATATATGTCATATTTTTAAATAAGTAAATAGACTTGGTGTAACTTTATCATTGTACAAACGATAAACGATGTACAAATAAGTACAACACATTTCATAAAAATGTTTAACAAAATTTTGGGCAAGTAGAGGTAGAATCTACCACTACTTAACTGTGTGTTAATTATGCGAAGAAAATATCAGACGAGTAAGTGAAAATATAACCAAAGCCATATAGGAAATGCAAAGAAAATACAGTAGGTGCCTACAACAGTACCAAAAAAATTCTTCATTTAGCTTTTCCATATTTGATCATATTTGTAGGCTTACATGAAATCTGGAAGTCAATTAACTTGCCCAGCCATATGTGGTAGGAAAATATCAAAAAAAGAATATATATATATATATATATATATATATATATATATATATATATATATATATATATATACTCCCTCCGTCCCACCTTATTACAAACCATTTTTCCTAAGACAATAATTAAGAAATATTATTAAGATAATGAAAATGTGTGGTAGGAAATGAAGAGAGAGAATGAGTGGAGTTGGTTGAATAAATTGTGTGGTAGGAAATGAAGAGAGAGAATGAGTGGGTGGGGTAGAGTGAATATAAAATAATAAATTTATTTCCATTTTGGGTAGTTTGTATTCACGTGGAACGGACCAAAAAGGAAATAAGTTTGTATTCACGTGGGACGGAGGGAGTATATATACTCCTTCCGTCCCACATTTTTATAGACTTTTGGGTTTTGTACGGAAATTAAGGAGGAAATATTATATTGAAAGTGTTGTGAGTGTGAAAATAAAATAGGAGAGAGAATGAGTTGAGAGAATAGTAAATTATAATGGTGATGTGAGTATTAAAATAATGTAGGAGAGAGAATGAGTGGAGGGAATAGTAAAGATTCCTTTCCATTTTAGGAAAGTTATACTCCTTCCGTCCCGGTCGACTTAGGACTTTTTGCCATTTTGGGCGTCCCACCCGACTTAGGACGGCCCAAAATGGAAACCTTAAATCACTATTCTCTCCACTCATTCTCTCTCCTACATTATTTTAATACTCACAACACCATTATAATTTACTATTTCCTCCACTCATTCTCTCTCCTATTTTTAAATTACACTCACAACATTTACCTTTTCCTTAATCCCCGTGCCATTTCAAAAAATCCTAAGTCGGCCGGGACGGAGAGAGTATATTATTGTGGGACGCCCAAAAAGGAAAGTTTATATATTATCATGGCAAAGAAATTTTCACTATTTACCCCACTCATTCTCTCTCCTATTTCACTTTTACACTCACAATATTCTCTCTCCTAACTATTCCTCCCACTCATTCTCTCTCCTATTTAATTTTTCATACTCACAACATTTTATTTCATTTTTTCTCTCACTTACTTTTTCTTAATCCCCGTGCCCAAAAATTTGGTATCAATGTTGGTGGGACGGAGGGATTATATATATATATATATATATATATATATATATATATATATATACTCCCTCCGTTCCGCTAAGGTTGTAACATTTTGCCATTTTCGGCATTTCACTTAAGTTGCAACATTACCCAAAAAGGAAACTTTTTATTATTCTTATAATTCTCCACTCATTCTCTCTCTTCCTCACAACCACTCATTATTTTCCACTCATTCTCTCTCTTCCTCACAACCACTCATTATTCTCCACTCATTCTCTCTCTTCCTCTCAACCACTCATTATTCTCCTTTCTTAGTTTACGTGCTTCAACCCTCTTGTAACAACTTTACTGAAACGGAGGGAGTATATATATATATATATATATATATATATATATATATATATATATATATATATATATATATATATATATATATATATATATTGGATTAGACACAAATCAAAGGTTTAGATTACCTTTCTAGTTTAAAAATTCGATGGCATTCTTGTAATTAGGTGGACAGACAAAGGGAAGGGCAAATTACCATGTGTGTTTCAGAATTTGCCACGTCATCACCCAAAATTTTTCAAAATTTTCAAAATTAAATATCTCATTAACCGTAAATCGAAAAAATAATCCGAGAACACTGATTTTTTTGTCTCGACGAGACGAATCAAATTACATCCCTGAAGATAGGATTTTGAAAAAAAAAATATTGGACAAGTGTCTATACAGTAAGTATTTAGCCAGTGTATATGTTGATTGTTGAACAATGTAATTGTTTACAGTAGCTATTTAGCCCGTTTACAGTAGCTATTTAGCCACTGTATACAAGTTATTGCTGAAAAATGCACTTGTTTACATTAGTTATTTAGCCACTGTATACAAGTTATTGCTGAAAAATGTTGATTGTTGAACAATGCACTTGTTTACAGTAGCTATTTAGCCAGTGTATTGAAGTGTATTGCTGAAAAATGCACTTGTTTACAGTAGCTATTTAGCCACTGTTAGAGCCGTCAAGTTGGGACGGAATATTTTAGTCCCATCTCGTTTTCGTCCCGTCCCGTATCGTCCTGTTTCCGTCGCGGGACAACTTATTTTTATCCCGTCCCGTCCCGTTTTCCCGTATTGACCCGTACAAGTATTAGGTCTCACTTGTGAAGATCTGTAATTGGTCTTGCTCAGAACATCTTCCTTCTTTTTTAACAAAAAATATTGTTATCATACTGGACAAACCTGCAATGACATAATCTTGAAACCGAACTATCCAAATATCCTCGTTTGAACAGAGTTGTTATCAAGACATGCTTTCATTATTGCCACTTAATGTTCATAATACACATTAAATTGTTAATGTCATGTTGAATGTCCATTATTAACATAGCTACTCACGTAATTCACCAGCAGCTACAGTATGTGTTGCGATCACTTCTTAATCAGTAGCACTTCACAATCTCAACTGTTAAAGAGAGCTCCTGTGCGTAGAATAAACTTGTTCTTTTTCTTCTTAGGGAGAAAGATAAACTTAATTGATGTCGAAGTATTTTCGTCTCGTTTGGGTCCCGCGGGATCCCGCGTCCCGCAAATGGGACGGGATGGGACGGAGTATTTTCGTCCCGTCCCGTTTTGTCCCGTCCCGTTTCGTCCCATTCCCATCGTGGGAGAACGTAATTTCGTCCCGTCCCGTCCCGTATTTCCGTATTGACGGCTCTAGCCACTGTATACAAGTTATTGCTTAAAAATGCACTTGTTTACATTAGTTATTGCTAGGGGTGTTCACGGTCCGGAGTGGTCCGGATTTTATCAAAATTTCAAAAAAATAGGACCGGACCAATTGTTCGGTTCTGCCTAAATTCAGGACCAGGATCAGACCATTACATTACAGGACAGGTCACATTGGTCCGGTTCCAATGGTTCGATCCATGTCCGGTTCCATCGGTTCCACAAGTTACACTACTATATATTTTTTCTAAAAATAAAACATGCAACAACTATTTTTTTCATGAAACCAAAATATAGGACGATTACATAAACAAAGTTCAAATAAAAAAATTCAGACATATAGCAAATTAACTGAAATAGAAGAACAAAAGAGAAAAACATAAACATGATTCAGACCCTAATAACTAAATTCAGATGCAAAATTGTAAGAAAATTGAAAATACGAGTAGATTGGAGGTATAGACGGAGAAAATAACATCAAAATCTCATTAAATCATTACCTTTTATTGGTGATTTGAGAGGCAAAATAACAGAGTGATTATGTTCTGCAATCTCGCATGAAAAAACAGATCTGTGTCGTAGATTAATTACTTCCGTTACAGCTGCGCTGTCGGTAGAGATCGATGGTGGTGCCGTGGTTGGACAGCTGAGTCGAAATCAGGGCGCCGCCATGAAAAATCAATTTGATTTCTAGAGTTGAGAATTGAGATGAGAGAAAGAGTAGAGAGGGGAAAAGCGTAGAGAGAGAGGGATAGAAAATCAAACGGCGGAAATGAAAGAGATATGATAAGGTTAGGGTTTTTGTAAACTTATAATGTCGCTGGATTGATAAGGTCACAGCAAAATTATTTTATTTTTTTGGGAAATTAGGAATATGAAATTATGAATATATATATATATATATATATATATATATATATATATATATATATATATATATATATATATATATATATATATATATACATAATCGGTCCGGTCCGGGTTCGGTCCAGGACCATATATATTTTTTCAAACACCAGGACCAACCCAAATAATCGGTTCCATATAAATTTGGGACCAGAACCAAACCAATTCTATTGGATTGGTCCGGTTTTCATTGGTCTGGTCCGGTTCTATCGGTCCAATCCGATCCGTCAATTTTTTTGTTCAACCCTACCCTAGTTATTGCTTCTATTTCTCATCAACCCCAACCCCCTCCTCTTCCCCAAACCCACCTCCAAACACCCTCACTAGTGCACCCCTACCCGTACCTCCTTCCCCAACTTCCTAACCCAATTTTGCAAACCATATCAAACCCATCTCTACTATAACCATTGTGAAAGTAATTCTGGAATTCAGTGGATATTTTAGAAAGTGATTTGCATACTATTTTTGTTTAGCTAGTACTATGACTCAATGTGTATGGAGAAAGTAAGCGCAACGATTTTGATTTTACGTTAGTATAAATCCCAGCCCCATAAAGTGCTTGGTCGCTATCTTTAGCTGAGGTGGAACATACGCTGATCAATCAAAAATAAAAATAAGAAATGTAAAATGAGTTAACTTTTAAAATTGGCTGTTAGCATTGTTTCGGAACTGCGTGGAAGTGATCTTAAAACTAAAAATGACGTGCGACTCTTCTGGTTGCGGACTCAACTAACCATGCATATATATAGATTTACTATGATCATCTCAGTATTCGACAGAAGGCATTCCACATAGAAGGTGATGACGCCACAGCTTTTCGGGGTCAGGAGCGGTTCAAGGATATCTGGCTAGGATATATTTGGTGGTTTTGTGTACCTAGATCACAACACAAACAAGCACCGTTAAGGTCAAAGTTGGATGTTACTCCAACTCAGGCCCTCGGGTGTGAGAGTAAGAATACTGAGTAATAAGGCTTTGAATACCTTTGGAGTGTGTGTGTTTAGGTTTAGAGAGTAAAAGAGCTTACTCAATTGTATATGGAACTTACCTTGCCCAAGGGGGTAAAGGCCTTCTATTTATAGGCAATGTCATGGTGCTTGTTGAGGTAAGCAATGAGATCAGCCCTAGGGGGCACTTTGGTATTTGACCACTACACGTGTCCGCAGCCTAATTGGTCTGTCGGGGAGGGAACATTGGTGTCCGGGGGACATGGGTGAAAGGGACATGAGCCGTGTAGCCGGCTTATTGCATTAAATGGAATAGTAGGCGCCGGGTGAGCCGCATTGAATGCGTGATGGGGAGCCGGCAAGTGGCTGTCGAGCCGGTAAGCTAACTTGCTCGGTAAGGCTTGACATTAACCGGGAAGCGGCATGTGCCGCGGTCAACGTTGTGCCGCAATCAAAGACATATGACGCGAGCACGGTTGATGCGGGCATGACTCATGCGGGCACGAGATCCGGCGAGCGGGGTTCCCGAGGTCCTCGACGGGGACGAGCAGGAGGGACACGGTCTTGACCACAAGGGCCTATTTGTCCGCGGTCTTCCCTCCAGCGGTCTAGGAACTGCTACGTCACTGGTTCCTTGGACTAGACCGAGCGCGGGCCCGGTCCAGTAGATCCGGGCTCATCAATGGCCCCTAGCTCCAAGTGTGATTATTTATGGTCTGAGTGAGGAGCTACTAGAAGCTCGGTCTGCCTCGGTGCTCCTCGCGCGAGCACCAGTGTTAGCGTTTTTCCTTGCTTGTTGCTTGGCCCCATGGGCCAAAGGGAACGTTCGGGAGGCACCAGTGAGTGACACGTAGTCCCTTGCATGGCGTGCCTCCCGGTTAACAGGTGGGCCCCTTGGCAGATGAAAAGACGGGTTAGTGGTACGTCAGGGGTACGTGTCAGCTATCCAAGGGGGGTAATAAATGCAAAAGGTATTTAATTTTTCGAATTTTCAAACGTTGGAAACGGTTCATGGTCCGAGGTTGGATTTGTGGGCTAATTAATACGGGTTAACGGGTTAACCCGTATAGGTAGGCCTTATAAATACCAAACCCTTAAACCTCAAACCCTTTTTACCGTTTCCAAATCTTCAGAGAGCTTTTGAGAGAGAAATCTTGCTGCGAATTCTTGTGCAACCGTTCTCCGAATCCACCACTCAATCTTTCTTCTCGTAAGTAATTGGGTGTTTTCTTCTTCATCTCCTTCTGTTTTTCTTTTCTTGGTTTCTGAACAAAATGACCACTCGAGAGTTTGGACCCCGCCGTCCCATAGAGTTAGGAGATGGGAGCACTCCAGATCTGTTTGCTGTTTGCAAACGGACAGGGGGGATATTTAGGAAGGTAGGCCATGGGTGGCTTAGATTATCCCTTGAGTGCTTCCAGTATTTCTGCGAAAAATTCCAATGGGGGCCTTTTGTCCCACCCCGGTTGTGGGAGGCCAAGGATAAAAGGGTAAAAAGGAACGGTGATGTTTTGGTGTTGGGGGATACCAGTAGGCTGAGAAATTTTGTGATGGGGGTTTTGTGCGGGTTTCCGCGAGAGAGGCTCGGCTCGAACGCCATTGAACTAGTGAGGAGAGCGATTCGCGTCCCCGAAGTAGTTTGTGGATCGGGAAAAGTGCGAACCGATGGATCCCTGAACAAACCAGCCGCGCGGGCACCTGACACGTACTTGAATGACCCTTTAGATGTTCTGCCCATAAGGACCATCTTTCCCCCCGTTGTGCCCGCGGCCCCTAGGGCGAGGACAATTGAGCTGAGCAGCAGCGAGGAACTTGACCCCCTTGACTTCGAGGTGACTGGAACTGGTGAAGTTGAGTCGGAGGTGGCCCCTGTCCGTGGTGACCCCACCGGTCTCTTTGGCTCCTCGAGCTCGGAGACCGAAGAAGATGACCAAGGAGAGGGGGATAGGAGGGCAGCGGGGACCTCCAAGAAGGCCGCTGAGACCACCAATATAGTGGATGCCTTCGAGAGCTCTGACTCCGAGGAGGAGGAGGAAGTGATTGTGGCCCCTGCCCGAAACAAAGGCAAGAGGCCAGCTAGGGAGGTGAATCCTGGCCGTGGCCGTAAGAAGGCCAAGGAGGTGGCCACCATTGATTGGGAGGAGGACATATACGAAGTATATAATGTGGACCGCAAAGCATACCGTGTCCGCACCTTAGGACATGTTCATCTGAAGGACAAGGACAAACTGCGGCCAGAGACAGTAGCTGATGTCCGCGAGGACAATAAGGCCTGCATTTTTTATGGAGCCCAGTTTGAGAACGGATTGAGGCTGCCCCTGGACCCCTTCTTCTATTTCTTTCTGGAGTTCAACTCCTGCCTGCCCATGCACCTGACTCCCAATGCCATCCGGGCCATTGTCTCCTTCACAGCTGTGTGCAGATTCATGGGTTATGAACCTACCATTGCTGGGCTCTACGCCTACTACCAGAACCAAATTAGCCGCGGCATTCTGAGCCTGAAGGCTAGGAACTACTCCACCAGGACCTTCTCTCCTCCCTCCAACAAGTTTGACCAATGGAACCAGAGGGACATCCTGGTGATTGAGTCTAGATTCGGATGGCCCTTCTCCAAACCTTCACACCCTGTCCCTATGAAGGTGGCCGCTAGCAAATATCCGGACCCTTCCACAGCCGATGCTGCGCCTTTGCCATAGAGGCATCTGGCCCTTTACTTGGACAGCGGGGATGAGCCCGTATATGACGTGGGCGCCATAGTGGAGGATGAGCCTCTACTGATCTACTCGGGGGTGGCTCCTCGCAGGGAGGGCGCCCCACATGCCCCCAGAGTAGTAATAGAGCCTCTGCCCCGCGACCCTGATTGGCGGGTGCACGAACATTACCAGTTCGAGGCAGACTGTAAGACCTGTATCGGGCGCCGAGTGCGATCCCCCGAAATAATTGGTCTCGATTCCACTATGAAACTGTTTGCCAATTTACTTTGCTTTTGATTTTTTGAACTGCTTTGCTAACCATTTTTCTTTCCCTCCAGAGTAGATCCGGACCTGTACAATTTCTGATGGCTCCTCCACTAAACGCCGCTCAACCGAAGGCCAAGAACATGAAGGCCAACAAAGAAGCTGCCTGAAGAGGCGAGAATGAGATGGGAGGGGTTCCCACAAAAGACAAAACCTTGCACATTGCGAGCGGGGAAAGCTGGGGATACTCTGCCCGCTCCCCGAATTATTCGAAGGCCGGAATCTGCCTCCACCTCCCGGGGTCCTCCACCACCCACCGCTGTCAGGCGTCATCTCCCGGCCGCACTATTGCCTCCGGCACAACCGGAGCTTGATCCAAGAAAAGGACTCGAGAGAGAGGCTGACTGACGCACGGGGAGAGGTCTTCGAAGACCCGAAGTGGGGGATACCCCTAGCCGTAGCCCTCCAATTTGCCGCCACTACCTCCACTCTTGCTCCCTCCGCCGCGGGGACAATTTGCTCGGTTGCCTATCCGATTTCTTCCCTGGCCACCCGCGAGGAGGCATGGGAGAAAAGGAAGCAGTGGGGGCGTGCCCGCCATTACGGGGTGGATCTGTACGCCCGGTGCCCCTAAAATTCTGCTGTGGGCATTGGGGTGATCAACCGGCTCTTTGCCCACGACTTCTACCACCGGTGGGTGAGAAGGAGAACCCGTCGGCCTTGATGGGGGATATTGGGGTTGCCCTTCCGAGGTAGGGACCTTTCTTCCGCTTCCTCACCTAGCCCTTGATTTTCCACCTAATTCTGACTTTCTTCCTCGCAGGTGGGCAACAAGGCAATGAGGCTCCGGGAGACTTGTGACAGTCTGTCCGCTGAGATTGCCAACAATACCAAGGACCTGGCGGGCAAACTCCGCGAACTGGAGCAGCCCGGGAGAAGGTGGGTACTCACGAGCTCCCTCCCGGATGCCAAGGAGAAGGAATTCGCGACCATGGAGTCCGATCTGAAGGGCTTCCAGGAGCGGGTTACCGAGCTGGAGCAGAGCCTAGAAAAGGCAAAGGGTCAGCGGAATGAGCTCCGCGGGCACAAGACCAAGCTGGAGCAAAGAAATGAAGAGCTCGCAACCAAACCGGAGGCCGCGGAGGAGTCGGTCAAACTCCTGGAGGCTAAGGCCGATGAGCTCTCCGAGAAACCGCTACCCTTACGCAGCTTGAGCCGGAGAGGGAGAGGATGCCGGCCGAGGCTCGCGAGGAAGTCAGAGGAGTATAAGAACTCGACTCGGTTCACCGCGGAGTGCTTGGCCCAAGATGAGAGGCAGAGTCCGGACACGTATCCGGAACTTCGCGGCCACGGGCATGTTCTCCGTGCAGCAGCTGGCCGTAATTGGCTCACCGGTTGCTGCGATGCGGAGTGTGTGCCGGGCATGCGCTAGTTCCTCCGTCCGAGGAAGAGGTCAAGGGTTTGGATCTCTGCAGCGCCTCTCTGCCCCCGGTGGCCGAAGTGATCGCCTCGACCGATCTCCGAACCGGATGCTCTGCGCTTCGGGGACAACCCTTTATCCTTGGGGGATGCCTGGCTCGGGTTCTTCCAGGGACCGGCCCTTGGAGACCTCTTTCCATCGCGGGCGGCTCCGGCTCCGGCCTCTGCGAGCCCATCTCGACCACTATAACAGAGATTCCGATGACCCGTCTTCCTTCCCCAACTCCAACTTCAGAAGCGGGCACAGATGGTGCGGCTAGGGAGACTGCAGATGCAGCCAAGGACCAAGCTCCTATAGTTTAGGATTTTTTGCTTTTTCTTGTTGTAGTAGAATAGGATCTCTTTTTGTAATAGTGTAGGCATTTGTAAATACTTTCTTAAATATAAATAGAAGCATTTTTCTCAACTTGGCTCCTTTATTTTTATCTTAATTGCTTGTCTCGTAGGCTATTTTGAGTAGTTTGGCAATCTTCGAGCATCTTAATACTTGCATTCTTGCCTTACCACTTTTTCCAGCGTTTTTGACTTGCAACTAACTTTATACTTCTCCTTCTCATGCAAACAGCCTTAGTAGGCCCTTTGCCCGCATTTTTTGAGTTTTCCTAACTCTTTATTCAAAACCCTTAGGTTTTTTGTGAGAGTCAGCCTTATTCTTCTATGATCGCGTTTGTTTAGCCTTGTGGCAAAATTAGGGGTCTTGACCCCAGTTTGTCTATTTGGCTTTGTTAAACTAGTTTGATCACTCTCATCCATTTACACTTATTCCCAGCCTTGCGAGCTGTGGTGTAAGTCAAAAGTAGCCAAGGCAAGCATACTTTCATAGGGCATGCAGAAGGTGGCCGTGAGGCTATTGTCCGCGCAACAGAAAGGTAGGAGCATATTTTAGCATAGAGGCCCTTTAACCCCCTGGCATCTGTATCCCCTTATTGGAGGTTCTCACTTATTTGACCCTTTATTCAAAACTCCCTAAGGTTTTTCGTGAGGGTCTCGCGGCGATCTGGTGAACGGGCTTATATGTAGGCCTTTGTCACATACAGGCATGCGAGTAACGGCCCTAACGAGGTCCTTCGCGCAATTAGTGGGTCCGGACTTCAGGTCATTGTCCCCACTAGAGTCCGTAGGCACGGGCATCATGGCCTTTGTACCTACGTTCATCTATATCCACTTTTTTTTTTTGGTGGTGTCACGCGAGCAGGAGAGAGTCCTCCCCGCGATCACAGTACGGATCGTAATGGATCTTTGTACATATATAGGCATGCGGATCCTTAGATCTTTGCGCATCAGTAAGTAGGAGCTCATATGTTGGCTCTTGAACTCACTGGCATCCGAACGCGGGCATCCACCTTAGCTTTTGAGGCTGGTGGGAATTGATTTTTGCATCAAAATATGATGATAACTTCTCCCTTATATATATATAGTCTATACTCCTTCCAAAAAATTACAAAAGACTTCAAAAGAAGTATCTCTTAAGGTGGTCGCTATTCCAGGAGTGCTTAAGCTCTTCTCCCTCTTTTGGTCGCAACATATAGGTGCCCTCTTTGACTATCTTTGTGACCTCATATGGACCTTCCCATTTCGGGGATAGCTTGTTGAAACCAGGTTGGGTCCCTTGGACTTCTACGCTTCGAGTACCCAGCCTCACCGAAAAACTCCTCTTATTTACTCTTTTATCATGATGCTTCTTCGCTTTTTGTTTGTAGTTCACCATTTTTTCATGTGCCCGCATTCTCCTTCCTTCGAGATCGTCCAGGTCACATCTTCTGTTTGCCTCGTTTTGAGACTCGTCGAAGTATGTGACTCTGTACGAGGGTAGGGCTACCTCAACTGGAGCCATTGCCTCTGACCCATACGTGAGCGAGAAGGGAGTTTCTCCTGTTGAATTTCTTATCGTGGTGCGGACAACCCACAATGCGATCTGGAGCTCGTCCAACCAACGTCCTCCTCGTCCTTCCAAATTTTTCTTTAAGGCAGTTAGGACTAGCTTGTTCGCAGCCTCAGCTTGACCATTTCCCTGAGGATAGGCAACTGCGGACTTACGGTGTTGCACCTTCATTCTCACACATTCAGCAGTTGAATTTTGCGGAGAATTGGGTGCCATTATCTCGAAATTATTGCTCGGGAACCCCAAATCGACAATAGATGTGGTCGTGGACAAAACCGATAGTGTTATCCTCGGAAATGGTGGCCAAGCCCTTTGCTTCCGTCCACTTGGTAAAATAATCCACGGCCACCACAAAGATACTTGATGCTTCCTCTAGCCGTTGGAAATGGTCCAATAAGATCTATCCCCCACGTATCAAACGGCCACGATGGTACTACCAAAGTCTGCTCTGTTGATGGTAGTCTAGAGATGTCCGCAAATCTCTGGCACTTATCACATTTTCTAACATACTCCTGCGCATCCCTTCTCATTGTGGGCCAAAAGAATCCTTGGAATTTGATTTTGTCTGAGAGGGTGCGAGCACCTGGATGTCCGCCACAAACTCCTTCATGAACCTCATAGAGCAAGTTGGTGACCATGTGAGTCTTAACACATCTTAGTAAAGGCTTGGTGAATGATCGCCGAAAAAGCACCCCATCGAGGACGAGGTATTTCGCGGACACCGTTCGATGGCTCTAGCCTTTACCGGATCCTCGGGAGGGTTTGCTTCTCGATGTAATCCTTCATTTCATCCACCCAGTCCCTTACTTGATCCTCAATATTGTTTATCTCGTATTCGATCTATAAGCAGGTCTCTCCGTGAATTCAATCCGGCAATTTGTCTCCAACTCACCAATTTCTTGCTCGGTTATTCTTGAGAGGAGGTCGGCTTCCACATTGTCCTCTCTCATGACTTGGTTCATTTCATAGTAAGTGAAATTTTTGATGAGGGCTTTTGCGAGGTCACGATCTTGAGTTAGTCTTGGGTTGATAGTATCATACTCCCCTAATTTGATTAACTATGAGCCGAGAGTCACTATTGATCTCAACATTCTCGAACTCCCAAGTCTCTTGCCGGTTCCATGCCCGCTATGATCGCTTCATATTCGGCTGATTGTTTGATGCCTCGAACTTGAACCTCAAGGCCCTCATGAATTTCTCCCGCAGGTGCAATCGAAGTATGCCCGCTCCACTGATTAACTTGCTCGCGGAGCCGTCCACATATAAAATCCACACCTCTTCCGGACGCTCCCTTGGTTGAACAATTTACGTGCTCGGGCTTTTGGGTTATCTTCCGATTCTGCTCGCTTTCTTTTTCCGAGGTCGTCGTCCGCTAATTTGAATGATGATTCTACTACAAAATCAACTAAGGCTGCGCTTTGATTGTCTTTCTCGGGAGTAGGTGATGCTGGAACTCGGTGAGCTCTATAGACCAAGCTAGCATTCTCCCCGAGGACTCTGGTTTATGTAAAACCTTTCTAAGCGGGGCCTCGGTTAGTACGGTTATAGGATGTGCGTAAAAGTAGGCTCTTAATTTTCGAGCGGATACAAGCAAGGCGTAAGCTAACTTTTCTATATTAAGATAACGCCCTTCTACGGCGGACGGTGCCTTACTTACATAATAAACTGGTTTTGGGAGTTATTCTCCTCCCTTACAAGAACAAACTTGCACGCGGATCGAACGGCTAAATACGTAAAAGCTCTTCTCCGGCACCGGCCGCCGAGTAGAGGTGGCCGCCCGAGGTATGTCTTGACTTCTTCAAAAGCCCGATGGCACTCGGTGCTCCATGTAAATTCATCGCCTCTCTTCCCTTTGAGAGTTTTGAAGAAGGGGAGGCATCTCTCTCGCCGACCGCGAGATGAAGCGGCCAAGTGCGGTGATGCGACCGTTGAAGTTTTTGTACATCCTTCACGCAGCAGGAGGTTTCATGTCTAATAGGGCCTGGATTTTCTCTGGATTAGCCTCTATCCCTCTTTGGTTGACCATGAATCCGAGGAACTTGCCCGCCTTGACCCCGAAAGCGCACTTAAGGGGGTTTAGCTTCATCTTTGTTATGGCGCAAGTTTTTGAAGGTTTCCTCCACATCGAGCTCGTGGGAGTTTTCCTTAGTTTTTATGACCATGTCGTCAATGTAGGCCTCCGTTTCTGCCTAGTTGGTTTTTAAAGACCCATTGACCATGCGCCGATATGTGGCTCCTGCATTTTTAGCCCAAAGGGCATCATAGTGTAGCAAGTATGTCTTGCCGCAAAGAATGAAGGCTACAGAGCGGACATCTTCGGGAGCCATCTGGATCTCGGTGGTAGCCGGAGTAGGCATCAATGAAGCTTAGAACTACGTGTCCAGGCTATAGAATCCACCAATCTGTCTATGCGAGGAAGAGGAAGCAATCTTTGGGGCATGCCTTGTTGAGATCGGTGAAATCAACGCACATCCTCCATTTGCCATTGGATTTCTTAACCATGACCACATTGGCGCGGCCACTGGGGTAGGAGATCTCCTTTATTATCCCCGCTTTTAGCAACTTTTCCACCTCTTCCTTGATGGCAATCTCTTTCTCCGGGGAGAAATATCTCGGATTTCTGGTGAATGTTTTTGAAGGAGGGGTCATCGTTGATTTTATGGAGGATCACGTCCGCCGATGCCTTGCATATCTTCCACCCTCCAAGCGAACACATCGCAATTTGCTCTAAGGAACTCAATAAGTATCCTTCTTTCCTCGCTGTGAATTTCCACCAACCTTAACCGTTTGCTCGGGGAAGTGGGGATTGATTACCACCTCCTCGAGCTCGTCGTTAGGTTGAAGGTCGCTGATTTCACGATTGTGCGGGAGTCAATGACAATAGTTGGGGTTGACCTGAGCTTCGGTCGGTGTTGCCATTGAATATACGATTTCACGGTCAATTTCCCCCTCTATTCCTCGATCAATATATCCTCCTCAACGAGGCGGCCAACCGCTTTGATTTTACGCTCATTTTGAGCTCCACGCTTTGTGGAATGGAAAGAAAGCATGCCAATTGGTACGGGTGGCGGCGGTAGTGCAAGGGCTTTCCCTTCTTTGACTTGTCCTCGCCCTTTCCCTCTATATTTTTGTCCTCGCCATCTATCTGCGGGCCGGATGTCCGGCCTTTCATTCTTTCCTTTTTCCTCCGGTGCTCGGAGGAATCTCCCGGCCGGTTCTTGATGGTAGCAACCCCGCCCGGGTGTTAAATTTCACCCTTTGGTGGGGGACGGACGCAACTATTCCCAATTCGGCTGGCTTGAGCTACGCCGAGAATGACATTGTATTGGGAAGGAAGATCGACCACCATGAAAGTTATCTTGGTCGTCTTCTGCATGGGTTTTTCTCCAATAGCTACGTCAAACACAATCGTCCCCTTTACCCTTACAGGCGTGGTTTGTGAAGCCTTCGAGCATGCCCGCATATGGAGTGAGATGTGCTTCCGTCATTCTCATTCCAATCAAAGTATGGTAGTAAAGTATGTCGCGGGCGGCTCCAAGTATCTACCAACACACGGCCTATGTTTGCCGGTTGATTCTCATTACGAGGGTGAGTGGTGTGTGGAATGAAAAAGGGTGGAGGCAAGTTCACTCCTTTTGAACCCAATTTCCAGCTCTTCCTCCGGGGCCGGGCGGGGATGGAGAAAACCTTCTCTAATGTCCGAATTTGGAGAGACAATCGCCTACTAGTGGGAGGTTCCTCCCCAATGAAGTTAATGTCATAGTCCCCAAAATCGTCATCATTATTATCTCTTTCATTCTGTCTGGTCCCCGCGTGTGTCGTGCCCGCCGCCGATCATTGTTATTGGGGGCGTATTGTTTCCCTTAACCCACTTGGTTAGCTCCCCGTTATTAATTTTCTACCGGATTACTCGCTTCACTGGAAACAATCCTCGGCCGTGCCCGTGGTCGTTGTGAAACTCACGTAATTTAAGTCTACTCCTCTCATTTGGCTTTCGAAGCATGGGGGAGGAGGAGGAAAGTCTCGAGGCTCTCATGATCACCACCCTTGGGTCGGTGAGCTCTGTATAACCGTTTCGGCCACGGCCTTTTTGAGCCTTTACGATCCCCGGCCTCTGTTTTTGCCACGATTATTGGCATGAGCGGGCTCGGGTGGTCTCCCGGACTTGGCTTATCCTTTCTTTCGCGAAGCTCGCGGAGCGGGCACACTAGGCTCTTCGGCGGAGGCAATGGCCGATGCCCTTTCATACATTTCCTCCATCGATTTAGGTTTGCTTTGGAGGCAAAATTCATTTTGAGGAAGGAGTTGCGAGGCCGCCTTCAAAACATAGTTCGATGTCCCCTCGTCCGAGTCCACAATCTCCTCGCTCACCTTCCCGAACCGGGATATATAATCTTTTGTAGGCTCATTTGGTGCACCTTGACACGGACAAGATCTGTCTTTGGTCTAGCGGGCACACTCAAGCTCCGAAAGGCATTGAGGAAGAGGACTACGGGCGATCGAATGATCGGATACACCGGGCTTGAGGGCTAGCATCCAAGATAGGGCCTTGCCGGTGAAGGTCGCAGCCCAAAGCTTTGCACATCACCGACTCATCCGCGGAGAATAAAGCCATCGGCCCTCAAATCTTCCCATATGACTCTTGGCATTTTTGGATCCGTCATAGGTGTCCATCTCGGGGTTTGCCCTTACGGATCGGTGCCCGCGCAATTTTATCGCCGAAGGCGTCCATAGTGCGGCCACACTTCGGGCGGCCTTCGATGGGTTTCCCACATCTTACGCATGAATTCCACAAACTCGGGGTTCGATCATCAACCTTTTGCTTTTTAGCTCGTGGAGTCACGGCCTTCTCCTTGGCCAGGAGCCAAGTGTCTCGGCTTTGGACTTCGCACGGTGATTTGACCGTGCCTCTTCCCCCTTTCCTCGCTATCATCTACATGCACCACGCTCCGTCCGGCCTGGCCGTCCGCGCCAAGGGCCGGGTCAACTCCGGTTTGCCCCCACACGCCTTGACTAGCAAGCGAGTGAGCGGGAGCTCGTTGGGAGAACCTTTGTGACCCTTGAGGGAACTGTAGCCCTCCATTGGCCTCTATTTCAAATATTTCCATCTCCGCGTCGTTGATGGCCATGGCTTCCGCGACCAGTTTGGATTTGGAGGCTAGGATTTCCTTCCTTCTCGGGATGCGTGCAGGGAAAGTGGGGTGGTCAGATTGGTGTTTTTTATGCGAGCTTGGGGAGTTTTTGGGCTAGTGTTTAGTAGGGCTTGGGCTTTCTCAGCACGGGCTTCCTCGGTTAACCGGTGGAGAACTCGTTGAGCTGGGGATTTTTGAGGCTGAGAATGGGCCCCCATTCTGTTGAAGACAGAGTTGGTTTGCCTTTCCCTATTGTTATTGGAGGGTTCGGCTTGGTTTTCCTCCTCTATAGTTAAATGACCAGCATTTTTTAGAATTTGAGACATGTCACAGAAAGGTGAAAATAACTGAAAAGAAGTGTCTTTTGACAGTCGGTTGTTTAGACTACAAGGTGTGTCTGAAAACAAAAGTTTTAAATGGGAAAACTTAGTGAGGTAAAATAGAAGAGCCTTTCGGCACTGAATTTGTTTAGGACACGTGAGGTGCCTTGAAAACAAAGGATTTTTAACGAGAAACGAAAGAAAGTCGGATTCCCGGCAATGGAACCACTGATGACGCCACAGCTTTTCGGGGTCAGGAGCGGTTCAAGGATATCTGGCTAGGATATATTTGGTGGTTTTGTGTACCTAGATCACAACACAAACAAGCACCGTTAAGGTCAAAGTTGGATGTTACTCCAACTCAGGCCCTCGGGTGTGAGAGTAAGAATACTGAGTAATAAGGCTTTGAATACCTTTGGAGTGTGTGTGTTTAGGTTTAGAGAGTAAAAGAGCTTACTCAATTGTATATGGAACTTACCTTGCCCAAGGGGGTAAAGGCCTTCTATTTATAGGCAATGCCGTGGTGCTTGTTGAGGTAAGCATGAGATCGGCCACAGGGGCACTTTGGTATTTGACCAGCCTACACGTGTCCGCATGCCTAATTGGTCCTGTCGGGAGGGAACATTGTCGTCTGGGGACATGGCCGAAAGGGACATGAGCCGTGTAGCCGGCTTATTGCATTAAATGGAATAGTAGGCGCCGGATCGAGCCGCATTGAATGCGTGATGGGGGAGCCGGCCAGTGGCTGTCGAGCCGGTAAGCTAACTTGCTCGCAAGGCTTGACATTAACCGGAAGCGGCATGTGCCCGCGGTCAACGTTGTGCCCGCGAGCCAAAGACATATGACGCGAGCACGGTTGATGCGGGCATGACTCATGCGGGCACAGATCCAGCGAGCAGGGTTCCAAGGGTCCTCGACGGGGACGAACCGAGGAGGGACACGGTCTTGACCACAAGGGCCTATTTGTCCGCGGTCTTCCCTCCAGCGGTCTAGGAACTGCTACGTCACTGGTTCCTTGGACTAGACCGAGCGCGGGCCCGGTCCAGTAGATCCGGGCTCATCAGAAGGAAACACGTACAGCAGATCTGAAGTGGTTGCCATGGAATGGAATGGAATGGTTGGTGCAGGAAGTCCTCAACTTCCACTGCTTCTTGCCTACCATCTACAACTTCTTATGGTAAACATTCACTACAAGGAAAACCGGATTTAGAGACGGAAATTTAGAGACGGACGGAATCCGTAGCTAATTTGGCGACAGATTAGAGACAGAACCAAAAATCAGAGACGGATTCGGATTCCGTCTCTAAATTAGAGACGAATTCAGATTCCGTCTCTAATTCAGAGACGGAATATGAATCCGTCACTAATTCAGAGACGGAATATGAATCCGTCTCTAAATCAGAGACGGAATCCGAATCCGTCTCTAATTTAGAGACGAAATCTGATTCCGTCTCTAATTTAGAGACGAATTCAGATTCCGTCTCTAAATTTTAGAGACGGGTTTTATATCTGTCTCTAAAATAGAGACAGATTCAGAATTCGTCTCTAAATTAGAGACAGATTAAGAATCCGTCTCTAAATTAGAGACAGAATCAGAATCCGTCTCTAAATTAGAGACAGATTCAGAATCCGTCTCTAAACTTTAGAGACAGATTTTAACCCGTCTCTAATTTAGAGACAGATTTTTGAATCCGTCTCTAATTTAGTGACAGATTCAACATCTGTCTCTAAAATTTAGAGACAGATTTAGTATCCGTCTCTAAATTTGACTTTTCTTCTATATACTTTCATTTGTTTAGTTTTTTTCTATCTTTTTTTATATAACTTTTTCTAAAAAAAACCACTAATTAACAAAGGCTAAAATATTGTTTTCTAGTCAATAAAAATTTAAAAAAAAATTAAAAAATAAATATAGGGTAGTCCGTCCCACTTTTGACTTTTCTTATATATACTTTCATTTGTTTAGTTTTTTTCTATCTTTTTTTCTATAACTTTTTCTAAAAAAAAAATCACTGATTAACAAAGGCTAAAATATTATTTTCTAGTCAATAAAAAATTAAAAAATAAAAAATAAATATAGGGTAGTCCGTCCCTCTTTTGACTTTTCTTCTATATACTTTCATTTGTTTAGTTTTTTTCTATCTTTTTTTATATAACTTTTTCTAAAAAAATCCAATGATTAACAAAGGCTAAAATATTGTTTTCTAGTCAATAAAATTTTTTTTAAAAAATAAAAAATAAATATAGGGTAGTCCGTCCCTCTTTTGACTTTTCTTCTATATACTTTCATTTGTTTAGTTTTTTTCTATCTTTTTTTCTATAACTTTTTCAAAAAAAAAACCACTAATTAACAAAGGCTAAAATATTGTTTTCTAGTCAATAAATTTTTTTTTAAAAAATAAAAAATAAATATAGGGTAGTCCGTCCCTCTTTTGACTTTTCTTCTATATACTTTCATTTGTTTAGTTTTTTTCTATCTTTTTTTATATAACTTTTTCTAAAAAAAACCACTGATTAGCAAAGGCTAAAATATTGTTTTCTAGTCAATAATTTTTTTTAAAAAAAATAAAAAACAAATAGAGGGTAGTCCGTCCCTCTTTTGACTTTTCTTCTATATACTTTCATTTGTTTAGTTTTTTTCTATCTTTTTTTCTATAACTTTTTCTAAAAAAAACCACTGACTAACAAAGGCTAAAATATTGTTTTCTAGTCAATAAAAAAAATTTAAAAAATAAAAAATAAATATAGGGTAGTCCGTCCCTCTTTTGACTTTTCTTCTATATACTTTCATTTGTTTAGTTTTTTTCTATCTTTTTTTATATAACTTTTTCTAAAAAAAAACACTGATTAACAAAGGCTAAAATATTGTTTTCTATTCAGTAAAATTTTTTTTTAAAAAAATAAATAAATATAGGGTAGTCCGTCCCTCTTTTGACTTTTCTTCTATATACTTTCATTTGTTTAGTTTTTTTCTATCTTTTTTTCTATAACTTTTTCTAAAAAAAACCACTGATTAACAAAGGCTAAAATATTGTTTTCAAGTCAATAAAAAATTTTTTAAAAAATAAAAAATAAATATAGGGTAGTCCGTCCCTCTTTTGACTTTTATTCTATATACTTTCATTTGTTTAGTTTTTTTCTATCTTTTTTTCTATAACTTTTTCTAAAAAAAACCACTGATTAACAAAGGCTAAAATATTGTTTTCTATTCAGTAAAATTTTTTGATGTTATGTATTATTACTAATTAATAACATTATTATTTTTGATGTTATGTATTATTACTAATTATATAATAATAATTATTAATAAATTCAATTATATATTTGAATAATTAACAATAACATCATTATTAGTCTTATTATTAAGAATTATTACTAATTATTTGATAATGTTATTATTCTTGATATTAGGCATACTACTATAACTAAAATTTTGGGTAAATCAAATAAAAGCATGTAAATATTTTAGATAACTTCATGTAAATTTTAGTAATAAAAAAAATCTAAAATATTTTTTCCTATTCAATAAAAAATAATAAAAATTACTAGTTATTATTAATACTATTATTAATATTATTACTGTTTATATACTTAATATTAATATTATTTAATTAATCAATTATATAATTAATAATTTATTAATAAATATTAATAATAATAAATATTATTATTTTTAATATTAGGCATAAATATTTTAGTTAATGTATAATATAGTGTGAAATAAATATAAGTATGTAATGTGGGATTGTTTGATTGGGTTTAAAAATTTCACGGGGATTGAGAGCCAAACAAGATCTGACCCTTCAATCCATTCAATCCAAAGGCCCAAAATAATTTAAACAAACCCACTTACTCCCTCCCACTCCCTATTTCACTCCTCATTTCTCTCTCTCTCCGTCATTTTGAATTTACAGACCCCCCAAACCCAGTTCGCCGTTCTCTCTCTCTCTCTCATTTCCCAGCTCCCTCACCGTCCCTTCAGAGCCTCCGCCGTCGCCGGAGAAGCTACTAATACCTTCGCCCTCCGTCACTCTCTCTATTTCTCTCCCTTCAACAAACCTATTATCTCTTCACCTTACGCTGCCACCACTACCGTCACCTCTCGCCGCCGTCACCCTCCGCCCTCCATCACTCTCTCTCTTTCTCCATTTGTAGTCTCTGTCGAACCTCGGTAGGAGCCAATCGAGGAGAAGGTGGAGAGCAGCGGTAGATCCGGCGATAAATCAATCTTTAACACAAAATTGGGTTTGGTTTTTTAGTTTCTATTTTTCGATTTGATTGATTTTCGATTGTTTTCTTTGTTTGATCTGTTTTTCAATTTGTTTTCCATTGTTGGGTTTGGTTTTTTGGTGATGAATCTGGCGATGGTGGCGAATCTGGTGTGGTGGCGCCGGTGATTGAGACGGTGGTAGGGTTCTTTGGTGGGACGGTGGTATGTTCTTGGTGGACGGCGCGGTGAAGGTTCTTTGTTGGTGGAACCGTGGAAGTTTGTGAGAATTTGTTTGAGTATAAAAGAAATTTAGGGATCAAAGTGTAATTATGAAATATCAAGGACTTATTTGAGATTAATAAAAATTAAGGGACTCGATTTGAGAATAAGAAAAATTAAGGAATTTGATTTAATATATATTTAAAAATATATATTAATATATTTTAAAAATATATATATATATATATATATATATATATATATATATATATAATATATAATATATTAATATATATTTTTAAATATATATATAATTTTTTTTAAAAAAAATATCAATTTAGCTACAGAAATTTCTGTCGCTAAAATGGTTCGAAAATAAAACGAGAATTTAAATAGAGACGGAAAATCTGTCACTAATCTGTAGACGGTCATATCTGTAGCTAATTTAGACACGGACATATCTGTCTCTAATTTAGAGACGGACATATCTGTCTCTAATTTAGAGACGGCCATATCTGTCTCTAAATTAGAGACGGATATATCCGTCTCTAAAATAGCTACAAAATAGCGACGCCCAATTTAGCGACAAACCTGCACCCACGGAATAGCTACGGAACAAATTCGTAGCTAAACTCGATTTAGCTACGGAATCTTCATTTTAGCTACGAAATTTGCCGTAGCTAAAATGAATTTTCCTTGTAGTGATTTTCCCACAATCTTAGCATACGGACTTAGTATCAAATAAATATTAACCACTGATAAACTAGAAAAAAAAATAATAGTTGCTTCAGCTTATTAATGGCAATGCAAAAAATTGTATACAAGTTATTGCTGAAAAATGCACTTGTTTACATTAGCTATTTAGCCATTGTATACAAGATATTGCTGAAAAATGCACTTTTTATAGGAATCACATAGGTAACTGAAATGAGGACTGGAATAGTAGTAGTTGTTGAAGCCGAATCAGAATAGAGTCGTTGTCTTAATATGTTAAAGAATTTCGTATCACTAATCAATATCCGCGGAAAGTAAAATTATTTAAAGTTTGCTTTCAGTAAAATGATTAGTCACTTTTCATTGTGTCTACCTCATGCAATGCAGGCAGGCCTTATGCACCAAAATAAGGATAAGACTACTAAAATACATCTTTCAGAATAGTTGTAATGAAATGAATGAATCTACATTGACGGGAACATTTTATTTTTCCAGATGAATACATCAAACTCGCCATGCAAGAGGTTATATTTTGAAAAATGCAATTGTTTACGGTAGCTATTTAGCCACTTACGGTAGCTATTTAGCCACTGTATACAAGTTATTACTGAAAAATGCACTTGTTTACAGTCGCTATTTAGCCACTGTATACAAGTTATTGCTGAAAAATGTACTTGTTTAGCCAATGTATAGATGTAGTTTAATATTTAAAAAAAAAAAATAGACGTTGACACGTTGTTCAATATTTTTTTTTTTCAAAATCATATCTTCAGGGATGTAGTTTGATTCGTCTCGTCGAGACAAAAAAATCAGTATTCTCGGATTATTTTTTCGATTTACGGTTAATGAGATATTTAATTTTGAAAATTTTAAAAAATTTTGGGTGATGACGTGGCAAATTCTGAAACACACATGGTATTTTGCCATTCCCTTTGTCTGTCCACCTAATTACCCTCGCGATTTGACAATATTTCAAAATTGACACCGCGTCACTTATAACCCCAATCTAATCTCTGCCTTCCATTCAAATCTAATCTAAGGGCTGATAATGGTTCTCATGATTCTCATTATATATATATATATATATATATATATATATATATATATATATATATATATATATATATATATATATATATATATATATATATATATATATATATATATATATATATATATATATATATATATATATATATATATATAATATTTTAGCTGTTTTCTGAAGCCAACGAGTAATTAAGCTATCACTGAACTAAAAAGATGCGATAGAATATGTTGCAAGAGTTGGTCTTACAAAAAACGCGTTTTTTTCTAAGCTTAGGAAAAATCATTTTTATATTGACATTTAATAACACTAACACTGGCACTTTTTTACACTGACACTTTGTTACACTAACACTGTCACTTTTTTACACTGACACTTAATTTACAAGCACTGACACTTTTTTACATTAACACTAACACTTTGTTACACTAACACTGACACTTTTTACACTAACACTTAATATACATGCACTGACACTTTTTTACACTGACACTTTGTTACACTATCATTGACATTTTTTTACACTGGCGTTGGCAATAACGGGGGAAACAAAACACGTTTTTTCTAAGCTTAAGGAAAAAATAGTTTTTTTTTTAAGATTTTGGCATGTTGTAATGGTAATAGTCATTTTTGCAAGAAATTAACACGTTTTTTCTAAGCTTAAGGAAAAAATAGTTTTTTTTTTTAAGATTTTGGCATGTTGTAATGGTAATAGTCATTTTTGCAAGAAATTTCCATCTTAAACTTTTCAACATAAACAAAAACTTCTTTGTGGTATCTCAACATAAATAAATGTTTCTTGTCCAGATTTACTTGTTTCCGCGTAAAAGTTAATAATCGAATTTATTGTCAGTCCAAATCAAAGCTAAGTTCACTTGTTTCCGCGTCGAAACAAAAATTTAATTGTTTATTGATATATACGGCAATATAGAAGACATCCTTATCCTTACACATCAGAAAAATAAAAATTTACATATTTACTTGCAGGTGAATGACAGTCAAGGAAGTGACAGAGCAGCATAAGAAGGCGATGGAGCCACAGCGTCAGCTTTTTTCTCGGAGGCCAACTGCTTGATATCACAAGGTATGTAACTGAAGGAAGCCATGTTTGGACAAATCAACTTCTTCGAGAAGAAAGCATTACATTCAGCTTTACTCCTCTGCGATGGCAGATCCAACACGCAGTTCATCTTCAAATCAAGAACTTTCTTACTAATCAATTTCCTGCATTCTGGCCCCACCTGAGTAAAATAGTTAGATTTCAAGTCGAGCTTAAACAGGTTAAGCTTACCCAGCTTGCAGAGGTTCTCCGGCACTTCGCCGTAGAGTCGGTTTCCAGACAGAACGAGCTGCTCCATTTTTGCGAGGCACCCAAAAGATTGTGGTATTGGGCCGGTCAACTTGTTATTGCTGACATCAAATGCGGTTGCTTTCTTCAGCTTGCCAATCTCGTAGGGGAGACAGCCGGATAATGTGTTGTTCAATAATATCGCTTCGCGTAAATCACTTGCTTGACCAATGCTTTTTGGGATTTGACCGTTGAAGTAGTTGTTGGCTAGATTGAGGAAGAGCACCGGAGAGGTGCCTAGATTTTCCGGTAAGTTTCCGGTGAAGTTGTTGTTGTTGAGAAAGAGAAGATCGAGTTCTAAGGTGAATACTTTAGGGGGGAGGGGCCCGGTTAGACCGTTGTACCGGAGGTCAATTACACTCAAGTTGGTGCCGGTTAAAACGGCCGGTGGGAAAGTTCCGGTGAGTTTGTTGTTACTGAGGTCGAGCTCGAAGAGGACTTGGATGTTGGGGACTTTGGTGGGAAGGGTGCCGGTGAAGTTGTTGGAGTTGACGTGGAAGATGACTAGGTATCGTAGTTGTTCGATTAAGCCTTTTAAGGTTGTTGATGTCCCACCGAAGGTGAATTCGTTGAATTTGAGGCCGACGACTCTGACTTTGCCGTCTTTTGGGGATTTGTAACAAAAGAAGCCTTTGTACTTGGAACTGTCTTTGCAGATGTTGTTGCCTACCCAGGTTTTGGTAATGCCTTTGGGGTCGTATATTTTTGTTCTGAATTTTTGGATTACTCTGACGGCTAATTTGAGTTCGGCGGAAAGGCCGCTGGAGGGTGGTGGTGGAGATGATTTCGGAGGCGGCCGTAGAAATGGTTTCGGAGGCGGCTGTGGAGATTTTTTCGGAGGCGGCTGTGGAGATGTTTTCGGAGGCCGCGGTGAAGGTGATGGTGGATGTGGTGGTGATGGTGGTGGCGGTGGTGGTGGTGGTGGAGGAGGTGGCGGAGGCGGTGGCGGTGGAGGAGGGCATTCGGCTGGCGGAGGAGGTGGCGGTGGAAGAGGGCATTCGGCTGGTGGAGGGGAATAGCAATCTGGGCAGTCTTGATAGTCGGGAGGGGGGGACGGAGGAGAAGCATAACCACCACCAATGATGATCTCCAGAACTTCTCTGTGGTTTTCAGTGGAGAAGCTTTCTTGATGCAAGCAACATGAAACTGCAAACCAGATGACAATGGTTAAGAAATGGAGGTACCTCATCTCTCTCTCTCTCTCTCTCTCTCTCTCCTCGCTCTCTCTCCCTCACACACACACACACACAAATGGTGAGCCTAAGCCGTGAAAAAGTTGATGATACTTTTATAGACAAATGTTATTGTATTTTGTTAAAAGTGAGATGATATATTTGTATTGTTATGTCGGTGAAGTTGAGATAAAGGTTGGTTCAGAGTTCTCTAGTCTCTTTAATTTTACAGCTATATGAGGGTTCAGTGGCCTTGACCTTGACCTTGGTCTCGGCCTCCACAATGTGTATGTGAGTCAGGTCTACCACCACTACTCTTAGCCTGGTCCCTTCATGCAAACCTTCTACTCCTACTCCCCGAAATCCCCCAAAATTTAGAAATGATCTTCTCATTTTATTTTCCCCATTTTTTTTGTTTTCCGTCCCAAAATAAGATTCTTACTTTCCTTTTTGATACGTCCCATAACAGTAAGGTTAATTTGCTTCATTATTAAAATGGACAATTTATTACTAAAATGGACAATGTAACATACTTGTTACACTCACAATAACGATCCATTTACTATTTCCTACCAATTTTCTCAATCCGACTTTACTTTTTATATTCACAAAAAAAAAAAAAATCAGGGTATCTCTTTCTCTCTTTTTTTTTGTAAGAGGGGGAGTGTGGGGAGAAATGACGAGAAGATATTGAAACACAAATTTGGATGAGATGCTGAATGCGTCAGTTCATTTGGGCCATGATACAAAGCAATGGAATCCTAAAATGGCACCTTGTATCTCTCCAAAGTGTACAACACGTAAAGGTATTCATTTAACAAATCTTTTTACAACTGCTAACATTTTATATAATAACCGTTTATAGTCAAACTAAGAACCTTATTGTGGGATGAAACGAGTATGAAGCACTAAATTTAGGTTTTAGGTTAATTTAATTGTCATTCTAAATAGTTAAAACTTGTTAATGATATAATATTATCAATAACAAATTTGGGTGTTTATTAGGATAACAATTTAAGATGTTTATTAGGTTAGGATGATTAAATTAATTTGAAATTATTGCTCAAAATATCTTAATATTGACAACAAAAGTAGAAAAATTATTTCGATGCAGAAGGAGTATTCTTTTCTGGAGGGTAAGATTGGTACCAACTTTCTATTACCAGATACCCCTATTGCATGCAAGTCAGGAGAGTTCAGCCGTGCCGTGCAATGATAAACCTCGGTGAAAATGTCTGAAATAACCTTCGACATAAGTTGTACTCCATCCGTCCCACTTAAAGTCCTACTTTTCCTTTTGTTCCGTCTCATATTAAAAGTTTCATTTCATAAATGACAAATTTTGAACAGTGTTTCGGACATTTATACCCTTATAATGTAAATATATTTATAAAAAAATCATTTATTATGCTCTTATAATGTTAACATATTTACAAAAAAAATCAATCAAAAACAGATTTTATCATAAATGTTTTAACTTTTACATTCTCCCTCATCTAATCTTCTACCCACTTGCAATTATTTATTCATTATGCCCTTATAATGGAATTTTTTCTCAAATAATACCTTTTTACTTTTTTATTTACCAAAATGACTTACTGTTCAAACTATTGCCCGAATTGTCCATTTTTTTGAAAATCGCTACACGGTGTAGCGAGTTTGACTAGGGTTGGTCAAAACTCGCTACACCGTGTAGCGAGTTTAGAGTAATTAAGTTTGACCGTTGGGATATTAATTAGGTCATTTAATTAACATAAACTCGCTACACGGTGTAGCGAGTTTGGTATTAAACTCGCTACACCGTGTAGCGAGTTATTTAAAACTCTTCCACCAGTTTACGTCTTCATTCAAACAATCTCAAAAAAAAAAAACACTTTCTTTCTTTCAAGTTTTCAGTGGCCGCCGAGAGAAGAAGAAGAAGAAGGGAAGAAGAAGAAGAAGAAGAAGGGAAGAAGAAGAAGAAGAACAATCTACCATTCAATCAAGGAATTTGTCAAGTAATTCAACCTTTTTTTTAATTGTAAGTTTAAATTTCTGTATTGTATTAAATTTTTATTTTGATTTTATTATTTATTTACTTACAATTTATAATTTTTTTTTTTATTTTTTATATGATGTTCTAATTGCATTTTGATGACATTGTTTATACACAAATTAGTCTCAATTTAGGATTTTTTTGTTATTATATTTAGTTTTGTTAATCCGAATATTAACTTTTTTTAAATTGTAAGTTTAGTTTTAATTTTATTATTTATTTACTTACAATTTAGGATTTTTTTTTATGACATTGTTAATCCGAAAATATGAATGTTTATTTAATTACTCTCTATTTTTTTTTTTTGTTATTAAATTTAGTTTTGTTAATCCGAAAATATGAGATAGTAATGTTTATTAATTTACTTGAAATTTAGGATTTTTTTGTAAATGTATGATATCTTTGGTTTTCAATCTTGTAATCTATCAAAATAATTTATTTTTGTTTAGTGAATTCTTGTGCCATGTTTGGCTTATCAAATGAATTATTTATGTGACTAATTTGGTAGCATTTGTCCAATTCAGATTGTTGAAATATTAACTTGTTTACTTGTAAATTTTGTACATTTGAAATATTGGATTGTAAGAATAAAGAATTTTGTTTTCTGTATCTGTACTGAACAAAATCCTAGAACAGTTGAGACAAGACTCCTATGTAGCCCTCAGTCCCATTTTGAAATTGAAAAAAAAAAAAGATAAATAAAAATTAAGAAGTATACATTATTAAGATGTTGTATAGGTATAAATAATAGGATATGAATTATTAGTGAGATAGCAAAATAGGATAGAAATTAATATACCTATAACAACATCCCAAATCTCATATACTTATATCCCAAACCCTAAACCCTAAAACAGATAGGTCTACCCCAAATTCTTAAAATATGATTTATTGTTCAAACTTTTTTTATAAAAAAAAAACTGCATCCTTTTTTTCAAAACCGCATGAGGATTACTTTTGAAGTATTACTTAGTATATAGGCTGGAAACCAAGAACTTTCCTACAGGCACTTCTTGGAAGTGTGGGATAACTTTGGATTACAATGCCACGTACTAGTAATTACACTTTTTGTATTCTCTTATTTATTTTCTTGTCTTATAGAACAATAACCAACCTTGATATTGAAATAAATAGATGGAAGCATTCATTGATCCCGGGCCTATCGATACATACATTTCGACCCCATGCGGACCATAGGGCTAGGTATATTTGGTCTGGGTGGCCGGTTTCTAGTCCCCTCGTTTTTCGTCATGGTGCCGCCTTGCCAGGCGTTTTAGCTCCTGTCATATTATTGAGGCGCGAGTGCGGGTCGGTGAAGTACACTATATAGGTCGGATACAGTATGATTTTGCATTGCTGGAGGCCTTGATCGAGAGATGACGTCCGAAGACCCATACGTTTCATCTCCCGGTTGGTGAGATGACGATCACCCTACAGGATATCGGCATGATTTGCGGGTTGCCGATTGATGGGGATGCTGTTACCGATGATGGGTTTCCAGTACATATAGACCGCGGCCGCTGTCTGGAGTATTTAGGGGATATCCCTGGTGACGCAGATCTAGATGGGAGCAGTCTGAAGCTCCGATGGATTACCGTACGTTTTCCACACTTTAGTGACCTCGATGATGATACTGCTCCAGAGATTGTGGATCGGTACGTACGGGCTTATATCTTGCTTGCCTTGGGTTCTACGATCATGCCTGATCGTACGAACAACAAGGTTAAGCTATGTTATCTCCCGCTGCTTAGGGATGTTTCTAGGGTCAGGCAGTACAGTTGGGGGAGTGCTGCGCTTGCCTTCTTGTAAGTAATTACCTTGTCGAACCTACTAGAGATGTATGCAATAATGACTCCAACCTTGACATCTGAATCGGCCTTAATAACACCAACGACTTCCCGACCGATAAACTTGGCATCTAGATTGGGGTGATCTTGACTTGCTCCAGAATATAAGCAGCAGTGAGGAGCCTTATACTTGGTCACTTCCCAATAGCCAAACTTCTTCCTACTCACACGAACATAAAAATGACATGGATAATTTTTCAACAGACACTCAATTACCCATGTGTTCGGTGTGCTCTTTCTTACCCTGAACCTGCGATTGTTTTTAATATGGAACCTTTTTATATCAAATTGTGCCTCGTTCTTGCCAGGAAAGCGTATCCCTTTAGCACCTACTGGTTCCGATCCCAAACCGGAAAACTATGTGCATGATCGTAATCAATCAAGCCTTGTTCTTGTCGAGCGAGATGTACCAATATCACTGTAAAAGGGATAACTCGCTCTCTCATATCTTCGATTTTGCGGCACTTCATAGTGAACAAGAGGTGCTTCCACATCATCATCAATCGGCCCATCATCACCGGCTCCCAAATCGACATCAGAATCACTACTACCCTCCTCATATTCATCATCATCATCCTCTAGCATTGCATCTACATCAGTGTGCACTTCCTCTTCTTCATAGTCAACATCATAATCATCATTAACGTGATCATTATGCCCAAATGCCCGATCATCATCATTAACATGATAATTATGGCCAAATGCCCCATCATCATAATTTGGTGTTTGAGTTGATACAAGAGTTTGGGAACTTGGACCAACCCCATCATCACGGTTACCAGTTGGAGAAAACCTGAAAGTACTTTCTTTGTGTTGTGTTTCAAACTCTGGATTGGATCGATTTTCAATTAATTTTACAACCACATACAGCTGCAAATTTCCAATCCCCCCAAATTTAGCAAACTGATCGAACATTACATCCATACACGCATCATCTTCAATACGGAAAGAAAAGTACACACCAATCCCGCTATCAAAAGAATGAGGGCATCTGTAAATGACTTTCAAATCAAATTGAGACCGATCTAAGTTCGCCTTTTTATATAACTCATCAATCAACTCATTGTATTTCCATTGGCAATTACCCCTTATTGCACATTTTGGCCCCTTTTTGAAATGAGGACCATCAAACGGTTGTTCATCATCACCTCCCCAATAACACATAAAAATGATTGGACCCCCGTTCATCTTTAACCCTACATTACGAAATCAAAGTGTTAAAACCTACATAACAAAACTCTTACATTTATTATATCTACAATATAATAAAACACAGTTAAATCATTAAATTTTATATCTAAACACAAGTCAAAACAATAATTAAGATGATGTTAATTTACCTTGATTCTTGTTGATCTTCAACAATTCTGATGAAATAAAATAACGTAAAGAAGTTTTATTTTGAATTAAGGTGATTTAGAAAATGGTGATTGAGAGAGTTGATTGAGAGAAAGAGAGAAAGGTAGAAGAAACAAAGCTGAGCTGAGAGGAAAAGAGAAAGCTGAGAGATTCCTCTGTCTCAAGAAAGAATTTATTGAAAAGAAAGTCACGGGTGTTCAAAACTGCCACTTTGTAGCTGGAAAGTATTTTGGCTTACTTAAACTCGCTACACCGTGTAGCGAGTTTCAATAAAGCTGAATTAAACTCGCTACACCGTGTAGCGATTTCAGCTTTATTGAAACTCGCTACACCGTGTAGCGAGTTAAAGCCAGAGTTTGTCCCCCACAATAGATTCGTTTCAAAATTTCAAAATTTGTTACTTCTTTTTGTTTTTTCATTCGCGAAGGCATTTTGAACAATAAATATAGGTTAATTTATGTATCATCACGAATATCTAAAAATTGTTACTTGAAGTACATATAATGTTGTAACAATAACAACTTTTAAATTTTAATTTGGACAATTAAATCAGCTTCAAATTGTTGCTCAAAATAGCTTCGTAGTAACATCAAAAAAAAATTTCGTTCGGGAAGCTATTTTGAGCAATAATTATAAGTTAATTTAGATATCATAATGAATATCTAAAAATTGTTACTTGAAGTACATATAATGGTGTAACAATAACAACTTTTAAATTTTAATTTGGATAATTAAATCAGCTTCAAATTGTTGCTCAAAATAGCTTCGTACTAACAAAAAAAATTACATGTGTTAAAAAAATAATGACATGTGGCTGAATTTTTTTTTTTAAAATATTTATTTTTCATGTTTTAAAACAAATGATAACATGTTGCTGAATAAAGTTTTTCTTTCAAATTTTTTTCTTATGTGTTAAAAAATTATGTCATGAATAATTGCAACAAAACCAAACACAAACTGTACAAAATAATTTTAAAAAAACTAAAATAACATCACAAAAAATAAATATTTTAGTCCAGTTAGTGGCCACATGGAAATCTTACATAAAATCACAAAAAATAAATATTTTCGAGTTAGTGGCCACATCCTGGCCACATAGAAAATCTTACATAAAATCACAAAAAAATAAATATTTTCGAGTTAGTGGCCACATCCCGGCCACATGGGAAATTTTACATAAAATCACAAAAAATAAATATTGTCAAGTTAGTGGCCACATCCCGGCCACATAGGAAATAGTACATAAAATCACAAAAAATAAATATTTTCAAGTTAGTGGCCACATCCCGGCCACATAGGAAATCTTACATAAAATCACAAAAAATAAATATTGTCAAGTTACATGTCGAATAACATAAATTAACAATCCTTGGGAAACACCTTAAAAACATTGGAAGTAACAATGTTAAGTATTTTTTTTTTTTGAGCGCGAGGGGGCCCAAACAACAGCCTAATAGATCAACAAAACAAAACATTTAGAACAAAATGTTAAGGAATATAACCTTAGGGAGTGTAATGTTAAGGAAAATATTTCATACCTTAGTCAGTATAAGAACAGCACCAACACCTATGTGACTTCCGCCCTCACTATCTCTCATCACTTTGTCAGCAATGTAAGCATCAATGGTATCAGTAGAATCCTTCAAAACCAAATGCACAGCGCCATGATCACTTCGTGTAAACTCCTTCACAACCACAACAACCTAATAGAACAAAAATATAATGATCAATTATTTATAAATTTCAACCTTAACTATAATTAAAATAAAATAATATACCTGTTCCACCCTCTCATATTTTTGGCAATTCTCCTTGATCATTCTCAAGGGATAATAAGTACCCTCTGCAGTGAGATAGTCCATCGCAGAAAGCCAAGCTTTGCCCTGAAAATCATCAACTTCCACCGGCTCTTCAAGTTTTTTACGTATGGCCTCTTGGGTCGACAGAGCGGGAGGTCCCTGAGACATGAGCTTTTCCGGTGCGATGCCGACGCATGGCGGCCTGTGCTTCACTAGCGGGACCAGGTATGATATGACGCGGTGGAGATTCTCTCTCTCGTTCGATTTGAGGCGGTGGAGGCGGTGGAGATTGAAACTCTCGTTCAATTTGAGAGAGATTAGATAGACGATTGGAGGTTTGACCGGGATGTCGAGGAAGAGGTTGTCGTCCAAGATACCAGCGGGGTTTTGATGGATCCATTTTGAAATAAAGAAGGGTATGTTTTGTTGGGACTAAGAAAGAAAGAAAGAAAGAAAAGGGAGAACTGGACTGAGAAAGGAAGAGAAGGGTATATTTTGTTGGGACTGACGGAGAGGGTTATGTAGGGGTATGAAACAAATTAAACTCGCTACACCGTGTAGCGAGTTTGAATTAAATCTGGTCAAAACTCGCTACACCGTGTAGCGAGTTTAGTTTAATTAAATGCCATAATTAATTTCCCAACGGCCTAAATTAATTACCCTAAACTCGCTACACGGTGTAGCGAGTTTTGACCAATCCTAGTCAAACCCGCTACACGGTGTAGCGAGTTTCAAAAAAGTGGACATTCTGGGCAATAGTTTGAACAGTGAGTCATTTTGATAAATAAAAAAGTAAAACGGGATTATTTGAGAAAAAAATTCCTTATAATGTAAATATACTAGTATTCTCTTACCCGTGCCAGGGTGACAATACACAAATTAAAGAAATGATGAAATCGTCTTCCTCCCATCAAAATAAAATAAAATAAATCTACCCAATATCCTGATGATTACTTTATTCCATAATCAACATTTGATGAAGGTTGGTTTGTTTGTGTAACTGCTTAAGAGAATATGAGAAGGTCGATTATCCGGGACCGTTATCCATTTAGGGTTAGTACAAAAACATTTTCTTAATCCCTATTTTACTATTATTCTTTTTTCGTAAACCTAACCCAACCCAACCCAACCCATTAATCATATAAATAATTAATAATTATTATAATTCATAACCCATCACCTATCCTATTTTTACCCAAGGTTCGAAACAAAAAACTTGAGTAATCATGACGAACGATTTTTTAATTGATTTAGGTACAAATATTTTCTAAAATCAGTTTTTTTTTTAAGATTCTAAATTCGTTCAAAAACTTAATTATATATAATAATTATTATTATGTTAAGATACACTCATTAAATAAATGATCCTAATAAAATAATAAAAGAGAAAAATAAATAAATCAAATTGAAATACACATAAATAAAAAAGAAAAAAAATACCCAATTCAATTTTATTTTATTTTTTTGAAAGAAAGAGTACATGTAAACCTTAAACCTTATTTTAAGGAGTATACTAAATAATTAAAAAAAAACAAAAAAATGATCATTTATTTATAATCGGTTACTAACAAAATACAAATCACCCCTAAACAACACAAAATAATATACTCCAATATGTCCCAAAATAAATGTCTATTTTTTAAAATAAAATATCACAAATTGAATGTCTCTTTCTTACAAATTTTGATTCTAAATGGTTTTTTATCAATTACCACTCGTTATATATTTGCAAAACAAAAAATTTTAAAAGTGAATAGAAAGATTATTTATGAATCTTTGCTATAAATATTTATTAAAAAAATAACTATTTTAAAATATAATTTAAATGAAAATTATTCATTACCATTATTCTTTTTTCGTAATTCCAATCCAACCCATTAATCATATAAATAATTAATAATAATTATAATCAATAACCTATCCCCTATCCTATTTTTTTCCAAGGTTCGAAACAAAAAACTTAAGTAATCAAGACGATTGATTTATGTACAAACATTTTTCTAAAATCATTTTTTTTTTTGAAAGATTCTATCAAAAACTTAAATAAATGATCATAATAAAATAAAAGAGAAAAATAAATAAATCAAATTGGAATATAAATAAATAAAAAACAAAAAAAATACGCAATTCAATTTTTTTTAAAGAAAGTATATATAAACCTTAAACCTTTTTTTAAGGAGTATACTAAATAATTACAAAAAAAAATATCATTTATTTATAATCTTATTTATAATCGATTTTTCTGTTTAAAAAAAAAAAGAATCTTAAAAAAAAACTTAAGTCGTCTGCAAAAAGAAATAATAGTTAAAAAGAAAAATAGGAAGGAGAAAATGAAAAAGGTTAAAAAAAAAAAATATGAGAGTGTTTAATTTTAGCCATTGGATCACTTTTATAACTTTAAATCTGAGCAACCACTTATGTGGTAGATAAGAGAAAGTTTTTTGACCTTGTATTGTATTATAGATTTACAAAAAATCATTCATTATGCCTTTATAATGTTAACATATTTACAAAAAAAATCAATCAAGAAAAGGTTTTATCATAAATGTTTTAACCTTCTTAAGTCCCTTGACCCAAACATTAATGCAAATCTAATCATCTTATTGAAATTCTAAAAATTGTTATTCATAAACCATTTAATGATTTAACAATAACAATTTTTAGAATTTCAATATAATAATTAGATTTACATTAATGTTTGAGTCAAAATTAACTGCTGTTGATCAAAAGCGCCCTTTCGGACGGAACGGAGGGAGTAATGGATTTATAGTAAAGCTAATTTGAGCAGAGAGAAGTTTTATTGTGCAGACCCAAATCCCAAACAGTATATGCCGTAAATGAAGAATATCCCATTGTGTTTGGGTTTGGGCTGGGGGAGGTTGTTTGTTGAAGACGCAATTGCGGACGTCATATGCTTTGGTAATGCTGACCAAATTATTGTGTACGGCTAGACATGGCCGGTTCGGTTCAATCGCCGATTCACGGTTGAAAACCGGCGATTTAAACCTTGGACAAATCTCAACCGGAATCGAACCGTCAAACCGGATAAACCGGTTACGGTTTTAACGGTTTTTCGGTTAACCTCCGGTTTTGACGATTTGGATCTGCTCGGCCGAGTCTTTGGTGTTGCTCGGTCGAGCATACCCTTTTTTTAATATCTAGCGTTCTGCTCGGCCGAGCAACTCATATGACTCGACCGAGCATGAGGCATGACCGGTTAAATACACTGAAAAATGACCCCCTCGACCGAGCAACTCATATGACTCGGTCGAGCATGACCGTTAAATGGTAAAGACTTACTCGAAAAAATGTCTTGCTCAGCCGAGCAACCCTCATGACTCGGCCGAACATAAATCCAGCGGTTCAAAACCGGCGGTTCACGAGTTTTGAAAATACAAACCGAAATCGAACCTTGTAAATATCGGTTACGATTAAATCGATTGACCGATTTTGACCGGTTAAAAACCGACCGGTTTGCGGTTTTGATTAACCAAATGGACACGTCTATCTATGTACGGCAATAGCCAGCCCTATGAACTTCTCTACTAACATATGTCCAAATCAATAGAGCCCCATTATATCGTTGATAGTTTTGGAATGGGTAGAAAAGTTAACTTTTTAATTTTGGAAATTTTCCAATGTAGAAAGAATCTGGTCCCCTCGTTCCAACAAGTGGTGTACCACTGTACTACCGCTTAGATGGACAACTCTGTACACACAATCTTAGTTGGCATTTATAGATGGCTTACCCTTCTTTTCCCTCCCCCCCCCCCCTCCGTTCAGTTTCAAAATGAATATTCATTTTGAATCGAAAGTAATGTTAAAAAAAAAGGACATTTATTTTAGGTCGAGTATATATAATACGCGATTTGCTCGAGTGAACTTAATACTCAATCTAATAGGTCGTAAGAACCAAAGGCAAACAAATGATGAGAAAAAGAAGGGAAAAAATAACTAGCAGGCGGACAGATCTGTCATTCTTACGAGTTGCCTGAGAAAATGGGCAGGTCCTAGGAATTGGAAAAGGACCAGCAACCCACCCACAAGCTATAGGGTGTCTTTTACATTATGCCGAATTTGTGTGGGGGCGCAAAGTGTACCTTAAAGAGGAGGAGCCCAGCACTTGCACATGTTGAACAGTAGGTTGATATGGAAGAGGGAGGTGGGTGATGCACATCAGCACATGTAGATGAAGATCAACTGGATCACCGTCTTGTCTTGACGTTTCTAACCATATATAATAATACTTGGAATTCATTTTTTGACTGTATGTATCAGACAGGAATCTGGAACCAATGGGAAGAAGATAATTTTTTTTATTATTATTATTTTTTTGTAAAATAAATAAAAAAAAAATCTTTCATGTTACATTCACCACAGTAAACCTGCACTTTCTTTTTAAGATGTTCACAAATATGATGAATGTGGTTTTACCCATCCAAAAGATATGTTCCTAGCTTATTTTCTGTTCGAAACCTTGAAAATTTAATGTGTTGTTAGTGTTTTGAAAGTTCAGGAGCTAAAATGCAAAATATTAAAAAAGGAGGGATCAGAGTGCAAAAGAGGAAAATCCAGGGACCAGATTGAAGAGAAGAAAAATATATTCCAGGGGTTATTTTTCGTGAAACAAACGGAGCCTTATTTTGAGTCGAAAGTAATGTCCAAAAAAAGGAAATTTATTTTAGGTCGAGTATATATAATACGTGATTTGCTCGAGTGAACTTAATACTCATTCTTATGCCCGAGAAAATGGGCAGTCCTAGGAATTGATATGGAAAAGTGGGAGGTGGGCAGTCCTAGGAATTGATATGGAAAAGTGGGAGTTGGGTGATGCACATTTGATGAAGATCAACTGGACCCCATCTTGAGGTTTCTAATCATATATAATAATACTCGGAATTCATTTCTTGGTTGTATCAGACAGGAATCTGGTCCCAATGGGAAGAAGATAATTTTTTTTTATTTTTCTTTTGTAAAATAAATAAATAAAAATCTTTCATGTTACATTCACCACAGTAAACTAGCACTTTCTTTTTAAGACGTTCACAAATATGATGGATGTGGTTTTACCCGTCCAAATGATATGTTCCTAGCTTATTTTCTGTTCGAAACCTTGAAAATTTAATGTGTTTTGTTAGTGTTTTGAAAGTTCAGGGGCTAAAATGCAAAATATTAAAAAAAAAAAGGAGGGATCAGAGTGCAAAAGAGGAAAATCCAGGGACCAGATTGCAAAAGAAGGAAAATATTTTCCAAGGGTTATTTTCCGTGAAACAAACGGAGCCTTATTTTGAGTCGGAAGCAATGTCCACAAAAAAAAGGACATTCATTTTAGGTCGAGTATATATAATACGTGATTTGCTCGAGTGAACTTAATACTCATTCTTATGAGTTGCCTGAGAAAATGGGCAGTCCTAGGAATTGATATGGAAGAGGGAGGTGGGTGATGCACATCAGATGAAGATCAACTGGACCCCATCTTGAGGTTTCTAACCATATACTCCCTCCGTCCCAGGAAATACTTCACCATTTTAGGCCCGGCACGCAAATTAAGGAAATAGGTGGAAAGAAAAAATGTTGTGAGTGTAATTTGAAAATAGGAGAGAGAATTAGTGGAGGAAATAGTAAATTTAAAATGTGTTGTGAGTATAATAGTGAATTAGGAGAGAGAATGAGTGGAGGAAATAGTTAATGGGTATAATAGAATATTAATAAAACTTTTCCATTTTAGAAAAGGTGAAGCTTCAAATGAGACGCCATTTTTGATAAAAGGTGAAGCATTTTCTGGGACGGAGGGAGTATAATAATAATTGGAATTCATTTCTTGCTGTATCAGACAGGAATTTGGACACAATGGGAAGAAGATTAACTTTTTTTTTATTTTTCTTTTGTAAAATAAATAAATAAAAATCTTTCATGTTACATTCACCTCAGTAAACCTGCACTTTCTTTTTAAGACGTTCACAAATATGATGCATGGATGTGGTTTTACCAATCTAAAAGATATGTTCCTAGCTTATTTTATGTTCGAAACCTTGGAAATTTAATGTGTTTTGAAAGTTCAGGGTCTAAAATGCAAAATATTAAAAAAGGAGGAATCAGAGTGCAAAAGAGGAAAATTCAGGGACCAGATTGCAAAAGAAGGAAAATATTTTCCAGGGGTTATTTTCCGTGAAACAAACGGAGCCTTATTTTGAGTCGAAAGTAATGTCCAAAAAAAAGGACATTTATTATAGGTCGAGAAGATATAATACGTGATTTGCTCGAGTAAACTTAATACTCATTCTTATGAGTTGCCTGAGAAAATGGGCAGTCCTAGGAATTGATATGGAAGAGGGAGGTGGGTGATGCACATTAGATGAAGATCAACTGACCCCATCTTGAGGTTTCTAACCATATATAATAATACTTAAAATTCATTTCTTGGTTGTATCAGACAGGAATCTGGATTCAATGGGAAGAAGATAACTTTTTTTTATTTTTCTTTTGTAAAATAAATAAATAAAAATCTTTCATGTTACATTCACCACAGTAAACCTGCACTTTCTTTTTAAGACGTTCACAAATATGATGGATGTGATTTTACCTATCCAAAAGATATGTTCCTAGCTTATTTTCTGTTCGAAACCTTGAAAATTTAATGTATTTCGTGTTTCGAAAGTTCAGGGGCTAAAATGCAAAATATTAAAAAAAGAGGGATCAGAGTGCAAAAGAGGAAAATTCAGGGACCAGATTGCAAAAGAAGGAAAATATTTTCCAGGGGTTATTTTTCGTGAAACAAACGGAGCATTATTTTGAGTCGGAAGTAATGTCAAAAAAAAGGACATCTATTTTAGGTTTGAGTATATATAATACGTGATTTGCTCGAGTGAACTTAATACTCATTCTTATGAGTTACCTGAGAAAATGGGCAGTCTTAGGAATTGATATGGAAGAGGGAGGTGGGTGATGCACATTAGATGAAGATCAACTGACCCCATCTTGAGGTTTCTAACCATATATAATAATACTTAAAATTCATTTCTTGGCTGTATCAGACAGGAATCTGGATCCAATGGGAAGAAGATAACTTTTTTTTATTTTTCTTTTGTAAAATAAATAAATAAAAATCTTTCATGTTACATTCACCACAGTAAACCTGCACTTTCTTTTTAAGACGTTCACAAATATGATGAATGTGATTTTACCTATCCAAAAGATATGTTCCTAGCTTATTTTATGTTCGAAACCTTGAAAATTTAATGTATTTCGTGTTTCGAAAGTTCAGGGGCTAAAATGCAAAATATTAAAAAAGGAGGGATCAGAGTGCAAAAGAGGAAAATCCAGGGACCAGATTGCAAAAGAAGGAAAATATTTTCCAGGGGTTATTTTCCGTGAAACAAACGGAGCCTTATTTTGAGTCAGAAGTAATGTAAAAAAAAAAGGACATCTATTTTAGGTTTGAGTATATATAATACGTGATTTGCTCGAGTGAACTTAATACTCATTCTCATGAGTTACCTGAGAAAATGGGCAGTCCTAGGAATTGATATGGAAGAGGGAGGTGAGTGATGCACATTAGATGAAGATCAACTGGACCCCCATCTTGAGGTTTCTAACCATATATAATAATACTTGGAATTCATTTCTTGGTTGTATCAGACAAGAATCTGGACCCAATGGGAAGAAGATAATTTTTTTTTTCTTTTGTAAAATAAGTAAATAAAAATCTTTCATGTTACATTCAGCACAGTAAACCTGCACTTTCTTTTTAAGACATTCACAAATACATTTAACACACGCTTTCTCTTGATTAAGAAATATTTTTTTACATAAGAGTGTAAAAGCTTAATGGTTAATGCTCCGTTTGTTTCACGTAAAATGTTTTACGGAAAATGATTTCCGTAAAATAACTCGTTTTACTGTGATTGGTAGCTTCAAATAAAAAAAGTCATATGGAAAATATTTTCGGGTGAAACGGAAAATAACTCGTTTTCCTCCGTAAAACGACTTACTGACCTCGTCCTCGGTAAAACATTTTCCACGCCCGCTTTCTCCCGTTTCTCTGTGTATGCCATTTTCTTCCCCTTCTTCTTTCTCTTCCCCTCCTACTGACCTCGTCCCAGTAAAAGCCCTAATTGTGGGCAGCGGGTGGTGGCGAAGAAGCGGTCGCGTGGTGAGGTTGATGGGTTTGTTAACAGCGTCAATAAGTTGCAGAGGAGGGAGATTTGTTCGAACCGTGACCGGGCATTCAATACGAGTGATGCTCAGGAAAGGTTTTGGAACATTCGATTGCAGGTTAGTTTTGTTTTTACCTCTCGTTTGGTTGTTTAGTGTTTGATCTATTTGATTAACTAGTTGTGTAATGTACTAATTCTGTAGGTCGAAGGGAATGTTAGCTTATAAATGAAGTTTAGGGTTCCTGATGTTAATTTGACCCCTAATTGAACCTTTTGATTTATCAAACTCTAAATTCATACATTTTGTGTTTGGTTCAAGAAGGGAAGTAAATGCTGCCCATGGTTTGTTATGGAATTAGGATATCAATTCGATTATAGGCCATAGAAGTGTGTAAAGATTTCTGGACATGTAGTACCTGGTCTTGTCATTCATCCAGAACAGGGCATCCCTAGAATCCCTAAGGTAAATCATTGATTTATTCTTTATATTTGGGGTTCTCGGCTTGGGACCATGTCTTCTTAGGACGTTGAGATTTTGGCAGGGAAATGGTCCTACAGCTCTTGAGGATTCATTTGCTATCAATTTGGATTGGCTTTCTTGAAAGCCTAAAGCTTTTGCATATTGAAGGGTTGAGTGGCCGTTAGGTGTAATTGTTAAATTGCGCAAATTCTTATGAGGGTTCTCTGTGTTTGTGATATAGCAGAAGTTGTTTATTTCTGAATTGGGTTTTCTGAATTGAGTTTTTTTGTGGGGTTCTGTGTGTGTTATGGGTCAGGACATTTGTTATGATTTTTCTTAAAATTTTTGGTAATCTCCAAGTATCGGCAGAACCCACACATTTTTCTTGTGTTTGAAATGATTTTTCTTATGGTCGAAGGGAATTAGGACATGTAGGAGTTTTCTTAGTTCCTTACCCTGATGATCTTTTGAATGATAATGGAACCAGGAGGAATACGATACTCATGATCCAAAAGGACATTGTGCAATGGTACTGACATTTCTAAAGAAGAGGTCCAAGATTATAGAGATAGTTGCAGCATGTGACATTGTATTTGCTCTTTCACAGTCTGGAGTTTGTGCAGCTTTCAGCCGAGGTATAATATGGAAGATCAACATAAACTCAGTAAGCACCAAAGCCAAACAAATGATGAGAAAAAGAAGGGAAAAAATAACTTGCAGGCGGACAGATCTGTCATTCTTATGAGTTGCCTGAGAAAATGGGCAGTCCTAGGAATTGGAAAAGGACAAGCAACCCACCCACAAGCTAAAGCTATAGGGTGTCTTTTACATTATGCCGAATTTGTGTGGGGGCGCGAAGTGTACCTTAAAGAAGAGGAGCCCAGCACTTGCACAAGTTGAACAGTAAGTTGATATGGAAGAGGGAAGTGGGTGATGCACATGTAGATGAAGATCAACTGGACCCCCCATCTTAAGGTTCTAACCATATATAATAATACTTGGAATTCATTTCTTGGCTGTATCAAACAGGAATCTGGAGACCCAATGGGAAGAAGATAATTTTTTTTTTCCTTTTGTAAAATTGATAAATGACTATTTTATAGTATTTTAATTGCATCTTTTACTTTAATTTTAGTCACATTTAGTCTATATATTACGTATTTTACGCTTGGTTGGTATTTTTTATGATTATACAGGGTTTAGGTGCATATTTTGAAGTACAAGGGGCATAAAGTAAAGTTCATGAAAATAGAGGGATCAAATTTGAAGATTTCAGAAATCAGCCCCGGATAGCTAATGCTCGGCCGAGCACTTCCTTGACTGGACCGAGCAGAGGAGGCCAGATTAAGATGTTTTGCTGGAAAGGCCTTGCTCGGCCGAGCACCTTCCTTGACTCGGCCGAGCACCTGCTGATCAGTCAAAAGGGTGCCTCTTTGAAAAGATCCAACCCTTCACCAAAATGCTTATATAAATGACGTTTTCCATCAGATTTAGACATCCAGAAATGGATCAGAAAACATCCGGAGGGATCAGAAAATACCTAGAATTGATAGTGAAACACTCTAGCAATATATTTATACACAATTCCTCAAGATTTATCAATTGTTCTTAAGAGTTCTTGTACATCTTTGAAGATGGTGAATGCAATACAATATTGAAGATTTCTTTCCAGCCGTTGTCTCTCTTTTATAAGAATAATTATTGCTTTCCTTATTTATATTTCTATGCTTACTTCTTTTGTTATAATAATTTCAATGGCTAGTGAGTAATTCTCCAAGTTCTTGGGGTTGAAAACTCGGCAATTATGTGTTCATCTTTATAATTCATGCTTCTCTTCTTTTTCTCCGTGTCAAATCAATTCTCTTCTTATTTTTCTTAAACGCTTACAGTAGTGAGACACCCTTATTTGTATGATTTTGGTTAATCGAGAGAAGGACTTAGCAGTGAATCTCGATTAGCGGAACCATAAGAATTGAACTAGGTTTCATTAATTTCGAGAGTAGTTTAATGGCCTACGAATGATCCTTTGGTGGAAAATACATGAGATTAACCTAAACTTAACGGATTTTGGCTAATACGGAACCCTCGAGAGATAGGCCATGTTAGTCTTAAAATACATGTGCTAGGCCTTCACCCATAAGTAGTTAGCACAACTTAGCGTATCATCCTTGATTTATGACATTTTCATCTTAAAACAATTTCTTCATATCACTCCTAAATGCCTGCAAATATAAAGACGTTTATATTTGTAATAACCCTAGTTAATTGAGAAAAGTACCTAGCGGAGAATCTCGGTTAGCGGAATCATATGAAGCAAACTGGGTTTCATTAATCACGAGAGTAGATTAATGGCCTAGGGATGTTCCTTGAATGGAAAGTACGTGGATTTTATAAACTTAATGGATTCTAACTAATTTATGGGCCATCGAGAGATAGGGCATAATTAGTGAAGAATACAAATATTACTTGCTTGACCATAAGAAGTAGTATAGGCTTAATGTATCATCCTTGTTCTTTGATGAAAACTTTAATTTATAGCATGACTACTTGATGAATGCATGTTGTTCAAACTCCAATCCCGAGAATATCTTTATCTTATAAATTTTAATTAAGTAGAGTAATTTGCATATTGTTTCTAGTATTTTTATAACCAAAATAAATCTCTCTCAATCATATCTTATTTATTTATTTTAATAAAAACAAGTATCATATATAGTAAACCTTGTCTTCGTGGGATCGACCCGCATTTGCCTTTGCTATACTATAAATAACCCGTGCACTTGCGGTATAAAAGAAACCGTTAGGTTTTGAAACAACAAAAATAAATAAATAAAAATCTTTCATGTTACATTCACCACAGTAAACCTGCACTTTCTTTTTAAGACGTTCATTCTCCTGATTAAGAAAAAAAAATACCTAGAGTGTGTAAAAGCTTAATGGTTAATATTGGGTTTCCCTTTCTCCCGCAAGGGTAAAAAGGTCAGAAGACTTTCCAACATATCACCACATACAAATGGTTAAATAGAAAGAAGAGAAGAAACTAACCTGTTTGCAGAGCACAATCCATCGCCTTCCTACATTATCTGACGCAAACGGACTCAAGCACTATTTGCATTTACCTCAGAAGTGTCCTTCACATAAAGGGGCATGTTTACGTCAAGCTCCCTAAGCCTATCAACCAACCCGTAAAGAAACTCAAAACTCAGTTTATTTTGTGCATTAAGATCCTCCCGTACATGTGGATGAATCCTAAACCATTCACCCAACATCTTATGAATATGTGCTCGAATCATTCTCCAAGGCACTGGATACTGCTCACACAGCTTCAAATACTCTACCACTAAATCACCCTGATCAAGATTTCCATTTTTACCCCCATCTTCATTTCCTAATACCCATTCAAAAGTTCGGAAGCCAGCAAAAAGGGCGGGGTTTTCAAGGAGGGACTCAGCTGAAAGTACCCCATCTGCACCGGTTGCTTCTAAACAACTATGAACATCATCCATGTGCCGTACATTTCCGTTAGCAAGGACAGGGATTTTAACAGCATTTTTAACGGCTTTTATTGCATCCCAGTTGGCTCTAATTTTTTTGCCATCTTTTTCGTCTCTTGTTCTGCCATGTACTGCTAGTAATGCACATCCAGCGTCTTCTAACATTTTTGCGTAATTTAAAGTGTCTTGCAAATCTGGAAAGACACGGATTTTGCAAGAGACTGGGACATTAAGGTTGAGGGCTAGTTTTTCCACTAGGGATTTGACTAGTGGAAGCTTATCCATGAGAAATGCTCCGTAGTTTCCTCGCCTAGCAATACGCTGCGGACACCTGTAGAGAAAGTGTATAACAAACTGATCTTCAGTCATCATCCCAGGCAAAAGCATTATGAAGGTTCAGAGAAAAATGAAAAATAGTTATCAGATGAGACATTAAAACGAGAAGGAATAAAGATAAACTCCAATTGTTGCCTTCTAAAAGTGCGATATAAGAGGGAATACATCCCATTAATTTGACATCACTGAAGTGAAATTACCCTGTTCCAATGCGCCAACGCATGGGGTATTTGAAAAAAAAAATATGAAAATGGAACGAAGCAAATAGTGTTCTGAAAAGAGTGGTCACGCCGTTTTTGTTAGCCAAAACATTGAAAAAAGGTTAGATTAGATCCTTTGAGTTTTGGAGGTCACTTCACATTGTGGGAAGAGGATCAAGAGCTCACCTACAATGCCTTGCTTATGCAAGTCTTCCAAGAACATGTTTAAGTATGTGTGTATATGTTTTTGATCGAAATAGACAAATAGAGTTTAAGAGAAACCAGATATGTTTTAGAAATGATTTTTACAGGAATAGATATAAAGGGGAGGGATCAGGCATAAGGATTTGGGAAAGGAACACAAAAACTGATCATGGGCTGGTTACAGGGCAAAAGATGCTGCATGGGGCGAAAGGTGTTGCGCGACGTAACCCAAATGGTACCTCGTGGCACCTTTACCAAAGGTGCCACGCGGCACGAATCACCTCTAAGTCAGAATATGTTCAAAGGTAAAGAGAAAATATAGCAAGTCAAAGAACCACCCAAATAATGAGTCAATAACAAATGCTTAAGACAAATAAATCCTAGCTAAATCGATCTAAACCAAGCCTCAATTGAATGAGGATGGTTTAGATTGATCTCTAGAGGCTACAACCAGTCAAGGTGAGCTCTCTAGGTCAATAGTGTGTGCAAAATGATAAGACTAGTTTAAGGGAGGGAGAAGGAGAGTTTACCAATTGCTCTCTAGCAAAGGTTTACTTCTATCTTTTTTGGTTTGTTTGGGTTGAGCTATAGATTCATATAGCAATGATTTGCCCAAATGCATCTATGGGAATTGATTCGGGTAAGAGAGAGATTACGTGTTTAGGCTAATTTTTGAGGAGAGAGTGAGAGAATTGATTTGGGCAGAGTCTCCCTAGAATCTGTAAATTATCCCCCTTAAAATGAATAGAGGACTCTATTTATAGATGGCCTGATTAAAAATGAATAGAGGATTCTATTTATAGATGGCCTGGTTTGCCTGAAGTTGTCGCACAACACCTTCTTCAGGTGCCCAAGGTTGTAGCGAGACGCCATCTTCTTAAATGCCTCAGCACCTTCTAGAAGAAGGTCAGGACTCAGGATAAGATCTTTTCACCTTTTTGTAATTTCAGCAAGGTCCTTTCAAGGTTTCTTTTGCCAGACTGGCCCTTTCTCACAATAAAGTGAGATTTCTTCATTCCGGGAGATCTCTTTGATCACCTTATTGCAATTTGGTCCCTTAAGTCCTTTACGTGCATTTTGACCGGGTGCAATTCAGATTGGGGTACTTACATGACGCACCAGTTGAAGGTATTTGAGTAAAATTTCAGAGTCAAACAGTTGCCTCAAACTCGTGTAAAAATCAACATCGGGACAACATATATTATCCATCTTTAAGTTAACTGTATGCTTAAACCCCGCAAATGTACATTGAGATGAAGAATAATAGTCAACGTAGCAACGCAGGGATCATAAAACAGAAAGATCAAGGATACTTCTAAGAGAAAGAACCATCTATGACTATCAATTTCTTTATCTAACATACAGAATGTGCTCCCCAATTCAAAGTAAAATTCTTAACAAACAATGGCCTACAGTTCATTTACTTTATTGGCCAGTAGAAGGTTCAGGAAATATCCAAATTAGTTCAGATAAGGAACATGTATTAACTACCAAAACTGCTGTTTAAGATGAGTGGCCCAAAGTGACTCTTCTTTCCCAAATACTCTTAAGAAAATTAACATTGGACTGCAACAAAAGTGTTTATTGATTACCCACTATAAGGAAGACTAAAGGTATATAACACCAGCAGGTTCTAGTTAATAGGTGATTCGTTAGCACAGCTGGAGAAGATTGAACATATAATGGACTAGAAAGAACAGATCAGGATCCTTGTAAGTATAAATTACCCCAAGTTGATGTCAACATAATCACAGTATGCTTCCACTCTGCGAGCTGCTTCCAGTAAAGTATCCGGATCATTTGCACAAAATTGGACAAATAATGGTCGATCTTCCTGCCATTGTTGACAAAAAAAAGGGAAGAATGGTAACTACAATATCCAAGAACAGAAGTTTACAAGCATCCAACTTAACTACTCCGGAAAAAAAAAAATGGACATTCAATTTGGGACGGAGTAGATCACAATCAAAGTCTAAATGCAACTTATATGTCAATCAAGAGTCCAAGCATTGAAATTTTGATGTTGTTTTTACGTTGGCATTTATTTTTGGGTTTATTTCCTCCATTAATCTTGTAGTTATGGTAGTAATTGAGTATCATTACTGGAATATTTTATCCCAACACCTAGGCATATAACAGCTCCTTCAGTGTATCTGTATGCTAGTTACCAATTACACCCCTGGCTGTGAATTGACCAACAAAAAGGAATGTAATTATACTCAATTACTACCATAACTACAAGATTAATGGAGGAAATAAACCCAAAAATAAATGCCAACGAAAAAAACAACATCAAAATTTCAACTTTTCACAGTTGGGAATGCTAACATGAAAACAGGAGGTTGTTCTTCAGACTTCAGTTTCCACTTAGAGAAACATAATAACTTGGAAAAACTTCCCAATACTCATTCATGAACTGGCATTCCAAATTGTAAACTATTTCCATCGTCAACTCTTAAGTAAATGAGAGCAATCAGTAGAATAATTTTTAACAAGGATAATTTGCAGGCGAGAAATTTATTGCATTCGAACCCATTGTCAACTTAAGAGATAAATCGCTTCAACAATCGGCCGAAGAAGAAACCAATATAAGTGCGGGTATGAAAATGTACCTTGCAAGTAGTGAATTCCTGAGAACGATACTTCTCATTCTCACTGAAAATACGAGAGTGAAGCATAGGCGTGTAAGCAGCTTCAGCCCCATATTTTCTACAAAGCATTCTAAAAGGAAGCTCCGAATTATCAACCATCGGTGCAACAATCAGCTTCGGCTCCCCCAATTTCTTCCAATGAGCCCAAGCTCTCTCAATTCGCAACTCCCCATTCAAGTACCCATTCGGACTATTCAAACTAGAAGGATGAGGTTCCGGCTGCTCTTGACTTTCCGGTTCTGACGACCGGATTTCGGAGCAGAGGCTTTCGTCGTCGGGATCTTGGGAGAGATGAGCTAGGGTTTGAGTGACGGAAGGGCAGGCCATGAATGGGTTGATTAAGGAGAGAGAAAGGTTGCGTTTGGTGAAGAGAGAGAAAGTGGCGGCGGAGAGTTTAAATTTCATAAGGTTAGAGAGGCGACGGGAACGGCCACTAAACCCATCGCCGCCGCCGCCGCCGCCGCCGCCGCCGTGTTTAGTTGGGAACGAAATGGAGGCAAATTGTGATCCGTTTGGACGCGTATTTGGATAGAGATTAGGGGAAACGGGTTTTTTTTTTCAATTTTCCCCCCTTAGTTTTTGTTTCGTCTGACCTGCCCCTTTCTATAAACATTATTACACAAAAAGCCTATTTTACCCCTAAATTTCCTTAATGAAAATCCAAATACTCCGTCAAACCTATAGAATTTGCTAAGGGTTAAAATGATCATTTTGTTTAACAAAGGGAGGCAACGAGACGAAACCAACTTCACGGATAGTGATACTTGTTCAGCTTCATTTTCTTTGTTATCCTAGTGAATGTTGGAGATTTAACGAAAAATGTTTAAACCTCAACAAAAACGTTAATAATTTAACATTGTTGTTCAAAATCTAACCAAAATATATGCTTTTAATGCTTTCGAAAGAAGAATATACACATATATAATGACCTAAAACAATTCAATTTCATCAACTTCAAACTCCATTGGGTACTTTCTGCATTTTCCGGTCCAAACTAACATGCCTCACTTTATTGAACTCCTCCCGGACATCCGGATGCATCTCAAACCATTTCCTTAACAACTTATAAATATGAGAACTCCTTATTTTCCACGAAACCGGATATTTCTCACATAATTTCATTTCAGATATTCAATAACCAAATGCCCTTGATCTAGCTGACCATCTTTAAACTTATCTTCTGCTCCGGCCAAAGCCCATTTGCCGGACCAGTATCCAGCAAATAAGGCTGGATTTTCCAGGAGACCATCTGCTGAAAGAATCCCATCTGCACCAGTTTTTTTTTTAAGCATTTTTCTACATCGTCCATGTGTCTGACATATCCGTTAGCGGATTCTGACAGATTCTTTAACGGTTCTAATTAATGATGTTCCAGTTTGCGTAGTGTCACAGGAGTAATGAACCTTACCAAGGGAAGCACAATAGGAGCTGAGCTGCAAAACAATGTTAGGAAGAAACAGAGAAAGTAGCATATGTTCAACAACAGTAATAAAGAGATCGTACCACAGAAACTGAGTTATACTGGTCAATAGCATAAGCTTTGATTCGGCTCAGATCCCACACACAACAATTATACATCGAGTATAATTGTTCAGTCCAACCAATAGTTCGTTCCAAGGTTTCAATACTCGTCAATGGCCAAGCCTTCCAACAAACCCAAATCCGAAACACTCTCTGACAGAATAATCTCACACAGGCTCAAATACAAACACACCAAGTACCAGCGTATCTCTTCACAGAAAACCCAACTCACAGATTTCGAACAGAGCAAGGATGAAGAAGAGAGAGATAGAGAGAGATATATATAGAGAGAGAGATAGAGAGATCGCTATTCAGAACTGTACCTTCAATGGGAGAAGGGGGCGGTATTTATAGGCTGGAATAGATAAGGATTGAAGAGATAAGGATTGAAGAATCCTTATCGAGCCAAACGACAACTGCAGCAGCACCGAAATCGCAGCAAGGGGGAAGGGCAAAGTCAGCTGAGCGAAGAAGCAGGGAGACCAAAAATTAGGTGAAAACCCCTAATTTGATCGGCCGACGATGAAGAGAGGGGAGTGGGCTTGGGTCGGGTTACTTTGGGCCTTAGTAGGTTGCCCAACTTGGGCCTTCACTACTTTACACCCTCTCTGAATTTTTTTCGTTTCTTGTTCGGCCGTGAACTGCTAATAGGGACATCCGGAATCTTCCAGCATTTTCGCGTCAACTTATAGTGGCTTGTAAATCTGGGAAAATGCGGATTTTGCAAGAAACGGGGACGGTTAGGTTGGTCAATAGTTTTTCCACCATGGCTTTAATACGAGGAAGGTCATCCATAAGGAAGGTTCCGTAGTTTCCCTTGCTAGCAGTATGTTGTGGACACCTGCACATAAAGTGAACATGGAGAACAAGCTTAAATGGGTCGCATGCAGGGGCATGGAGAACAAAATGTTTAAAACTCAACCAAAACGTTAAAAACATAACATGGCCGTTAAAAAACTAACAAAAATGCATGCTTTTATTGCTTTTGAAAGAGGAAGAAGGAGAAAGAAAAGAAACCAAAGAAGCTAATTCCATCTCTTCTTATTCATTCTTTCTTCCAGTAAAACTTTTGATCAATAGCCATAACCATAATGATATACATAGATATAATGAACCTAAAACCAGTCAATTTCCTGGACTTTAAACTCCATGGTGTATTCCCTGCATCTTTTCGGTTTGCAAAATAATCATCGACGAGTATTCTTTAGGTAAAGAGGCAACTCAACACCCCTTTCCCTAAGTCGACTAACCATATTGCAAACATACTCCAAACTAACATGCCTCTCTTTATTAAACTCCTCCCGGATATCCGGATGCAACTCAAACCATTCCCCTAACAACTTGTAGATATGAGAAATCCTTATTTTCCAAGAAACCGGGTATTTCTCACATAGTTTCAAATACTCAATAACCAAGTGACCTTGATCCAGTTTTCCATCTTTGAAATTATCTTCTCCGGCCAAAGCCCATTCGCTGGACCAGTATCCGGCGAATAAGGCCGGATTTTCAAGTAGGCCCTCTGCTGAAAGTATCCCATCTGCACCAGTCTCTTTTAAGCATTTTTCGACATCATCCATGTGTCTTACATTTCCGTTTGCGAGAACTGGGATTCTGACGGATTTTTTGACGGTTCTGATGGCGTTCCAGTTGGCCCTCTCTGAATTTCTTTCAGTTCTTGTTCTGCCGTGAACTGCTAATAGGGAACATCCGGAATCTTCTAACATTTTCGCGTAAGTTATAGTGGCTTGTGAATCTGGGAATATGCGGATTTTGCAAGAAACGGGAACGGTGAGGTTGGTAGCCAGTTTTTCTACCATGGTTTTAATACGGGGAAGGTCGTCCATGAGGAAGGCTCCATAGTTTCCCTTGCTAGCAATACGTTGCGGACACCTGTGCAGGAAAAATAAACTAAGGCTCCAATTACAGTTGCGAATGACAGATTATCAAGTTGCTTCCCTATACATGTAGTGGTGGCTTGTTTCATCTCCATCTTTTCCTTACAAATATTTTGGTTTTCACAACAAAACATATCAAATCCTTGCAATTTCTGGACAGCAAATCTACCAGCTAATTGGGATTCTTTTTGGCCTTATTATTCTCATTTTTCAACGATTTTTTCCTCTTTGAAATGTCCATTTCAGTTATACAACTGTAAGTACAGTAGACATTCTGAACTAGTGATGAAGACAAGAGGCACTTGGTCAAGAACATGAGTTTCATTGTACTAAATAAACACTTGCAGTAGTTTTAAACTTGTCTGCGAGGTGAGGGTAAAAAGAAACTTACCCCAAATTAATGTCAATGTAATCACAATAGGCTTCCACCTTTTGAGCTGAAGCAAGTAACAAATCTGGATCATTTCCACAAAATTGGATAAATAGCGGACGATCTCCCTGCTAGCAATCTCAACATTAGAAGGGAGAGATTTAACCCTAGTTTACACTACAACTGCATAACAAAGTTCTAACCATTCTATAAAAGTTAAGAAATGAAACAAGCATCACAAATGATATAAACTAGATTACCCCATTAAGTGTTAAGGAAATAGATATTTCCTAATTCCTTTGCAATATCCAGTTTCCTTATTCTTTTGTATATCTAGTTTCCTAATTGTAGTTAGTGTAATTAGTTTCCTAATAATGCTAAATACAATATGAGTAGGTATAGGATTCATGTACTCTTGTATATATATATACTCTAGTATCAATACAAAGAAGCCAAGGCTTTCAAGCACCAAGGTATTGTTTTCTATTATCTTATATGGTATCAGAGCATTCGATCCACCCCTAATTTCCTCCTACTTCTCGGCAGCCCTCTCTCTCTCCTCCCTTCAATCTTCTCGGCAGCCACCCATTCTCCCCCTTCTTCTCGGCATCCCTCTCTCTCTCTCCTCCCTTCAATCTTTTCGGCAGCCCCTATTCCTCTTCAACCTTCGACAGCCACCCTCTCTCCTCCCTTCTTCGTCTCTAACAGTAACAATAACAGTCTTCTTCCTGCCATGGCTTCTCCTGCCGCAACCATTGCCAACTCGGCTAACCCCTCTCCCCCTCTCCTTCCCACGCCCACACCCTCTTCCTCTTACAATCCGAACCCTTTTAAGGGTAAATGCCAATATTGTAACTACACTGACCATGTCCTATCCCAATGTCGTCGTTTCAAACGAAACCATCCAAGTGCTACCTTCCCCAACCCTCCTACAGCCCCTCGCCCTGCCCGCACCTCCTTTCCGCACCCACAAGCCCACACGGCCACAGCCCCTCACCCATCCCCTTCCCCATCCTGGCTCCTTGACACGGGTGCAACCCATCACCTCACCAACGACCTATCTAACCTCTCCCTCCATAATCCTTACAATGGAAGCGATGATGTGATTATTGGTGACGGGTCGTCTCTCCCAATCTCTGCAATAGGTTCATTTATTTTTCCTTCTTTCTCCAAATCTTTACAATTCAATAATGTTCTTTTTGTGCCTCTTATATCTCAGAATATTATTTCCGTATCACAATTCTGTCAAGATAACATTGCCTATTTTGTTTTCTCACCTTCCTCTTTTTTTGTCAAAGATCTCACAACCCATCAAATTCTACTCCATGGCACAAGTGATCGTGGAGTCTACCTTTGGCATCCTCCCTCTCCTCAAGCTCTACTTGGAATCTCCGAGTCTCTTCACTCTTGGCATCATCGTCTTGGCCATCCAACTGTTCCAATTATTTCTCTTTTGAAGAAACAATTTTCTTTATCGATTCCGTCTAGTCATTTTTCTAATTGTAATGCATGTGACATCAATAAAAGTCATAAATTACCTTTTTCCGACTCTTCTCTCTCTCTACTAATGCTCCTTTAGGACTTGTTTTCTCTGATGTTTGGACTTTCCCCATCTATTCCATTGACAAATTTAAATACTATGTTATTTTTGTCGATCACCACACCAAATACACTTGGTTCTACCCCCTGAAACAAAAATCTGATACTTTGCCACTTTTTCTCGCTTTAAAGCTCTTGTTGAAAGGTATTTTAATAGACCCATCATTCAACTATTTTCTGACAATGGTGGCGAATATCTTAAGCTCACTCCCTCTCTCTCACAAAATGGCATCTCTCATCTCACTACACCTCCCCACACTCCTGAACATAACGGCTATGCCGAAAGACGTCACCGTCACATCATCGAAACTGGTCTTGCTCTTCTTTCTCATGCCAATCTTCCCCTCACCATGTGGACCTTTGCTTTCACTACCGCCACTTATCTCATAAACCGTTATCTTAAGTACCAAATGGAATGGCCATATGGTTCAATCACAGTTTAAAAAGATCAATCAAGAAACAATTGTAACAAAACCAAACAATCAGAACAGTAAAATTTAAGTGTATGTTATGGCAGCCTCAATTTCAAGCCTTGGATTTAGAACTTAAAGAACAAAATGAAATTCATGGATCGAAAATTTCTCTTCAAATTCCAATGTCAAGGGCCTTGTGATCTAAGAACACGAAATTGAGTAGGTCAAAACCCAAAATAAAATTATACAGGTAAATCAATCCAAATAATTCACGTTTGTGTGAATGTTCATCAGACAAAAGCTAAATGTGTGTTTGATTAACAATATGTTGTTAATTAAGAGAGTACCTCGCAGGTGCTGAATTCCTTAGAACGGTAAATTGGATTATGAGGGAAGATGCGAGCGTTAAGCATGGGAGAATAAGCAGCTTGAGCACCGTACTTGCGGCAAAGCATTCGGAAAGGAAGTTCTGAGCCTTCAAACATTGGGGCGACTATCAGCTTCGGTTGCCCCAATTTCCTCCAGTGAGCCCATGCTCTCTCGATTCGTGACTCGCCGGTTGTCCGCTGTAAAGAAGGTGACTGGTGGTGGTTGGGAATCGATAATCCGGCGGAGGATTTGATTTGAAGGAGGGGAAAGGTCCGGCGACGGCGACAGAGAAAATCACCATTGATGATGGGATTGCGTACGGTTGGGAGAGAAGTGAACGGTGATATGGAGATGAGGTTAGGAGATAAACTGTTTGTTGGTGTCATCTGACAGTTTAGCTGGTATGCGTGGAGGTGGCATTTCTCACTTTTCAACGAACTAGTATGTGATAAAAATATCACAATATTTTGGGGGAAACTAGTTTCTCCTTTCCTTAAGTTATAAAAAGTCCTGTTTTTTTAAACTGCTCTTATATTCGTTAAATATTTGCAAGTTGAAAAAAATTGAACTTTTTATAATTTATGGAGAAACTGATTTCTCCCAAAACTTACTCTAAAAATATTATACATATTTTGTTCCAAAGTTTAGCTGGTATGCGTGGAAGTGATATTTCTCGACGGACATAATGAATCTAATAATTAAATATTATAAAAATAACATGGTAAAATTATATTTTCATGACTCAATCTGAAAATATTCATCACAAGATTCTTAATATTTTTAATAATAAAAATATTATACATATTTTGTTCCAAAGTAAATAAGGTTTCTATTTCGTCTTTTTTTACGTTCATTCTAGAGTAAAGTTTTAAAATGGAAAATAATGACAATTTTACCCTTATCATGCTTATAATTACAAAAAACCACAACATAACGTAAATACTTCGTATTTCAATTAACTTGAATCATAAATAGTATTTTTGATAATTAAGTCTTCAAGCCACTCAAACTGTTTGCCCACTTTTTTTCTTAATAAGTGTGCAATATGACTGCAACATTCTTCTTATTCCAAAATGAAAGAAGTATCACTTAAAATATTAAACTATACAAATTATATCAAAAGCTAATTTACACTATAATGAACGCACATAGTAGAGATAAATTTTGTATCACATAAACAAATATAGATTCAGAATTACCTCACAAAATATGATTCACTAAACATAAAAGTGTTACTTATTCATGAATTAAGGTTTTTTTAACGTGATTATATCTTTTAGTAGTATATAAAAAACTAAATGCCTAGCGTACATTTTTTAATAAAATAATATTTATATCCCAAAATGAATGACCAAAATATTTTAAATTTATCGTTAATCAAGAAAAAAATAGAAAAATAATTTAGTTTTTCGTTTTGGGACGGAGTATACTTTTTCTAAAAAGAGACCTTGACAACGATGTAATGCTTAGGATCATATTTGATCAGTTTCATAAAAAAAAGAACATGCTTGATCAACACACAGAAAAAAGAATCAAGATAATTACCTAAGTTAAAAATCACAACAAAAAATATTCTTAAAAACTATAATTGAGATGAACAAATTAAATAATACTAAGAGAATGATAGAATTGATTTAAATCTGTCCGTGGAGGTTTAGCTTTCAATGGCCATAATGCGGAGAATGAAAAATTAGGATAATGAAGTTAGCTTTGTTGGATTTTGGTTGCTTGTCTTCTTTGCGAGATCATGCTCGGCGCGGACTTAACAACAGTTTCTTTATCATCACCAAGTATCACTTAATACACTTGATAGGAATTAGGAAATTATAAATACTCGTATCTTTTTGGTTGAGTATTTTATTAATCAAGCATTAAACAATCAAGAAGGCAGGCTCAAATGGCATACAAACCGAGTTAATATGCATTAGAAATTGGTTATAACATAAAAAAAAATAACAACCCAATATACATTAAGGTTAGTAAACAACATTAAATGTTAGTAAAGACTGATATTTCTATCCTAAGAATAATAGCTCGTTAGAAATTGAAATAAAATTTAATTATTAATCACTATTGAAACTATGCAACACAAATTTAATTTGAAAAAAAAATGGATTTGAGAGAAAAAAAAAAAGACAAACTTGGAAGAGGCAGATGCGCGAAAACGTATGCAAAAGAATGATAGATACAAATGAATGATAGTGATTTCTGATTATAAAAAGAGATTAAGTTCTAGGACTATTACTTTCAAAAGACTTTCATTAGATGACAATTTTCAAATTTTAAATTTAAACTAATAAAATATACTGATTTGATAGGCTGAAAATAACAAATATAATATGATAATATGATTTGGGAATCTTACTTAAAAAGACTTACAAAGATGATAATTTCAAAATTTTAAATTTAAACTAATAAAATATACTAATATGATAATCTGATATGGGAATAATGGATAATGATACTTCCTCTATCTCTAATTGAATGACCATTATAGTCTCAAAATAAATGTTCTTTTAAATTTTTTTGATTTAATTTTTTTCATAATTTATTACTCCCTCCGTCCAAAAATGTTTGTCCCATTTGACTTTTTAGTTGAACTTTGACCACAAATATATGACAATTTAATTATGTTCGTGAAATTCTAAAAATTTCTATTGATTCACCATTAATGATATTATCAACAACAACTTTTAGAATTTCATGAACATGATTAATCTCTCATAAATTTGTGATCAAAGTTCAATAAAAAAGTCAAATGGGACAAACATTTTGGGACGGAGGGAGTATATTTTTACAAATCTAAAATTTTGAAAATGAATTAAAAGAATGTTTATTATTTTTTCTAGATTAAAATTAAATTTTTTAAAATGATTCTTAAATTTTGAAAAAAAAATTATTCATTTTAGGATGGAGAGAATAATACAATTTAAACAAATTAAATTTAATCCAATAAAATAAACTAATCTAATAATCTAAAATCAAATATGGGGGATAATGATAAGAGAAATCAGTGCATGCTCCAAGACAATGTTTTTACTTTCTACCACAATCACAATCTTTCGGATGAAGTAGTTGAACCACTGTAGTTTGAATTTATTACGTTTAAAAATATTTTGTTTGGATTTAAAAGCTAAAATTTGTGTTTAAATCAAAATCTAAAATAAAACTCTTCATTAAATGTGACACATGGCGGCTAATAATTGGTGAACATAGAACTGACTTGAAATTTCACGTGGCGAGCTGTATGGCCTTGAAATGTTTCTGCTTTTATATATTATATAGATAAGTAGAAGTTATTATTTCTTGTTCTTGGATAAGGAATTGAAATCTTTTAGTGTTTGGTATCAGCTCAAATAAAACGGTAGGTTGTATCATACTTCTTCCTCCGTTTCAATAATATCTTCACCATTTTTGTCTAGTACGTAAATTAAGGGTGGAGAAAATATTGTGAGTGTAATAGTAAAATAGGAGAGAATGGGTGGAGGAAATAGTAAATTTAAAAATGTTGTGAGTGTAATAGAAAAATAGGAGAGAGAATGGATGGGTGGAATAGTAAAGATTCTTTGCCATTTTAGAAAAGGTGAAGCTTCTAACGGGACGCCCTTTTAAAAAATTAGTGAAGCTTTTATTGGGACGGAGGGAGTATATGATTGACAATAGTTTAGAGTCAAAAAATTTGTTAACCCAATAATATGAATTATGGTTTGTATTTATATGAATAGCATTGTAGAGTCCTTGTTAAATAAGAAAGCGTGTGAGAGGTGGTTATAATTCTAGTGGAATTATAGCTGTTCACAGTCCTTATTTGAGTAGAATTAGATAATATATTCTGCACATGCGTCTTGGAGGAGAGCTCCTCGGCAAGTGATGTTAGGTCGACCTTACTTGATGCCGAGTAAGAGAGTAAATTGGGATAGTGAGGCCCATTTTTTGCTTTGTTGATAATCGAGTAGGGGCTCCTCGTCTTCAAAGAAGGCATTGCTCGGCCTTGTTGGATGCCTTGCTCGACATATGATATTAGGCCTCGTCGGCATACAGTTTTGTTGTTCCTTGGTCATTATTCGCTCTGCTATATCTAGGTCGATATATTGGGAATGACGAGAAAGCATGACAAGCAAATGTAGGGAAAGCCCACTCCCTTTGTCGTAATTGAGACTTATATGGATTATAGTTTGGGCCCAATCCATTGGGCCTTGCCCGACTATAATTCACGTTCGTATCTCGGTTTATACTGTTCAAGTCTTTATTTGTAACACAACATATAAGTGATATTATTGAACATCTTGGCTTGTTAGTGCCCCCAGATGTAGTTCAAAAACCTTGACTTGTTAGTGCCCGGCTATGATCCACGTTCATATCTCGATTTATTACTTTTCATATGAATGTTGAATTCATGTTATATTTTCCTTGTATGGTTGATATGGAGCAAGTACTGCTCGTAACCCACCAATTCTCCAACAAATAGTGTACGTGAGATTTTTACATAAATTTAAATTTGATCCATTATATTAATTTATTAAAATGGTAAAAAAAAAAAGTTATTGGTTATAATACTAAAAATTGATTATTAATTCATCAATAAAAACACTATCTATAAGAGCATCTACAATCAAAGGTTTTTGAAAACTATATGAAAAACATTTATCTATTGTGGAATTTTCTTAAAGAGCTCTTTATTTAGTAAGAGTAGATATTTATACAAAGAGCTACCCATGCGATGCACGATTTTTTAAATTTTGTCATTTAAAATATAAAATATTTATTTTAATGGACATTTAAGTGATTTCAATAAAATAAATACTTAAGTTCTTTTATGATCTTATTATACTGAGTTTAAATATGAATTAGAATTTGTTGTTTGAAAGTAAGATGTATTAACTTCTCAAAAAATGAGCAATTATCATGTATTTTTTAACAATAAAGACACGTTCATATAGAATGAATGAGTATTAAAAAATCATATCTAAGAAAAAATATAAAAAAAGTCTTACCGTAAATATAACAACAAAAATGAAATTTTGTTTGTTTCGTAATAAAAGAAAAATATTGGATAAGTTATTTTAACATAAAAATATGATGCCAATAGAAAAAGAGTAGGTCTGCTGAGAAACGCGTTTCTCCATAACTATGGAGAAACGCGTTTTTAATAGCCAGAAGCTATACGTTTGATAACCAGAAGAAAATTTCTGGATATCAGTCTCAAAGGGTTCTGGATATCCAGAAGCTTTGGAACGGATATCCAGAAGCCTTTGGGCGGATATCCAGAAAAAATAGATTTGAAGCCAAATCCAAGGCCAAGATCAGAAATTGCTTATTGAAGATTTCTGGATATCCAGAAACCTTCAAATGTATATCCAGAAACCATCAAATGAATATCCAGAAACATTTTGAAAGTTTCTGGATATTCATTTTGAAGGTTTCTGGATATCCAGAAACCTTCAAATGTATATCCAGAAATCATCAAATGAATATCCAGAAACATTTTGAAAGTTTCTGGATATCATTTTGAAGGTTTCTGGATATCACTTTCATAAGCTTCTGGATATCCTTTCAAAGGGTTATGGATATCCAGAACCTTTGAGACTGATATCCAGAAGTAACCATGGGACAAGGTCATGGCCAATACAAAAAGTTTCTGGATATCCTTTCAAAAGGTTCTGGATACCCGTAACCCGTTTCTCCATAACTTATGGAGAAACGCGTTTCTCCCTAGATTTTACGATAGAAAAATGATTAAATAGGGAGTTTTGAATGTTTGGTGAGGCAAATATGTAGTTTAAACCGGAATATAAGAAGTAGCATTTTCAAATTGAAAAAATAAAAGATTATTCATGAATATTAAAAATGAGAAATTTTATTTTTAAATGTTAAATATTTAATGAACACCACATTAACCTCTAAAATTGATTTTTTTTATAATTGAATATTATTAGGTGTATGTAAATTGGTTAAGTTGAATAATTAAAAGAAAATAGCTGAAATTAATTAATTATTCAATGTGCAATTATATTTATTTGAGCATGTGAATTAGTTAAATTGAATAACTTAAGTAAAGTGAGAGGGAGTATTGGTATGAGAAACAATAATTAATATGGATGTATAAATATTTTAAACTAATTAATTAAAGCCGAGTAATTAATTGAATTAATGAGTGATGATGTCAACATGTGTTTTGGAGGGAATTTTTTTCACCAGAAGCAGCCAAGTGTCCAATGATGACATCAGCGATTATTGTTTTAGTAGAATAGTATAGATATGACATGGTATATTGAAATTATAAAGAAACTTTCAAAAAAAACTCTTATCATTGTGAATATTCATATTATAAATATTTATAAAATAAATAATTTATTATTGAGACCATCAAGTTGGGTCTTCTTCTCCTTTCTTTTTTTCTTTGTCGTATACTCTCTCCCTCTTTCTGCGTGGGTCTTATTTCCTTTCTTCTTCACTATTTCTTCCTTGCAGGTGATTAGTCGTTTAAAGATCAACTAATAAATAATTTATTATTGGTTAAAGATCAACTAATATATATATAATATATATAGTGTCAGGTTGTTTGGGGTTGGACTGTTCCACCCCAAACAATCTTAAAAGATACAATTGAGGATTTCCGATATTGTCTGGATTGGACCCTAGTTTGTTAAACTAAATCTTAATTTGGGCCGCAAGCCACCAGCCCTAAATTTTGTTTATTTTTATTTAATGAATATATAAACTATTTTATTGGATATAGTTAAATACAGGCATCAAAAAATACAGGGAACCAATAAAATTATCAAAATACTCATTTATATAAAAAAAATCATTTCATATTCAAACAACTCTCTCTCTCTCTCTCTCTCTCTCTCTCTCTCTCTCTCTCTCTCTCTCTCTCTCTCTCTCTCTCTCTCTCTCTCTCTCTCTCTCTCTCTCTCTCTCAGTACGTATACACGAAATAAATTTAAGAATATGAAGTCAGGATTACTGTCAAATGCGACGAGGATTGCTAGAATTTTCTCCTCACCTCCAACTAGCACCCGAACAATGGCCATGTCACGAGGATTGACGTTGTCTGCGCCGACCGGAAAATCCGCCGATCCTAAAGTTCACGGCGGCGAGACGGAGGTGAGTGACACATGACACAAGGAATTGATACCCAGAACGGAGAATCTGGTGATTATTCTACCAATCGAAACGATCAGGAACTCACAGTGGCAGATAAAACCTACGTTCCCCCAAATCCACCGAATCCATCATCTTCGAAATTGGAGAATATTCCGGTGAACAAACCAATTGACCCCATGTTTCAACAAAAATGCCGTTGTTCCACTTCAAGTACGGCCCAAATCGAAGACGTGAGGTGCGTAGGATTTGATGGGTCGCCGTGGCCGGAGGACGGGAGGGATATAAAAACTCATCTCGTATGAAATTACACGAGACATCTCGTGTGCATATACACGACATTTATTTCGTGTATATGTACACGAGACATCTCGTGTAGATTCACACGAGATAAGTGAGAACATCTCGTGTATACACACACGAGACGGGCAAGGGCAGGGTTGAAATTTTTTCGTTCCCTGTATTTTTCGTTCCCTGTATTTAGTATTTACCTATTTTATTGAAACAATCATTCTCATATTGTCACTGTACTCATTGGCAAGGGCCAATAAATACTAGTTATACTCACAATACTTACCACACTTATTATTCCTTACTAGATGTTGGCAAACGGTTCCGATTTCGAACAGCCGATTCGAGTTCACGAGATCAATGGAATCAAATCTTAGCCGTGAATTGTCGATTACCGACTCTGGTTTTGGCAATTTTAACACTGAAAGAAATGGAGCGGCTAGGAAGTGCACAGTAGACTGATGTGAGTCCTGATGCTATCGCACCAGCACTAGCACAACAGTGAAACGCAGCGAAATATTAAAACAGAAATGAAATGAACACAGATTTAATACTTATCTACAGCAGTATGCTGTAGACAATAAACTTCTCTTATTAAAAAACACTTTTAAACTTGATTACAAAGAAATAATAAGAGAATAACTAAAATAACCAAAAGAACTCTCTTATAAAAACACTCCTCTCAAGTCTATATTTCTTTAGCCTTTCAGAGTGTATAATTTCGTATATTGTTCTCAGCCTTGGGACTTGTATTTATAACCAAGGACCTCCAAGCTAACGGGTAAGGATAAACTTGGATAATGAACTTCTATCTCTTCAATCTTCATTATCACTTCAAGTCTTCATTTATCCATAAGAGAGCCCTAATTAAATCACCAAAATAATACTAAACAGATAACAATTTTCGGTTAATAGGTTAGTGAATATAAATAAAATATTTACATAATTTAAATAAAAAAAGAAAGTAACAAAACATAATTAAGTCAACCTTTTGACTTGGCTAAGTGTGATGCTATCACACTTTCAATCTCCCCCTGTTTTGTTGCTTTCTGTTCAAAAACAAATCTCAAGCATCATATATATTAACACAATTAAATAAGCTAAACATTATCCAAAACATGATATGAGATGGAGAGCTCGAATGCTCCCCCTAAAAACTAGCTAATAAAAACCATAAGCCACCATGTTCAAACACATGTCCAAAACAAACTAAACCAAACCAAGCAAAAGCAAATCACCATTGTTCCAAAAAAAACAAGAAATTAAAATTGTTTTTGAGACATAAACCATAAACCACATCATAACCCATTCAGTTCATGGGTCTGCTCCACTTCTGATTTGGGTTGGCGTCCATTTCTTCTTGAGTTTCTGCGAGTAATTCCCACCTAAAATCATGACTTACATCTTGAAACACACGGCTTGAACTAGCTCCCCCTTTTTGATCAGAAAGCGCATCCTTTGCAGCCAATAATTTGTTCCTCCTAGCTGAAACTTCCTTGAATTGCACCCTCGTATTCAGCATCCACCTCTCCAAAAACTTGACTTCATCTGTGATTACCTTTAATAGATCCACAGGTGGTGAAGGAGATGCACGTACATCATCAGTAGCATCAACTGGTTCATCTTCATCCACATCTTGGGCATCAATTACTGGATCATCTGGGAATGCTACAGGAAGATCTACAGTCCTTGTGGGACACTCTAACACAGGTTGGATGTTAAAAGGTTCAATCTTATCCACAGACCTATCAGACATGAGAATTTCTACTCCTTGTTTCAAGCACAAACCAGTAATTAAACAAGGGAAAGGAAGGTCCGAGGGAAGCTCTTTCTCTGCAAACTGAACAATACTACCAAAAATAACTTCACCCAAGTTGAACTCAATACCATTGAAAATTCTATAGATTAGGTCAGCATGAGGAACTGTAACAATGTTTTTGTTGGAAGATGGTTTCCAGTTGAAAGTTGAAATTTTGAATAAGAAACCACACAAGGAGGTGAGCATGGTACATTTGAATTGTGTGTGCCATGTGGGGTCAAGTCCATTGGTTATAGATTTGGCAATATCATTTTTTGGTGCCATGGGTGGAAGGATGTGAGGAGAGGGAGAATGGAGGAAAATGTTGATCATAGCAGGAGAGAAAGAAACACTTTGACCACGGACATTCACCCTTTCAAAACTATCGCACTAGGGTCTTGGATTGATTGGACAAGATTAGCATAAAATTCACTAACAAGTGAAGGGTAAAAGAAAGTGGGGTAAGACACAGAGTGTATGAGTCCTTTTTCTTCCAGAAATCTTTTCATACCAACATCCTCAAAAGTTTTGTCAATGACCCTCTCAACCAAAAACCCTTTCTTTCTAAAGAACCCAAACCTTTCCTTAACCGACTTAGACATATATTTCTCAGGAGAGTGGGGGCTTACCTTTCTTGCAGATGGCTTAGTTCTTGGGGAATGCCTAGGCTTAGGCAACCCAGCTTTGGAGGCACTAGACTTTCTTAGGCTTCGTCTTGGTGAGGATGCAGATGTGAGTACATCTTCGCAAAGATCCTTCTTTTCAGTTTCTAATTCCTCTCTCCCAAGCTTATAAGTTTCATCCTCTGCTTCATCATCATCTGACCCAATGTCAGATGCTTGGGCAGAGATAGTCCCAGCAGCTTTGGCCTTTGCTTGTCTCACCTTGCCTTTGCCTTTCTTTAGGTCCAAGAGAGCTTGAAGGGGGATATGCTCAGATTCATCATACTCTTCAACCTCATCAGTCTCAGAGTGTGCCCCAGAGTACCAGTTACCCGGAGATGATTGAGCAGGGGCAACAGGTGAATTGGTAGGAGGTGATGGAGTTGGAGATGTAGTGGTACCTTTGGTAGCATCAGTAGGGGACAGCTGAGGTGTGGAGATCTTACTAGGTGGCAAATCCCCAGGCATCACAATGACATGAGGGAAGATGTCACCTAGGTCTTGAGCTGCAGAATCAACTATCTCATCAGCTTCCTTCAGTTCCTCAAGATCTATTGACTGAGCTTTTCTGGACACAACTTTAAAGGCCTCAGCATCACCCTCATCTGATTCGCTTGAATAAACAGTCAGTCCACCCAAATATTTCCTTCGTTGAGACACAGGCTTACCAGACGAACTACCAGAGCCACTAGCCGTTGTTTTTCCTCTCTTCCTCTTCAAATCAGCAGTGGGATCATACTCCTCATCATCATCTTCAATGAAATCTGGTTCGGCCATATTAGGGCGTACCTTAGGAGTGTAGTCCCCCATGTTGGGAGAAAAACCCCTTTGCCGCAAAGACCAGTTAGGGCCTCTAGCTGACCCCGCCATTGCTCCCACTGACTTCAAATCCCCAGGATTATCAGCATCAATGGCATTGTCTTGAGCACCTGGGAGCGACATAGATACAGGGGAAGCTTCGGTGTCAACGAACAGTTCCACAGCAGCTTCGGTTGGGGCCACCGGAGATGGAGGGGGCGAGCGATTGGCAGTCGGAGAGGAGGGATTGGTCGGAGACGCCATGGACAGAGGAGTAAATAGAACGAGGCTTTGGAATTTCTAAGGGTTTTGAATTTTGTTTTCTTAAGGCCGGTGAGGGTTTAATGAGAAGGGAGAGATGGTATTTATTTGATGTGATAGCACATCATTAACTCCTACTAAGCTTAGGTCACTGTAGAGTCTCAATATTATTTGAACTAAGCTAATCCTAATTCCCTTTGGCCGGTTGTACTACTTGGAGTAAAAGAGTTCTTTAGCAACTTTGGGAATTTAGATGATAAAGATAAAATTTTATTTCTAGATAATGTACATACCATAGATGTATATAAAAAATCCACAGACTTATACTCCCCCTAAACATATGGACATTTTAAAAAAAAAAAATTAGGTAATTTTGTTGAGCATAAAATTCATTTAACAAAAATCAGTTCAAAGTAGAAAAGCATTTGATTGGGATTTTCACCAAGGACCAGGTTGACAGAAAAAATTTTAAAAACTAATGATGCATAATTTACACACATGTGAAGGATAAATCTCAGTATATGTGTGGCATAGTATGTGATTACATCAAGGTACGCATTTCCTCTAAGAAAGTCAATGAATCAGAATCTTGTCTTGCTTGGCCTCTAGAATGCTTCCACATACAATTTTTTTTTTTTTCGTGGAAAAATATATTATGGGTAGCTTTCACTCGTCTTAAACTCATGGATAGCCCTCTTTCGAATGATCTTATCAATTTGACTCAAACTTTCTCTTGAAGTCATTTTGATCCCATTGAAATGACTCCATACCATGAATGGAGTAGCTGTTTCCCAAACATTTTATTTTATTTTTTTTTATTTTTGCACCCACCAAGAGACATCTAGTAAGATAATGTTAGAGTCAACAGTTGTTGACTACTATATAAGAAGGATTCACAATTCAGAGAGGAAACACAACAAAGATGTAATACAAGTGACCACACTGAGAATATCATGCAAATTTTTTTTTTTTTTTATTTTTTTTGTTAGAATTGTAAAATACAGGTGTTAGTTATGATGTGATCACACGGGGGATCACATCATTATATTGCACACAAACTCAGAGATTTCCTTAGAGTGGAAAATCTCTGAAAATCAAGGGCTTTGGTGAAAATGTCAGCCAACTGTTTTTCAGTGCTAATTGATTCCATGCTAATAATTTTTTGCTCAACAAGATCACGAATAAAGTGATGTCTAATGTCAATATGTTTAGTACGTGAGTGTTGAACAGAATTTTTTGATATTTCTATGGCACTTAGATTATCACAAAAACAGTTAGGATTTTACTTTTAAGACCATAATCTTTAATCATCTGATTCATCCAAAGGAGTTGAGAACAACAACTCCCAACAGCCACATATTCTGATTCAGCAGTAGAAAGGGATACACAGTTTTGTTTTCTACTATACCAAGATACTAAGTTGTTTCCAAGATAAAAACAACCTCCAGTTGTGCTTTTCCTATCATCAGTGTTGCCTGCCCAGTCAGAGTCACTGAATCCTACCAGATTCGTATTGGTTTCTCGAGTATAGCTTAGCCCTAAATTGATAGTTCCACCTACATATCTAATGATTCTTTTTACAGCTTTGAGGTGGGATAATTTGGGGCAAGCTTGATATCTAGCACACAAGCACACACTAAACATGATGTCTGGTCGACTTGCTGAAAGGTACAACAAGCTTCCAATCATGCTTCTATATAAGGTGGGGTCAACATCCTCACCATTTTCATCTTTGCACAACTTTTGGGAAGATCCCATAGGGGTTTTAAAGTGAGAGGCATTGTCAAGAGAGAACTTTTTAACCAAGTTTTTGGCATATTTACTTTGAGAGATAAAAATTCCTTCCTTATTTTGTTTTATTTGAAGTCCTAGAAAGTAGGTTAATTCACCAACCATACTCATTTCAAAGGTGGTGGTCATACTTGTGACAAAGTAGTCTAACATATCTTTAGAAGATGATCCAAATACAATGTCATCAACATAAATTTGGGCCACTAAGATTCCTACATTTTCTTTTAAAATAAATAAGGTTTTATCTACCTCACCTCTCTTAAATCCCATTTGTATAAGGTGTTCGCTTAGCCTCCCATACCAAGCTCTAGGGGCTTGTTTTAATCCATATAGGGCCTTTTTAAGCTTATAAACATGATCGTGAAAGTGGGGATCGGTGAAGCCCTTAGGTTGTTCAACATAGGCTTCTTCATTTAGGACACCATTCAAGAAGGCACTCTTAACATCCATTTGATGTAAAGTGATGTCCAAGTAACAAGCAATGGCAAGTAAAAGTCTAATTGATTCTATCCTAGCAACAGGAGCAAAAGTTTCTTCAAAATCTATTCCTTCTACTTGGGTGTAACCTTGTGCTACAAGCCTAGCTTTATTTACGGTAATTTGACCATTTTCATCGGTTTTGTTCTTATAGATCCACTTAGTTCCTATTACATTTCCCCCTATAGGCCTAGGAACTAAAGTCCATACTTCATTTTTCTCAAATTGATTTAGTTCTTCTTGCATGGCAATAATCCAATTATCATCTTTCATGGCTTCTACAACATTCTTTGGTTCAATATTAGAAACAAAACAACATGAACTAACCTTGTTTACTTGAGATTCAACACAGCTTAGCCCAGCCAACTCACGGTAGTTGACCCTAGGCTTTTCCCTTGTGCTAATTTTTTCGTTTACATCACCCACTACTTGAGATATTGGGTGATTCTTTTGCACTCTGCTGGGTATGTCTTTAGTCCTATCCAACTTTTCTTCTTCACATTCAGAATCTTCAGATTCAGCACCAGATTTTGTTTGCTCGGATGTAGGTGATGATGTGCTTGCATCGGTACACTGCATCTGTCTGATCCATTTCTTTGTATCTGCTCGGTTGATTCGAGTTTCTGCATTGTCTCTATACAATCCGAGACATCATCTTCAAGAGATTTTATATTTAGGTCGGCGGTATCATCAAATGTAACATTAATTATTTCCATAACAGTTTTAGTTCTAAGGTTGTAAACCCTATATGCACGACTATTTGTGGAATATCCAAGAAAAACAGCTTTGTCACTCTTGGAATCAAATTTAGATAGATAATCTCTATCATTTAGAACATAGCATATGCACCCAAAGACATGAAAGTACTTGAGAGTAGGTTTTTTACCGAGGAGTATTTCATAAGGGGTCATGGTTGATCCAACCCTAAGATAAACTCGTTTCCTATATGACATGCGGTGTTAAGTGCTTGACCCAAAATCGTTTAGAGATGTTCTTAGAACTAAGCATGACACGGGCCATCTCTCGTAAAGTACGATTTTTCTTTCGCAACTCCATTTTGTTGAGGAGTTTTAGGGGCTGAAAAATCATGGGTGATTCCTTTGGAGTCACAAAACTTTGAGAACAATGTGTTCTCATATTCGGTTCCATGATCGGACTTAATTTTGATAACTTTCTTCCCATACAAGTTTTTCACCTTTTATACCATACTTTAAATACTTCGAGTGCTTCGATTTTTCTTTTAAATAAAGCACCCAAGTATACCTAGAGAAATCATCTACACAAACAAATGAATATTTCTTTTTACCTAAGCTTTCAACCTCAATTGGTCCCATAAGATCGGTATGTATTAATTCTAAAATTTCAAACGTGGAACTTTGATCCACTTTTGGATGAGAAGCTTTGGTTTGCTTCCCCTTACAAGGACCACACACACTAGATTGTTTAAAGTCGAGCTTGGGCAAGTGTTTAACAAAGATCAAACCTAACTAATTCTTCTATTTTTCTATAGCTAGCATGTCCTAATTTTTGATGCCACAGCTCAAGTTCATTTGTTTTGGAGCTAAGGCGGGATAAGTTGTCACCAAATTTGTAACAATTATCCCCGAGACCTTACTCGTGAACAAACATTTATTAGTGTTATCAAACACTTTACATTCATGTTTGTCAAAATTGACATGTAAATTGTCATCACATAGTTGACTTATACTAATCAAATTAGCTTTCGGTCCTTCTACATGATAGACATTTTTCGGCTTGGGCATGTCATTTACACATAAAGTACCTTTTCCAACAATCTTACCTTGTGCTCCTCCCCATAATTTACATTCCCTCCTTTGATAGTGACGTAATCAGTGAGAAATTCGGCATTACTGTCATGTGCCTTGAGCACCCACTATCGAAGTACCATGAGCTAGCAATGCTTTGCTCTTGAGGGAGGTAAACACTACTTTGCATTCCATGTTTTTCTTTTCAACCCATACGAACTGACCAGGTTTTTGGCGATGTGAGTTGTGATGTGATAGCATTCGTTCACTCATCTGAGGAACATCTTTCCCCAGATCACGAATCCTCTTGTAACAGAATGGTCTTATATGACCTGGTAAGAAGCGATAATGACACACAAATCTTTTCTTTTTGGTTGATGATTTTTGTTATAAAAAGTTTTAGGTTTTGAGGAACTACTTTCTCCCTCTCTTAAAAATTCGATTCAAAGCCAAGACCTGTTTTTGAAAACTTGCTCACTTTGAGAATCTCATCAAGAGTTGCCTTTCCAGTATTCTGTTTTTCAAAAGTTTTCTTGGCCTCTGTGAGTTCGGTTTTTGTTTTCTCAAGCTCAATGTCACGTTTAGTGAGCATGACCTCAAGTTTGGCTATAGAATCTTTTTGTTTATCATTTTCAGTGGATACATTTGTCAGTTCATCTTTAACTTTAGATAATTCAGTAGAGAGTTTTTCGATTACCTTTTCAAAGACAACAATTTTTTCAACACGCTTTTCCCAATCGGCATATAGTTCGCATAGGCATCCGGTAGCTCGTTATAGTTTTCATTATCTTCTTCTTCATTTTCGGACTTGTTTCGGTGAAGAGGTATAACGGTTTATAAAAGATTCGAAGATGTGATAGTAGATGTGATAACATCTGAAGCTACATCAGATTGATGTTCATGATTTGGAGGCGAGATTTCCATAATTGCTAAGTTTAGCGATTCATCTTCGTCCTCACTATCACTAAGGGTCGCACTTAGGCTCATCCCCTTTTTCTTCAGAGTATTGGCACATTCATTTGCATAATGCCCAAACCCTTTACAGGCCCTACACTGAACTGTTTCAGATCTATTTTTAGAAAAACTAGTGGGTTTCTTGAAAGAACTCTCATTATCCTCTTTTGATTTATCAAAATTAGTTGGTTTCTTAGAAGGAAATTTGTTGTCTCTTTTATTTTTAAGAAAAGAAGTAAATTTTTTAGCCAAAAGAGCAACATCTTCATTTTCCAAATTTGAAATATCAATTTCATTTGAGATTTCCTCAATTTCTTTTGGAATTGAGGATGCTTTAGAAAGAAGCGAAGCAAGAGCAACACTTTCGGCTTTATGTTGTTCTTTGAATAGAAATGTTCAATTCAAACATGGTTAGCTTACCCACAAGAGTATCTAGAGCCATGGTTGCGGTGTCATTTTGCTTCTTCAATGGCGGCTATTTTAATGTTGAACTTATCGGTGATCCTTAACATTTTGCATACTAGTCTAGCATTTGAAATAGGCTCACCAAGTGAGAGACATTCATTTGAAATTTCTCTTATTCTAGCGAGAATAACTTTTTATGTCCTCGAGACTCATTCATCCTCAAGTTTTCAAACTTGGTCATGAGAATTCTCAACCTAGTGGCTTTGACACTATCATCACCCTCACGGTGAGCTTGCAAAATATCCCGTGCTTTCTTTGCTATATTTTGATTTAAAACAAGTCTAAACATGTGTTCATCCACATGACTTGAAATAGCACCAAGAGCCTTGGAATTGTAGTTTGCACTAGTGACCTCATCTGTGGTCCATTCTTCCTCAGGTTTAATTTTATACACCTTTTCGGAGGTTTCACCATCTTCTTCTTTATTTCTCATTTCAACCTTAGGAGGGGACCATGGAATAATAATGCTAAGCCATGCTCGTTCATCAATTGCTTTGATGAAGAGACGCATCTTAGCTTTCCAGATGGGATAGTTAGTTCCATCTAAAACCGGGGGACGGTATTGACTCAAGTGTCCTTCCATAATGACCACTCTTCCTTGGATCTCACTCAGTAGAGTCGAGTGGAGCTCTGATACCAATTGAAAGAAATGGAGCGGCTAGGAAGTGCACAGTAGACTGATGTGAGTCCTGATGCTATCGCACCAGCACTAGCACAACAGTGAAACGCAGCGGAATATTAAAACAGAAATGAAATGAACACAGATTTAATACTTATCTACAGCAGTATGCTGTAGACAATAAACTTCTCTTATTAAAAAACACTTTTGAACTTGATTACAAAGAAATAATAAGAGAATAACTAAAATAACCAAAAGAACTCTCTTATAAAAACACTCCTCTCAAGTCTATATTTCTTTAGCCTTTCAGAGTGTATAATTCCGTATATTGTTCTCAGCCTTGGGACTTGTATTTATAACCAAGGACCTCCAAGCTAACGGGTAAGGATAAACTTGGATAATGAACTTCTATCTCTTCAATCTTCATTATCACTTCAAGTCTTCATTTATCCATAAGAGAGCCCTAATTAAATCACCAAAATAATACTAAACAGATAACAATTTTCGGTTAATAGGTTAGTGAATATAAATAAAATATTTACATAATTTAATTAAAAAAAGAAAGTAACAAAACATAATTAAGTCAACCTTTTGACTTGGCTAAGTGTGATGCTATCACACTTTCAAACACATTTTGTCAAAAAAAAATTGTCAAAATCTGTTAAAAATGTAACTATTTTGAGTGAAAATAAGGGGAAAATACATATTCCACATAATATTTAAACAAACTAACTAGTTAAAAAAACTAACAAAAAAACGATTAAAAATATATCATGTTATCTTATTTTAAAGAACAAAATAAATAACGATTTGAACCATTGATTTCGATTCATTTGTTCATGTCAGTTTAAAATTACCTGTTCACGGTGTTAAAAAAAGGAGGAACCAAAACTGAACAACTAAATGTCAAATTCGTTCGATTCTAATTTGGTTCTCAATTTGGGCCGTTTCAATATTGGTTTTAGGGGTGTTAGCGGTTCGGTTCAAATTGCGGTTTGAGATTGAACTGAACCAAATTATGTGGGTTTTTTTTGTTTTTAACGATTAATGGTTTAGCTCGATTCCAAAAATTTATAAATCATGCGGTTCGGTTTGGTTTGCGGTCTGACTCCTCCAAACCGAACCGAATCGAACCGAATCATTTCGAGCTGAACCGCCAAATCGAACCACTGAGCTGAACCGCCAAACTAAACCACCGATCTGAACCTCCAAACCGTTGATTCTTAACCGTTGATTATATTTGATTTATTTTCCACCGTTAGATTTTTCAAACCCTAATCTATGTTGGGATAGAGGACCAACCGGTTTAGACTTCGGAGCAAAAGGGAGAAAATCGTCGGAGTTACTGCTGTTCAGGGCGGCCGCGCTGGTGGTGAGGGCGACCGCGCTGGAGGTTCATTCGTGGTGCAGATCTTTCTGGAGGTTAGGGCGACCGCGCTCACATGGAGAGCGGCCGCGCACTTGGACAGAACTTAAGGCTCGGAGAAAATCTTTGTGGGCGATCGCGCTGGGCTTGCTGCGCGACCGCGCTCGTGTCGAGGAGGGATTTTTTTGGGCCCGTTTTTTAGGCCAATTTTTGGTTTCCTTGTCCATCTAGGGTTAGGTTTATATTCCCTAACATATACTTAAGCAATGTGCCGCCCCAAAACTCATTGTAACATTATACAAACACAATATAGTGCAAGATCCTGGCTTGGTAGTGCCCCCAGACGTAGCCAAACATATTGGTGAACTGGGTAAACAATTTTTGTGTTCTTTCGTGCTTTGATTTCTTGTGCTTTGTTTTGTGTGCTATTATTGTTCTTGTATTTTTGCTTGGGCTGTGGAGGGCCATATCCACAACAACTGGTATCAGAGCTTTGATTCGAGATCGGGGTTTAATCGTTAGATTGGTTTATCGAGCGATTGGGTGTTGTCAAGCAATCAAGAATGGGCAAGGACAAACAGGTAGTTGAGAAATTCGATGGGTCTGACTTTGGATTTTGGAGGATGCAGATAGAGGATCTCTTGTATAACAAAGAACTCTATAAGCCTCTAAAGGGTGTCAAACCGGAAGACGAAGAGCAGGAAGATTGGGATCTCACGGATCGGAAGGCCCTAGGGGTGGTCAGATCTACTTTGTCAAAGTGGATTGCGAAGACTACCAATAAGGCAAAAACCACAAAGGAGCTATTGGATTATCTTACTGAGAGATTTGAAACCCCATATGCTGCAAACAAGGTTGATTTGATACGCAAAATGGGTAGTCTCAAGATGCAAGAGGGAGGATCCTTAGCTAAACACATCGATGAGTTTATGGATGTTATAGTCTCATTGATTGCGGTGGAGATCAAGTTCGATGATGAGGTTCACGCGTGCTTGTTGCTAGCGTCTTTATCAGGAAGTTGGAGCGGGACAGTGACAGCGATCAATGCTTCAGCAGGTAAAAAAAAATTGAAGTATGATGATGTTAAAGACTTTCTCTTGGGCGAGGAAAATCGCATGAAGAAGTTGGGGACATCGACTGCTTCGGGATTGGCCTTAGCTACTACTAGCAGGGGAAGGCCGGGTACTAGCAAACAAGGAAGAACTGAATCTAGGGAGAACGTGGTGGGTGGTAAGGGCAAGATCGGGGAGATCAGAGACAAACCAAGGGTTGCAAAGGGATCAGTTCAGTGCTATCACTGCAAGGAGTTGGGACACTACAAGAGGGATTGTCCCAATCGTGGGGGCAAGTCGGTGAATGTGACAGTCGAAGGTGATGATGTACTGGTTCTGAGTGTTAATAGTGCACTAGAATCGTGGGTGCTGGATTCGAGGGCATCATTCCACTCTTGCGGGCATGCAAAAGAGATGGAGAATTATACTTCCGGTGATTTCGGGAAGGTCTATCTGGCGGATGGTGAGCCTTTGGAAATCAAGGGGAAGGGGGATGTCAGAATAGGAGCATCGGACGGGAAGGTCTTACATCTGAACGGGGTCAGGCACATTTCGGGTTTGAAAAAGAACCTATTATCAGTTGGGCAGTTGGACGAAGAATTGTGAGATCGCTCGGGGTAATAAGGAGGGGACATTGTATTTGGCGAATAAAACCAAGGATAGTATCGCAGTGGCATCAGCCAAGGGTGATACTGATTTATGGCATTGTCGATTGGGTCACATGAGTGAGACGGGGATGAAAGTACTTTGTTCAAAGGGACTACTACCGGGTTTGAAGACAGTCAACGTGAGGATCTGCGAAGATTGTGTGTTTGGCAAACAGGGGAGAAATAATTTCTCGAGGACTGGTAGGGCTTTGAGGGAAGCAAAGTTAGAACTGGTCCACACGGACTTGTGGGGACCATCTCCGGTAACTTCTCTGGGTGGTGCGTCATATTACATGACCTTTATTGATGATTCAACAAGGAAGGTCTGGGTCTACTTCTTGAAGGGGAAAGATGAAGCTTTCGAGGTATTCAAAAAGTTGAGGGCCTTGGTGGAGAATCAGACGGGACTTAAGCTTAAGTTCTTAAGATCAGATAATGGTGGGGAGTATGAGCTCGGTGAGTTTAGGGAATATTGTGCAGCGAATGGTATTCGTATGGAGAAGACTCCAAAGCGTACACCACAACTCAACGGGGTTGCAGAGAGGATGAACAGGACATTGAACGAGCGGGCAAGAAGTATGAGATTGAAGTGTGGACTTTCGAAGACGTTCTGGGCATATCCAATTGACACGGCGGCTTTCTTGATCAATAGGAGACCATCGGTACCATTGGGGAATGGAATTCCAGAGGAAGCATGGAGTGGCAAGCAGGTAAATCTGTCCTTTCTTCGCATATTTAGCTGCGTTTCATATGTTCATATTGATTCTGCTGATAGAACTAAGTTAGATGCAAAATCTGTAAAATGTACGTTTATTGGGTATGGCGGGGATGACTTCGGGTATAAGTTTTGGGATGACCAAAACCATAAAATTATTCGTAGTCGAGATGTGGTATTCAATGAACAGGTATTGTACAAGGACAGAAAGGAGGCATCTGATGATACTAGTTCAGAACCGGAGGTTGTAGAGGTGGATATTCCAGACTCGGGTGGAAGCAGAACGGTTCATGATGACCATGGTCAGGAGGTCACTGAAGATGAACCACATACTCCGGAACCGAATATTCCGCTGCGTAGATCCAGCAGGTTGCGTGGATCGCCTGACAGGTATACTCCTTCCAATTACTACTTGTTGTTGACAGATTGTGGGGAACCGGAATGTTATGCGGAGGCTGACGTAGTGCACTTTGTAATAAGTGGAAAGCTGCGATGGATGATGAGATGGACTCATTAAAGGCCAACAAAACTTGGGAGTTGACTAGACTGCCTAAGGGGAAGAAGGCATTGCAGAACAAGTGGGTCTACAGGATTAAGGAGGAAGCAAACGGCAGTAAGCGTTACAAGGAAAGGTTGGTTGTAAAAGGGTTTCAGCAAAAGTATGGTATTGACTACACCGAGGTCTTCACTCCTGTTGTGAAGATGACCACTATCATAATGGTTCTGGGGATAGTAGTGGCAGATAACTTGTTGCTGGAACAGATTGATGTAAAGACGGCTTTTCTTCATGGGGATTTGGAGGAAGAAATTTACATGGTACAGCCAGAGGGTTACTTATCTAAGGGTAGCGAGGAACTTGTTTGCAGATTGACTAAGAGCTTGTATAGCCTTAAACAAGCTCCTAGGCAGTGGTACAGAAAGTTCGATGGATTCATGCATGATATTGACTTTATCAGATGTGAGGCGGATCATTGTTGCTACTTCAAAAACATGGACAATGGGTACATAATCTTGCTGTTATATGTGGATGACATGCTAATAGCGGGCTCTAGCAGTAGAGAGGTAAACAGATTGAAGGCTCAGTTGTCAGAACGGTTCGAGATGAAGGATTTGGGGGAGGCCAGAAAAATCTTGGGCATGCGGACTGACTGGGATAGGGAGTCGGGTAAGTTGGTTCTTTCACAAGCAGAATACGTTGAGAAAGTCTTGGCAAGGTTTTGCATGAAAGAGGCGAAGCCAACAGGGACACCATTGGTTATGCACTTCAAACTATCCGAGAAGGACTCACCTATGGGCAAGGAGGAGCGTGATAAGATGGAGAGGACTCCATATGCTTCGGCAGTGGGGAGTCTAATGTATGCAATGGTGTGTACAAGGCCGGACATTGCACATGCGGTGGGAGTAGTCAGCCGGTTCATGGGCAATCCAGGAAAGCAACATTGGGAAGCGGTTAAATGGATCATGCGTTACTTAAAGGGTACTGCTGGTAAGGCTCTATGTTTCTCAAGTAAGGAGGTCGTGTTAGCGTTTTATGTTGATGCGGATTTGGCATCAAGCGATCTTGACAGGAGGAGAAGTACTACGGGTTATGTTTTCACATTGGGTGGTACGGCAATCTCCTGGGCTTCTAAATTGCAGAAGATCGTGGCTCAGTCGACTGCAGAAGCAGAATATATGACAGTGACAGAAGCGAGTAAAGAGATGGTATGGTTGCAGAACTTCTTGGGTGAACTTGGGAAGACGCGAAGTGGTAACGTTCTCTACAGTGACAGTCAGAGTGCAATACATTTGGCTAGGAATCCGCCGTTTCATTCTAGGATGAAGCACATTGAACTGAGGTTTCACTACATCAGGCATCTCTTGGAAAGGAAGATCTTAAGGCTGGAGAAGATATTGGGATCGGAGAACCCGGCTGACATGTTGACAAAGGTTGTAAACCTTGAGAAATTGAAGTTGTGCAAAGATTCAATTGGGCTTGGAGAATAGAAGAGGAGGATGGCACTACCATGATCGAGGTGAGCACTAGGAGGACACCAAGGATGAGTTAAAGGATGGTTACGGGGCTTGTATATGCGGTTTATCTCTAGGTGGGAGATTGTTGGGATAGAGGACCAACTGGTTTAGACTTCGGAGCAAAAGGGAGAAAATCGTCGGAGTTACTGCCATTCAGGGCGGCCGCGCTGGTGGTGAGGGCGACCGCGCTGGAGGTTCATTCGTGGTGCAGATCTTTCTGGAGGTTAGGGCGATCGCGCTCACATGGAGAGCGGCCGCGCACTTGGACAGAACTTAAGGCTCGGAGGAAATCTTCGTGGGTTACCGCGGTGGGCTTGCTGCGCGACCGCGCTCGTGTCGAGGAGGGATTTTTCTGGGCCCATTTTTTAGGCCAATTTTAGGTTCCCTTGTCCATCTAGGGTTAGGTTTATATTCCCTAACATATACTTAAGCAATGTGCCGCCCCAAAACTCATTGTAAAATTATACAAACACAATATAGTGCAAGATCCTGGCTTGGTAGTGCCCCCAGACGTAGCCAAACATATTGGTGAACTGGGTAAACAATTTCTGTGTTCTTTCGTGCTTTGATTTCTTGTGCTTTGTTTTGTGTGCTATTATTGTTCTTGTGTTTTTGCTTGGGCTGTGGAGGGCCATATCCACAACAATCTAAATACCCTATTTCTTTCCCTTTTCATTTCATTCTAGTTCTGTTCCAACTCCAAACCACTGCGCTTTCTCTCTCTTCGCCATTTCCTTCAACGCCATTTCCAATTTTCCAGTTCCAGTTTCCAACCTCACTCCCTCTTCCTTCGTCCTGACCTCACTCTTTCTCTGACTCACTCCCTTTTCCTTTCTTCCATTAACGGTCTCTCTCTTCCTCCTCTAACCCTAGAGAAAGAAAGAAATAAAGAAAGAAAGAGGTGTGTAAATCTCATAAATCGCAAATTCTGGTCAGGGCACTTCTAGCTTCTCCATTCAGGCCAACGCTTTGCTTCGTAAGAATTTGACTTTCCAGGTACACCTCTCGCTTTCCCTCTGTCTGTCTTTGTGTATTTTTCTTGGTGTTTCTAGTATGTGAATTTCTCCTTTGTTGGAGTATTAAATCTGTTATTGTGGTAACTAGTTAATTTATTTATCTAGATTTTTGCTTAGTATGAAATCAGGAAAATTACTGCTCTATATGCTAATGATAGGCAAAATCTGTTATTGTGGTAAACACAATACTCCCCCCCACCCAAATAATAAATTAGGAAATTAAGCTTTTATAGTCCTAAACTTTCAATAATGTTAGCTCTATATAGTCCTAATTCCAGAAATAGTTGAGAAAGGGAGTGACGATGATATTGGACAGGTTTGTGGTTTGGACCGCGGTCTAGACCGCAGTTCGGATCACGGTTTGAACTGTTTAATGAAATTGTGGTTTGAGACTGAACCAAACCAAGGAAATAGTTGAGAAAGGGAGTGAAGATGATATTGGACAGGTTTGTGGTTTGGACCGCGGTCTAGACCGCAGTTCGGACCACGGTTTGAACTGTTTAATGAAATCGTGGTTTGAGACTGAACCGAACCGAGGTGGTTTGGTTAGCATTTCTTTAGATAGGTCAATTTTTCATTGTTCGATTTGGTTTGGAATTTCTCCAATCCGACTACTAACGGTTTGGTCTCTAAATTTGTTCAAACCGAACCATTTACACCCCTAATTGATTTGCCCATATCTATTTCTTACGCCTCCCACATATCTCATTTTCTATACTCACAACAAGATTTTAATATTATACTTCATATATGTCCATAAATAAATGTCTAAATTTCAGTTTGAGAATGATCACTTTTTAAATAATTTAAGGGCAAATGACAATTTAGGGCCTGAAGTATACGGACGGGAAGTCTTAAAACTGTCAATTTAGGGCCCAAAGTTACTATTTTTATCAATTTAGGGCTTTTTAACGTTTTCCATCAAAAAAATCCGTTAAGTGACCATGTGCTATTCACGTGAGATTCAGTGAGGGCATTTTGGTCATTTCATAGACTTTAGGCCCTAAATTGACAATTGCCCTATAAAATAATAAATTCCTTCCTATTCTTCTTCTACATTTCTCCGGCACACCCCATCCCGCATCCATCCACCGTCGGACCACACTTTCTCACATCATGGTCAGAGCGAAGCTTAGCATGTCCAGATTTGAAGCAGAGGTTGCAGATCTTCCTGTTCCATTATGAACAAGATTTGGGGTTTTGGCATCTATGGCCGCCCTGGATACCATGGTGTGAGAGTGTACTTTCTGCTATGTAAACAAAAATATTACTATGGACCGAAATAATGATTAATTTGCAAATTGTGGGTGGACAGGGCCTTGAGATGCGACAGGAATTAGCTTCAAATGGTGGTGAGCGAATTGTTGTTTCTCAGCCAAATGTTGAGGGTTTGGAAGAGATGCAGGACGAGGAAGATGGGTTAATAATGGATTTTCGTTTTAGGAGTTTGGGGATTAATAATAGATTTTCGTTTCTTTTTAGATCTAAGTTAAATCAAATCTGATGGTGTTTTTAATGGAAGTGGCGGTGGTGGTGATGGTGGTAGTGGTGGTGGTGGTGGTGGTGGAAGCAGTGGCGGGATCAAAAATTATAGGGCAAATGACAATTAAAAATATTTTAATTCTCACTCTTTTTTTTTATTATTTGTGTATTTATGAAATAACACTTACAACATTATTCCATCTTTAAATCTATTACTAGTAATTTTTTTTGTAAATATTTATTTTATTTAATCTATTTTTATTTATATATTTTATAAATTATCCAATCTAAAATAATTAGTAATTTTTTTGAAGCAAAATTATCAGTAATTTAAATTATTAGAAAAAAAAGATAATAGTTAATATATTAAATTATTTTAAATCATATTAACTATTATCTTTATTTTATTTTCAATATTTTAAATTTACTAAATATTTTTTGTAAAAAAAAACTAAATATTTTTATTTATTATTTTATAGGAAAAATGACAATTTAGGGTCTGAAGTCTATGAAAAGACCAAAATGCCCTCACTGAATCTCACGTGAATAGCACATGGTCACTTAACGGTCTTTTTTTACGGAAAATGTCAAAAAGTATAATATTTTATATCTATGATTAGTAATTTTTTTGTAAATATTTATTTATTTATTTATTTTATTTATATATTTTATAAATTATCCAATATAAAATAATTAGTAATTTTTTTGAAGCAAAATAATTAGTACTCCCTCCGTCCCACTTCAATTGAGCCACTTTCATTTTTGAAACGTCCCACTTCAAATGAGGCATTCCATAAATGGAAAGAAGTGAACAGTATTTCGGACATTTATACCCTCATATATGTGTGTGTGTACCAATGCATTGATATACATACATTGATACACATATATGTGTGAGTGTATCAATGAATACACATATATATGTGTGTGTACCAATGCATTGATATATATACATTGATACACATATATGTGTGAGTGTACCAATGAATACACATATATATGTGTGTGTACCAATGCATTGATATACATACATTGATACACATATGTGTGTGTGTGTACCAATGCATGTATAGATACATCATACATGCATCTATGTTTGTATCTATGTGTGTATCTATCTATGTATGCGTTGATACACACACACATCTATCTTTGTGTCTATCTATGTATGCATTGATACACACACACATCTATCTTTGTGTCTATCTATGTATGCATTGTACACATTACAAACACACATATATGTGTATTCATTGATACACACACACATATATGTGCATTCACTAATTTTAATTATTTTATAATTTATCTGGCTTAATTCATTTTGAAAATAAAAATATTTTTAATTATTCATTTTTATTTTTTTTTATTAAATTAATTTAAAATATTTTCAAATAATTAAAAAAAATTGGCCTTGGCCGGCCGTGGCCCACATCGAAAACAAAGGGACTAAATGGGCAGCCTTGGCCGTGGCCTTGGCCTTGGTTCGATCGTGGCCTTGGCCTTGGCCGGGGCCGGCCGTGGCCTTGGCCTTGGTCTATCCCACATCGAAAATAAAGGGACTAAATGGGCAGCCTTGGTCGTGGCCTTGGCTCGGCCGTGGCCTTGGCCTAGGCCGGCCGTGGCCTTGCCTTGGCCTTGGTCACTTATCCCACATTAATAAAAGAAGAAAATTTCAATTGCCTTGCCTTGTATATAATGAGGCCTTGGCCAATGCTCAATGTTATTCATTTGACTGTGGCTTTGCAAGACATGGCCGGCCTTGGCCCATTGGCCGTGGCTAGGGCTGTAAACGAGTCGAGTTCGAACGAGTTTTCTGTGTTCGAGCTCGAGCTCGTTTATTTCTTCTCGAGTTCGAGTTTTTCTCGAGTTCGAGTTCGAGTTCAATCGGTGGTTCGAACTCGAGCTCGATCGAGTTCGAGTTGTTCGCGAGCTACTCGCGAGCTTCTCGAGTCGATCTCGATTTCGAGCTTAAACGATCCGAGTTCGAGTTTGATCTTTTTTGGAAATAAATTTTCGAGCTTAACGAGTTTATTTCGAGTTCGAGCTTAACGAGTTTATTTCGAGTTCGAGCTTAACGAGCTTATTTCGAGTTCGAGCTTAACAGTTAATTTTTTAACAGATTTCGTTAACTTTGTATGTAGTATATTATTATTTTTTTCAATTTTTTTTTCAATTTTTTTTTTGGATAAATAAGACTATTTTAGACCTAAGTTTACTACATACATTTTTTGCAAAATGTTTTATTAAAAAAGTTATGAATTTTGAAAGAAATAAAACTTAACAGTTTTTAAAAAAAAAGTTAACTTTTATTTTTTTTCAATTTTTTTTTGGATAAATAAGACTATTTTAGACTTTTGTTTACTACATACAATTTTTGCAAAAAGTTGTATAAAAAAAGTTATGAATTTTGAAAGAAATAAAACTTAATTTTTTTAAAAGAAATGAAAGTATATAAAAGAAAAAAGGGACGGTACCCTTAAAATTACAAAGAGGGGAACAACCAACCTTACTCTTTTATAAATAAGAGAGGACATTTAGTAGACTAGTAGTAGTAGTGGTAGTAGTAGTAGTGGTGGTAGTGGTAGTAGACTAGAAGTGGTAGTGGTAGTAGTGGTGATAGTGGTAGTAGTGGTGGTAGTGATAGTGGTAGTGGTGGTGGTAGTGGTAGTGGTGGTGGTGGTGGTGGTGGTAGTAGTAGTAGTGGTAGTAGTAGTAGTGGTGGTGGTAGTAGTAGTAGTAGTGGTCGTAGTAGTGGTAGTAGTGGTGGTAGTAGTAGTAGTGGTAGTAGTAGTAGTGGTGGTGATAGTGGTGGTAGTAGTAATAATAGTGGTAGTAGTGGTGGTAATAGCGATAGTAGTGGCAGTAGTGGTGGTGATAGTAATGGTGGTAGTATGGTAGTACTTGTAGTGATAGTAGTGGTGGTGGTAGTGGTGGTAGTAATAATAGTAGTGGTGGTAGTAGTGGTGGTAGTGGTAGTAGTGGTGGTGGTAGTAATGGTGGTAGTATGGTAGTACTAGTAGTGGTAGTAGTGGTGGTGGTAGTGGTGGTGGTAGTAGTAATAGTAGTGGTGGTAGTAGCAGTAGTAGTGGTAGTAGTGGTGGTAGCAGTAGTGGTGGTGGTAGTGATGGTAGTGGTAGTGGTAGTGGTAGTGGTAGTGGTGGTGGTAGTGGTGGTAGTGGTGGTGGTAGTGGTGGTATACGGAGTACACTTTAATTTGTTTAGTTTTGTTCTAACTTTTTTTATATAACTTTTTGAAAAAACTTTCCCAACTAAAAAAAGTCCAAAACAGTTTTCTTTATCCAAAAAAAATATAAAAAATATATATATATGTATATAAAAACAATGTATAAAATAAAAAATCAAGTTACTGACGAGCTTCACGAGTCGAGTTCGAGTTCGAGTTCGAGTTCGAGCTCGAGCTGATAACAAACAATGAAAAATTCGAGCTTTTATCGAGTTTACCGAGTCGAGCTCGAGTCGAGTCGAGTTCGAAACGAGCTTTGTCGAGCTAACGAGTCGAGCCTGTTCGACTCGAAAATTTCACGAGCTAAAATTCTTGTTCGAGCTCGAGCTCGAGCTTCAACTCGAGCTCATTCGAGTCGAGTTTTTTCGAGTCGAGTTCGAGCAACTCGGTTCGCGTAACAGCCCTAGCCGTGGCTTTGAATTTCAATATAATTTTGTGAAAAAATTATTTTAAAATACTAATCCGGTTATAACTGCCGGTTATTTAAACGGTTATAACCGGTTAAATAACCGACGGTTATAGACGATTATAACCGTCGGTCGGCGGTTTTTGAAAAATCTTAACCTTAATCGATCCGGTTAACCGCCGGTTTCGATTAAGGCGGTTACGGTTAAGATGGTTGACGGTTTTGACCAATTATTTGACCGGTTAATAACCTCCAATTAGTCGATTCCGGTTAAATTTTAAACACGTCTAACTTCAGGCCTCAATATAATAACGTTTGTATATTTCAAGCCCTAAATTATCATTTTGTACATAATTTAATTTAATGGCAAAGCCACGTAATAATCTTGTTGTTCACAAATAACATTCATTGAGACAATTTTTTTAAAAAAAAAAATTGGAACTGGACCCACAGCGTATACCATCGTTGACGTTAAGCGACGGCAAATAATCCAACAAAACGCTGCTGGTCCTCTGTTCTATGGTGGCCCCACATTTAATTAATTTGGTCTCCTCCTATTTTTGACTTTTACACCAATCGGGTTTCGTATTCAAACTTATTCACACCAATTACTTTATTTTCTCATCTTCTCAACAGTAGGGCAAAACATAAAATAGACCCTTAGGGGACGTTTGGTTCGGTGGAAAAAAAGTGAAGGAATGGAATTGTCAATGAAATTGAATTCCTTAAGGAATTGGAATGGAAAAAAATTGGTCAACCCCCTCCGTTTGGTTAACACGAAATGGAATGGAATTGTCATTCAATTCCTTGGCAAATCATGTTTGGTTTGAAAATACAAATTATAGGAATGGAATGAAAGCATATAAAATGACCAATTTACCCTTTAAATTTTTTTTTTTTTGGGAGGGGGGTGGGGGTGGGGTGGGAGTGGGGTGGGGGTGGGGGGTGGGGGTGGGGGGTGGGGGTGGGAATAGGGTAGGGTGGGGGAGGGTAGGCGAAAAAAATAAAAAAAAAAAAAAAAAAAATTCGTGGGGGTGGGGGGTGGGGGGTGGGGGGTAGGGTGGGGGAGGAGGGTAGGCGAAAAAAAATAATAAAAAAAAATTCGTGGGGGTGGGGGGGTGGGGGAAAAAAAAATTTCGGGGGGGTGGGGGGGGGCGGGGGGGGGGGGAGGGTAGGCGAGAAAAAAAAAATAAAAAAAAAATTCGTGGGGGGTGGGGGGTGGGGCGTAGGGGATGGGTGGGGCTGGGTAGGGGCTGGGTAGGGGGAAGGAGTGGGTAGGGTTTGGGGGTATTTTGGTCAAATTTTTTTTTTTTTCCATTCCCAAAGGAATTGAACTTTCCATCGATTTTATGAAGGAAAGTTGAATTCCTTCATTTGAAGGAATTCAACTTTCCTTCGAATTTTTTTTTTTTTAAAAAGCTTGAACCAAACGGAGGAAAGGAATGGAAAAGAGGGAGTTTTCCATTCCTTTCCCCCACTTTCCTTCCAACCAAACGCTACCTTAACTTTCTTTTTCCTTTTTCTCCTTTTTCCATCCATTGCCCATAAATGAGCCAAGTCGAAGTTTGAAATTTCGAGCTCGAGTTCATATAAAAGTTATTGAGCTAGAGCTCGAGCCCAGTATGACTGTTTGAGTTCGGATCGAATCGAGTTTCGAGATTTTCGTGATCTGTTCGCGAGCTGTTCGAATTCGAGTATTAACGAGTCTAGCTCGAGCTTGGACTTATTTGTTGAAATAATCTGACATCAAACGAGCTTTATCGAGCACTAATTCGAGTTGTAATCGATTTCGAGCCTAAATTAGCCTAAACAAGTCATTCGCGGATAAAATTCATTCGAGCTTTTTAACGAGATTAACGAGCCGAGCTCAAACGAGTCGATCTCGGTCAGAGCTCGTCGAACATACGAGTCAAATGCGAGCCGGCTTGAAAAAAAATGAGCTTAAAAGTCGATCCAAGTTCAAGCTCAAGTTCAAGTTCACCTCGAGTCCACTCCAACTCGAGCTTTTACAAGCCGAGCTCAAGCCGGCTCATTTCGTGTAACAGTCCTAATCCCAAAAAAGATAATGGAAGAGATTAAACCAAAACGCTCATCGACATGCTTTTATCATTGGGTTATGCCTTTGAATCTGCCTGCAATGACCCCAATTTTTTTTAAACCAATGCATAATTTTACTTAGAAAGTAAACCCATAATTTCAAGCAATCTTTTGGTCAACCTTCAAAAACACGATTTCCACTAATGCATCATCATTTTTGACCAACTCTTTTTCCAATTTTAACCCCTCTACTTTAATTAATACCCGAAAAGAAAAAGTCATCGCACTTGTACTACAAAAGCGAAAAATATGGAGTACATAAATAATTCAAAATACCCAATATACCCCTAACGCCACTTTCCTTTCTTTAATATACCACCAAAAAGTTACACCACCGTAGCACCACCGCCGGAAAATATTTTTACAAACAAAAACTAGAAACTAATGGAACCTCAATTTATCTCCTTCGAGATATAAATTGGGTTCTCAAATAATTAAGAAGATTCTAGAATGAGTGGTGAAGGTTCTGGAACAGTGAGGTTATGGTTGTGTTCTCCTTCGTAGGTCACAATTAGCATAGTCGGGTCATCTAAAGCTCGCTCCACATGCTTTCGGGCAGGGCAACCTCTCACGCTACTGCATTTGTAGTATCCCCTGCAAATGTAAAACTGGTTCAGCCTTGAGAACGAGTTGGTACCGAGTCAACTCAGCCATGGATTATGGTTTATGGATTATGGAATGGAATTTACCTTGGATGTGGAGATCCTTTAATGGGTTTCTGTCCGTACTTCCGCCATGAATAATCATCTGGTGGAATGTCTGATAGCTTCATGCTTATTGCCTTTACCCGTATTACCTTCTTCACTCTCAGCTTTCTGTACAGAAATTGTTGTGTTAGATATTGTAATTGATTGGAAAACAGAGGGGAAGGGGGGGGGGAAGGAACTGGGTTTATTGATTTTACTTTCTCTTAGAACAGTGGCACCGGCCGGAGGAAGAGCCGCTGCACTTGCCGGAGGCGCCGTTTTCGGATGAGCAACACTTTCGTTTTAAACAGGAAGAGAGTGGCGGTTTCCCACCGGAAGAAGCCTGTGAGAGATTTGACATCTGAAACGCCGAAGACGACGCCGGCTGCTTGCTATCGGTGTCGCCTGTTAAAGACGATATAAACGAGCTAGCCCTCGAAACTGCCGGCGAGTACGAAAAGCTGATTGTCTTCGGCATAGAATTCATCCTCGAAAACGCCGCCGGACTGTCGTCAACAACAACCCTCTGAACATACGGAATCTGTTGAATTGGGGTTGGACAATACACCCGAGTATCACCCAAATTCTCTTCACTGGTAGCCGGCGGCGGTTTCACTTGCTGATGATTCGAAACAGGGGCTCGCCGAAAACGGGCATGACCCGTCATTTCTCTCCCGGGTTTACCCAGTAAAGAAATAACCCGCTTGAACTTGTTAACGGCGACATCAGCAATAGCATTACAGTCCGTCTCCATGTCCACCATTGAAGATGAATTTGAGGAAGATGAAAATTGACCCTGTTGTTGTTGAAATTGCGATTGAGATTGAGATTGGGAAAGCAATTTGATGAACTTGTTAACGCTTTCTAGGCCGGAAGCAGCTTCTTGAACAGCGCTATTCTCCAAAAGGGATGAAGAATTTCTATAACCCATGATTAGATCTACAGCCATTACTGAAAACAGAGCATAACAACAGTGAGATTGATGGGATAATTTTTCTTTATTGATGAAATCGGAAAGCACGAGAAAAGACTAAAGGGGGAGAGAGAGGGAGACATTGAAGGGGAGATAAAGGGATTCCATTAGGTGGGGTAAATTAAAGAGAAAGAAAGCAGGGAGGGAGTGGGTGGTGAGTGACGGACTTGTCGCTTTATCGTCTGCCTCGTCAAACTTAGGTATGAAATGCGGATCCTACTGCAGCATAGACCATCTTTTCGTTTTCCTCTCTATTCGTCTCTTTATTTGACTTTTGTTTTCCATTAATACTCACCCGTCTCGATCGAAGTGTCTCAAAATAAATGATATTGACCCAAAAATTAAGGAAAGTGATGTAAGAAAGAAAAAAAAGTTAAATGTTGTGAGTATAAAAAATTAAATAGGAGAGAGAATGAGTGGGAGAAATAGTTAGTAGAGAGAATGTTGTAAGTGTAAAAATAAAATAGGAGAGAGAATGAGTGGGGTAGGAAGGATATAAAAATAATAAAAACTTTCCTTTTTGAGATCGAGACATTTTAAATGGGACGCCCAAAAAGAAAAATTGAGACACTTCGATCGAAACAGAGGGAGTAGTATTTTTTTATTTTTATTTTTTCTCATGACTTACAAATTTTTAATTTGGATGTCCATTTAAAAAAACACACCGTCAAAATAAAAACATTTTAACAATTTTCTTATTTATGAAACTTACTTGTCATATTGACAATAACTATTCACTTACTATCATTTATCCTACTTTTTCTCTGCTATCTCACTTTTTATACTTATAATAATTACTTTCCTATACACTTTTTTTAATTTTCATATCCCATTTTTTATCTAATACTCCCTCCGTCCCAGATCAAGGGTTCATCTTTCCTTTTTGGTCCGTCCCAGACCAAGAGTTCATTTCCTTAAATGGAAAGTTTTTCATATATTTATACCCTTATCATCTCCATATATTTACAAAAAAACCATTCATTATATCCTTATAAAATTAACATATTTACAAAAAAAACAATCATTAACTTACTATTCCTCCCACTCATTCTCTCTCCTATTAAATATTTTTAACTTTTACATTCTCTCTCCTATTCCCTACCACACATTTAATTTTTACATTCTCTCTCCTCTAATTTACTACCCACTTCAAAATAATTTCTTAAAAAGCGTGAAATACACCACATACACCCTTGGTCTGGGACGGAGGGAGTATCTCACTTTTTCATACTTGTAACAATTACTCCCTCCGTCCCGGCCGAAAAGGCACAAATTTCCTTTTTGGGTGTCCCATTTAAAAAGGCACAGTCCCAAAAAGGAAAGTTTTTATTACTATTCAACACACTCATTCTCTCTCCTACTTTACTTTTACACTCACAACATTCTCTCTCCTAACTATTCCTCCCACTCATTCTCTCTCCTATTTAATTTTTCATACTCACAACATTTAAACTTTTTCTCTTTCCTACATCACTTTCCTTAATTTGCGTGCGAGGTTGATTTTGTGCCTTTTGGGCTGGGACGGAGGGAGTACTTCATTATATACTTTTCTTAACTGTCATGCAAGATTACTTTTGTTCTTTTTGAATGAGACGCATGGAGTAATGGAAATGCTAGTTGATTTTTTTTTTTAATTCATATTTATGTTTGAGTAACATATTAACTATAAAGCCCTTATTATCATGATAAAATTTCATTTTCAAGATTTAGTAACAAAATAGCGATTCGAAATGAAATCAAATCTCAGAATTGAAAATTAGTTATTGTTCATAGGCGAAGGTGGATCATAGCTGTTTTCAAAAAAAAAATTAATTTTGTTATTACCGATTAAAGCAGTCACAAACGCGGTAAAAAAAACACGCCACACAAACGCAAAACAAACAGACGGTAGAGAAACAGACAAGGAGAAACGGGATTCGAAGGTCGAATGCGACAATCATGGTGAGCTCAAGTAGATAGGTGTTTCGCCTCTCTCGCCTTCACCCATCTCGCTCTCTCTCTCTCTATCTCTTGATTTATTCTTCTCAATTTCTTCCTCATCTACACTATTTAGGGTTTCCCTTTAACAAAAAATTTGTTGTTATTGAGCAACAAACACCAATGTAATTCAATTATCGACTTCAATTCTCTTATTTGGTTGTAGACTACTTAATTTAAGTGATTTTAGAGTGATTTGGGGATGTAAGATTCATTTTTCATTCTTAAATTAATACACTTACTTTTAGGGTTTTATTTGAGATATTTTATTATACTTCAATTCTTGGTATTTGATCTTGTTATTATATGGTCAAATCAGTTTATTGGTAATTTAAAGGATCAAATACCCCTCAAAGTAAATCTTACATTTTTACTATCACTATCTATATTACTCCTTGTTATTCTTTTGTTTTTTTCATTTTATAGTTTTTTTTTTAGATTGTATTTCATTGTTTGTGGTTGAAACTACGGTACACAATTTATTAATTAATGTATTGTAGTTATTTGCTTACTTTGTCATTCTTATTATGATAATAAATAGCAATCGAGACTATGAAAAGATATTTCAAAGTGATGAAATGTGAAGAACCATCACAATCATTTGCTCAAGCATATGACAATATTCAAGTTGAATCAATTTTTTGTCATAATGTCAAAGCTAGACGAGTATCTGCGAGTGTTCAAGTGAATCATGTATTGAAGGATATAAATGAGCTTCTTATCGACCTAGATTTACGCCTTCGTATCAACTCATATGATGTTAATATAAGAGAACAAGTTCAAAGAGCATACCTATAATATAAAAGGGTCCTTGTCAACCGAAAAGAAATGCTATTGATTTTTCATGAAAATATTATGATGTGAATACAAGGCATAAATTTATTCCTTATTGGTTTAATGACTTCCCTTCCCTACATTGTGAGCACCCCAACCCGGGACCTAACACGTGTCCCGAGCTAAGGGAGCTCAAACTAAGAAAATCCATTTAAATTTTTAAACATTTGTTTGCCTTTAAAAGAAAACCACTTTTCAAACTTCCAAATAAAAATCAATTGATAATATCCCTACTTAAAGGGAATCCAACTACAACTTTAATAACCGAAATCTAACCAATTACATTGGAAACCTTAATTAACCTTGTTTAACAAAGGAGTTTTCCATACAAATTACAAAAGAAGAATACTTAATAAATACTCCTAACAACCGACTCCTATACTTAACTTGTCAAGCCCCAAAAGCAAAAGTCCACAATGAAATCCCCGGCCTCACAGGTTCGGGTCACCTGTCTCGGAATCTAAAACAGTAAAGGGAGAGGGGTGAGAATAAATCTCAATGAGCTATTATGATATGCAGCAAGATGCCAAACAAAGTGCAACACATAGCATGGTAGCACATAACACATTATGAAAACGGTAAACACCTTTCGTTACCTCATTTTACCTTTCCCGTGCTGAAGCAATAAGTCGTACAACGTGGGAGTAAAACTCCACTCTTTGGTGAATTGCCTCCGGCACATTCACCTCTTATAGGACTTCATACCCCAGAGATCCATATAAGAAAGGCTACCTATATTAGAGTATCCAACAATAATATCGTCCCTCCTTACAACAATCGCAACAGTGCAGTAAAGCCTTTTGGGTCAATACGATCGTTAGCACGGCCCACTCCGTGGCCACAGTGGGGAAGGGTCACCGGTATGACGAACCTTCAATCACTTATTGAACAAATCAATAATTGATTGAAATCCATCATACCCACCCGAACATAAACACGCTCAAGCACATAATAGATACTTGAGATAATCCACAAAACGGGATAACAATATAATAACATGGTAATGTATACTCATGCTAAACAGAACCATAGTACAACAATTCATGTAATACACAATGCATAATATCATCAATGCATATGAACTCAATTAAGGTAACAATATAACCACATAATCCACACCGGGATACAATACAATCATGTACCAATTAATCCACACCGGGATACAACACAACAACTTGCCAAATAATCCATACTTAGGTTATTAAGGTATACACCAAATTCAATGATTCCACAAATTGGGATAATAATGCCACAAGGAGATACATGCTCATCTTCCATTAACGAAATAGTGAAACTTACGGTTTCTACGCTATTTCTAACTAATCACCAAGGATAGGGGAACAAGTAAAGTCACCAAGTACCATAAACCAAACCTACGAAATCATTACTTAACCTTGAATGATCTTAATGAAAGTGCAAGACCTACTTCCCAAGTTTGGACCACTTTCCGAACGATATTTAACTACTCCCACAATTCCATTCCGACCAAATAAGACGTCATGGCCAAGCCAAAGTATCCTACTCTAACTCAGGTTAAAGAGGATCAATTCGTATCCGGGTTGATTAGGTTCTACTAATTTATTTTGGGTGGGAGTCACCATTTCTAAGAGGTCAAACAACTTACTAAACAATTCTTATTTAATTTGAAAAAGTTTGGTTCGGGGTCTTGGGCGACCGCCACTAACCAGTGCGACCGCCCAAGTGGACTTCCTAGGAATTTGAGGTTTTACGCCATCTTGGGCGACCGCCCTAACCTACTTGGGCGACCGCCCAAGTGTCCTTCCAAGGCAACCATGATTACGTGGCTATGGGCGACCGCCTAACCTGCTTGGGCGACCGCCCGAGCCTCCACCGACCCAATGCGAGATTTTTACCCCCTTTAAGCCTAGGTTTCAAATCCTTCTAACTAAGCTTAGTTCAAGAACACCAAATGATACTTCAATCTTATCAAGTCCCAACAAACATGTAAACTCCAAAACCAATTAACCCTAGATTATTTACCACTACCATTTCTACCCATTTCACCATTTCAAATGAATTCTAACTTTCCAAATCAAATTCCACCCATTCCTTTAAATCTAAATCAACTCCCATAAACCATAACATCTTTGTTTTTAAGTCATTAACCCATTTCCCAACTCCAAGAAGACTTCCAAAACATATAACAACAACAACAACAACCACATAGTTCATGAACATTAAAGAAGGGAAAGTCATAATAACTCACTTGGATTTTATAAGGAAAGATTGATCTTTCTAACTTGATGGCTTCCTCTAGGTGATCCAACTTCAATGGTGCTCTTAGACTTGATTTTTGGTGAAGAAAAGTCTTGGACTCAAGCTTGGAAGAAGGGAGCTTCCATGGAACTTCTCTAAGGCTTTCTCTAGGAAGGAGGAAGTATGAGGAATGAGGGAGAAGGGGGAAAGGGAGTAAGAGGAGGATAATGGAGAGGGGGGGCCGGTTTAAGGAGGGAGTATGGGGAGGGCACTTGGAGACCTAGGAAGAGTATAAGTATTTGGCCCCTCCCCCCTTCAAATAAAGAAAGCCCCACCAAAAATTAAAATAACCATTTATAAATCAAAGCCTTCCCATTTTAAAATAAATTGACTCCTTTAATAATTAAAGACTTCCCACATTTAATTTAAACCCTCATTTCTAATTCCTTATTCCACACATTTTAACTTCATCCTACACATTATTTATTTTCTATTTTTATTTTCCTTTAAGATGCTTTATGTACTTTCTCTAGCAATCCTAAGGCTCTAGAAATCATTCCAACCCTCTCATCATAAAATAAGAAATTAAGACATAATTGATCACATAAAGATAACATGAATATTAAAAGCACCTAACATACTATTTAAAATTAGTGCCTAGGGTTGGGGTCGTTACATACATTGCTCGAGTATAGCATAGCGAAGGATGCAACATATTGTTTCTGTTGTTATCTTTTCAAACCTAAGCAAGAAGAACACGGGGGTAATCTTTTGTTGGCAGGCGATTATCTAATTGAAAAGATTAATCAAGATTGGGTGTTTATGTTGGTGATCATAATAGTGTTCACGACAAATGTGTCCAAGCCTGTGATGATCTGCGTAATCATAAACAACACATCGAAATTACGTTTTGCCACCAAGATGATGAAGCAAAAAATAATGTATGATATCAAGTTGAAAGCCTCTATTGATTGTGTTTGATTTCTCTTGCGCCAAGGATTGACTTTTCGTGGCCACGATGAATCGGGGAAGTCTCTAAAAAAAGGGAATTTTCTTGAGATACTCACTTTACTTGCAAACCACCATGAGGAAACTAATAAAGCTACTTTAAATTCTCCTGGAAATCGAAAGTTGGTATACCACAAACTTCAAAAGAATATTATTAATGGCTTCTCTTTCTCGACTACTCAAATTATTCACAAAAATCTCGAAAGTGAGTTATTCTCTATTCTAGTTGACGAGTCTCGTAATATATAAGTCAAAGAAAAAATGGCCCTTGAATTGAGATATGTGGATGAAAAGGGGTGTGTAGTTGAGTGTTTTCTTGGTTTAGTTCATGTAAATAATATTACTTCATTGTCCTTGAAGATTGCAATCAAATATTTTCTCATGAAACATGTGCTTAGTTTGTCAATATGTGTGGGCAAGCTATATGTCAGGGGATTTTCACGGCTTGAAAAGTCTCATTATGGCACACAATGAATCAATAGTTTCGCTCATCAACCAGTTGACTCTTGTAGACGTGGCGAAAAAACATAAGGATGTGTTCTCTTTCTTTAGTCATCTTTTTAGTGGAGTTTCTTCCAATTGTAGTGATATGCTTCGAACTATTCAAATGCAAATGCTTGCTCATGTAATTATTGATGGTGAATTGAAGACAGTGCGTGGTTTGACTCAGGAAAAGACCATTAAACGGTCTGGCGATACTCGTTGGAGATCACAATTTGGGTCAATTATTAGTTTTTATACTTTATTTTCATCGGTGGTACGCTTTCTTGATATCATGGCGGAGGCTCCCACACGTTCAGATATTATAGGGGATGTCAATATTCTTATTGATGTCATACATCATTTTGAGTTTGTTTTCCTTTTGTACTCTATGAAATCCATTTCGGAGATCACACATGATATGTCACAAGCCTTACATAGGAAAGATCAAGACATTGTGAATGTTATGACTCTTGTTAGTATTTTCAAGCAACGGTTGTAAGACATGAGAGAAGGTGGTTGTGAGACGTTAATGAATGAAGTACACATTTATTGGAAAGCATAATTTGATCATTCCAATTATGCATGATACATTTGTAGCTTGAGTGAGACCGAGGCCCAATGGAGAAATGTGCACAAATCTTAACTGTTATAAGGTTGATTTGTTTTATAATTTGATAGGTTCGTAAGTTCAATAGCTATATAACCGCTTTGATAAGAAAAATACGGAGTTGTTTATAAACATGACTTTTCTTGATCTGATAAACTTATTCTCCACATTTAACAAGACAAGACTAATCCAAATAACAAAGTGTTATCTGACTGATTTTTCAGTGATGGTCATCATTGTGCTTAAAAACCAACTTGAGAATTATACTTATGAATTGGTTTATTTACTAATAAAGTTGACATTAACTTTGCCTGTTGGAACTGCCACGGTGAAAATAATATTTTCTGCAATGAAGCTTTTCAATAGTAGTCTTCGAAATAAAATGGACGATGACTGTATGAACAATTTCATGGTAACGTACATAGAAAAAGAAACATTTGATACCACAAGAAATGAAGTTATAATTCAACAGATTATTATGCTTATGAAAAATCGAAAACTTTCATCTTAGGATTAAAATGTAGTTTAAATACATTGCGTATATATGATTGCAACATTGATGCCTTTTTATAAATAGTTTTATGAGTGCTTCTTTTACTTTTGTATATCATATCCGTGTAAGTTAAGCACTCACAATGTAATATTTATTTTTGAAGATCAAAATTGAAAATATCGGAGTATATTTTTAATGCAAAATAGACTATAGATCATTTAACCCCACATAAATAAAGCGACTGGTCAAAGAGATATGGTTTTAAAAAAAGGGATTGGACTGAAATTAATCACTTTAGTAAACTGATTTTTAGGTATACTCCCTTCTACTCGAAATGATGTTTTCATTTTTTATATTACGAAAGTAAAGTAATTAGAGTAATAAATTCATGTTAATTTTATTATTATAAGAAAAATCTAAAATTTATTATTGATACACACATTATAAATATTATTAATAATATTTTTTAGATGTTCATTATGATAATTATATAAATCTAAAATTATAACTCAAAATATATTTATGTTAAAAATATAATAATAATGGGAAGATCATTTCCAGACGGAGAGATACTTTTTTTTTTGATACCCAGGTTTTCAGCTTCGCTGAATTATGTCCTGGATCACCAACCATCGATCCCTCAGTAACTAATGGAGATAAATCGTGAAATATATTCGAAATAGTCAGGATATGGCAGCACCAAACGGAAAGATACTTGTGATTAGGTTAAACAATCTAGAAAGAAAAGGTCTTTACTTTAGATTATAAAATGGTAAAATCAAATCAATGTTCCAACGCTTTAGTGTTGAAAGCAATGCTTTAACGCAACACCGGCATTGATTACGTTTTGACAATTTGATCCTTTTTCAATTATTATCATTAAGTACACTTTTCAATGTTAATTGCAAAATTAACATTGAAAAAAATAACGTTAATTTCTTTTGTTGTCATGGGGCCCACATGAACGGTAATGAAGCCATATTTTTTTTAATTAAGTGATCAATAATTGTTTAGAAAAAAATTATACGTATTATAGAGAAATTTGAATAAAAAATGGTCAAAATAATATCATAATGTAATTTTTACCAAAAAAATAAAATGACATGAATTAAATAAATAAATTTGAGTAAATATGGTCAAAAGGTATAAATTAAGATATTCTCATACATTACTTTTTGATTTCAAATTTAATAATTTATTAAATAATACTCCCTCCGTCCCATAAAACTTTACTCCTTTACTGTTGAGAACGAAAAATAAGAAATAATGTTATTAAAGTAGGTGTTGTGAGTGGGAGGAGAGAGAATGAGTGGAGAGAATAGTAAATTTGAAAAGTGTTGTGAGTATGACAAGTGGGTCCCATGAATAAAGAAGTATTAAAAAATTTCCTTTTTAGGAAAGTGGGACTTTAAAGTGGGACGCCCAAAATAGTAAAATGGGTAATGTTTTATGGGACAGAGGGAGTATTATATATGAGATCCATTTTGAAGTAAGAATTTAAAAAGTCTATGGTAAAATAGAAATGTATTTTCTCCGTCTTTAATTTGTCTTTAAATAAATAAATAAATGTTCAAATTTTATTATGAGAAATATTTACTTTAAGATTAAACTTAAGCATTATTAGTTATAAAAGTATATAAAAACTCTTAGTAATATTATCATATTACATTGTAGATCTAAATGTGAATTAAAATGTGTTTGTGTTATTAACTTTTCCAAATTTTAAATATTTAAGTTTTTAATTATTTTAGAAACTTTGAACATTTATTTAAAGACAAAAAATAAGTACTCTCTTTGTCCCACCAGTGGTGGGCCATCACAAACTACACACTTCTTTTATTGTGTTTCATTGCAAACTACACACTTTCTAAAATATATATTTTACTGTAAAAAAAAAAGAATTCTTCATTTTTTTGTAAATAGTAACTGAAAAGATTGTAGTATAACAGAGGGAGTAAGTCTTAATTAAAATACCTACTCCCTCTGTCCCATAAAATCTTACCCATTTTGCTATTTTGGGCGTCTCTCTTTAAAGTCACAATTTCCTAAAAAGGAAACTTTTTAATACTTCTTTATTCATGAGACCCACTTGTCATACTCACAACAACTATCCACTAACTACTCTATTTTCTATCTCACTTTCTCTCTCCTACCCACTCACAAGTTACAACTCCTATTTTAATAACATTATATATATTCACTCATTATTTTCCGTTCTCAACAGTAAATGGATAAGCTAATGTGTGACGAAGAGAGTATGTCTTAACTCCCCTGCATGCATTGGAGATGCCATAAGAGCGCCAACAATGGTGACAAAGTTGCCTGGGCTTGGCTAAGGTGGACGGCTGACAGCCAATATTGGTGACTTTCTATTCAGACTTGGATGACCAGGTCGAGAAAATGGGCCGAGGTAAGACTCTTGGTCATGAAAAAAGAGGGTTTCATAGCCAACCATATTATGCCATGAGTCAAAATATTAATATTATTAATATTAATATGAATATAAATATAAATATAAATATAAATATAAATATATTAATATTATTATTAATATTAATATATAAATATTATTATTATTATTATTATTATTATTATTATTATTATTATTATTATTAATATTAATATAATATTATTATTGATGCTGCAGGAATTGTGCTTATCAATCTTCCTCCACGTGGCAGGACTGATCACCTGGCTCCTTGACCTGAAATCAGAACCCACGACTAGCCGGATGTGTCTCCGGCGAAGACGCTCGGGCGTGAGAGTAAGATAACAGTGTATTATAGCTCAAAATGTATTGAATAATGAATTCAGAATACAAAATGGCAGTTACCTTTTACCGTTTGGTAGTGATGAAGTATTTATAGACAAAAGTGGTGTGTTTTTGGGGAGGCGACATGTGCTCCGAGATTGTAGCGGCAGTTACTTGATTGTGGGAACGTGTCTATAACGGCCCCTGATTTGTAGGGATGTGGTTATGAGAATTGTTCAACCAAATACGCCGGCAAGTGTTAGGTCGTCACTTGTTGATTTAGGTCGAGGTCGCCACTCGTGGAATGGTCGACCTGACTGTCGGGTAGAGCATGGTTCGTACCCGAATTGTGATATGGATCATGAGGTCGGACTAAGTTGGGTCGGGACCTGATAGGTCGGACCATGGGCTTAGTCGACTGATACAAGAGATGGGCTTTGGGCCTTGTTCTGATTGGGTCAGCCTCATTGAGAATGTCATGGTCAAGGCTGCTTGTGATTGGGCTTTGCTTGCTTAGCTCATCTTGACACTTTTGGTATGTTCAGTGGCCCCCAACTTTCGAGTGGACTTTGTCGACTTGGAAGTTAAGAAGATTTTTGATGAGAACTATTTTACTCGCAGGTCGATACTCGTTCTGAGGTATAGTCGACTTTTGATGACGTGGCACCATCCTGGTCGTTGATGATGAACGGTCACAGATGAAGGAGCGCCGTTTTGGCCGTCATGATTACACTTTTGACGTTTGAGAGTCCGCCTAGGAAACTGTTTCCGCCATTAATTAGGAAAATTAATTTTGAATTTCCCTTTGCCCTTTCCAATTCAGGGAACTATAAAATCAAGAATCCTTCCCCATTTACAACTTTTGCCTTCCCTGAACTCTGTGCGTGATTCCGGCGGTGATAAAGGACATTGATTCTTGCTATAAATTGGTGTTTTTGCCCTCAATTGTTCCGTTTTTCTCCGCTGCTAAAGGTATTCTCCTTATTCTTTAGAATTAGGGCTTTAATTTCTGCAATTTCCTTGATTTCGCCATGGCTAGGACCTTTAGTTGTGAGGCCGGAGCTGGGTATGGTTACTGTATTGTCAATCGTAGAGTCTACAAATATTTGAGTGGAGAGTGGAGGGAGATAACGGTAGAGGAGTGCTCTTCAATTTTGACACATTGGGGCTGCGTTTCAATGAGCTAGGTTTGCACTGTGGGGGATGAACTAGGTGTCTTAGGAACGGATGACCCAAGGGTTGTGCCTTTTCACCTTTTTCATGAGCTTCTCGATCATATAGCTTTGTTTTATGTCAAAGATGTCATTAAGCCTTCCTTTATTAGAAATAGGATAGGATTTCCTGGGAATCTAGGTCGCCCCTTAGTACGTCTACTAGAGCTCCTGAGACTTCATGTAGAACTGATTCCCTGTTTCCCCCTCTTTCTTGTACAGATATGGAGACCCAAGGTGAAGCTCATGCATCGACCTCGTCAAGCCCACACATCGTGGATGCTTTCGAGACCTTTGTGGTGCCGGGCGGGAATGAACGGGGTTACGTTCCTCCAAAGGCACTTAGGGAAGCAAAATTTTCCATCTCGTTTGAGTATGATACATGAATTTTGCGAGGTTGATAGGAAAGAATTCGATGTCACCTTGTATAGCGAAATGATTACTTCAATCGGCTTGAGGATACGGACGAGGAGGATCCCACAAGGGTGGCTTTCTATTATGGCCAATTTGAAGTGGTTTAAGATTACCCTGGACCCCTTTATAAATGAGTTCTTAGAATGCACAAATGCCTTGCCACTTCAACTAGGGGCCAACACTGCAGTGGTACCTTGGTTTGTTTCATTATGGTTTGTAGATTTTTAGGATACGAGCCTTGTATGAGGGTGTTCAAGGAGTTTTTCAACATTAAGTTCGACAAAGATAGGGGATAAGTACTCCCTCCAAGCCAAAGATTCCCAAACTGTTCGCCAATCTCCCTGGTAAGGCCAGCGGATGGAACTCCTACGTAGTTGCAGTGGAAAGTAGAAGGGGATGGGAATTTCCCTTGCCTTGTGCTGATACAACAGGTGTGAGCGAGGAGAATTATTGGGATCCCTATTGGCACGATGATCTGCGTAGAAAGTTGATGGAGTTTACCAAAAAGGGGCCTATTAGTTGGCATGCCACAGGGACCAACAAGAATAACTTTATCCGTCTTTGGATTGATGGTCGGGAGTGGGGAGGTTGTACCCATGGTTCCAGTAGTTAGATGCCAAAGATATCCAGATTGGGTCACCCATGAGGGAGCTCGACTCAGATTCAAGAAAGAATGCCATTATTGTAAGAAAGGTGTTGATCACTGTAAAGAAAAGGTGGAACACTTCGGGGGTAAGAACTCGACCATTCCATGTCCCTTGACACCTCCTGTCTTTGTTGATAAGTAGATGTCTTGCTCATACTTAGACTAATTGCTCGGGTGTTGAACTCATTAGTTAGCATATATTTTAACTCGCTGCTTGCTTACTTGCAATTTGAATTCGTACATAGAACGTTCTGCTCGTATGTAGAATAATTAGCTCGCATATGTTTAATTCGTACTGTGAATGTGTGCCCAAATTTGTTGGATTCACGCGAGTTTGAAGACATCCGGTTATTTGAAAAACGGAGTCGCCACGCCATTTTGATTACCTCAAAACTTTGAAAAAAAGGTTTTATGGGTTCGGAGGTTAAGTTACCCCTTGGGAAGAACGTTTGGCGTTCACCCAAAGTGCCTTGCCGGAGCAAGTCTCCCAAGATTTCAGTAATCGTGCTTGCTTGCGTGCTTTCTTGTGTGCATGTGTTTGAAAATAAGGAGGGAATGTCCCAAGTCGTCTTCCGGACGCACAAACCATTTGTTGGTTGTCGCTCGGGATTCCTTGGAATTTATGTATTCGGGATTATGATCCCGTCCTCATCTTATGACTTGTGATCATCGCATTTTAACCTCGGGACCCTAGGGACTTGCGTGATCGAGAGAATGTCTCTCTTTTTGGTCAAAGATGAGGTTCTTTAGAAAAGGAAGGTCCTTAGCCCATCAATCCTACGCTTTAAGACGGTTGAGCTCGTATAGATGCTTCATACTCTTTCTTAAGCGATAATCGGAGATATAGGGTTCAAGGTGTCCCTTTCTAAAGAGATATGGAACCTTTAATGGAAGGAACGATGCAAAGATGAGAACTTTTACACCGGTCCGTTCCAAGGTTGCTAATGGGAACATGGGGGAATGCATTGGTTTCACTACTGGAGCTTTTGAGAGCCTGGGATACTGTCGGGAATTTGTCCTGGGGGGAGGCAGGCTTAGCTGAGATGTATTTGGCCCTAGATGACGTCAGCCGAGGGAAGGCGAAGTACTTCACCTGCTTTCATCTGGCTTTCGAGGTATTCTCTCACCTTGATCTCTTTTGTTTTGCGCATTTCATTATATCCCTTGTTTTCCCTGTTTTGACTTCTTCTTCTCCTTTTCAGGCTTGGGCCTTCGAGTACTTTAGGTCATTATGAGTGGCGGATCTGAGGATGAGTTTCCTGCCACCACTTTTTCCCTTTTCGTCGGTGGACAAAGAATGCCAGAAACGGACCCGGACACCGGAGGGTTCGAGGTGCGGGATCACGGCCTCGTATCATGATACGCCGACATGCCCGAGAGGGATTCCACGCAGGCCGAGCTTGTTCCCACTGGGTGGCCGTTACGATGACCCGGATTTGGATCATGCTTTGCGCACTTGACAGTGTCGCAAGGCTGCTAGTGGGCTTGTCAGGAGACGCCTTGTATCTAGGAGAGAGGGTGTATAGACGGCGTGGGCCGAATAGGCACGCTCGGATCCCCGATGATCCTCCAGCTAGGATGTGGCCTCGCCGGTTGGCGAATGTAGATGCTCGATTGTAGGCATGGCGGCACATCTCTACACACGGGAGGGACTATACTTTGTACGTGGCTAGACATCTTCGGTCCCCACGGACTGGGGTTGGTTATGGCGCTCATAGCGCGGGGCCTTCGACCGGCTACGTAGCTAGACCTCCTTTGCCCGACTTTTATTGATTATCGTGGTGGCGGTCGCATGAGGCGAGCTCACATTGATATGTCACGAACTCATCCTCATCCGTGCTCCCGCGAGGTTCTAGATCTGTAAGTACTGTTTCTTACGTCTTTTGGATTGATTGCATCTCTTTCTGTTATCAAGAACTGTATTCTGACACTTATTATGTCTGCTTGTAACAGGTGTCAGCTCAGGCTTACAGGCACTTGACCAGGGCGTATACCGGCGCTGTGGGCATGATTGGCAAGCTCCAGAAAGGCATGAGTTTCTGGAAGAATCAGTGCCGTCGCACGGGGTTCGATTGATATCTCTCCACCTGGCCAACCGAGAAGGAAGAAGAGCCGCTCTGATGACGTGGGCACCAGCGGGAGCACTAGAGGACCGACGCCTCGGACAAAGACTGCAAATGTGCCTCTTTACAGACCCATTGAGATTGACGATGATGATGAGGACGAGGATGAGGATGGTGGAGCTGAGACGACCACGGACTATGAGCTTGACTCCACTATTATCACTGAGCTTGATGATTATTATCGCACGGAGACCATAGCCTATGAGGCACCTTCGGATGATCCTGATGATGAGCCAGAGGAGGCTGAGGATGATGACGAGGATGGAGATGAGGGAGAGGATGAGGATGGTGATGGAGAGGATTCAGGGTAGCCCCCTTCCCCCTTAGACATTTATGACTTTTTGGTTATTGTACCCTTTTAGGGAAAACATGTTATTTTTGCTTATGCACATCTTTTGGACTTGGCCTATTTCATTTTGTACGTACATTGTTAGCCTTTTGTTGCACGCACTTATGAAATGACAATGGTATGGTATTTGGCTTGAATATGAATGATTTGAATGGATTTTTGGCTTGAATATGAATGCAATGGGTGTAGATGGGGTAAATGAACCCTCCCTTATGCATTTGAGAAGTGGATGGATGGTATTTGCAGCTTTTGACATGTCGGGGATTGCCCTGGGAAAAACAGGATGCTGCTGATGTCTGATGTCTGATGTGGCTTGTTATGTCGCACGACATGGCTTCTTATGTCGCGCGACTTAATAAGCCTGAACTGTGCTTTTCATTGCCTTTGGAACTGGAATGGAACTGCAGTCACAGGTTGGAATTGGGGGATCAAAGAGATCACCTACCTGGCCTCCTTGGGATAATGGCAAAGAGATATTCGGTCCCTTCCTATAAGGATGGAAACGGGGTGACCTAGGAGGTCAAACAACCAATCCTTCATAGGAATGTTCCAAATCAAAAGGGGTGACCAATATGGTCATAAAATTGGACTTTTATGAAAAGCTTACGCACCATTGGAGAATGGAGAAGGGAAAAGGTGACCAATGTGGTCGGATGGCTGAACCTTTATGAAAGGCTACCTACGTATCCCGGAGGAATCAAGCCTTGATCGTAGTTCAAGCTTTACCTAGACAGTTAGGAACGATGTCTAGGATTTTTGACGTTTTGACAATTAGGAAACTGTCGCCTGGCGTTATCTCGTTATGACAGAAGTAACGGAGGCACTTTTGGGAGAAAACGTTATCATTAGCAATTGGCACGTTACTTTGGGCCTAGGGGTAATTTTTTTCTTGGAAACATGGTAGGGACTGGGTCTGGATATACATATGGAATGTATTTGGGAATTGTTTAAGACGGGTTTCAAACAGTGGGGTCGTATCCCTTGGGTGCGGATCGAACCGCCGTTGTTGGAGATGTTGTCTACGTGGACTAGCATTCCCTCTTGAGCCGAGATCGGGTTTGAACCTCGGGTCTCGGTGAATGTTCTTTTCTCACACTCTAGCATTTGAAGGCGATGCTAACAGATGTCGAAGTGACCAATCCTCTCTTCTAGGGATGGATGCAACTTATCGAAGCCCCGGCCTAAGGAAATACTCTCGCAAAGCCCCATATCTTGTTGAAGTAAGGAAAGATCCTTTCATTGGCAAAAACCCTGGTTGGATGAACTGAGTAGGCAAAGTTTTAGGTTACGGAACAAGTGACTTGATGAAGCCCCAATCTGATGACTAGCAAAAATCCCAATATGATTGGTACTGCGGAAGTGATCCTGAGGTTGATCTGACCAAGACTGAATCCATCTAGGGACCTAGTGAAGAACCCGATGCGAACCCCAAACATGGCTAAAGAAGCCCCAGTTTAAAGGAGTGGCTTGGCAAAGCCCCAGCCTTGGAGAGTTTCGAGGCAGCCCTAATGCGAATTGTAGCAGAAGAGGGAGAACCTATCCTTTTTTCTCTTTTTTTTTTATTTTCTTTTAATCAATCAGTCAACCTTAAGAAGATGGGGACGAAGAGAAGAAATTTAGAAAGATATATACATGCAGGGGCATATTTTTTGAAAGGTGGGAATAGATCCCAATTTTGTGTTATTTTGACGGCCTTATTCGATGTAGGCACAAAACTCGCTTTGTGTTTGACTCTTTTGAGAGAGTATAAGCGTAGAAAGGTTGGTAAAAGTGTATGGAAGCCCTCCGACGTAAAAATCGATGTTTAGCACTATTTTTCCTAAGATGTAGAAAGAGAAGACTTGTCAAGACATCTGAAAACTTGTTTTATTTACGATGATCACAAGATTGCTTAAAACCCTTTATTGATGTTCGGGTTATTCAACCACTAATCTCGATATGAACAAACACTCTAATTAATCACGAGGAGAAAGTCAACCAGTGTCGCGGATCAAGGTTGGCAGGCGTGAAAGGAAGGTTTGTGTATAGGGAGGTCATTGATGAGACCGGGTTTTCTGGGTTTTGACTGTGTCTATGGGAGAGAGGTCATTGATGAGACCGAATTTTCTGGAATTTGAATATGCTTATGACCGGACCATTGCTGGTTGCCTACGTTTCCCTCATTGTGAGGAGCTCAGGTCGCCGTAGTTCGGCCTTGGCCGGACTGTTTAGGCTTTGGGATTTGTGGTTCCTTTAGTGAAAAGGCTTAGGATGAGATGATGATGATGAGGCGTGGGCCTCGGGATGATTCCTTGACCAAGTCATCTTTGGACGGTTGCTTCTGATTTTCGTCTTTCAATTGGGGGAGGAAGGATTTTTGCATGTGCCTAAAGGCTTATGAGATGCTTCTGCTTTTGCTTCGATCGCCCCATTGTTATCGACAACGTCTATTTTTCGAGCTTTGATTTTGCCTGTTCGTCAAGCTTTTGATTGGCGGTGCTGGGTCCTTGGCCTCATTTTTTTTTCTTTTATTTTTATGTGCAACCCTGTTTTTTGCCTAGACGGCCCTTTTTTGGGATTTTCATTTAGCCGGGCATTACTCTTTTTGCACTAAGATTTTTTTCCTTTTTTTTTTTTTTTATGTGCAACCCTGTTTTTTGCCTAGACTGCCCTTTTTTGGGATTTTCAAATTTAGCTGGGTATTACTCTTTTTGCACTACATTTTTTTTTTTTTGAAGCACCTGAGGGCCAAGGCGAGCCCCTGCTTGAACATTCTTGATACCCTTGAGGTCTGAGGCAAGCTCTTTGGTTGTTGTTGACATGGGGTCAATCTTTCAAAGCTGAGTGGCCTTTTGTTGTCCCTTGTTGCCGCCGTCGTTGACTTGGTCAAGATGAAGGTGGGGGCATGATTGGGAAAGTGTATGGCTTGATGGAGGCCTTTTGTGGGGTAAGGAAAGTGTATGGCTTGATGGCATTAGTTGACTTTCTCACACCGATTAATCAGAACGTTAATTATTTCGAGAGATTATTTGTTGAGCAATGCAAATGATCATATAAAATAAAACCATTTCATTAAATGTAATGTAGGTGTGCAAATAATGTCTTAAGTCTAGCAAGAAAAGAAGAAGACTCTTTTATAGAAAATTAAAGATTAATTACAATGTCCGTGGAGGACTTGATTGAAAGAGAAAAGTACTAGAACCTACGAAGGTTGACTGAGAGACTATTTTTTTTTTTTTTTTTTTTTTTTGCTTAAGGATAGGTAGACCCTAGTCTAGCTACTCTTCGCGGGTTGGACTGCCAGGTAACTTGAGCTTTCCTTCGTAGATCAGCCACTGAATTTCTTTCTTCAGATCCACACACTTGTCTGTCACATGTCCAAAATGCTTGTGGTACTCGCAGAACTTGATCCTGTCAACTCTACTGGGGTTTCTTGGCTTATAATCCTCGAGAGGTGTGAGAAGGCCTCGTTTCACCAAATCATCGAAAACTTTGCTTATGGGCATCCCAAAATCGTCAGGCTGACGTTTCTGACGTTGCACTTCTTGAATTGACCTCTTAACATAACTTTCTATTTTTGGCCCATGGAGGTTCTCGAGCTTCCCATTTTCTATCAATTTCTGGATCTCATGCCTCAAATAGGTGCAATCATCAGTGTCGTGCCCAGGGTATTGATGGAAAAGACAATGCTTAGATTCATCCAACCGAACATGGGGATTCCTGGGTTTCCAATTCTCCAGTGGCTTTATCAGCTTTTCTTTCATCAGCTTTTTTAGCATCTTGCTTAAAGACATCTCCATGTTGTCAAAATGAAGGGAGCGGGGTTTTCGGGAGACATTGTTGTTCTCAAAGCTCAGATTCCCATTGTCCAATTGGTTCCATTGTTGGATTTGGCTGAAGGAAGCTACGACACTCTTTCCTGGTGCTGAGCCGAATGCAGTTGTCGCTTGGTATTGGGTTATGCTCGGTGGAGTCATTTCCTTGCACAGTTCGACATCTTGGGTCAAGGGAGTATTGATACTCATCATGAGGTCAAGCTTCTCTTGCATCTGTTTCACTTGCTCCATTAATATTGCCACATGGGGGTCAACGGGGACTCTTGCAACAGGACTTTTATTAGCAGATGGAACCACAGCAACAGACTGGTGACACTGACGGGTGAATTCGCTAAATTCAGTAGGTGACGGCTGAGAACTTGAATCATCCAGATCCTCTTTTGGCAACTCATGATTGCGTTCAGGTAGGTATAGGGGCTTCAGAACATAGCCACATAGCTCGAACTGATCATGCGAAGCTGGAGCATAAACTGGCAGGTATTGCTGGAACTGAGAGACATGTGAGGTGAAGCCCAATCCGTTCTGAGGAGCTGAGGGCGATGGAGCCCGGATGAGCTGGGACGTTGGAAAGGAATGAGGAGGAGTGGTCCTTGGCAAGGGATCGTATGTGGATGGAGGAAGGTATTGGTTATAGGCAGGGGGGTCTTGGTCATAGGATGAAGGGACTGAAATCACTGTTTCCAAAGTCTCACCTTCGACTACCACCAGGGAACCGTTCGACTCAACTGTGACCTGAACTCCATGACGACGGAGTGCGTCAATGAGCATGGCTTGCTGTTCTTGATGAACCTTATGGGCGCTTTCCAAAGCCGGGACTAACTCTTCCTTCCTAACCATCCGATTCCCGCACCCTCACCGTTTCTCGTCAAATCTGCCATTCGACTCTCCGAGCCGATGAACCGTCCGAACCTAAGGTTTTACGAAAAGCCGCCGACCCGGTATTCTAGCCCACTTCTTTCTTGCCGCGGGAAAGGGACGAGCAAGGTTTAGGCTCGGGGATAGGTAAGATAGGTAAGATTTAGACTTGGAGGTAAGTGTTTAGGCTAAAGGCTCAAGTAACATGCACTTATCGCTTAAGTTTTTTACTCAAAACACATTTTCTCCTAATCCTAATTGATCGGAAAAGATGAGACCTTGAAAGGTCAAGATTGAAATTTGGAGATCGGACCGAAGAGGTCTCGATTAAGGATTTGACCATGAAAGGTCGAGATGGGAAATCGGAAATTGGACCGAGGAGGTCTCACTAGGAATATGACCATGAAAGGCCGGAATAGAAAATCGGAAATCGGACCGAGGAGGTCTCGATTAGGGTTTGACCATGAAAGGTCGGAATAGAAAATCGAAATCGGACCGAGGAGATCTCGATTAGGGATATCGAGATAGGAAAATGCAATTATGATTACATTAATTGTTCAAATTTACTTAAAACAATGTCTTTTATTTATTTCTATTTGGTTGGAAAAGGGGTTTGCCCTTCTTTTCGCAACTACTCTAGATCCCGGATCGGTGGGTTCCATCACTACGTCTATAAGCCCCTCGTATTCCACCCGTATTTCGACCTCCCAGGTGGACAGCCCCGGCGAGGGTCCTATAGGGCACGCGGATCCCACCGACCGAGAGTAAAGAACGCTCCTATCGGGTCTAGCGGGTCATAGGACCTTTCAACGCACGAGCGATGCGGGTTATAGTCAAGGCACACGGAAAGTCTCGTCTCTCTGCCTTGACGGATCTTTAGCGAGTTTCGCTTGAGCGAATGACGTTTTGACTTTCGGTAATGTCCGAGAATATAATAGGCATAGGTCGGGCGGCAAAAGCCGGATGACACAAAGTGTCACATTGAACTTCGTTGCATACGCCGGGCGTGAGTTAGAATCGAAGTCAATGCCGGTCAAGATCTTGCCAATTTTTCCTTGTCGGAATTTTAGCGAGCTTCGCTTGAGCGAAAGATCTTTTGATTTGTTGGCAAAGACTCGGTCTTGACTCTTACGCATTCCGTGCGGGTCAAGGTCAATAGTTAATGTCGGAGTCGAGATCTCGCCAATTTTTCCTTGTCGGAATTTTGGCGTAGTTCTTCTTCCGTTATGAACTAAGGTTTGACCTTTACGTGGGTATGCAACTGGGCTATATGACACGGACTAGACCAAAAACCAACCAAAAGTCACGGTTTTTGAAACGTGTGACACGGGACCGTGCATCGGTCGACACCGGCCGCCATGGGGAGGTTGGGATGATTCCGTGCGCGCCCGGGAGCATCGTAAGGCTGTCCGTGACTGCAGCTGGAACCACCCTCGGTTTGAAGGACGTGCGTGCAAAGTGTACAGGATATATCAGGTGCGCGTAGTGTGCGGTCTCCTAAAAATGTTCCTTTTTTGAGTTAAAACAGAGATTTTCATAAATGTGTTTTAAAGGAATGATTTTCGGGACGGGGAAAATGCAACACGTAAGCACGTAAATTTTCTGGGAGCCCCCGCCATGGAGCCGAGTAGCCCCAAGCCGCTAGGACTGCCCGGATTAACCATGATTTTTCCTGGTGGAATTGCCACTGAGGTCGCCCGGTCAGAATCCAATGAGGATTGAGCCGTATGACTGCATGGATCAATTTTCCAGGTTCCACTCCTTTTGCTATTTTTCGGGTTGTTTCCCGTTTCAAAGTATGCACAGATTCCAAGATGCAAATGATGCAATGCATGGTAAAGAAAGCAAGCACGATTAATGAAATCGGCGATGGGAGTCTAACCCGCTCAAAGGGAAAAACTTTCTTCTATATTTTTTTTTCAAAATTATATTTTTTTTTTCGAAAAGGGGTACTGGTACGTGGATTGTTAAACCACCGGTTATCCCAACTCCCACGTCAGGGAGTGTACAGGAAGGGTAAGTGGTTTCCACCTATATACCGAGTATCGATTTTTGTTTTGAAAATAAAAGCTTTTCTCCTTTGGGATGTCCCCAGCGGAGTCGCCAAGCTGTGAATGTGTGCCCAAATTTGTTGGATTCACGCGAGTTTGAAGACATCCGGTTATTTGAAAAACGGAGTCGCCACGCCATTTTGATTACCTCAAAACTTTGAAAAAAAGGTTTTATGGGTTCGGAGGTTAAGTTACCCCTTGGGAAGAACGTTTGGCGTTCACCCAAAGTGCCTTGCCGGAGCAAGTCTCCCAAGATTTCAGTAATCGTGCTTGCTTGCGTGCTTTCTTGTGTGCATGTTGAAATTACCCGGATCCGAGAAGGCCTCGCGGCCCCGGCATCTGGCATCTTTCGCGTTGGAGGTGTCTCGCCGTTTTGCTTGCGCATTTTTGTAGAGTCGCCACGCCGTTTTTATTAAGCCCAAAACATTGAAAAAGGGCATCAGTTTAAAGATAAATTTTAAACTGTTTTTGTGTGATGAGATTTTGAGTTCGGAGGTCAGATGACTCCTCGGGAAGAGAATATTAGAATATTAGAGCTCACCCGAGTAGCCTCGTAAAACGAGTCTTTCGGATACCCCTAATATCCTTTAAAAAGTTGTGTGTGTGTGTGTGTGCTTTTAAAAATGCATGCTGTATCGGATGTCTACATTGTATTGAAATGTATTGAAATAGAATGGGAAGGAAGCCTTACCAATGTTGGTTCGTGTCTGTCTTCCACAGGGGAATAGTGTTTGAGGTCGGAGTAGCGTTCCGGATTGCTTCGGGGGTGCCGGTTGTCCGCGGACAGAGTTTCGGCGTGAGTTGAGGTTGTAGGCTGCGTTCGGGCAGAGGTTCGGCGTGCGTGGGGATCGTCGGGATCACTCGGGCAGAGGTTCGGCGTGCGTTGTGGTGGCAGGAGTCACTCGGGCGAAGGTTCGGCGTGCGTTGGAATCGTTGGTTGGATTCGGGCGAGAGGTTCGGCAAGGTTTGGGATCGCCGGTTTGACTCGGAAAGAGCGGGACACCGTGGGAAAGACCGAGCAAGGCCTCGGAGTACCACGAGGGGCCTCGAGTACCTCGAGAGTGCCTCGGGCGGCGCGGGAGCGTCTCGGGAGCGCTCGGAGAGGCTTCGGAGCACCTCGAGGGGCTCGGAAGGCCTCGGAAGGATCCGAAGGGGCGGGAATGCCTCGAAAGGTCTTAGAAGGGGAGCCAGAAGGCTTAGGGAGGAAGAGAGAAGTGGGAGGTGTCAAAAAATGAGGAGGGGAAGCCCTCTATTTATAGTAAAAATTTCGGAGCAAAGAGGTCCGTACGGACCTTCTTGGTTGTCCAGAATTTTGGTTTTCCTCGATTTGAGGGAATCTGCAATGATGGAGAATATTTGGGAATGATGATGTTCCCTGAGCAATAAGGTCCGTACGGACCATCTTGCATGCAAAGAGGTCCGTACGGACCAACTCTGCATGGAAACCATCATTTCTCCCGGGATTTGAGGGAATATTGTGGACTTTAAGGGGATTTAGTAATCATTGAAACAAAGAGGTCCGTACGGACCTTAATTGCTTTTCTGATTTCCTGAAAATTCCCAAAAGGTCCTTTTGTCCCTTTTTATCCCAGAAAGGCTCCTCCCCTGGTTTGGTTGGGGGTTTGAGAGGGTTTTGAGAGGGTTTTGAGTGAGAGAGGTCTTCGAGACTGCGTGGATGAGTCTGCGGTGTTTCCCGTGTGTTTGAAAGGGAGTGATCCAGATTGGGGTACTTACAGAAGCCCCTCGACGACGTCACTTATGAAAGAAGTGGGGTCGCCGATAAGATAAGGGTCCTAATCTGGATCGCGTCTTTGGGAGAGGAAGTGGCCGTGAGGGTCAAAGTGAGGACGTGTTGGTGTCCTTTTGGGTGGCCGTTTAGGTCGATAGGCTGGACCTGTGATAGGATTCCTACGTATCCCCAGCGGGAATCAAGCACAGTCGTAGTTCGGGTGTGGGGTGAGTGTTACGTGAATGCGGGCGTGGTGGTGCCACAGGTGTTGTGTGACCGCCGAGGTCGGTGGTGAGGACGTGGTGGCGTCTGGGTGGCCGTATAGGTTGATGGTAAGGACGTGGTGGCGTCACGGGTGACCGTATAGGTCGGTGATAAGGACGTGGTGGCGTCTGGGTGACCGTATAGGTCGGTGATAAGGGCGTGGTGGCGTCAGGTGGCCGTATAGGTCGGTGATGAGGACGTGGTGGCGTCAGGGGTGGCCGTATAGGTCGGTGATAAGGGACGTGGTGGCGTCAGGGGTGGCCGTATAGGTCGGTGATAAGGGCGTGGTGGCGTCAGGGGTGGCCGTATAGGTCGGTGATAAGGACGTGGTGGCGTCGGGGTGGCCGTATAGGTTGATGATAAGGGCGTGGTGGCGTCGGGGTGGCCGTATAGGTTGATGATAAGGACGTGGTGGCGTCGGGGTGGCCGTATAGGTCGGTGATAAGGACGTGGTGGCGTCAGGGTGGCCGTATAGGTCGGTGATAAGGACGTGGTGGCGTCGGGGTGGCCGTATAGGTCGGTGATAAGGACGTGGTGGCGTCGGGGTGGCCGTATAGGTCGGTGATAAGGACGTGGTGGCGTCAGGGGTGGCCGTATAGGTCGGTGATAAGGACGTGGTGGCGTCGGGGTGGCCGTATAGGTCGGTGATAAGGGCGTGGTGGCGTCAGGTGCCGTATAGGTCGGTGATAAGGACGTGGTGGCGTCGGGGTAGCCGTATAGGTCGGTGATAAGGACGTGGTGGCGTCTGGGTGGCCGTATAGGTCGGTGATAAGGACGTGGTGGCGTCGGGGTGGCCGTATAGGTCGGTGATAAGGACGTGGTGGCGTCAGGGGTGGCCGTATAGGTCGGTGATAAGGACGTGGTGGCGTCAGGTGGCCGTATAGGTCGGTGATAAGGCGTGGTGGCGTCTAGGTGGCCGTATAGGTCGGTGATAAGGACGTGGTGGCGTCGGGGTGGCCGTATAGGTCGGTGATAAGGACGTGGTGGCGTCGGGGTGGCCGTATAGGTCGGTGATAAGGGCGTGGTGGCGTCACAGGTGGCCGTATAGGTCGGTGATAAGGACGTGGTGGCGTCTGGGTGGCCGTATAGGTCGGTGATAAGGACGTGGTGGCGTCCGGGTGACCGTATAGGTCGGTGATAAGGGCGTGGTGGCGTCACAGGGTGACCGTATAGGTTCGGTGATAAGGGCGTGGTGGCGTCCAGGGTGGCCGTATAGGTCGGTGATAAGGACGTGGTGGCGTCCTGGGTGACCGTATAGGTCGGTGATAAGGACGTGGTGGCGTCTGGGTGGCCGTATAGGTCGGTGATAAGGACGTGGTGGCGTCCCGGATGGAAATTTTACGATTTTCCTAATCGGGTGGTTTAAGGCCTTCCGGGCCGGAGATAGTTGTGAGGACTTGAATCGTCTTCTGATTGTGGTTGTGGAGGCGTGGCTGCCTTGTGATTCGAGAGGCGTAGATGCCATTTGTGTTTTTGCATGTTGATGTAGAAGGTCGGACTTACGATGATTGCCGGTGCTTGTGCTGCCGTTGAAGTGGGCAAGGTTGATGGCCGATGATTGCTTCACCATTTGGCGTTTTGGGAGGCGCTTCGTGCCTTGGGACTTGTACTCGGAGGTGTTGGCTCCTTCGCGTGCTTGTTTTGCCGTTGAGTGGGCGAGAATGATGGTCGGTGCTGGGGATATGCAGTCTTGCATGACTTCCCTTTGACTTGTTGGGGGGAGGAGCTCGGGCTTACTTTGATGGCCGGTGCTTGCGTTGCCGTTGGAGTGGGCGAAGTTCGGGCTTACATCGGCTAGGTGCTTGAATTGCTGAGGATGCGTGACCACAGCAGGGGCCACTTTTCTGTTGGGAAGATGACTTCGGACCTTCGATGGTTGAGTTGTCGTTGAGCGTTTGGAGGCGTCTTGTGCCTTGATATTCGTCTTTGGGAGGTGTTGGCTCCTTCTTGAATTGCCGTTGGCGGGCGTTGGTTGAATTGCCGTTGGAGTGGGCGAGATCGGTCTTACATCTGATGGCCGATGGATTGAATTGCCGTTGAAGTGGCGAGACCGGTCTTACGCGACGGCCGGTGGTTGATTTGAAGGGTTAGGGACCATTACGCACTTGGATTCTTGGAAAAGGCCTTAGGACGGCCGGGGGCAAAGATTATAAGGGCAGGAAAGTAATTTGGCCACCCTTTGCAAAGAGGTCCGTGCGGACCAACACAGTTGCAAAGAGAGGTCCGTACGGACCACCTTGGTTTTTTACAGTTCCCAGGTTTGACCAGGCTTTAAATACCGAGGCCCTTCCCCATTCCTTCTTCCTCATTTTCCAGTTTCGTGAACCAGGCGAGAGAGAGAGAAAAATTCCTCCATTGTTAACCAAAATCAAAAAATTTTTGCTTGAATTTCTTGCCATGGCTGAAGGATCTCGAAGGAGTCGTCGTCAGCGCTTGATCGGGAAGTGGTTGAGCAGCGGATGGAGCTTCAAAGGAATTGGACTTCGTTCGTTCCATCTTCGAAGAACCCGGATGTTTTGTATCCGAATCCGGAGGTGCATAATCGTCGCTCCATGAACGTTGGGGAGGTAAGAAATCTGTTCCGTTTTGATTTCCTGCTCGAATTTTTGAATGCTAGAACTAGGTTTTAGTTTTTCGCATTTTTGAATTTTTTTTTTTTTTGTTATTATTTTATGCCTTTTTGTGAAATTCTTGATGAATTGTTGAAAATGGACATGTAAAAATTGTGGGTATGTGTATTTTGTGCAGAAATGTGTAGATTAGCTCTTATTTGTGAAAATAAAGTGCCTATCTAGTGAATTGCATGCTTTGGTGTTTTGTACCGTATGCTATTTATGTATGTACATTATGAGAAAATTATCGTGTAGTGATAATTTTTGTGCAAAAATGTGACCTGTGCCGTGTTTTGTGACGGGTTATATGTGAAAGTGTGTGCCGTGTTGGGACGGATTTTCTTTTGAGAATGTGCTATATAGTGTGTGCCGTGTTTTTGGGTGACGGACCTTGTGGGGAAAATATGTGCAATATGTGCCGTGTTGGGACGGATTTTCTTTTGAAAATGTGTCGTGTAGGGTTTAATCCCCCCCCCCTTTTTTTCTTCTTTTGAGAAAAGGTGTACAGTGTGTGCCGTGTTTTGTGACGGACTGCATGGGAGAAATTATATGCATGATAATTATGTGCGTTGTGTGCCGTGTTTTGTGACGGGTTATATGTGCCTTTATATTAAGTACTGTGATTGACGTACCTTTGCTGTGTTTACCTGCAGGATGCTGGGCTTACGGCCGGGAAGGCCAAGAGGATGAAGACTCGGGGGTCGCTCGAGGCTGTTGTGGAGCTATGGCAGCGGATGCCTGATATTTCCGTGGGCGGTAGGCCGAGTCCCCGGAGGTTGGTTTATGCTTCTGGCCTAGGTGTGTTTGTTGAGAACCTGGCTGGAGTGTCTGACACGAGGAAGAACAAGAGTGTCTTCCTGGGCCTATCCGAGTATTGGTGGGATACCACCCACACCTTCCACAGTGGGCGAGGTGACGGTGACGCCCACCGATTTTGCTTTGCTATTACGGGCTCTCCTTCAAAGGGGGCCTGTGAGGTGGAGAGACATGATCTCGATGCGGTGTTGGCCAGAGCTGCTGGGCTTTGAGCCTCGTCCTCGCGAGGGGCACAGGGATCTTGTACGGCGGCGTAGAGATGAGGATCACGGCCGGTGTGGGGCCTACATCCGGGTGCGGCCAGTGGCAGCGGAGCTTGGCGCGCTCCTTCTTGTGGTATGCTGTCAGAGACTTTGTTCTCGAACCACGCGGCCGCGGCTCCCTTTGCTCTGTTGGAGAGCTTGGCCCGATCTGGATAAGTGCAACGACATTGCTTGGGGCGAGCGAGCTTGGGCGAGCTCTACTTCTCCTTGGACCGGTTTAGCGAGGGGGTGCTTGATTCGTTGGCAGCTTTGACTTTGCTCCGGAGGTATGAGTTTATTCTTTGTTTTTTTTTTTTTTATTTAGCGATCTGTCATTTCTCTATTGTCTTTTGCCTTGAGCCTTCTCTGTTTTTGTCACGGGTGTGGTTTTATGAGGTTTTCCGGTGCTTCCCGTGGGATAGGGATCTGAGGGCATTCTTTGCGTACCACTGCTATCTTTGGGATGGGCTCGTACGGCGAGGAAGAGGAGGACCCGGCCGGGGAAGCTCACCGTCGCCTACGGGGATGTGCGGGAGCGTTTGGAGCGGGATAGCCGTGAGGGTTCGTTACGTTCCCGTGGGCTCGGTATGAGGGATGAGTTCGAGGGGGCTCCCGAGGTGACAGCCGCGGAAGATGCTTTGCGAGGCTTGACTTGTGACGCCATGTACACAGGAGCGAGTCTTACAGCGGCATGGCCCGGTGTGCTTCCCGTGGCTCAGGGACCCTCCCTTTGGGATGCTTGATTCCGGGACATGGATGTCTTTGGACTTCGAGAGGTACCTTGACGGTGTCGGTGCCGAGGAGTTCATCTTGTACGGCGAGGAGTACGGGGCCTTCGTGAGGGAGGAAGGCGAGGACGCCCAGTGCGGCGCGGGAGAGAGAGGCGCCCGCGAGCTCCCGAGAGGTTCCGATGCCGGGACCGGATTTCACGTACGTCCGTGGGGATGGATCGAGGAGGAGGGTGTATGCATGCCATTCCGGGCTTGAGCTCTGCTGCATCTGAGTGGACCCAGACAGATCGGTGAGTGTGCCACTCTTTTCCATCTTGGCATCTTTTTGCGTTTTTCTCTTTTTGTTGTTGAGTATAAGCGTATTTGATGAGCGTTTCCTTGGCTTCTTGTTGGTGCGGAGTCCCGGGAGAGCCTACGATATGCGGCTTCGCCGTTACGTGGCGTGCGCTCCTTTGCTAAGAAGATGGCGTCGAAGGTGTCTGTCGGTCTTCGCGTCGTGTGCCGGCGTACGAGCCTATGCCTTCGAGGCATTACGTGGACGTTCCTCCGCCTAGAGCCGAGCGGAGCCGCGGCGGGAGGGGCCTTTGAGGGCGGCATAGCATGGATGCGGGACTTCTTCGGGAGGCTGCGGGGCCTTCGAGGGAGCGGCCCTTTTATCGGTTCATGCCTCCGCACGGCGCACGGGGTGAGGGTTCCTCGAGCCTTCTTTCTTTGATCCTTTCGCCGGATTTGATCCTTCGAGTACTTCTCGTGGGAGCCTCGGGCGGGTGCTCGGTATTCGACGAGGAGGATGTGACGGGCGAGTTATTTGGGATGCCCGACTTTTCTTTGGAGGATCTTGGCGAGGAGGATGATGATGAGGATTACGATTAGTATTCATTTGCTTTCCCTCTTTTCATATCCCTCTCTCTTTTTTTTTTTTTGTTTAGCAACAGACCTTTTGTACCTGTAATAAAACACTTGTATTTGCATGGCCAACAGTATTTTATTTTAAGATGTAATGTCATTTATTTTGTGATTCAGGAATTGTCCTAGAAATTGTTGCTATTATTATTTTTATTTTTGTACATGCCACGTGGTGAGAGTGCGTTTGTGGGTAGTGTTTGGTTTGCGGGAAATGGCTTTGGCCGGTGTTTGGGCCCCATTTGGAGCAAGGTTTCTTGAGGACGGTGGTTTTATGCTTGTTTTACGGGAAATGGGTTACGTTTGCAAGGAGGTCCGTACGGACATACTTAGCATGCAAAGAGGTCCGTACGGACCAACCTTGCTTTGGGAAGGACATAAATGCTTTCCGGTGCACAGTTCTTCCTCATTTCCCCATTTGCGGCCATTTTCGAGCTTTCTTCCCCATTTTCTCTAGGAACCTCCATTTTTGCCATGGATTCTTCGTATGTCCCTAGAATTTTGCCGAGGCTTTCGCGGAGAGGCAAGCACACTTCCTTGAGCGGTTGAAAACGTGGATGCGGCGCCGTATGAGGCATCGAGAGACGGGCTTTCGAGGTAAGGTTTCGTCTTTGCTCGGTTTGGTCTTTTAAGGAGTTGGTTCTGATTGGGATTTGTTGCGGGCTGCCGCGAAGTTAGGATGTTAGGAGGCACGTGTCTTGTTTCTCCTACAATGAAATGGTGCCCACTTTTGAAGATTTTCGGGCTTTGATTGGAGGGCCCAGGAGGTGGAGGCCATCTCGCTTCCTTTGGTTGGTGGTGCTTCTTGTGAGCGTGAAGCTTGCGGACTTTCTTCGTACTTCGTTGGAAGAAGTGCGAGGGCATGATCCTTGATTCGGGTCATATCGACATTTACGCGGCTTAGGAGCGGTTCATGGTTGATGATGAGAGTGACGTCTCTTGGGATGTATTTGCCTTGTGCGTGATGGCGGCGCTTTTCATGGTCGGTTCCACTTGGCATTTGTGATGGCGCTTTGCTAGATGTGGTAGAGACGCCTTTGCGGAGTGGAGAGGATATTGTCCCGTTGGTCTTTGGGGAGACTCTTCATGGTATCGGCCGTCGCGGCGGGGATCGTTTTATGAGAGGGGAAGCCCCGCTTTGCTCACCTTGTGGGCTGCGAGAGAGACTTGAGCCATGCCCAGGCTCCGACGTCGTTTAGCCCGTGGTCATTTGCTCGGCGACCTCTTGTGTTGGATATGGATCGGTCACTTTGGGAGAGATGGATGGCACGGCTTAGTACGCATCGAGATCCCGGTGGGTTCCGCCTTTGGAGGATTGAGACCGGGAGGATCTTGCGGGAAGGGTCCTACGTTGTCGAGTTCCGGGTTTGTCTTGGTCCTCCTTCTATATTCCGTCGCTTGTTTCCGGCGGTTTGGGATGAAGCGGGAGCCTTTGTTGGCTGGGATGACCTTGCTGCTTTGCGGAGATAGCTCCTCTTTGTATGGCGGCTCCAGTGCCTTCTTGTATTGTCACGAGGTATGGAAGTATTCCGCTTTCCCTCTGTGGTACTCCTTAGACGTCGGGAGAGTGTCGTGTTGACGACTCGGTATCGGCACAGTATGAGCGGCGTGTTGGGCGGTCCCAGGTGGTCTTGGAGAGCGAGCGTGCGCGGTGCAGGACCGGTTGCCGCAGTAGCTATTGCCTTAGGAGTGCGAAGCACAGTCGACCACTTTGGATGTGACGGGAGACGCTTTGTTTGACTACGAGACTAGAGTTGACCGGCCCGGCGAGGAGAGGTCCTCTTTTACGGGCTCGCGGGGAGGAGATCGAGCGAAGCACGGGCGAATGAAGCCACGAGAGCTCTTGGATTATTTGACTCTACGGGGAGGACCCCGGATCTCGGGCGAGAGACGCGAGTTGGTTCACGTGGAGCGAAAGAAGACTCGCCGGGGACGAGGGAAGAAAGGAAAGAATGGCGAGGGACAAGCGCGAGATGGCGCGGAATGACCTCCTAGGTATCCATTCATTGCATTGCAAACACATTATTAGTTAAATGTATTAAAAATTTGTCTTTTAGCATGTTGTGAACTTGAGAGTAGACCGTGCTTGAACTCATCAAGAAATGTTGTAACCGTTAGTGATTTGTGATTTACTTTTAAAGCTTTGTCGAGACGCAAGATCTCTTGTTTGCCTTTGCTTACATTTGTGCACTTTGTCGGCGTCCATCTTTGGACTTTTACATTGCATTCGCGGGCCAGACGATGCAGGCCACAGCGGCAATCCCCTTTTCTTGAGGCTTTGTATTTGGGCGAGAGGTTGAATGCTCCCTTGACAAGTCGTTTTGACGGTCTTTTCGTAGCTTCCTTGCCGCTTGTTGGCGTCGGGCTCTTGACCTCAATTTCGCGGCTTACGCTTTGAGCTTCTTTTGTTTTTATTGTTTTGTTTTTTTTTTTTTTTTTTTGTGAGCCCTTGCTCGAGCTCTTTTTTTTTTTTGAAGCGCGTGAGGGCGAAGACAAGCCTGGCTTGGAAGTAGACATGAGTCGGTCGTTTGATCTTTGAGTGACCCTCGGATGTCCTTTGATGTTGCCGCCGTCGTTTGACTTGGTCAAGGTGGCTGGCAGGGCGTGTTCTTGAAAAGTGCGGAGCTTGATGGAGGTCTTGATTGACATTCAAACTTTTGACTTTTTGTGTATTTTTAGACCGGACCAATTAAGGTTGCCTACGTTCCCCGGACTAGAGGGCTCGGGTCTGCGTAGTTCGACACTACATGGAGTGCCAAGAGATGCACGGTTGTTCTTCTTCGGGCGAAGTATCTGCGAAGTTTGCTTCCGTTATTTGGATTCATGAAGGGATTGCCGTCTAGGTACGGTAGCTTCATGGCGCCTCAGGAGAAGATCTTTTGAACCACGAAAGGGCCGATCCATGTGGGTTCCCATTTTCCCAGTGGGTTGGTTCGAGTGGGAGGCTTTTCTTTGAGTACAAGGTCACCTTCCACGATGTCTCGGGATTTGACTTTCTTGTCGAAAGCTCTAGCCATCTGCTTTGATAGGCTCGGACGTGTTCCATGGCCTTTAGTCGTCGCTCGTCTAGCGAGCCAATTCGTCATGTCGGCCGGAGCCATTCGACTTCGTTGATGTCATTTTCCGGCGGCACTCGGAGTGAGGGAATTTCTAGCTCGATGGGAAGGGCTGCTTCCATCCCGTATGTCGGGGCAAATGGGGTTTCTCCCGTGGCATTACGGCGATGTGCGGTAGCCCCAAAGTGCAAGGTGCGGCTTCTCGGGCCAATCTCGTCCTCGGGTGGTCATTTTCGGATGATCCGTTCGAGGTTTTGTTTCTTTGCTTCCACGGCGCCGTTTGTTTGTGGCCGGTAGGGAGAAGATTTGTGGCGTGTGATCTTGAATTCGGCCCGGCGATGCAGTCGAATTCTCCTTCGAAGTGTGAGCCGTTATCGATATGACCTCATTTGGGATGCCGTATCGGCATATGATGTTTTCCTTGAGGAAATGTGCGACCTTCTTGGAGGTGAGTACCTTGTAGGACTTGGCTTCGACCCATTTGGTGAAGTAGTCGATGGCTACTAAGATGAACTCGTGGCCGATTCTTTGCACTGGCGGAGCGATTTTCCCGATGACGTCAATTCCCCAGTGGCGAAGGGCCAAGGTGTAGTCATGCGGTAGAGATCGTGGGGCGGCGGATGATTGAGGTTGGAGAAGCAGTTGGCACTTGTCGCGGCTTCGGACAAAGTGGATGCAATCTGCCTCCATGGAGATCCAGTAGTAGCCCATCCACGAGAATGATTTGCATCGGGGCTCACGGCGTTCATGTGGGGACCGCAAGCCCCATTGTGGACTTCGTTCATGAACTGCTCGCTTCTTCTTGGGCGACGCGGCGTAGGAGTGGCCCGTAGTAGCGTTTCTTGTATAACGTGTCCCAGAGGATGACGAAGTGAGAGGCAAGGCGTTTTAGGGCCATGATGCTCTTGGTTTTGACCCCTTACGTGTGTTGTCCTTCCTTGTTCATGAAGGTGGTTTCCCGTTCTTGAGGTATTGGAAGATCGCTTGTCTTTGGAAATGGCGTCGGACTTGCGTCTCTTTGGCTCTTCGGCAATCTTGCAAATCGTTGTGATTAAAACCTTCTCGGCGGCTTGGGCCCGGTTTTCTCTCGTTTGACAACATGCTTAAATGTTTGCTTGATGCATTTATTTAATTAATGTGTTTGCCTTTTGTATAGATGAATTTAAGCTGTTTTGATTAGTTAATGTCATCATTTGTTAAAGATGCAATGAAATGGTTTTTTAGGAAGGTCGGACCTTTTATTGAAAGCGTGAAGGCGTACATTGTTGATCAAGATTCACAATCGTCGGGCGTAAAGCCGTCAAAAGACACAAAAGATGTGAATACACGAGACAACAAGACTCGAAGCTAGACTATAGGCGACGAGGGATTGGACCGAGCTTCATTACTCCCGGATGGGCGTAGCTCTAGAGGGAGTGGTCTTTGGTTAGGTGGCCAATCTTCCCTTGGCATGAGTCCGGAAAGTAGCTTGCATGCGGTTCGATTTCAAACCGGATCGCGGAGGTTTTTGGCTGCTCCCACGATGATGTCCCTCCATTAGTGTTGCCACCGATCCTTGGGGTTTTTGATGATAGAAGTCGGCGAGGGCTACTTCTAGGAGGCGAAGCATTCGGCGGTCGGAGTGGATTCTTGCGATGTTGATCACTTTCATAGAATGCGCTTCTTTATGCAGGATCTTTGCTTGGACGATGTTTACAATGTACGATTCGACGGACATGCTATATCACCTTCCACGATTAAGCCTTGGAGGAGGTTGCGCCATTGTTCGTCCAGTCGGACAGGAATGTTGAATTGAACTAGGCTGTGATGGGCATTTGTCCCCGTAAGATCCGAGTGTCGGCTAGAGGGTTGTCTTGTGCCGGGGATCGGTGATGAGCCGGTTGCAAGAGGGTTTTCGGCGAAGTAAGGGTCTACTCCTCGATCAATCTCCGTTAGGGCATCCGTCTCTTGATCCTCTCTCAAGCATTCTTCACGATCGCATATGTCGAGTTGTCATCTGACCCATGAGTTCTTCAATTTCCGGCTCGTCGCGGCTTAGAGCGTGGATGTAAGGATCCACTTCGTAGCGGGACGGGGTAGGAGAATCATGCAGGGGAAGAGTATTCGGTCATGTCGGGACCTTCTTACAGGTCGTAAGCTTGGCGGCCAAGCACTTGCCATTACTGCGCTTCCGCGGATCACTTCGATCGCTCCGTTGGCATTGATGAATTTCACGCATTGGTGAAGAGTAGATGATCTGCTTTCATCGATGTATCCGAGGCCGTCCCAACAAGCGAGAGAAGGTGGGTTTGATTTCCACGACTTGGAACTCTACTGACTCCGGTTGTACGTCGAATTGGATCCTCAAGTTGATGACTCCTACGATTGATCGTGCGGTGGAGTCGTAGGCTCGGATTACCGAGGTGAAGGCCTTATCGAGAGAACGGTCGATGTGGAGTCGTTTCGGTGTGCTTAAAGCGATGATGTTGGCTGCGGAGCCGTTATCAATCAAGACGTTCGGGAGGAAGAACCTCTCTATCTTTATGAGGATGAGGAGAGCTTCGTTGTGCCGATTCTCACATATTGGCAAGTCATCGTCTGTGAAGACTAAACCGCTTCCCGTGCTACCGTTGGACTCGGTCTCGTGCGAGGAACGTTCGATCCAACCATTTGTATGCCTTGGGCGAGGCAAAGATCGTAGGGAGACGGTGGCCCTTGGGCGTTCTTGTCGGAATTCCCGGTCACGAGACCTTTTGACTCTTGTTTCACGCTCCCGGTCATGGCGAGACGGCATCTTGCGACGGTCTCGGAAATTGCGGGAGTACGCTCTCGCTTGGGGTTTCGTCAATGGCTATTGAGTTTACCACTGTCGATTACGGGAATGGATTTCCAATGGTATTTGGGACCGCGGGGCGTTCCAATTTTCCCTCCTCAATGAGCCTGAATCACACTGCTTGAGTACGAAGCAATTGTCGGTGGTGTGGCCGGGGTAGTTATGGAAGGCGCGGTGCTTGCTCATATCCATGTTGGGTTTGAGGGTCTTCGGTTGGAAATTCTCGAGTGGTTTGAGAAGATTTCGCTTCACCAAGGCTTGAATACTTGACCCGAGGGCATTTCCGGGTTATCAAAATCTTTGGAGCTGTGGGAAGCGAGGGGGTTGCTATTCTTTGGGGGTGCTGATCGCGGTTTACTTGAGCTCCATTACGAATGTAGTGCCTTTGTTCATTTGCTTCCTTTCCTTTGGTTGGGGCGGGAGTTGAAGTTGCCGGAGTTTGTTCGATAGCGGTAAGATGAGGCGGGGTTCTTTGTTGCCTTTTGAAGACTCGGGGTCTTTTCAAACTTTGTCCGGCGTTGACCATGGCACGGAGATCCGGATAGAAATGGTGGGCGATCAAGGTCCTCAAAGATGGTTTGAGGCGGGAATGGAAGATGTCCATCTGCTCTTCTTTGGAAAGTGGATCCATTATCTCGCTTAGCTTCCAGTTCCATCTTTTGTAGAATTCGCCCATTTGGTTCGTCATCCTTTTGTTCGGTGGCTTGCGGGTCATGGCGGTTTGTTTCCCATTCAAGATTGGCGCGGTACTTCTCCGGGAAGATTTCACTAATCGATCCCACGTGGAGCGGTTTTACGCCTTCACATTGAGGAACCACCTTAGTCTTTGTGGATTTGAGAGAATGCGAAAATGATGCGCCATCTGTTGAGGGTTGCCCCTTTGGCTCTCATACCCGGGGCGTAGGTGTCGATGTGGGTTTTGGGCATTACATTCCGTCAAACTTTTCCATTTCCGGCATCTGAACTTTGGAGGAGAGGGACCACTTTGTTCGGATCGGTAGGCGGGAGGGAGTCCTTCCGAGAACTAGCTAGCTTGCCTTGCATGTCTTTCATTTGTTCGATCAACCAAGCCATGTGAGGTCGGTATGCGAGGTGGGTTACCGTTTTCGGGGACGGAAATCGAAGATGGAGGTGGATTGGGCGATGGGATCGCCATTCGGGAGTCTTGGGGAGGTAGTTGAGTGTATACCAACCCATACCACAGGGTGTTGAAGTTGAGGGCGTGATTGCACAGTCCGCTAAGGGTTGTGTTTGGGAGCTGGGGAAACGATTCGTTAGCCCCAATTGGCGGACTTGCGGGTGGCAAACTTGAGATGTCGGGATATCCGCTCGGGATGCTGTCCCTGGTAAGAATGGGGACTTTTGATTGTGGTTGCGAGGCTCGTATAGAGGCAAAGGATTAAATCTGGGGATAAGAGATGCATTGGGATACGGCGGAAGCGAGCACGTATGTGTCTTTGTTGAGTGCGAGCTTGATGTGCGGGCGGAAGCGGCGATCCAGGCGGGCATGTCGGGCCGCTTGGCCCGATGCTGAGGAGCTTTGAGCGGAAGGCGCTTTGCGTTCTTGGGATCTCGTAGCTTGGCGGAGGCGGGACTGCGATAGCTTTGAGAAACCTGGGAGCTAGTATATCTTAAATCCTCTATGAGAACAAAGGTTCCGTCGGGTTGGGAAGCTGCAAGCTGTTCCTCGAAGACGCAAGGTGTCGGCGATCCGAGCTTCTTTGTTCTTCTTGGCGCTTCTTGATGGCTTCGAAGGCTCGCGGCACCTCCTCCATTGTGCAGAGATTCCTTAGTGGCGGGGTTCCGTTTCCCTCATTTGTTATCTGTTGGATCCGTCGTATGGGGAGTATTGGACGGTGCGGACCGTTGAAGCTGGAAGGGCTATCGGACCTTGTGACCTCGATGCGAAAAGGCGGCTTCCGAGGATTCTCGGCCACTCTCGGTTATTTGGAGGGTGATGGGCAAGGTTTAGACACGGGAATGGCCTAACGGGATAAAAGGGAAAGCTCACGTGGCATGCGGTTTCCGTTTCTTTTATTTTACGATTTTTTTTTTTGTTGTTTTAATTTACTTAAAACAGTGTTTTCTCGAGAATCCTAGGTAGGTTGGAAAAGATTGCTCTTCTTTTTCGCAACTATGCTAGATCACAGGTCGATGGAGACCATACGTGCGGCTATAAGCCCTCGTTTTGCACACGTATTTCGACATCCCGGGGTGGGCGGCCCGGGCGAGGGTCCTATAGTGCAAGCGGTTTCCACCGGCCTAAAAGAAAAATCGAACCTAAGGACCGAGGCTTTGTCATGTTCGTTTTGATGCGTTAGCCATGTGAATAGTGAACCGAGCCGGCCGGCTGAGTCAAGATCGGAGTCAAGAGTTCGGCATGACCTCTCTTTACCTTGCTTGCGCAAGGGATGCGTGACGTTAGGCGTTGGCCGGGTCATATTGTCATGGCCGACGTATCAAAGGCGTGATGACATGGTGTCATGCGGCATGGATGTATATCGGGACGGAACATCGTGCAGGTGTAGCCGGAAATCAAGATCGGAGTCAAGATTTTAGCATGACCTTTCATCGCTTTGCTTGCGCGAGGATCTTGAGTTAGAGCCTTGACTCGAAAATGGCCGGCATGGTATATGTATCCAGGCTGTATGACACGGACTGGGTAAAAACCAACCGAGTCTGGACAGAGTGTGACTCAAGACTCAAACGTGCGGGGTTGACGCTTGGCTAGGATGGGATGTTTGGAATGATCCCGTGCGCGCCCAAGAGGCCTAGGAAGACCAAACGGACTGCAACTGAGACCACTCCGGGTTAAGGGTTGTAGTGTGCAGTGTATCCGAGGCAGCAGTGCGCGTAGTGTGCGGTGTAACCGAGGCAGCAGTGTGAGTAGAGTGCGGTGTAACCGAGGCAGCAGTGCGCGTAGTGTGCGGTCTCTAAAATTCTTTTTCTGAGTAAAATAGAAAATTTTGAAGAATTTTAAATGTATGCACAGATGTATATTGATGCATTTTTTTGTATTTTTATTTTTTTTTGTAAAATAAAAACGAAGCACGTGCACATACACACAACAGTTTAAAGGAAGGGGTAAAATGAAAGTTTGACCCTCATCATCGTTTTAAAAATCTTTTGCTTTGTTTAAAAGTTTTTAAAACAAATATTTCCCCAGCAGAGTCGCCAACTGAAATTACCCGGATCCGAGAAGGCCTCGCGGCCCCGGCATCTGGCATCTTTCGCGTTGGAGGTGTCTCGCCGTTTTGCTTGCGCATTTTTGTAGAGTCGCCACGCCGTTTTTATTAAGCCCAAAACATTGAAAAAGGGCATCAGTTTAAAGATAAATTTTAAACTGTTTTTGTGTGATGAGATTTTGAGTTCGGAGGTCAGATGACTCCTCGGGAAGAGAATATTAGAATATTAGAGCTCACCCGAGTAGCCTCGTAAAACGAGTCTTTCGGATACCCCTAATATCCTTTAAAAAGTTGTGTGTGTGTGTGTGTGCTTTTAAAAATGCATGCTGTATCGGATGTCTACATTGTATTGAAATGTATTGAAATAGAATGGGAAGGAAGCCTTACCAATGTTGGTTCGTGTCTGTCTTCCACAGGGGAATAGTGTTTGAGGTCGGAGTAGCGTTCCGGATTGCTTCGGGGGTGCCGGTTGTCCGCGGACAGAGTTTCGGCGTGAGTTGAGGTTGTAGGCTGCGTTCGGGCAGAGGTTCGGCGTGCGTGGGGATCGTCGGGATCACTCGGGCGAGGTTCGGCGTGCGTTGTGGTGGCGAGTCACTCGGGCAGAGGTTCGGCGTGCGTTGGAATCGTTGGTTGGATTCGGGCAGAGGTTCGGCAAGGGTTGGGATCGCCGGTTTGACTCGGAAAGAGCGGGACACGTGGGAAAGACCGACGAGGCCTCGGAGTACCACGAGGGCCTCGGAAGTACCTCGAGAGTGCCTCGGGGCAGCGCGGGAGCGTCTCGGGAGCGCTCGGAGAGGCTTCGGAGCACCTCGAGGGGGCTCGGAAGGCCTCGGAAGGATCCGAAGGGCGGGAATGCCTCGAAAGGTCTTAGAAGGGAGCCGAAGGCTTAGGGAGGAAGAGAGAAGTGGGAGGTGTCAAAAAATGAGGAGGGGAAGCCCTCTATTTATAGTAAAAATTTCGGAGCAAAGAGGTCCGTACGGACCTTCTTGGTTGTCCAGAATTTTGGTTTTCCTCGATTTGAGGGAATCTGCAATGATGGAGAATATTTGGGAATGATGATGTTCCCTGAGCAATAAGGTCCGTACGGACCATCTTGCATGCAAAGAGGTCCGTACGGACCAACTCTGCATGGAAACCATCATTTCTCCCGGGATTTGAGGGAATATTGTGGACTTTAAGGGGATTTAGTAATCATTGAAACAAAGAGGTCCGTACGGACCTTAATTGCTTTTCTGATTTCCTGAAAATTCCCAAAAGGTCCTTTTGTCCCTTTTTATCCCAGAAAGGCTCCTCCCCTGGTTTGGTTGGGGGTTTGAGAGGGTTTTGAGAGGGTTTTGAGTGAGAGAGGTCTTCGAGACTGCGTGGATGAGTCTGCGGTGTTTCCCGTGTGTTTGAAAGGGAGTGATCCAGATTGGGGTACTTACACATGTGTTTGAAAATAAGGAGGGAATGTCCCAAGTCGTCTTCCGGACGCACAAACCATTTGTTGGTTGTCGCTCGGGATTCCTTGGAATTTATGTATTCGGGATTATGATCCCGTCCTCATCTTATGACTTGTGATCATCGCATTTTAACCTCGGGACCCTAGGGACTTGCGTGATCGAGAGAATGTCTCTCTTTTTGGTCAAAGATGAGGTTCTTTAGAAAAGGAAGGTCCTTAGCCCATCAATCCTACGCTTTAAGACGGTTGAGCTCGTATAGATGCTTCATACTCTTTCTTAAGCGATAATCGGAGATATAGGGTTCAAGGTGTCCCTTTCTAAAGAGATATGGAACCTTTAATGGAAGGAACGATGCAAAGATGAGAACTTTTACACCGGTCCGTTCCAAGGTTGCTAATGGGAACATGGGGGAATGCATGTAAAAATGATACTTTAGTGAAAAGATGGCATTTTAGAATGTAAAGCATGTCTTTTGGTTGCAAGGGATGCTTTTTGTGCAAAGAAAAGGTTTTTTTATACAAAGAATGCATTTTTATGTTGGAAAATAGCATTTAATGCACAAATGATGCATGAAAATGGCAAAGAATGATTTTTTAATGCAAAGTATGCATTTTGAGTATGAAAATGAGTTTTTGAATGCAAAGAGTGAATCTTTAATGTGAAAAGGGTTTTTTTAGTGCAAAGGATGCACCATGAAAGCAAAGATGTCATTTTGGTGAAAAAGATATCCTTTTAATGCAAATGATCTTTGCTCTGTATGCAAATGTTTTAGTTTAAATGCATTGATGCATTAGAAAAGGAAAACATCAGATTGCGGTGAAAAGATAAGGAATGCACAAGCGGCTACTTATGTCGCGCGACATAGGCTGCCTATGTCGCGTGACATAACAAGCCATTTTGCAGAAGCCTAAACAACTGAGATTTGTAGAGGTAACAAGGCACCAAAATGGTCAAGTTACTTCACAAACAAATCTCAGAGAGCAAGTTTATTGATAATGAACACTTCAAAGGGGGTGTGGATATGAGGGATCCACACTCATCTTGAGTGTTCATGCAAAACCAAGTTAAATCGGAGCTTTTATATGAAATGCAATGAAATAAAATGTGGATCAGGTAATATAACATAAAGTATGCAACTTTAATCAGAATACTACATTATAAATGCATTTAGCATAGAGATTTCACATTTGAATGAAAATAGAGAGTGGAAAAGGGTAGAAACTCGTTACCCTTGAAGATCCACAACTCCTATATCAAGTTAGATATAGGAGCCTTCTAGCGTCCTCCTCCGGAGTTGATGTCCAGCCTTGAATCCGTGAGAACCTTGGGTTCTTGATGTGTATAGGAAGTGTGTGTGTGTGGGAAGTGTGTGTGTGATTGATTTGAGAGGATTAGTGTGATTTGGGGGGTATGTGAGGAGAGAGAAGTCTTCTGGGCGTATTCCCTATAGAGGGGGGGCTGAGGGGTGGAAGAGGTGTCTAAAATGAGAGGTGAAGGCCTCTATTTATAGAGTACTGCGTGGGCTTGTTATGTCGCACGACATAACAAGCCATAACTTCTTTCCTTCTAGAAACATGCAAGGTGGCAACCTTCTAGAACTCTCCTGGGTTATGTCGCACGACATAAGTAGCCACTTCTGGATTCTTCTAGAAACATGCAAGGTGGCAAGCTTCTAGAAGTTTTTCATGGCCTATTATGTCGCACGACATAAGTAGCCAATTCCAGTCCCTTCTAGAAACATGCAAGGTGGCAGTCTTCTAGAAGGGTTTTGGAATTAAGAAAAACGTGTTTCTTAATTACCAAGCATTCCCTTCAGCCCTTAAAAGGCTTGGAACATTTCTGAAATTATTCCGGAACTGTAGGAAAGTCCGAGGAATTACCGGAAAAATTACCGGAATTGCCGGGAAAATTAACCGGAAGGCATGAGCCAGATTTGGGTACTTACACGTACATAGAACCATTTGCTCGTATGTGGAAATTACTTATGTCGACCTAATTTTTTATTGTTTCTACTTTGGTGCAGTTTTAACTCCCGAGCAAGAAGCAAACATGGGTCGAGCTGTTGATGTCAGGAAGAGCAAGAGAAGCTGCGGGGCAGCCAATGCTAAAAATCATCGAGAGAGAGAGGGCGTCCTTCGTCATGAGATACTAACGACAGTTGATGTGAATCCTGCTGCTGATATCCCAGTAGAGGATAATTTGGAAGAGCTGCATGAAGACCCAGTGGGGGAAAATGTTGAGGGTAATAATGCCCAAGGCTCAGAAGAGGCCCATGCTGCTGACATGGATGGGGTGGAGCCAAATGTAGAGCCTGAGGAGGAGGTCGGCCGCGCCAGGACCCGAGCTCAAGCCAAGTTGAAAAACAAATCCAAGGCCAAGGCTGCCTCCAAAAGAAAATCTCACGTCATTTCTTTGGATGAGGATGAAGATGAAGACGATGGTGCCCCTATCAGCAAGGTAATCAAGATCGGGCCCCCAGTAGCGACCTCGACCTCTGATCAAGTCAATGCCAGTGAGCCTGTGGGCACTGAAACTTTGGGCCCCCAATCCTCTCCTGTCCAAGTTTCTTACGACGAATTGATTCAGAGCCGGGTAGCTGAACTGAGTGAAGTGACTCCTTTGACCAGGGTCAACAGCTTGGCGAGAGAGTATCCAGAACTGGAATATGGTCAGGTGGTTGTCCGGAGGGGGGCTGACCAAGACCTGATCAGAGAGTTTACCCGCAAGCCATTGACACCAGAAGCCTGTCGAGCTAGGGTTGGTTTGGCTTCCTCCGAGGTAACCCTTATGCTTTTAATTTTTTTAATCTTCCTGTTGTTTCTCCTTCCTTTCTTCTCACTTGATCTGACCTCTTATATCTACTCGTCATTTCAGACTCTTGCCATGATTGATTTGGCCACCACCTATTGGAAGGCTGCTGAGGAGCAGGAGAAGTTAGCCAAATCCATGTTGGCTAAAAAGAATAGCGAGCTGCTGAAGCTGGAGGAGGAGGTAGCCAAGGTAGGGGAGTTGCAGGAGGACAAGAAGAAACTGCAGGCTGAGCTTGAGAAGGTAAGGGAGGAGCACTCTGACTTGGATAGCTCCTATGAAGCCTTGAAACTTGTTAAAGATAATGAAATTAAGTTGAAGGAGGAGGCCTGGAAGAGCTTGGGGGAGGCTAACAGTGAGCTTGCCCGTCTCAAGGAGGAGAATAAGAAGATGGCAGCCGACCTAGAGCTGGCCCAACAACAGTTGGAGGAGGTTCCCGTGACTTTGGCTAAGAAACAGGAAGAGTTGGATGCTGCTAGAGCTCAATGGGAGGTTGACCTGGCTGATGCTGTGAAGACCACTAAGGAGGATGCCATCAAAGCTTACAAAGACAGTGACGAGCTTCATGTACATGTCACCAAGGAGGCCCAAGTATTTTTCAAAGCAGGTCTAAGCCATATGGCTCGGCGTATCATCGTGGATCCTTCGGTTGATATATCAATCGAAAAGGCGCTCAATGGGCGTCTGAGGATCCTTACAACACTGCAGCTCGACAGGGCCACTCCTTGGTGCCTTATACTGATAATGACAAGGAGCTCATAGCCAAGGATGATGTAGAAGCTGAAGCCGCACCATGGGATCCTCCTGTAGTAGAGAAAGTTAATTTTGACACTATCCTTGCCGAACTCGAAGATTATGAAGATCCAGGCTTTGATGATGAGACTCCAAAGTATACAATCAGCGACTCAAGGAAGGTTGTCTATCATACAGAGAATGTTCTTGGTGAGCCATCTACTGTAGGTGAACAGACTGAGATCAATCCAGCATCCATCATTGGCCAAGTGGAAGGCACTCCCCTTGAATAGACTTTGATTTTGATGGTTATTGTAACTGAACAAGCTCCAAACATTTTGCTTTTTTGTTTTTAATACTTGGATGCCTTGGCCCTATTTTTTGGGAGGCATGATACTTTTGTAAGCTTATTTATGTTTTGCACCAGTCTTGGCCCACTTTGGGAGGCTCTTTGTGTTTAATCTTAGCTGACTTCTCTTTATAGCATGTCGTATGCTTTTGCTGCGAGTGTCGAGCTAGATGTAGATAGGATAAATGTATCATTTTGAGCTTAGAGGCGACTTGATCTTTATTGAATTAGTCGACCTCAAACTTGGCTTATCTTTGTGAACAGGATCGACTATAAGTCTAACCTGTTCAAACTATTAAAGCCGACCCAGGATCGAGCTAATTAGATTGAAGTCGGTTAGGAATCGGGCTTGTTAAAATAGTAGAGCTGATTAAGAATCGAGCTAATTAGAACAAACTGACTAAGAGTCGAGTTTGTTAGAACGAAGTCGACTAAGAGTCGGACTTGTTAAATGAACTAAGCTGATTAAGAATCGAGCTAATTAGAACAAACTGACTAAGAGTCGAGTTTGTTAGAACGAAGTGGACTAAGAGTCGGACTTGTTAAATGAACAAAGGCGATTAAGAATCGAGCTAATTAGAACAAAGCGACTAAGAGTCGAGTTTGTTAGAACGAAGTCGACTAAGAGTCGGACTTGTTAAATGAACAAAGCTGATTAAGAATCGAGCTAATTAGAACAAACTGACTAAGAGTCGAGTTTGTTAGAACGAAGTCGACTAAGAGTCGGACTTGTTAAATGAACAAAGCTGATTAAGAATCGAGCTTGTTAAATCGAAGCGGACTAGGAGTCGAGCTCATTGGGATTGGTGTAACACTATGTTTGATCGAATAAACTGCGCTTTTTATTGAAGTAGGAAACATGCTTACATCAACTTGAAACTAGAACTTAACACAAGCTTGAACTTTGAGCGAAAACTAGAAGTAGTATTTGATGAGGTGAGTAGCATGCCAAGGATGTTTCAACTCGTCACCTCCGGGATGAGCTATCATGTAGGTTCCTTCCTTGACGACTCGAGTGACTACATAGGGACCTTCCCAGTTAGGAGATAGCTTGTTCTGCTGGGTCCTTTTACCCGTTGCTTCGATCTTTCTCAACACATAATCTCCAACTTGGAACGACCTTGCCTTGACCTTCTTGTCGTGGTAGCTCTTAGTTCGCTGCTTGTAGTTGACCATTCGGAGGTAGAGGCATTTCTCGCTTCTCGTCGACTAGATCCAGTCGATCAATCTATTGGTATCATTTTGCTCTTGATTGAAGAAAGTCACTCTAGCGGTGGGGAATCGAGCTCGGCGGGTGCCATGGCCTCGACCCATATGTGAGAGCAAAAGGGGTTTCCCCGTAGGCCCCAGAGTGGTTGTACGGGCGCCCAAAGAGCAAGGGGGAGTTCGTCCAACCAATTGTTACGTCGACCTACGAGTCCTGTCTTGAGCGAAGATAGAACAAGTTTATTTGCTGCCTCAGCTTGGCCATTTCCTTGAGGATAGGCGACAGAAGATTTCCAATGTTTGATTCCAACTCGCTTCATCTACGCTTCGAAGGTGCAGGAGAGCTGTAAAGCCATTGTCGGACACTATAGCTCGAGGAAAACCAAACCGACACCAAATGAAGTCATGAATAAAGTTGATAGCATTTTCCTCTGTGATGCGAGCTAATGGTTTGGCCTCAACCCATTTAGTGAAGTAATCTATGGCGACGATCACATACTTGCAGTTTCCTCGGGCGGGAGGGAAGGGTCCAATCAGGTCGACGCCCCACATGTCAAATGGCCAAGCTGCGATCACAGGAGTCTGCTCTGTTGTAGGCACATGGGGAAGGTTGGCAAACCTTTGGCATTGATCACATTGCTGAACAAAGTTGTGAGTGTCAGCTCTCATGTGTGGCCAGTAGTACCCCAAAGTTATTAACTTGTCAGCAAGAGTCCTGGCCCCCGGGTGTCCACCACAAATTCCACTATGCACTTCGTGTATCAATAGGGCGACCTCTTGAGGGTGGATGCACTTTAGTAATGGTCGAGTATAAGATCTTACGAGCAATTCGCCTCCTTGAATGACATACCTTGGAGCTTTCTTTTTGATAGCTCGAGCCTTCTTCTCGTCATCTGGCAGCTCTCCACTTTCTATGTATGCCTTCATTTCCTCGATCCAACACTTCTCCTGAGTCCAATTTCTTGAGGGATCATCTATGCATTGAATTTTTACTCTTTCATAGGCTGGACTTTCGAGGAAGGAGATAGGTTCATCATGTGGTTCATCCGAAGTGGCTAGTTTCGAGAGGAGGTCAGCTAGCTCATTGTCTTCTCGTCCTATTCTCTGAATCTCCCAGAATTCCAAATCTTTTATCAGTTCCTTCACCAAGTCGCAGTATTTGATCAGTGTGGCACTAAGCACCTCGTACTCGCCTCGGACCTGGTTAACTATCAATTGTGAATCACAGTAAGCCATGATCTTAGTTGCTCCAAAACACTTGGCGTACTCTATGGATGCTATCAAGGCTTCGTATTCGGCCTGGTTATTGGAAGCATCGAACTTGAACCTTAGTGACTCCTCGTATACTGTCCCAGATTCTGGTTCAATTAGCACTATCCCCGCTCCACTGCTATTCTTAGTCGCTGATCCGTCTGAGTAGACCTTCCAACAATCGTTGGGTAGACTGATGGCGACCTGGGACTCTGACTCCTTCCCTTTAGCCTTTTCTTTGGGAGCTCGCTGCTCGTCGTCTTCCTTGGTGAACGTAAGCTCGACCAAGAAGTCAGCTAGAGCTTGAGCCTTCAACGCCTTTCGAGGTCGATACTCAATGTCAAATTCAGTAAGGGCAATTGACCAATTGAGAAGTCGACCTGAACTCTCCGGCTTGTGGAGAATTTTTCTTAGGGGAGCATTTGTAAGAACCACAATTGGATGAGCCAGAAAATAAGCTCGCAGCTTCCTTGAAGCCACAACTAGGGCATAGGCGACCTTCTCAGCATTGTAGTATCTGCTCTCCACATCTGATAGGGCCTTGCTGATGTAGTATACTGGCTTTTGAAGCCCTTCATCTTCTCTAACCAAAACCGCTGCCACTGATTTATCTCCCACAGATAAATACACAAACAAAGTTTCGCCAGTGGTCGGGCTACTCAGGAGAGGTGGAGTAGCGAGGTAATCCTTCAGCTGTTGGAACGACGAATGACATTCGGTCGTCCATTCAAAACTTTTCGTCCCCCTCAATGCTTTGAGGAAGGGGAGAGACCTCTCTGCTGACTTTGATATGAAACGACCAAGAGCTGCTACCCTTCCGTTAAGTCGCTGCATCTCTTTGACATTGGTGGGAGCCTTCATGTCGACTAAAGCCTTGATTTTTTCTGGATTAGCTTCTATACCCCTTTGAGATACCATGAACCCAAGGAACTTTCCAGCAGCTACACCAAATACACACTTGCTAGGGTTGAGCTTCATGTCGTTTGCTCTTAAATTGGCGAACGTTTCCTTTAGGTCGACCACGTGACGTCCGGTCTTTGTTTTGATGACCATATCGTCGACGTAGGCCTCCATGTTTCGGCCAATTTGAGAAGCAAAGACTTTGTTCACCATCCTTTGATAAGTTGCCCCTGCATTCTTCAATCCAAATGGCATCATGTTGTAGCAGTAGATGCCTCCAACTTGAAATGCCGTCTTGATTATGTCGTCCTCATGCATCTTAATCTGGTGGTAACCTGAGTAAGCGTCGAGGAAGCTGAGGGTTGAGTGACCAGCAATGGAATCGACTAGTTTGTCGATTCTAGGAAGGGGATAGCTGTCCTTAGGGCAGGCAAGGTTGAGAGTGGTGAAGTCGACACACATCCGTCATTTGCCATTTGATTTCTTCACCATGACCACGTTGGCCAACCACGTTGTATGAGTGGCCTCTTTGATTATCCCTGCATTCAAAAGTTTTTGTACCTCAGTTTTTATGGCTTCCTCCTTGTCGCGAGCAAAGCTTCTCAATTTTTGGGGTCTAGGTTTTATGGTCGGGTTGACTTCCAGTCTGTGAACAGCGACCTCCTCCTTGATTCCCCTCATGTCTTCTACTTTCCATGCGAAGACATCATTACTTTCCTTGAGTAGCTCGATGATTTCTGCTCGCTCCTCAACTGATAGCTGCTTCCCAATCTGAATTTTTTGGTCGGGGTAGGAAAGGTTGGTGATTACTGACTCTAGCTCATCCACAACTTCTAGCTCTGGTCCATCCCTGAATTGTAGAGTCTCAATGATTATCTCCTTGACCCTTTGTCTCTCCTCGGCCCTCAGGTGTGGAGCTTCTTCTGCTATCATATCATCTAACTTGTCTGCAACCTCACTGGTGGTGGTGGTGGCCCCCGAGTTATTGTCGAGCTGGAGGCATAGGTTGCCTATGATGACTTGGTCGACCATAACTACATCTGAATCGACCTCAGTGGTGTTAGAGTGACGTGTCGACTCAAGCATGACCTCGTCATTTGAGCGATAGGTCGACTCTTCCACGTCGGTGATTGTTGACGATCTGGTAGTTTTGGTGGCGATTGAGACAACTTCAAATATCCGTCTCATAGTCTCGATTTCCAACTCCCTTTTCTTTCTTTCTCTGAGAACATGATCAAGGTAGGCTCGAGCTGTGCCTTGTACACACCCTACTCCAGCGGGTGTAGGGAACTTGACTCGCTGATGAGGGATCGATGCCACCATTCCAAGAGCGACCTGACCTGGGATACCAAGTATAGCAGCATAGTCACTGTTTACATCAATCACTATAAATTGTACCTTTGATACGATCCTGAGGGGGTGTTGGCCTATGTCGACGTCGAGCTCTATCTTGCCTTTTGCATCAACTCGATGATTAGTGAAGCCCTCCAACCTACCATCATATCTCTCCAACTGCTCATCATTAAGACCCATTTCTTTAAAAGTTTTGTAGAACAAGATGTCCTTGCAGGCCCCCGTGTCGACTAAGAGTCTGCTCGTCGTACATCCGTCTATAAGACCTGGGATGACGAGAACTTGCTCCCTAGCTGCCATATTAGTCGCCAATTCATGGGGGTAGAAGCTGATCGCTTCATCTCTGACTTCTCTTCTTGGAGGTACATGTGGGGCCTTATTGAGTTGGAAGATCTTGTGCTTCATGGCCGTGTTGCTTGCTTGCTCTGTAATGACCCCCAGATTCAATCTAGGTTGCCTAGGTCCCTGCTGTCCGCCTGCTGGCTGCTCGCCTCCACCAGTTTGAGTCCTTTTTACGTAAGCCTCGAGTCTCCCCTGGTCGACCATCCTCTGGATGATGCGCTTCAAACCCAAACAATCTTCTGTGAGATGACCAGTGTCCTTATGGTAGTCACAATATTTGCTATTGTCCCTTCTAAATTTGTTGCCTGGATTCATTGGGACAGGAGGAGCCAGCTCGACAGCATTCATAATCTCTGTTCGACTCACCGTAAGGGGAGTGAAAGCCTCGGGCACTTTCTCCGTTGCTCTAGTCCTGTTCTTTCCATTTTTATTGTTTCCTCCATTCTTGTTGGAGTCCTTTTTATCATCAGCGACCTCTACCTTGGGGCTTTTACCATTCTTTTTCTCTTTCCTTTCCTCAGCCAGGGCGACATTATACACCTTCTCAAACAACTCCTGTCGAGTTGTTCTTGTCTGGCTTGTGAGTTCATAATCCATGTCGCGAGGAAATACCGTTTCGGAAGCAATTAATGACTTCCCTATCAGTGAGGTCTTCCTCTATCTTATCAACCATTTCCTTAAACTTGGTGAAGTAACTCATCGAGCTTTCATTCTTCGCCTGCACCAAGTTATTCAGATCGGTGACAGTTATCTTCCGAGCCCCTGCAGTCGAGAAGCGATCCAAGAACTTTGTCCTGAAGCATGTCCAAGTAGTGATGCTACCCGCGGCCAGACCGTTGAACCAAGTTAAGGCTGCCCCAGTGAGTGTGCTTAGGAGGGCTTTGCACATATTGTCGTCCTCATTGGCGACAAAACACATGGTGGCTTCCAGATGTGCTATATGACTCCTTGCATTGGTCGACCCCGAATCCTTCTCCGTAAGAGGCAACCACGAAAGTAGGAGGAGGCCGACTATCTCTGATTTCTTTGGATAAAGGTCGAAGAGCAAAATCAATTCGTTCGACCTTTCCAGCATCCTTTTTCTTCTCCTCCTCCCATTGCTCAAACTTCTTTTTCATCAACAACCATTCCCTGGCATCGGGTCTTTCATCTCTTGGAGGGGGCGCAGCATTTGACTTCTGGCCTTCACTTCTAGGGGGAGTCACCTGCCTACTCCTTCTGTCCCTGTGAGAATGAGCCCTCTCTGATCGTATTGGAGATCTGTGCCTGTCACTTCCTTGTGGCGACCTGCGCCTATAATCTCCGAATGGCGACCTGCGCCTCTCCTCTCTTACGGGCGACCTGCGCCCATTCCTGTCTCTATGGGACCCTGACCTTTGCGTCCTGGCTGGTGAAGCACATGCATTCCTATTAGGCCGTTGCGCGTCCTTAAGTCAGATTGAGCCTCTTGCTCCCTGTTTCTGTTGAGGCTAGCCCTTAGGTCGTTACTGGGCACATGAACGACCGTGGGAGCTCGCTGAACTATCCTGTTTTCACCGTTTTGCCCCACACCTTCATTTGGCCTCAAACTCCTGGCCTGTTGCCCATTAGAAACCTGAGTAGGGGCCATTCTCTCGGGCGTATGTCGGCTGTTCGCCTCCTCCATGGCTATCAAGTCGGCCGAGAATGCAGGCTCGCTCCAACATCATCTCCTTCTTGCTCATGGGGTTGGTGGAGGGACCTGCCCTGCTTCCAACATTAACCTGAGCAGTGGGACGTTTTGGAGGAGGTGGAACTCCTTGCCCATCCATATGCCTTTTCCCTCTCCTTGTGTCAGGCAATCCTCGGCCATCGACAACACTGGTAGAGCGGGTGGCTCTACCATGAGGACGATTCGGTGGGGGAGGAGGCAAGTTCAAGTTTTCAGCATTTGCGTTTGTATTCGTGTTGTTGTTGTTCGTTTCTTCATGCCCAAGTGAAGCCTCAGATACGTGTCCCTCTGAAGTCACCATTGTTGCAGGTTGATAGAGTTTTCGAGGTCAAGTTTAAAGCACGATTCCGCATGGAACCAAACGATCTTTGCGGGAATTGTGCTTATCAATCTTCCTCCACGTGGCAGGACTGATCACCTGGCTCCTTGACCTGAAATCAGAACCCACAACTAGCCGGATGTGTCTCCGGCGAAGACGCTCGGGCGTGAGAGTAAGATAACAGTGTATTATAGCTCAAAATGTATTGAATAATGAATTCAGAATACAAAATGGCAGTTACCTTTTACCGTTTGGTAGTGATGAAGTATTTATAGACAAAAGTGGTGTATTTTTGGGGAGGCGCTTGTGCTCCGAGATTGTAGCGGCAGTTACTTGATTGTGGGAACGTGTCTATAACGGCCCCTGATTTGTAGGGATGTGGTTATGAGAATTGTTCAACCAAATACGCCGGCAAGTGTTAGGTCGTCACTTGTTGATTTAGGTCGAGGTCGCCACTCGTGGAATGGTCGACCTGACTGTCGGGTAGAGCATGGTTCGTACCCGAATTGTGATATGGATCATGAGGTCGGACTAAGTTGGGTCGGGACCTGATAGGTCGGACCATGGGCTTAGTCGACTGATACAAGAGATGGGCTTTGGGCCTTGTTCTGATTGGGTCAGCCTCATTGAGAATGTCATGGTCAAGGCTGCTTGTGATTGGGCTTTGCTTGCTTAGCCCATCTTGACACTTTTGGTATGTTCAATTATTATTATTAATATTAATATATTAATATTAATAATATTCATATTAATAAAATTATTTAATTAATAATTAAAATATACTCCCTCCGTCCCGCTACAAATCACAAAGTTGGTCAGCTGAATCAATTTTTGACCATAATTTTATGATGTCTAGATATCTCTATGCAATTCTAAAAAAAGTTATTGATAGTATTTCTAATGGTGAAGCAATAACAATTCTTAAAATTGCAAATAAATATCTAGATATTTATAAAATCATTGGTCAAAAATTCACACAGTTGACCAACTGTGTGAATTGTAATGGGACGGAGGGTAGTATATACTCCCTCCGTCCCAGCGAAAGAGCCATCAAATTAGCCGGGCACGCAAAATAAGAAATGTGATGTAGGAAAGAGAAAAAGTTTAAATGTTGTGAGTATGAAAAATTAAATAGGAGAGAGAATGAGTGGGAGGTGATGTAAGAAAGAGAATCTTGTGAGTGTAAAAGTAAAGTAGGAGAGAGAATGAGTGGAGAGAATAGTGATTTAAGGTTTCCTTTTTGGGAAAGTGGCTTTTTAAATGGGACGCCCAAAAAGGAAATAAATGGCTCTTTCGCTGGGACGGAGGGAGTATTATTTATCATATACTCCCTCCGTCCCATGTGATTACAAACCATTTTTCCGGGCACAATAAATAAGAAATATTATTAAGATAATGAAAATGTGTGGTAGGAAATGAAGAGAGAGAATGAGTGGAGTTGGTTGAATAAATTGTGTGGTAGGAAATGAAGAGAGAGAATGAGTGGGTGGGGTAGGGTGAATATAAAATAATAAATTTATTTCCATTTTGGACAGTTTGTATTCACGTGGGACGGACCAAAAAGGAAATAAGTTTGTATTCACGTGGGACGGAGGGAGTACAATTTTTGTCACCATTGTTGGTAAAATATGATGGAGTTATGATTATTGATGATCGATGACATGAAGCTAATATGGAAGAAATAGAATAACAATGACCCGATCACCGCGGCGGACGCGGATAGTCTAAGGAGAAGGAAAGTAGGAAAAGTCGTTTGTCAAAACACGTGAAAATTAGTAAGCAAGCGCAGCGCATATGCAATGCAGTAGAGAAGACAACGGAGAATTCAACTTTCACTCCTAAAAGTCAAAGATGGAGAACAGAACGGCAGAGAGTCGTGTTGGAGTCTTCCTCCTTTTTGACTCACACCTTTCTTCTTTCTTCAAAGGGGTCACTTGACCACCTTAAGTTTTACTCCTTGTGTTGTGTTAAAATGATATTCTCATTTTTTTAATTGTTATTAGCAATAATTTTTCATTAATTTAATTATTCTAATAAAAATCTAATTTTTTTTTATATTATTATTAATGGTGTATCAATAACAAAACTTTCATTCGTATAATTAAATCAAACTAAAATTATTGCTGAAAGTTTCCTCATATTAACAGAAAAAAAAAAGTGAAAAAATCATTTTGAAACAGATGAAGTAGAAAATTTCATTTTAGTACCTCTAATATACTATTCCCTCAATCCCATCTGAAAAGACACAAATTTTCATTTTGAGTGTCCCAAAATAGAAGCTTTAAAAGACACTTTCAAAATTAAATCATTTTAATATTTTTTTATTTGTGGGATCCACTTGTTATAATCACAATAACTATCCGCTATATATTTCTTACCTTACTTTCTCTCTGCCACTTTTCATACTAACAACATTACTCCACTATATATTCTCTTTAATTTTCGTGAAAGACCAACTTTTTGCCTTTTCGGATGGGGCGGAGTGAGTATTTTTTTTTTTTTACCATTTCGATCCCTTTGTTAGTGATGTATTTTCCAGTAACGTGGCCGGTTCGGTTAACCGGCGGTTCACGGTTATCGAATCGGCGATTCCAACTTTCAAATTTTTCAATCGAAATCGAATCGGTTAATCGCCTTAGCAAGTTACGGTTTTACGTTTTACCGGTTAACTGATTTTAATTATTTTTTTTCTTTTTCAAATTAGAATTTTAACATAATTAAACACAGTTACGAAAAAAGTTAATTTTCTAACAATTTTTAAATAAAAAAGCTAACTTTTTAACAGTCAGGATCGGTCAAGACAAGGCAAGGCAAGGATCGGTCAAGGTCAAGGCAAGGATCGATCAAATTCAAACTAACATTGCCGGTTTTTCCGGTTAAATCAGTGGTTATACCGTCGGTTTTAACGGGCGGTTGGCCGGTTTTCTTAACCTCCCAACCGTAACCGAAACTCCAAAATCTGATTTCGATTAAACGGTTCCGGTTCATCCGCATTGACCGATTTTAAGCGGTTGAAAACCGGCCGATTAGCGGGTTCGATTCGATTTTTTGCCACCTCTATTTTCCACCATGAAAAGAAAAGATCAAAGAAAAGAGGAAGTTATTGGGCCTTTATTTCAGCTTCAGCGTAATGAAAGTAGTCACGGCCCGATCCAGTTACATGATTCAAATAAAGTCCATTGGCGCCATGTTATATTGGGCCTATATTGGAATGAACAAGAAATTATTTCAAAATTATTTAAACTTGTGCAAATACACATTTTTATTACAATTATTAATTGGATAAGGACTGGACTACATACTATTGAAAATATGAGTTGAGATCAGTGTATTACTTTTATATGTACGTGTATCACTTATGCTTCAATGGCTATGAGTGATTAGGGGGAACGCGGTTTGATTCAAACCGCGATTTAGAGTTGAATCGAGCTAAATTATGTGGTTTTGTTCGATTTTTAGACATAAGTGGTTTAACTCGGTTTGAGAAATTAACATACTATGTGGTTCAGTTCAGCTTGTGGTTTGATACTCCTAAATCGAACCGAACAAAACCGAACCGTTTAAGATCGAACCGCTATTTGAAACAGTGAAACCTAGCCATTAAACCGAAATGTGAAACCAAGCCATAAATCGAACCATGAAACCTCAATCATGACCGTCCCTTCAAAGTTTTAGTTAATCTCAGCCATTAATTTTCAAAATGGTTAACAAAAAAGGATTATGGTTTGAAATGCCGTTTGGACTGTGGTCTAGATCGCGGTTTGGACCGTGGTCTGAATCACAAAATCAAATTGCCAATCAAACCGCGATTTAGACCGAACCAAATCGAACCATAGTTGTTTGGTTTAGCTTGGTTTAATTTTTTTATGGTTTAGCTCGATTTGAAATTTCTCAAAATCGATGCTAGTGGTTTGACTTCTAAATTTATTTAAATTGAGCTAAATTGAACCATTTCCACCCCTAGTGATTAGGACTGAGAGCATCCACAATGGGAGCTTTTTGGGAGCTTTAAATTTTCATGAAAAAACTCTCTAGAGCTTTTTTCCATTGTATAGAAGGTTGGAAAACTCTTTCATAAAGAGCAGCTCCTTCTACAAAGAGCTATCTCTAGGAGCTCTTTCCATTAATTTTCATTATTTCTCAATGTTGAACATTAAATAAAACAATAATTTTTATTTTTCTTAATATTTTCCTTCATAGAAAAATGCAAGAAAACAATTTAATTTTGGATATGGGAGCTATAAAAAAGTTGATGAAAAAGCTCTACCATTGTGAAAAAAGCTTGGAGATTTTTGTTTTTTAAGTTGTTTATGACGTGTCACTTGAAAATTGCAAAAAAACTATGAAAAAAGCTTTTATCATTATGGATGCTCTGACATTAACATGCTATCATTATTTATTTATAACCGTTAGATCACTTAATGAGACAGCACAGTGTTGTAATCAATTATCACCTAGATCCTCTCATCACTAATATTGAATCACAAATGATACAAAATTTGATAATCAAAACTGTACTATAAAAATAAATCAATTATCTATTAAATATCTAATTTTTAACATGTGTATTTAACGTGGATATACGAAAAGATTTAATTATAACGGTGAATCTAAATAATTATAGTAACTTATAGCAATATGTTAAGATTTCCTAAGTAAAATCACTATACTTATATGAATTCGTGCTATAAATAAGTCTTATTTAATACTCTATATTAAACACATCAACACAAACATTAAAAAACTGTTTAAATATTACTTTCTCCGTCCCAATTTAATGTTATTAATTTGATTTGATTGACATGAAAATTAAGAAAAATGCTCAGTACTGTAAACTGAGGATAATTGTCATTTTTGGATATATCACTCGACTTATAACGTCCCAAAATAACAAGTTTATAATATTTTCACAATATTTTGGGGGAAACTAGTTTCTCCCTAAGTTATAAAAAGTCCTGTTTTTTTAAACTGATCTTATATTTGTCAAATATTTGCAAGTTGAAAAAAATTGGACTTTTTATAATTTATGGAGAAACTGGTTTCTCCCAAAACTTACTCTAATATTTTTATATTCAATGAGACCCACTTATCATACTTACAACAACAATCTCTTACTATTTTTCCCACTCATTGTTTTTCATATTTTACTTTTCATACTCACAACACCTCCTCCACTCATTTACTCTTATTATAATAGTATTTTTCAATCTCGTGCCAGAATAGAAAATTTTAAGTCAGATGGTACTGGTGGTACGGACAATAAAATTTCTATATCAATCGAAGAATAAAATGTAAGATTATGGCCTTATTTAAGAAGTTAATAAATTCAAGAATTTCTCAATAATCACAAGGTTCACAGCTCAAGCATTTACTAACAAAGCCCTTAAATAGTTAAATCTGTTTTTTGTACACAATCACAAATGTTAGTAGTAATTGTAATAAATTAATTTATTGGAGTAAGTTTTTTTTTTTTTTTTTTGAGCAAATCATTATTTATTAAGTTTAAAAATTAAGGATAAAAATAAAATATTTATTATTATTTTTGAAAAAGTTGGTCTTATAAAAAACAAAAACGCGTTTTTTTCTAAGTTTAAAGAAAAAACATTTTTACAATGACAATTAATAATACATGCACTGACACTATTCACACTAACTTTTTTTATACTAACACTGTCACTTTTTTATCCTACACTGGCACTCTTTTATACTGACACTTAATAATACATGTAATGACACTCTTAACACTGACATTTGTTTACACTAACACTGACATTTTGTAACACTAACACTGACACTTAACAATACATGCAATGATACTCTTTATACTATCATTTTTTTACACTAATACTGGCATTTTTACACTAACACTGACAATTTTTACTTTGCCACTTAATAATGCATATACTGACACTCTTTACACTGGCACTTTGTTACATTAACACTAGCACTTTTTTAAAATGACACTTAATAATACATACATTGACACTATTTACGCTGTCACTTTATTACATTAATACTTGCACTAGCGCGATAAACAAAACACATTTTTTCTAATCTTAAGGAAAAACGCATTAAAAAAAAAAGATTTTGGCTTTTTGAAATAGAGGTAACAATAAATTAATTAAAAGAGTTGGTCTTATAAAAAATGCGTTTTTTCTGGCACTTAGGAAAAACGTGTTTTGTGTTTCCCCGTTTGTGTCAGTTTAACAAAGTGCCAGTGTGACAAAGTGCCAGTGAATCTGTAATAAAGTGCCAGTGTAAAAAAGTGTCAGTACCATTTTAACAAAGTGCCAGTGTAAACAAAGTGTCAGTGCATGTGTAACAAAGTGCCAGTGTAAAAAGTGTCAGTGCAAGTTTAACAAAGTGTTAGTTACATTAACACTGGCACTTTGTTAAACTGGCACTGGCGCTTTTTACACGGGCACTTTTATATACATGAACTGGCACTCTTCACACTGGCACTCTGTTACACTAACACTGACACTTTGTTATACTAACATTTTTGCTGGCTCTCAAAAACACAAGCACTGGCATTCAAAAACACATGCACTGGCATTCAAAAACACATGCACTGGCACTCAAAAATACATACACTGGCACTCAAAAACACTGGTAATCATTTTTGCTGGCTCTCAAAAACACAAGCACTGACACTCATAAACACATGCACTGGCACTCTTTAACACATGCATTGGCACTCCAAAACACATGCACTGACATCTAATTACCCAGTCCACTAATGCAGCTCCGCAATTGCGCTTCATCTTCTCTCTTCCATTTCTCATGCACCATCAAATTACAAATGCCAGCATTCACAAATCGTCGGTACGTACAAAGCACTACTACCTTGGTATCAATTGGGTCCTATGCAAGTAAATACCAATCTTCATGTTCAATCAAAGTTGCTCGAAACTCGAGCGCTGCATTAGAGTCGGACGAACAAGACCCTCGCAGTGAATTAGGATTCAAGGAGATTTGATTAGGTCAAAATGAAACGGGGAAAGACCCAAATTTTCTTCAATTTGACGACAATGTGAAGAATTTTGCTAAAATTAGAGGGTCGGAAAGCAGCGTTGGTTTGAAATTGGAGGAGTTGGGCAAGAGCGAGGCGCGGATGGGAAGGGCCGGTGGAGATGGCTGCCAGAGGAGGAAGAAGATCAGGTGGGTAGCGTCATCGCCGAAGGTAAAGTTGGGAGCCGCAAGCGAGGGGAAGAGTCGACGTCTTCTAAAAACACGTTTTTTTCTAAGCTTGGAAAAAACGCGTTTTTTTGTGAGATTTTGGCTAATTAAAATGGCCAATTCTAAATTACTACATGATCAAAAAAAAAAAAAAAAAAAGTAAAATTCCAATAATAACCTTTGCCATTACAGGCACACCGGATCCGCAACCGCTTTGGCCTAACGATCGGACCTAGATTTCCTCTTCCTCTTCCTTCTCCCTTTGTAATGAAGCAAATAATCATGTCTGTATGGATCCACCCACCCGTTTATCTGGGACCCGGCAGCCATTGTTGTTCTTTCTCAATTCAGAACAAATCAACTAATCTTTCAATTTGATTTCATTTTCAAACCCTTAAACTCAAAGCAATATCATTTGATTGGATCGATCCCAACAGCTAAACCCACCAAACTTCACCAAATCAAAACCTCCATCTCTCGCATTTCTCACGACAACGTTGATAATTTCTCTCTCTAAAGTTTTGAAGAGAGAGAGAGAGAGAGAAAATGAAGCTGTTGGCGTTGCAGCAGAGCTACGCTAATCGCCGGAGCAACAGCTTCCGTAATCAGTCTCCGTTAGATTCGTCGGCTGATGGCCCGGCGAAATCTCCGACGGCTGTTTTTTGGCTACTTATTCATTGTTTGTGTTGCTTAATTAGCCTTGTCCTTGGCTTCAGATTTTCTCGTCTTGTGTTCTTCCTTCTCTTCTCCACTACCGCCACTAATACAACTTCTAATTTTTACACGACGCCGTTCCGGACCGCCGCTGATTACGCCGAATCTATTACTTCCACTACTTTTTCCACTTCGCTATCGCGGCTCTCCGGTTTTGAATCGAATAAAACAGCTGTTCCGAGCAGTCGAGTGGTTGTTGGCCGACATGGGATCTTAATCCGGCCATGGCCGCATCCGAATCCGATTGAAGTTATGAAAGCCCACAAGATTATTGAGAGGGTGCAGCAAGAGCAAAGGCAACAATACGGTATCAAAAGCCCTAAACCTTTGATCGTCGTTACACCTACCTACGTTAGAACCTTCCAGGCCCTTCACCTGACCGGTTTGATGCATACATTGATGAATTTGCCTTATAAAATCATTTGGATCGTTGTTGAAGCTGGTGGAACCACAAATGAGACCGCCTCATTGTTGGCGAAATCGGGCCTTCAAGTTAAACACATTGGATTTAAGGAGAAAATGCCGGTTTTCTGGGAGGCTCGACATAAGATTGAGTCTCAAATGAGACTGCACGCCTTGAGGTAAATCAATGAATATTTCTTATTTTCTTTGTTTGTTGAAAGTTTTTTGATTATGAATTTGATTATAGTAGTTTTATGTTTATGGATTAGGATTGTGAGAAAAGAGAGGCTTGATGGAATTGTGATGTTTGCGGATGATAGTAATATGCATAGTATGGAGCTTTTTGATGAAATCCAAAAGGTTAATTGGATTGGTGCTATATCAGTTGGTATTCTTGCTCATTCTGGACATTCTGATGAAGAATTTTCGGAAGTTCGGAAGAATGTGGATGAGAAGAAGTCAGGTTTGCCAGTACAAGGTCCGGCCTGCAATTCATCTGATCAGTTAGTTGGTTGGCACACATTTGATTCATTGCCATTTGTGAAAAAGAGTGCCAGATATATTGGTGATAGGGCAATTGTGCTACCCAGGAAGCTGGAGTGGGCTGGGTTTGTGTTGAATTCTAGGTTGGTTTGGAAGGAAGATGATGATAAGCCTGAATGGGTCAAGGATTTGGATACAGCGGCAGGGGATGGTGAGGATGTAGAGAGTCCGTTATCTCTGCTGAAAGACTCTTCTGCAGTAGAGCCCCTAGGCAGTTGTGGGCGCAGAGTGTTGATGTGGTGGCTTCGTGTTGAAGCTCGTGCAGATAGCAAATTTCCCGCGGGGTAAGTTTTCTTATGTTTTGATTATCTTCCTTTCTAATACATACGATTTTGATGATATTTTAGACTGTATCATCAGCAAACATTGTTTTTGTTCTGGTAGTTAGGACTTAGGATACATGCAATATGTGTTTCATGCATGTATCTTTGTTATAGTAGATATGTACAAGTTTGTTGAGATTTTTTTATGCATATTGATTAGGCATGGAAATCAGTGGCGGATCTAGGATGTCTAAACATCAGGGACACAATTTACCCTAAATAATTTCAAACTAAAATTTTCTATAACGAGAACCAATTGTTGACTTGATGTGCATGTGCTACTAGAATTACCTACCCCAAAACTAGTTTCACCCGTGCCGGACCTAGGAATCACATCTACATGACAAAAAAAAATATTTTACTTAATTACAAATTTTAACTAAAATATTTTAACTAAAATATTTTATTTATGTCATGAAGAATAAAAAAACTAATATGCTTGATTGAAATACTCCCTCCGTCCCAATAAAAGCTTCACTAATTACCCAAAAGGGCGTCCCGTTAGAAGCTTCACCTTTCCTTTTTTGGCAAAGAATCTTCACTATTCTCTCCACTCATTCTCTCTCCTAAAACACTATTACACTCACAACACTTTTCAAATTCACTATTCCCTCCACTAATTCTCTCTCCTATTTTCAAATTACACTCACAACATTTTTTTTTTCCCTCCCATACCATAATTCCCGTGTGCCGGAGGAAAAGGGTGAAGCAATTGGTGGGACGGAGGGAGTATTGATGATGACATTATTTTAGAAAGCATTATGGGTAAGTTGTTATGGGACGGAGGGAGTATATGATTTGGACTTATTTTTTTACAAGCATTAAATGATAAAAATAAATAATGAATAATAATTAAAAATCATTTATCCAAGTATTTTTTTTTTAGAAAAGCCTATTTATCATAATTGAGGCAAAAATGTTATTTGAATAATAAATAAAAACTATTTATGATATTTAGAGTGATAATCAGAAGAATTCAAGTAAAACTTTGAAAAAGGGTAAAGAATTCAAAAAACTTGTAGTTAGTAGGAATTGAACACTAATTCTTTGCAATAAGGTTTAAATTCTTTGCAATAAGTTTTAAATGCCTTACCAACTAAGCTACAACACAACTTTATCTAATATCTGCACAATAAATGTTAATCATATAAAAAAAACTACTAAAACTTGGATTTGATCGGGTGCACATGCACCCCCACCTATAGTGCTACATCCGCCCCCGATGGAAATGCATGTTAATGTCCTTGAGATATTTCTGCGAGAATATAGGATGTCACCAAGCTTGTAGATTTATTCCCCTACCATATCGAGGGACACAAAAATCAATTTTCTGCATCTTTCTTTAATTTGATTGGATAAAGAAATTGCACGAGAGGCACACAATTAATTGATTTACAAACCACAAAGAGCTTTCTATAGATCTTAAACAGTGAATTTAAGATACATGGACATATTGCTAAAGGTTACTCCCTCTGTCACAAAAATAGTGTCACCCTTTTTTCTTTTATATTTGTACGAAGGAACTTTTGAGAAATAATTAATTTAATTATCCTAATGAAATTAATAAATTGTTGTTGATAGTATTTATAATGGTGTGTCAATAACAAGTTTTATATTCTTAGAGTTGTTCTTATAAAAAACTAGTTTTTCCTTAAGATAAGAAAAAACGTGTTTTTCAAAAGCGGGCATTATTATTCAAAACAAACGGTGGCATTTTCGTAATTACTGGTTTCCCCGTTTGTGCCTGTGTCTGTTTAACAAACTGCCAGTGTGATAAAATGCAGTGCATGTGCCACAAAATGCCAGTGAAAAAAGTGTCAGTACCAATTTAACAAAGTGCCAGTGTAAACTGGCACTGACACTTTGTTAAACTGACACTGACACTTTTATACGGGCACTTTTATATACATGAACTGGCACTCTTCACACTGGCACTCTGTTACACTAACACTGGCACTCTGCTACACTAATATTTTTGCTGGCTCTAAAAAACACAAGCACTGGCATTCAAAAAACATGGACCGACATTCAAAATCACGTAAACTGGCACTCAAATACACATACACTGGCACTCAAAAACCACTGGTAATCATTTTTGCTGACATTCAAAAAAACATGGACTGGCATTCCAAAAAACATGTACTGGCATTTGAAAACACGTGTACTGGCATTTGAAAACTAGAGTACTGCCACTCGAATCTGATTTGGGCCATACAAACAAACTATCAAACAAAACCAGAGGAGGAGATTTGTTAACTTAAGAATCACAAAGGGAGGTCATCTCGGAGGGTCCACAACTGATTGGTTGAGTGTAGAGTCCACGAATTAGCAGGCGACTCCGGCAATGTCTCGACGGGAGAGTCGGGATTTCGACGCCAGGCACCACCGTTCAAGGTTCGATCGAGAACCCAAGTAACAATCACCTGTTTCTGTGGATTCTTCGTATAGCTGATTTCAAATTGACTACTGTGATTGCTTAGATTATTCTGAGAGGGAGAACGGTGAGGAGGTCACCGTTGTTTGGTTGAGAGATGATTGAGGTAGAGGGAGGCCTTGGGTCGCCGGTGAGGAACGATTGTAGTGGTGAAGAAGACGATTGGGGAGGGGCTCTGTTATTGCGGCTAGAGAGAGAGTGCGTATAGTGAGAGAGAGAGAATGGGCCGTGCCTCCGTCCGTTGAAGGGAAAACACGTTTTTTCATAAGCTTAGAAAAAATGCGTTTTTTACAAGTTTTTGGCATATTCTTATTAAAATAATTAAATTAACCTAGAATTATTTCTCAAATTTCCTTCGTACTAATATGAAAAAAAGTGCGACAATTATTCTGGGACAAAGGGAGTAATATTTAAACTTAAATTTAAAATTGTGAAATTTTCTCAAACTTATGTTTGTGATTGAGTTTTATACATGGAATACCAAGTACAATATGTTTCGGGTTCATTGCATGTGTTATATGATTCAATTCAAAAGCGTGAAATTTTTAATATGTTTGGTTTTCTTACTGACAAAGGATGTTTGTTCAATTATTGTGTACGTATTATACGATTCCAAACGTATTGTTCCACTTTTTGTCTACCAGTTGTGTACCACAATAATACAACTCACCATTATGTCACGCATTATGACCTCAGCCCTAACAATTCATGGCCGTAGGATTACTTGTGGTACACAAAAAGTAGGATAACACATTTGAACCCGTATTATACAATTACTAACTACCTTGGACTAGTGATCTTAGATTTTTGTTGACCTGGTATGCTTCTATCCATATCCCAATAATTTAATTACTGGAAAAAATGCACACTCAGATAATTTTCTAATTGGAGAGAATTAGTAGCTCAAGATCTGAACTGTTAGGTTCAATAGTGGATTGAATTTTGCAACTCTAGCATGCTAGCACCAATATATCGTTTGCCTTCATATTGGGTGATGGAGAAAATTTCACTGTGTAATAAAAACCTTGCAAATGCACAAGTTATCGAAGTAGCAATGTACAATAGTAAGGGTCGAACCACAGAGACTCGTGTGCTTTAACAAGTAAATTTAATTAATGCTAAAAGTAACAAAATGGGGTTTTTGATTTGATTTATTAAAAACTAAAGATAGAGAAAAACAAGACAATTAAACAACTAAAGTAACAAATAAGCAAGCTCGCAGAAGAAATTCAAGGATTTAACAACTAGTTCACGGATTGGGTTCACCACATATTATCCCTTTATGCTTTTTTAAATGATAAAATATTAATTGGGTTTTAGGGCTTCTTCGCTTTTGTAAGAATTGGGACGGTTAGATTGCCGGATTGCAATTCTATTACTGAGCAATTATCAATTATCACGCAAGATCAAATTGACAACAACTCAATTCATTAAGCACAAAAGAATTAATGAAACCTAGACTCAATAGATTCACGCAAGATCATCAATCGAGTCTAATCATCCTAATAGTGTTCATGCACAATTCCCCACGCAAGTGCAGGACTTGTACCAAATATAAATTACGAATACTATGATGAACTAACTCCACAATTAACTGAAAATTAAATATTTAGCATAAAGATCAAATACGGGCTACACCAATCTGTGAACTACAAAGAAATTAGCTCCTCATATTCCGGATTGACATCACAAAATATGAATAGCAACAAAACATCAAACCTGAAATCCTTGCAAAAACCTTGAAAATAAAGTCTTTCAATCCTTGAAAACCTAAGCAAGAAAAATAAGACAAAGGTCCCCAATAATAATAATAAAGGGAGTATATATACTCCTCAAGGCAGTCCTACTCTAATTAGGAAAACAAAAGAATCAAATCCATGAAAATCTGCTCAAAAATCCGTGCTGACGTCACTAAACGCGTACTGGCACGAGTCGTGATAATTAGCACGAGTCGTGCCCTTCAATCCAAGTCGTGAGAACGACTCGTGCAGACCCCCTCCACTCGTTACGAGTAGCTTTCTTTGTAGTTGTACATGAACCCCACTCGTGAAAACGAGTCGTGCCACTGGTGCCCACTCGTTCTGAGTGGCTAGTTGGAATTGGCTTGACTCCATTCGTTCCCAAGTCGTGCTCTGGCCTTCTTCAGTCGTGCTCCACTCGTGCCAAATGCAGAATTGCCCCATTTTGACTCAGCTTTGACCTGGCCTTCGTCCCTTGACCGTGCTTGACCCCGAGCTCGAACCTCGACCAATTTGCTGCCCTTTTTCCACTGACAAGTGACTTGCACGCTCCACAAGATTTCACAACCAATTACAAATAAAAAACCAAAAATACCCTCAAAAATCATTGTTTTCTCACACAACCTCACATAACAAAATGTCACTCAAATACATCAAAACTAAACTAAATACATCAAAAATCATTGTAAAGCATCCGAAAACATAGGCAAAAGATATGTATCAAATCCACTCATCAAATTTCCCCACACTTAGACCATTACTCGTCCCTGAGTAATATCCTAACTCCAATCTAAAATTGGTCTAAAGCAGATGTGCGGGAGAAAATGATACCTAGCCTCCTCTAGCCACCAATACTAATCAAACAAAATAATACCGGAGTGTACAAAACTCCGTCTCCATAAGACTCCCCAAACGAAAATCAATGGCCCTAGCTTGACATCAAACTCCATGATAAAATGAACGTCCAAACTAGGGCCCTCACAATGATAGTGGGGGGAAACTAAAATGTCCTAAACTTTCCCCCACACTTGCTCACACTACACAATGTACACCCTCGATCAAAAGTTAATGTTAAGAAAAAGAGATGCTCAACAAAAACTTACCTCGTGCTATTCTCCAACCCCCCTTATTACTCCAAGGTGCACGAGGATTTCTATCCTACCGCCTCTAACACGAACCTCCATCAACCAAGATGATCCTACCCGAACTCCTAATTTCCCCTTATGTCTCCACGCCGGTGAATAAGGATATGTTCGCTCAAATTCTCACCTTTTGCCTAAGTGCCCTTTCGGGTTTTCACTTAGCCACTCTATTATTATTTTTTTTATTTTTATTTATTTATTTATTTATTATTATTTTTTTTTTTAAGCATATACATACAATACAAGGCACCACCCTTCCCCCACACTTAAACTCCACAGTGTCCTCAATGTGTGCACAAAAATAAAATAGGACAGCTTAAATGTAAAAGGGAAGAGTATAAGAATAGGTACCATCAATATCTCGGGCCGAAGCCCCCATCTGGAAACTGGGCCTCACGGGCCGCCTGCCGCTGCCTCCTCCTATCAGCTCTCCTTATCATCTCCTGAAAGTGCTCGTCTGGGACCGGCTCAAAGTGTCTGGGCTCAGGCTGCTGCATCCAAAGCTGCTGCTGAAATACCATTCTATTCGTAGTATCCAGTCTGTCCTCCAACGCCTCCAATCTGTCATCCTGCGCATCCCAACGCCTATCCACATAATCAAATCGAGTGCGCCACATCAAGTTCTGCGCCTCCCGAGCCTCACACTCCTCTCTATATCTTCTCTCTCTCTCTCTCCCCCGCATCTCTCTGGTATTGAGCATCCAAATATGCTCTCATATCACCCCAATAATCAAAAGCTCCAGCCCTACTCGACTGATCCTGACCTGCATATCCTGCATAGCCTCCACTGGTCCCAGCCTGAAACTGCTCTCTAATCTGATGGTCCTCACCACCCTGCTGCTCATCACCCTGCTGCTCTTGCTGCTGCTCTTCTTCATCATCACTCACTCTCTCACCCATATCTCTCCTCATATCTCTCAATGTCATGTCGGCTACAAATGGCATCCTCCAATCCCGTGCATATGGACCCGCAGGAAATACCACTCCCGGAGCACACCTAAAGCTCCTATCACCACCATAAGTAAAAGTCAATGCCTCATTACGCCGGAGATCCGCTCGAAAGTGTCATATCGGTATAGAAAGAACCGATCATAAAATAGAGGCCCCTCCGCATTGCCTACCGATCGCGGGTGATTACGAACAAAGTTCTCCACTAACAACGTCACCATACCACCCACTGGGATGTTCCCATTCTCATTAACTCCCAAAGCCTCACACCTCCTGAAAAATAAATCAACCCAATCCGGAACCACAGTGTTGGAAGGCAAAGCACACTCCATAGTCGCGAACTGCAAGGCGTTCATCTGAGCCGGCTCCCCGTTCGCATAGAACGTCATCGATAACCCTCTATAAAGCAATTTTCAAGCCGGATGGGAAAGAGATTTCATGACCACGTAAGGTTTCTGCATAAATTTCCCTGTCAACTCAAAGAAGAATGACTCAACAGTCCTATCACTCTCTGACCACTCTCCTCTGGGCTCACTCACGCCCAAATACTCTCTAGCTGCAGCATACAACAAAATCCTCGGGATATCATTTATATTAAAACGCACACTCCATACTCCATTTTCCTCCCTCCTTTCCAAGGTTGCCAAAAATTCAAGTGTCACCCTCTTGTATACCCCCGCACTCTTGCCTAGAAATTCACCCAATCCAATGTTATTCAACAAACCCGCAACCAACTCATACAGACCCAACTTCCGCAATGTTTCCACGCATAAAAATCTAGTCACTTGAACAACCCTTCCATTTGCCAAGTTTCTCCATTTATTCTTTTGAGAGTCCGTTAATTTAGTTAAGCCCATGAAATCGTCGGGCACTCGAGGTGGCTCCTCAATAACAATATTTCTTTTCTTTCTAGGTTGAGCATCAACTGCTTTACCTTTATCCTTTGTTCTCCCCATTATCAATTCAATACAATCAACAACAATTATTTTCCACACAATAATACTATTCAACCAAACAACAATGTTCCTTCCACCAAGCACACCAATCACCAACCACACAACTTAAATTTCGAAAGGGGAGTAGAAACATATATTACCTTCAAACAGTTTAGGTCGCCGGAAAAATTGGCCGGAGTTTGGCCGGAAAATTCGCCGAAACTTGAAAAGAAGGTCGGAAAAGATGGAAAAGATCAATGCCACACCAACCTCCAAAGAATTTTGCTTCAATTTGCGCTCCACTCCAAGCAATCGACAAACCCTCCACAATCTCCCAACTTCAAGCTTTGCTTCAAGAAATCACTCAAAAGGTTGGATTTTGGGGATGATTCTCGGTTTAGGGTAGGCCAAATATGGTGGGGAAGGGATTTTTGTGGGTTAGGAATGGAGAATTTTGGATTTGGGTAGGGAATTTTTAGAGAGGGAGAGGAAGAATTTTGAAATTAGGGTAGAGAGAGAAAGGGGGGGCGGCGGTGCTACGGGAAAAACGGGGATAGGGCACGACTTGAAAGGGCTTTGGAAACTGACAGTTGAATTTTTGAATTTGGCACGAGTCGTGCCATTTAGCACGAGTCGTGCTCTTCAATTCAATTCGTGGCCACGACTCGTTCTCACCTCTCCCAATCGTTCTGAATACAACAACGGATGTCACTCCCACTCGTGCTCCACTCGTCCTCTGGAGCACGAGTCGTGCTCTGCCTGGGCCAATTTTCAAAATTTTTTTTTTTTTTTTTAGGCCCAGGACTTTGGCTCCTCCACGCATTTTTCCTGCACATCATTAAACAAAGAGAATACCCTTCAGTAGCACAAGAATAGGCTCAGGTCACCGTAGTTCGACACGTTTACGAAATAAAAGACAAATAAAAGCGGAAGACCCTTTTTTTTTTTTTTTTTTTTATAAATACCACCACCCCCACACTTAAATCATGCTATGTCCTCATGGCCTGACCAAGAAAGACACAACACAATTCAAATGCGACGATGAAAAGATCAAAACAAAAATACGGAAAACAATAAAATGTTACCTCCATTGGGTTGCCTCCCAATCAGCGCTTTGGTTACAGTCGTTAAGCTCGACATTATGCCTCAACGGAACTAAGTGGCCTCCTCCGGGTCTACCAACTCAATCACGTCAATCTCATTGATGTCTTTCAAAATTGACACCCCTTCGTAATATGGTTTCACTCGATGACCATTGACTTTAAACACATTCCCATCCTTTGGATTCTTGAGTTCAACTGCTCCGTGCGGATACACACGCACCACATCATAAGGGCCCGACCACCTAGAACTCAACTTACCTGGAAAGAGCTTCAACCGAGAGTTGAAGAGAAGGACTTTCATACCCGGTCTTATAAACTTGGGCTTCAAATTTTTGTCGTGGTATCGTTTGGTCCTCTCTTTATACAATTTTGCGCTCTCATAACTATCTTGTCGGAGCTCCTCAATCTCATCAAGTGCAAGCAATCTCTTTTCTCCCGCAAAGATTCAAATCCATGTTCAATTCCCTCACAAAGCCAATACGACTTGTGTTCCAACTCCAGGGAGGTGACATTCTTTCCCATACACTATCCTCAGACGGACTCATTCCAATGGGCGTTTTGTATGCCGTTACGTATGCCCACAATGCATCCCCCAACTTTAGTGCCCAATCTTTTCTGTTGGGTCGCACTGTTTTCTCAAGAACACCCTTTATTTGCCGATTGCTCACCTCCACTTGTCCCGAAGTTTGGGGATGATATGCTGTAGCAAGCTTATGCACCACCCCATACTTTTTCAAAACTGCATTGAACCTTTTGTTGGTGAAGTGGGTCCCTTGATCACTGATAATTGCTCGTGGCATGCCATACCTGCTGAAAATATTCTCACAAACAAACTTGCAAATGACATTAGCATCATTAGTTCGGGTGGCAATTGCCTCCACCCACTTTGAAACATAATCAACAGCAACAAGTATGTACAAATAACCGTGGGACGGGGGAAAGGGGCCCATAAAATCAATGCCCCACACATCAAATATATCAACAATAAGATTACGTTGCAAGGGCATCTCATCTCTCTTCCCTATATTCCCGGTCCGTTGACACCTATCACACCTAAGGCAAAACTCTTGAGCATCTTTGAACATAGTAGGCCAATAAAGACCAGATTGCAACACTTTTCTAGCGGTCTTTTGGCCACTAAAATGACCCCCACATTGGAGTTCATGACAAAATCTCAACACACTACTCTGCTCATGGTCCGGAACACATCTCCTAACAATTTTGTCCGGGCAAATTTTCCATAGATAAGGATCATCCCAAATGTAATGTTTCACATCTGACTTAAACTTGCGTTTTTGGTCATAAGTGAATTGTGGTGGGAACATATTAGACACCAAGTAATTAACGAAATCAGCATACCAAGGCTCTTGGACATGTACAGCAAGAAGTTGTTCATCCGGAAAATTTTCATTAACCGGAATCAAACATTCTTCAACATTAAGATACGAATAGTCCTCAAGCCTCGATAAATGATCCGCCACCACATTTTCAGTCCCCTTCTTATCCCCGATCTCTACATCAAACTCTTGTAACAACAACATCCACCTCAACAAACGAGGCTTAGCATCTTTTTTATTCAACAAATGTTTCAATGCAGCATGGTCAGAATAAACTATCACCTTTGACCCTAGCAAGTAAGAACGAAACTTTTCCAATGCAAACACAACAGCTAGAAATTCTTTTTCAGTTGTGGTATAATTCAGTTGTGCATCATTAAGTGTTCTACTAGCATAATGAATCACGGAAGGCAATTTGTCTACCCTTTGTCCCAAAACAGCCCCAATAGCAAAGTCCGAGGCATCACACATGATCTCAAAAGGGTGAGACCAATTGGGACTAGAAAGAATGGGGGCACATGTCAACTTTTCTTTAAGCAAATTGAAAGCATCAACACACTCTTGGTCAAAAATGAACTCCGTATCCTTGGCAAGCAGATTACATAAAGGCTTACAAATTTTTGAAAAGTCTTTTATGAATCGCCTATAGAAACCCGCATGCCCTAGGAAACTTCGCACACCCTTGACCGAATTTGGGGGAGGTAATTTTGCAATCACATCAATTTTAGCCCTATCAACCTCAATCCCCTTACTTGACACAATGTGACCCAACACAATTCCATGCTTTACAAGAAAATGGCACTTTTCCCAACTTAACGTCAGGTTGGTTTCACAACATCTTTTCAAAACAGATTTCAAGTTCTTTAAACAATCATCAAAACTATCCCCTACAACAGAAAAATCATCCATAAAAACCTCAACACACCTTTCAATCATGTCCGAAAAAATGGAGGTCATACACCTTTGAAATGTCGCATGTGCATTGCAAAGCCCGAAGGGCATTCTCCTAAATGCGTATGCGCCAAAAGGGCATGTGAAGGTGGTCTTGGACTGGTCTTCAGGGGCAATGGCAATTTGATTATACCCCGAAAAGCCATCAAGAAAACAATAGTAAGAGTGACCGGCCAATCTTTCTAACATCTGATCAATAAAAGGCAAAGGAAAGTGATCTTTCTTGGTCGCAGCATTTAGTTTTCTCAAGTCAATACACATCCTAAGACCGGTCACTTCTCTCATGGGCACATCCTCACCTTTTTCGTTCTGAACTACAGTGATGCCCGATCTTTTTGGTACAACTTGTACCGGGCTTACCCACTCACTCTCAGCCACTGGGTAAATAATACCCGCATCTAGCAATTTCAGGACCTCTTTTCTCACGGCTTCCTCCATGTGAGGATTCAGTCTCCATTGTCTCTCCCTAGACGGTTTAGCATCATCCAAGAGATGGATTCTGTGCATGCACATTGTGGGACTAATTCCCTTAATGTCTTTCAATGTCCACCCAATGGCCTCTTTATATTCACACAAAACAGCAATCAATTGGGCCTCTTGGTCAGTGGACAAATCAGATGCAATTATGACAGGCAAGGTCTCTCCCTCTCCTAAAAATGCATATTTTAAATTTGACGGGAGAACTTTCAACTCAAGGACTGGTGGAATCACAATAGAGGGCGCCAACTTCTCATTGAAGTGGCCTAGGGGGTGAAACGGGCCATCGCTAGGATGGTGCTCGTCGGCCTTATCCACAGCCATCAGTTGAGCATCCGCATTATCCCTAGTTTTCTCACCGCCCATTGAAATTAATGACTCTAACTCCTCACAATCCCTCTCATGCCATGCAATCTCACGCACACAATCATCAACCTCATCAAACTCATCAACAAACATGCAAGACTCATCATGACCCACCGCATTTTTCATTACTTCAAAAACATTTATTTCAATTTTTTCATTTGCGACAGTCATGGAGAGCGTGCCACTAGCAACATTGATTACGGTGTTGGTCGTTGCCATGAATGGTCTCCCAAGCAATATGGGTGAATCACGGCGACTACCCTCACCGCGAGGCATCTCTAGGACCACAAAATTCACAGGAATGATCAATGACCCAACTTGAACTAAAACATCCTCTACGATGCCCAATGGTCTTTTTATGGACCGATCAGCGAGTTGTAGGGCCATCATAGTGGGTTTTAGCTCGGGCAAACCCAACTCAAGATACATGTAATAAGGCAACAAATTAATGCTTGCCCCAAGATCAAGCATAGCTCTCACCGTGTGAGAATCCCCCAAAGTAATGGAAATTAGGAAACTCCCGGGGTCTTTCATTTTCGGTGGAAGACTATGTTTTACTACAACGCTCGCATTCTCACCCAAAAACAATTTCTCATCTTTCCCATACTGAATTTTCTTAGAATTAATTTCCTTGAAGAATTTGGCATACGCAGGAACATTCTTGATCACATTTAACAAAGGCAAATTTATATTAACTTTTGAAAACATGTCAATCAATTCTTTCATTTGGTGATCAAGCTTGTTCCTCAAGAATCTGCCCGGGAAAGGAACAGGGGGCACATATGGCTTGGGGTTGGACTTTTCTACATTCATATTTTGTCCCAATCCATTAGTACCCTCACCCTCAGACACAACATCCTCAACAACAATATTTTCCACATTCGGGTTTTCCACAACAGGGGAATCAACAAAAGGGGATGTAGGAGGAGGAGATGAAGGAGAAGCTACCTGATTGTCTACCTGTTTGCCACCACGTAGGGTGAAGATGGCCTTGGCTTGCTCCCCTTGGCTAGGAAACGTACCCGGTTGTCGTCCCTGTAATGCCTCCGCCAATTGACCCATTTGGGTCTCCAACTTTTTCATTGCAGCAGCTTGATTGTTGTTTGCTTGCTGCTGTTCTGCTCTTGCTTGGAGTTGTTCCGCTCTCATCCGATCCATCGCCTCTTCCCAAGGCTCTTTCTTCCTTTCATAAGGCCCCTGCGGTGGTGGTTGGGGATGGAGAGGTTTATTCGGCTGTTGATTACCTCCCCAAGAAAAATTAGGGTGCTTCCCCCATCCAGGATTGTATGTCTGCGAAAATGGATTGTTCTGCGGGAACCTCTGCATATATCCTTGCATCGCCTGTACCCGCTCATGATTATACAAATGGGGACTAGTGGTGGGACAAACTTCATAAGAATGGGTGTTAGATCCACAAGTTACACAACTATCATGCATGGCATTACCAACAGATGACACATTGGAAGCAAAATTGGAAGTATTATTCATGGCCAATGTATCAAATCTTTGATTTAAGAGTGCAATTTGTTTAGCAAGCTCATCATTCATTCCTACTCCATTCACACCATTGGTTTTACCCCTTACCCCTTTTGTTGCGAATTAGATGATAATCTCTCAAAAAGATCTTGGGTCTCTTCCGCAGTTTTGGCTCCTAAAGAGCCTCCGGCTGCATTATCCACCATAGCCTGATCGGCTTGTGTCAACCCCCCATAGAAAGTTTGATGCAATAAAGGCAAAGGAAAATTATGGTGGGGACATTGCACCAAGAGCATCTTAAATCTGTCCCATGCTTCATGAAATGCCTCAAATGAGTCCTGTGTGAACCCAATGATTTTCTGTCTAAAGGTGGCTAATGTAGCATGTGGGAAGTATTTTCTCAAAAATATATCATGCAATTCATCCCAAGTATTAATGCTCCTAGGTGGGAGCAACATAAGCCACTTCTTAGCATTATCCCTCAAAGCAAAGGGAAAACATTTTAGTCTTAAGTGCTCATCAGTCACACCGTCTCTCAATGGAAAACTCGACACAATCATCATATATTCCCTCAAGAAGTTCAAAGAATCTTCAGAGGGGAGGCCATGAAATTGAGGTATCATGTTAAACAAATGGCCTTTTACCTCGTAGCTTTTTGTTGCATCATTCAACACAATGCATGACACAGATGTGTCCACCCGCGGCCTAGAGAAGGCATCCATAGTGGGTGCTTGCAGAGCCATTTCAATTTCAAATTCTTCTCCCTCGGTGGAAGAAGTTTCTAATTCACTCAAAGTTACCTCTGTCTCGGTGACAGAAGTTTCAGAATCAGTTTCACTCACTTGAGTAGAGGGAATGCCTCTCTCAACTCTGTCTATATCGTCGTTCAAAGGAACCAAATTAGGATCCAATGATCGGCGACCAAACATGCACCGATTAAATAAACTTGTTAAAAATCACAACAAGTCCCCGGCAACGGCGCCAAAAACTTGATGGAGAAAATTTCACTGTGTAATAAAAACCTTGCAAGTGCACAAGTTACCGAAGTAGCAATGTACAATAGTAAGGGTCGAACCACAGAGACTCGTGTGCTTTAACAAGTAAATTTAATTAATGCTAAAAGTAACAAAATGGGGTTTTTGATTTGATTTATTAAAAACTAAAGATGAGAGAAAAACAAGACAATTAAACAACTAAAGTAACAAATAAGCAAGCTCGCAGAAGAAATTCAAGGATTTAACAACTAGTCCACGGATTGGGTTCACCACATATTATCCCTTTATGCTTTTTTAAATGATAAAATATTAATTGGGTTTTAGGGCTTCTTCGCTTTTGTAAGAATTGGGACGGTTAGATTGCCGGATTGCAATTCTATTACTGAGCAATTATCAATTGTCACGCAAGATCAAATTGACAACAACTCAATTCATTAAGCACAAAAGAATTAATGAAACCTAGACTCAATAGATTCACGCAAGATCATCAATCGAGTCTAATCATCCTAATAGTGTTCATGCACAATTCCCCACGCAAGTGCAGGACTTGTACCAAATATAAATTACGAATACTATGATGAACTAACTCCACAATTAACTGAAAATTAAATATTTAGCATAAAGATCAAATACGGGCTACACCAATCTGTGAACTACAAAGAAATTAGCTACTCATATTCCGGATTGACATCACAAAATATGAATAGCAACAAAACATCAAACCTGAAATCCTTGCAAAAACCTTGAAAATAAAGTCTTTCAATCCTTGAAAACCTAAGCAAGAAAAATAAGACAAAGGTCCCCAATAATAATAATAAAGGGAGTATATATACTCCTCAAGGCAGTCCTACTCTAATTAGGAAAACAAAAGAATCAAATCCATGAAAATCTGCTCAAAAATCCGTGATGACGTCACTAAACGCGTACTGGCACGAGTCGTGATAATTAGCACGAGTCGTGCCCTTCAATCCAAGTCGTGAGAACGACTCGTGCCAGACCCCTCCACTCGTTCTGAGTAGCTTTGCTGTAGTTGTACATGAACCCCACTCGTGAAAACGAGTCGTGCCACTGGTGCCCACTCGTTCTGAGTGGCTAGTTGGAATTGGCTTGACTCCATTCGTTCCCAAGTCGTGCTCTGGCCTTCTTCAGTCGTGCTCCACTCGTGCCAAATGCAGAATTGCCCCATTTTGACTCAGCTTTGACCTGGCCTTCGTCCCTTGACCGTGCTTGACCCCGAGCTCGAACCTCGACCAATTTGCTGCCCTTTTTCCACTGACAAGTGACTTGCACGCTCCACAAGATTTCACAACCAATTACAAATAAAAAACCAAAAATACCCTCAAAAATCATTGTTTTCTCACACAACCTCACATAACAAAATGTCACTCAAATACATCAAAACTAAACTAAATACATCAAAAATCATTGTAAAGCATCCGGAAACATAGGCAAAAGATATGTATCAAATCCACTCATCAAATTTCCCCACACTTAGACCATTACTCGTCCCTGAGTAATATCCTAACTCCAATCTAAAATTGGTCTAAAGCAGATGTGCGGGAGAAAATGATACCTAGCCTCCTCTAGCCACCAATACTAATCAAACAAAATAATACCGGAGTGTACAAAACTCCGTCTCCATAAGACTCCCCAAACGAAAATCAATGGCCCTAGCTTGACATCAAACTCCATGATAAAATGAACGTCCAAACTAGGGCCCTCACAATGATAGTGGGGGGAAACTAAAATGTCCTAAACTTTCCCCCACACTTGCTCACACTACACAATGTACACCCTCGATCAAAAGTTAATGTTAAGAAAAAGAGATGCTCAACAAAAACTTACCTCGTGCTATTCTCCAACCCCCCTTATTACTCCAAGGTGCACGAGGATTTCTATCCTACCGCCTCTAACACGAACCTCCATCAACCAAGATGATCCTACCCGAACTCCTAACTCCCCCTTATGTCTCCACGCCGGTGAATAAGGATATGTTCGCTCAAATTCTCACCTTTTGCTTAAGTGCCCTTTCGGGTTTTCACTTAGCCACTCTTTTATTATTTTTTTTATTTTTATTTATTTATTTTTTTTTTATTATTTATTTTTTTTAAGCATATACATACAATACAAGGCACCACCCTTCCCCCACACTTAAACTCCACAGTGTCCTCAATGTGTGCACAAAAATAAAATAGGACAGTTTAAATGTAAAAGGGAAGAGTATAAGAATAGGTACCATCAATATCTCGGGCCGAAGCCCCCATCTGAAACCGGGCCTCGTGGGCCGCTGCCGTCTCCTCTGTCGGCTCTCCTTATCATCTCACGAAAGTGCTCGTCTGGGACCGACTCAAAGTGTGCAGGCTCGAGTGCTGCATCCTGCCGCTGGCGAAATACCATTCTATTCGTAGTATCCGGTCTGTCCTCCAACGCCTCCAATCTGTCATCCTGCGCGTCAGCGCCTATCCACATAATCAAATCGAGTGCGCCACATCAAGTTCTGCGCCTCCCGAGCCTCGCGCTCCTCTCATATCTTCTCTCTCTCTCTCCCCGCATCTCTGGTATTGAGCATCCAAATATGCTCTCATATCACCCAATAATCAAAAGCTCCAAACTACTCGGCGATCTGACTGCGTATCTGCATAGCCTCCATTTGGTCCCGGCTGGCTGCTCTCTAATCGATGGTCCTCGCCGCCTGCTTTGCTCATCACTGCTGCTCTTGCTTCTTGCTCTTCTTCATCATCACTCACTCTCTCACCCATATCTCTCCTCATATCTCTCGATGTCATGTCGGCCACAAATGGCATCCTCCAATCCGTGCATATGGACCCGCATGAAATACCACTCCGGAGCACACCTAAAGCTCCTATCACCACCATAAGTAAAAGTCGATGCCTCATTACGCCGGAGATCCGCTCGAAAGTGTCATATCGGTATAGAAAGAACCGATCATAAAATAGAGGCCCTCCGCATTGCCTACCGATCGCGGGTGATTACGAACAAAGTTCTCCACTAACAACGTCACCATACCACCCACTGGGATGTTCCCATTCTCATTAACTCCCAAAGCCTCACACCTCCTGAAAAATAAATCAACCCAATCCGGAACCACAGTGTTGGAAGGCAAAGCACACTCCATAGTCGCGAACTGCAAGGCGTTCATCTGAGCCGGCTCCCGTTCGCATAGAACGTCATCGATAACCCTACATAAAGCAATTTTCAAGCCGGATGGGAAAGAGATTTCATGACCACGTAAGGTTTTACGCATAAATTTCCTGTCGGCTCAAAGAAGAATGACTCAACAGTCCTATCACTCTCTGACCACTCTCCTCTGGGCTCACTCACGCCCAAATACTCTCTAGCTGCAGCATACAACAAAATCCTCGGGATATCATTTATATTAAAACGCACACTCCATACTCCATTTTCCTCCCTCCTTTCCAAGGTTGCGAAAATTCAAGTGTCACCCTCTTGTATACCCCGCGCTCTTGCCTAGAAATTCACCCGATCCGATGTTATTCAACAAACCCGCAACCAACTCATACGGACCCAACTTCCGCAATGTTTCCACGCATAAAAATCTAGTCACTTGAGCATAACCCTTCCATTTGCCAAGTTTCTCCATTTATTCTTTTGAGAGTCCGTTAATTTAGTTAAGCCCGTAGAAATCGTCGGGCACTCGAGGTGGCTCCTCAATAACAATATTTCTTTTCTTTCTAGGTTGAGCATCAACTGCTTTACCTTTATCCTTTGTTCTCCCCATTATCAATTCAATACAATCAACAACAATTATTTTCCACACAATAATACTATTCAACCAAACAACAATGTTCCTTCCACCAAGCACACCAATCACCAACCACACAACTTAAATTTCGAAAGGGGAGTAGAAACATATATTACCTTCAAACAGTTTAGGTCGCCGGAAAAATTGGCCGGAGTTTGGCGGAAAATTCGCCGGAACTTGAAAAGAAGGTCGGAAAAGATGGAAAAGATCAATGCCACACCAACCTCGAAGAATTTTGCTTCAATTTGCGCTCCACTCCAAGCAATCGACAAACCCTCCACAATCTCCCAACTTCAAGCTTTGCTTCAAGAAATCACTCAAAAGGTTGGATTTTGGGGATGATTCTCGGTTTAGGGTAGGCCAAATATGGTGGGGAAGGGATTTTTGTGGGTTAGGAATGGAGAATTTTGGATTTGGGTAGGGAATTTTTAGAGAGGGAGAGGAAGAATTTTGAAATTAGGGTAGAGAGAGAAAGGGGGGGCGGCGGTGCTATGGGAAAAACGGGGATAGGGCACGACTTGAAAGGGCTTTGGAAACTGACAGTTGAATTTTTGAATTTGGCACGAGTCGTGCCATTTAGCACGAGTCGTGCTCTTCAATTCAATTCGTGGCCACGACTCGTTCTCACCTCTCCCAATCGTTCTGAATACAACAACGGATGTCACTCCCACTCGTGCTCCACTCGTCCTCTGGAGCACGAGTCGTGCTCTGCCTGGGCCAATTTTTCAATTTTTTTTTTTTTTTTTTTTTTTTTAGGCCCAGGACTTTGGCTCCTCCACGCATTTTTCCTGCACATCATTAAACAAAGAGAATACCCTTCAGTAGCACAAGAATAGGCTCAGGTCACCGTAGTTCGACACGTTTACGAAATAAAAGACAAATAAAAGCGGAAGACCCCTTTTTTTTTTTTTTTTTTATAAATACCACCACCCCCACACTTAAATCATGCTATGTCCTCATGGCTGGACCAAGAAAGACACAACACAATTCAAATGCGACGATGAAAAGATGAAACAAAAATACGGAAAACAATAAAATGTTACCTCCGTTGGGTTGCCTCCCAATCAGCGCTTTGGTTACAGTCGTTAAGCTCGACATTATGCCTCAACGGAACTAAGTGGCCTCCTCCGGGTCCACCAACTCAATCACGTCAATCTCATTGATGTCTTTCAAAATTGACACCCCTTCGTAATATGGTTTCACTCGATGACCATTGACTTTAAACACATTCCCATCCTTTGGATTCTTGAGTTCAATCGCTCAGTGCGGATACACACGCACCACATCATAAGGGCCCGACCACCTAGAACTCAACTTACCTGGAAAGAGCTTCAACCGAGAGTCAAGAGAAGGACTTTCATACCCGGTCTTATAAACTTGGGCTTCAAATTTTTGTCGTGGTATCGTTTGGTCCTCTCTTTATACAATTTTGCGCTCTCATAACTATCTTGTCGGAGCTCCTCAATCTCATCAAGTGCAAGCAATCTCTTTTCTCCCGCAGCATTCAAATCCATGTTCAATTCCCTCGCAGCCCAATACGACTTGTGTTCCAACTCCACCGGGAGGTGACATTCTTTCCCATACACTATCACATGCGGACTCATTCCAATGGGCGTTTTGTATGCCGTTCTGTATGCCCACAATGCATCCCCCAACTTTAGTGCCCAATCTTTTCTGTTGGGTCGCACTGTTTTCTCAAGAACACCCTTTATTTGCCGATTGCTCACCTCCACTTGTCCCGAAGTTTGGGGATGATATCTTTGTAGCAAGCTTATGCGCCACCCCATACTTTTTCAAAGCTGCATTGAACCTTTTGTTGGTGAAGTGGGTCCCTTGATCACCGATAATTGCTCGTGGCATGCCATACTGCTGAAAATATTCTCACAAACAAACTTGCAAACGACATTAGCATCATTAGTTCGGGTGTGCAATTGCCTCCACCCACTTTGAAACATAATCAACAAGAACAAGTATGTACAAATAACCGTGGGACGGGGGAAAGGGGCCCATAAAATCAATGCCCCACACATCAAATATATCAACAATAAGATTACGTTGCAAGGGCATCTCATCTCTCTTCCCTATATTCCCGGTCCGTTGACACCTATCACACCTAAGGCAAAACTCTTGAGCATCTTTGAACGAGTAGGCCAATAAAGACCAGATTGCAACACTTTTCTAGCGGTCTTTTGGCCACTAAAATGACCCCACATTGGAGTTCATGACAAAATCTCAACACACTACTCGCTCGGTCCGAACACATCTCCTAACAATTTTGTCCGGGCAAATTTTCCATAGATAAGGATCATCCCAAATGTAATGTTTCACATCTGACTTAAACTTGCGTTTTTGGTCATAAGTGAATTGTGGTGGGAACATATTAGACACCAAGTAATTAACGAAATCAGCATACCAAGGCTCTTGGACATGTACAGCAAGAAGTTGTTCATCCGGAAAATTTTCATTAACCGGAATCAAACATTCTTCAACATTAAGATACGAATAGTCCTCAAGCCTCGATAAATGATCCGCCACCACATTTTCAGTCCCCTTCTTATCCCCGATCTCTACATCAAACTCTTGTAACAACAACATCCACCTCAACAAACGAGGCTTAGCATCTTTTTTATTCAACAAATGTTTCAATGCAGCATGGTCAGAATAAACTATCACCTTTGACCCTAGCAAGTAAGAACGAAACTTTTCCAATGCAAACACAACAGCTAGAAATTCTTTTTCAGTTGTGGTATAATTCAGTTGTGCATCATTAAGTGTTCTACTAGCATAATGAATTACGGAAGGCAATTTGTCTACCCTTTGTCCCAACGGCCCAATAGCAAAGTCCGAGGCATCACACATGATCTCAAAAGGGTGAGACCAATTGGGACTAGAAAGAATGGGGGCACATGTCAACTTTTCTTTAAGCAAATTGAAAGCATCAACACACTCTTGGTCAAAAATGAACTCCGTATCCTTGGCAAGCAGATTACATAAAGGCTTACAAATTTTTGAAAAGTCTTTTATGAATCGCCTATAGAAACCCGCATGCCCTAGGAAACTTCGCACACCCTTGACCGAATTTGGGGGAGGTAATTTTGCAATCACATCAATTTTAGCCCTATCAACCTCAATCCCCTTACTTGACACAATGTGACCCAACACAATTCCATGCTTTACAAGAAAATGGCACTTTTCCCAACTTAACGTCAGGTTGGTTTCACAACATCTTTTCAAAACAGATTTCAAGTTCTTTAAACAATCATCAAAACTATCCCCTACAACAGAAAAATCATCCATAAAAACCTCAACACACCTTTCAATCATGTCCGAAAAAATGGGTGTCATACACCTTTGAAATGTCGCAGGTGCATTGCAAAGCCCGAAGGGCATTCTCCTAAATGCGTATGTGCCAAAAGGGCATGTGAAGGTGGTCTTGGACTGGTCTTAAGGGGCAATGGCAATTTGATTATACCCCGAAAAGCCATCAAGAAAACAATAGTAAGAGTGACCGGCCAATCTTTCTAACATCTGATCAATAAAAGGCAAAGGAAAGTGATCTTTCTTGGTCGCAGCATTTAGTTTTCTCAAGTCAATACACATCCTAAGACCGGTCACTTCTCTCATGGGCACATCCTCACCTTTTTCGTTCTGAACTACAGTGATGCCCGATCTTTTTGGTACAACTTGTAGGGCTTACCCACTCACTCTCGGCCCATTTGGGTAAATAATACCCGCATCTAGCAATTTCAGGACCTCTTTTCTCACGGCTTCCTCCATGTGAGGATTCAGTCTCCATTGTCTCTCCCTAGACGGTTTAGCATCATCCAAGAGATGGATTCTGTGCATGCACATTGTGGGACTAATTCCCTTAATGTCTTTCAATGTCCACCCAATGGCCTCTTTATATTCACACAAAACAGCAATCAATTGGGCCTCTTGGTCAGTGGACAAATCAGATGCAATTATGACAGGCAAGGTCTCTCCCTCTCCTAAAAATGCATATTTTAAATTTGACGGGAGAACTTTCAACTCAAGGACTGGTGGAATCACAATAGAGGGCGCCAACTTCTCATTGAAGTGGCCTAGGGGGTGAAACGGGCCATCGCTAGGATGGTGCTCGTCGGCCTTATCCACAGCCATCAGTTGAGCATCCGCATTATCCCTAGTTTTCTCACCGCCCATTGAAATTAATGACTCTAACTCCTCACAATCCCTCTCATGCCATGCAATCTCACGCACACAATCATCAAACTCATCAACAAACATGCAAGACTCATCATGACCCACCGCATTTTTCATTACTTCAAAAACATTTATTTCAATTTTTTCATTTGCGACAGTCATGGAGAGCGTGCCACTAGCAACATTGATTACGGTGTTGGTCGTTGCCATGAATGGTCTCCCAAGCAATATGGGTGAATCACGGCGACTACCCTCACCGCGAGGCATCTCTAGGACCACAAAATCCACAGGAATGATCAATGACCCAACTTGAACTAAAACATCCTCTACGATGCCCAATGGTCTTTTTATGGACCGATCAGCGAGTTGTAGGGCCATCATAGTGGGTTTTAGCTCGGGCAAACCCAACTCAAGATACATGTAATAAGGCAACAAATTAATGCTTGCCCCAAGATCAAGCATAGCTCTCACCGTGTGAGAATCCCCCAAAGTAATGGAAATTAGGAAACTCCCGGGGTCTTTCATTTTCGTTGGAAGACTATGTTTTACTACAACGCTCGCATTCTCACCCAAAAACAATTTCTCATCTTTCCCATACTGAATTTTCTTAGAATTAATTTCCTTGAAGAATTTGGCATACGCAGGAACATTCTTGATCACATTTAACAAAGGCAAATTTATATTAACTTTTGAAAACATGTCAATCAATTCTTTCATTTGGTGATCAAGCTTGTTCCTCAAGAATCTGCCCGGGAAAGGAACAGGGGGCACATATGGCTTGGGGTTGGACTTTTCTACATTCATATTTTGTCCCAATCCATTAGTACCCTCACCCTCGAGACCTGACATCCTCAACAACAATATTTTCCACATTCGGGTTTTCACAACAGGGGAATCAACAAGAGGGGATGTAGGAGGAGGAGAAGAAGGAGAAGCTACCTGATTGTCTACCTGTTTGCCACCACGTAGGGTGAAGATGGCCTTGGCTTGCTCCCCTTGGCTAGGAAACGTACCCGGTTGTCGTCCCTGTAATGCCTCCGCCAATTGACCCATTTGGGTCTCCAACTTTTTCATTGCAGCAACTTGATTGTTGTTTGCTTGCTGCTGTTCTGCTCTTGCTTGGAGTTGTTCCGCTCTCATCCGATCCATCGCCTCTTCCCAAGGCTCTTTCTTCCTTTCATAAGGCCCCTGCGGTGGTGGTTGGGGATGGAGAGGTTTATTCGTTGATTACCTCCCCAAGAAAAATTAGGGTGCTTCCCCATCCGAGATTGTATGTGCGAAAATGGATTGTTCTGCGGGAATCTCTGCATATATCCTTGCATCGCCTGTACCCGCTCATGATTATACAAATGGGGACTAGTGGTGGGACAAACTTCATAAGAATGGGTGTTAGATCCACAAGTTACACAACTATCATGCATGGCATTACCAACAGATGACACATTAGAAGCAAAATTGGAAGTATTATTCATGGCCAATGTATCAAATCTTTGATTTAAGAGTGCAATTTGTTTAGCAAGCTCATCATTCATTCCTACTCCATTCACACCATTGGTTTTACCCCTTGACCCCTTTTGTTGCGAATTAGATGATAATCTCTCAAAAAGATCTTGGGTCTCTTCCGCAGTTTTGGCTCCTAAAGAGCCTCCATTGCATTATCCACCATGCTGATCGGCTTGTGTCAACCCCCCATAGAAAGTTTGATGCAATAAAGGCAAAGGAAAATTATGGTGGGGACATTGCACCAAGAGCATCTTAAATCTGTCCCATGCTTCATGAAACGCCTCAAATGAGTCCTGTGTGAACCCAATGATTTTCTGTCTAGAGGTGGCTAATGTAGCATGTGGGAAGTATTTTCTCAAAAATATATCATGCAATTCATCCCAAGTATTAATGCTCCTAGGTGGGAGCAACATAAGCCACTTCTTAGCATTATCCCTCAAAGCAAAGGGAAAACATTTTAGTCTTAAGTGCTCATCAGTCACACCGTCTCTCAATGGAAAACTCGACACAATCATCATATATTCCCTCAAGAAGTTCAAAGAATCTTCAGAGGGGAGGCCATGAAATTGAGGTATCATGTTAAACAAATGGCCTTTTACCTCGTAGCTTTTTGTTGCATCATTCAACACAATGCATGACACAGATGTGTCCACCCGCGGCCTAGAGAAGGCATCCATAGTGGGTGCTTGCAGAGCCATTTCAATTTCAAATTCTTCTCCCTCGGTGGAAGAAGTTTCTAATTCACTCAAAGTTACCTCTGTCTCTGTGAGCACCCCAACCCGGGACCTAACACGTGTCCCGAGCTAAGGGAGCTCAAACTAAGAAAATCCATCTAAATTTTTAAAACATTTATTTGCCTTTAAAAGAAAACCACTTTTCAAACTTCCAATAAAATCAATTGGAAATATCTTTACTTAGAGGAAATCCAACCACAACTTTTAATAAACCGAAATCTGATCAATTACATTGGAAACCTTAATTAACCTTGTTTAACAAAAGAGTTTTCCATACAAATTACAAAAGAAGACTACTTAATAAATACTCCTAACAACCGACTCCTATACTTAACTTGTCAAGCCCCAAAGCAAAAGTCCACAATGAAATCCCGGTCTCATTTGGTTCGGGTCACCTGTCTCGGAATCTAAAACAGTAAAGGGAGAGGGGTGAGAATAAATCTCAATGAGCTATTATGAATGCAGCAAGATGTCATACAAGATGCAACACGTAGCATGGTAACACTTAACACATTATGAAAGCGGTAAACACCTTACGTTACCTCATTTTACCTTTTCCCGTCTGAACAATAAGTCGTACAACGTGGGAGTAAAACTCCACTCTTTGGTGAATTGCCTCCGGCACATTCACCTCTTATAGGCCTCATTCCCCGAGAGATCCATATAAGAAAGGATACCTATATTAGTGTATCCAAAAATAACATCTTCCCTCCGTACAACGATCGCAGCAGTGCAGCAAAGGCTTCTTCATGCTCAATACGGTCGTTAGCGCGGCCCCGCTCCGTGGCCACGAGAGGGGGAAGGGTCACCGGTATGATGAACTTTCAATCAATTATAGAACAAATCAATAATTGATTGACTTCCATCATACCCACCCGAACATTCAAGCACATACCAGATACTTGAATTATAATCCACAAAAGGGATAAACATATAGTAACATGGTAAAATATACTCACGTTACAACCATACTATAGTGCAACAGTTCATGTAATACACTATGCATAATACCATTAACGAATTTAAATTCAAGTAAGGTATCCATATAACCACATAATCCACACCGGGATACAATATAACAATACCAAATAATCCACAAAGGGGATAACCATACAACCACATAGTAAACATATCCACACATTAGGAATCATAACAACGTATCAAATATTCCACACTTGGGAAGCCACATAACACTTGCCAAATAATCCACAAGGGAATAATTAACATAACAACAAGTCACATACGATTCATACGAAGTCATCACACAACCCCGGAAAATCTTAATAATAGTTCATGACCTACTTCCCAAGTTCTAACCACATTGGTGAAGTACGCAACAATCTTAATACCCAATTTCCGGACAATGTTATGTATTACAAGGTCTCTATAAGAATTCCTGTTAAATTTATCAAATGGAATTACATTTACTTAAGTGGTCAGAGGCTCCACTTTAATCTAGGTTGAAAGGAATTGATTCACATCCGAATTGGATTAGGTTCTATTAACTTGTAATGGTTAGGAATCATTCCCGAGGTTTTTAGTAAAAATCGGCAAAGAGGAGGCTGGGAAGGAGGCGGTGACATGGGCGACCGCCCGTGTCACTTGGGCGACCGCCCAAAGAAGTTCTACAAAGGGAGCCGGTTTACGCCGCCTTGGGCGGCCGCTCGGCCCGTGGGCGACCGCCCGTGGCCCCTTTTCAGCAAATCCGAATTTCCAACCTTTTTTAAATAGCTTAATCCCTCTTTAATCTTCCTCAATCTCATGAATACTAAAAGGATTGTTTAACCTTACACACCTCAACTTCAATCATCTAACCCAAATAATATAATTCTAGATTATCTACCATCACAAATCCCACCCATTCCATTTCCTCTAAACATCTTTCAAGAATATTAATCTCAACCCACTTCCTTTACCAATTTCAAGCTTAACCCTTTTTAATCCCAAACCAACCCATGTTCTTACACTCTTGATCAACAATAACATCATTCCATAAGATAAATCAAATCCTCAACTTCCAAGAAGATTTCTAAGGCATTAAACAATCATTTAATAACAATAACAACATCAAATCATTGATGAGCATACAAAGAAAGGAAGTCATAATAACTCACTTTAGGGTTTTAAATGTGGAAGGTTGATCTTTATATCTTGATGGACTCTCCTAGATGATCCCACTTCAAGGATGTTCTTGGACTTGGATTTGATGGAGGATTTGCTTGGCTTCAACACTTGTAAAGGGGACTTCAATGGAGGCTTCAAGTTTTCTCTAGGAAGAAGGAAGTAAGAATGAAATGAAGGAGGAGGAAGGAGAGTGAGGAATATGATGGAGAGGGGAGGGGCCGGTCAAGGAGGAGTAAGAGGAGGGGTTAGGGGAGGACACTTGGCAAGGGGAGGGGAGGTTACAAACTTTGGCCCCCCATTAAAATCTACTAAGGCTTTCACCCTCACCATTTTAATTTAAATTTAACTCATTTATCCAAATAATTCATCCTACTCAATTCACCTCCTTGCACTATTTATCATTTTTCCATTTTTATTATTTCCCCAAATTTCTTTATTTAATATCCAATAAATTCTCAAGAGGTTCCAAATTCACTTCTCACCCAAATTATCTTAAATTAAGAATTTAAAGACATAATTGAACACATAAAATAAATATAAATATTAAAAGCATTTAATATAATATTAAAAATTGATGCCTAGGGTTGGGGTCGTTACACTCACTCCTTAAAGAAAATTCGTCCCGAATTTGATTGTCACTTACCACTAAGGTTCAAACTAGCAAAGGTTACCTTTCATACATTCTAACTTAATATTTTTAATTAGATTTCTCAATGGCATGATTCTACTATACACTTTCACGACTCGAATACTCTAAGACTTCCATTCTCAATTAGTCTCATCAATGCTATGATTCTTTCCAAGATTCTAATTTCATTAATAATGTGATATTACAACTTAATATTCCGAGAATACCATACCATCATCACTAACCCGAATTTCACGACCTCGAAGAAGTATATTTAAATAAAAAGTATTATATCTTATGTTACCCAATACATTACGACATTATATTTAAACTTCCAACGCTCAATAAGCTACTCTAAGTCGGTCTCTAAGTCAAATCACCAATCTTTTCTAAAACTTCAACGAATTAACAAACTTTGGCGCTAAATTACCTTAGGCCTAGCTTCACTAACCTCATCCCGACAAATTGGAGATCGATAATATCTCCACGAACCACGCCTCATACGATTTTATCTCAAAGCTAGAATGATACCACACTATTTACGCAAACTCGCTAAGGTTAATTAAACTTCTCAAGTTGAAAGGAAATCCGTCACACAATATAACCTATTCCTCAAGAATTTGGGTAGTCTTCTAATTTCTTCCTTTCGACTAACTTAATTCTCCAACTCTAGGATCGGTAACAACTCTCGAAAGGAAGCTTCAAGAAGATAAGGTACTGCTTAAATACGCAACACAAGTGTAGCTACTCCCGAGTAGAAGATAAGAAAATCTCACTTATCTAAGTCAAACTCCTCAAAGCCTACGTTATCACTTTCCCATTCCGTATCATATCATAATCTAATCTTCCTTTAATGCACCTTAAAATTTCACAAAGTCCTCACATCCGTTAAGTAAGGTAAGGATCGAATCTATAGCCAATCTATTTTCCATCTCTGTCAATATAATTCATACTTATTACATCCTACACCATTTATACATCCTTTAAATTTAATTAAAGCAACGATCTTTCATTTCTTAAGAATTCCTTAAATCTCTTCGATAGCATTTGCCAACTCAAAGATCACGGACTCAACCCTCACAAGATCCATGGTAACATCCGGGTTTAAGACTATAGAAACCAAAAATTTGAAATCCTCTCGGGCCAACTCATACTAGCCGAACTTTGCATACAGGGACTCCTCACAAGGAAATCATTAACCCGACTCTCAAATTATTTTCACGATCTTCCCGGAACTTTAATTAACAAGGAGATCATGAATTCTAATCACCCTAAAGCCATCAAAATAAGGATTACAGTGCAGCTTATCCTACTCAGAACCAACACATGAAACATACCGACGGGAGCACATTTACCATTTACTCACAACTAGCACCTAAAAATTTTGAAAAGACTTCTTATGTAAGTCTAACATATACCAATTACTCTTCACACCTTAATTCAAAAGTTTCACCTTAAATGCACGTAAATAACAAGAATTTCCCATTACAGTCTACCTATATCAAATACCAATATAAGCAAATTAGGCATAGAAAAGGAGACTCACTTATTATGACAGTCTACTAATACACAACCACTACTTAACCCTCCAGGTCAAGTATATCTCAAAATCATAATTTAATAATTATACTAATTCAACCGGCAATACATGCTCAGCCATAACCACATCATCGTCGTGGTAAACCAAAGAAGGTTCGAGGTATTCTCTCATAAGAGCAGAATCCTCCAACAATAAAACAATTTCTCAACAATGTATGTCACATATAAGCAAAATGTGATGCCAAACATAAATGATATGCAACAGGATCTATGAAATATGACCCCTAACTTTTGAGACAGGGAATATACCTCTAGTGACCTCTGAGGGATCTATCTCTCCTGAACCCGAAACACATACCCGACCATAGACCTTCTCTTTCGGTTCCCCTTTGTTATCTCTCTTGGTACTACCTCTTTGTCGTCCACCCAGCTGACCGTTGCTTGAAGCTCGTCCCTCGTCATCCTTGGGCAATTCCTCTTAAAGGGTCCCGATGCTCCACAATTTAAACACTTGCCTTGCTTACTCCAACACCGATCTTCGGTATGTCCAACCTTCTTGCAAAAGTTACAAATCATCCCATCTTGCTTGGGTATTGGCCTAGACGAAGAAGCTACCACAAGTTCCTCTCTCATACTTCTGAAGTTAAAGCACTTGGCGTCCTCTAATGACTTTGGATCCTTGTCCTAGATACTTTGGCTTGTTTCTAATCCCACTTCCGGACCTTCCACTATTTTCCTCAATGTCCTTCTCGACCTTATATGCTCTATCTATGGTGTCGATAATCGGCGAAACCATCAATCCATATTTTCTTCCTATACTCGCTCCTCGAGCACATTTACAAACTTGAACCCTTTTCACTTCATGCGATACCAAATGAGGGCAACACCTAGCTAATTCCTCAAAGCCGGATCGAATGCGATCTACCGTCATGTTCCCTTGTTTTAGTCCTAAGAATTCAATCTCCTTCTTATCCCTTGTAACCATTGAAATGAAGTAGTCCTCAAGCTGTTGAGTGAAATTATCCCAGTGCAGGGCGTATGATCCCGCTCCCAACTTCCCTTCAAATTCGCCACCACCGATCGGCTAAACCTTGAGTTTGAACACGGCATACCTAACTTTCTCTTCGTTGCGACTTTCCATAACCTCAAAGATTTTGTTCATTCTCTCTAACCATTTTACGCCCTTAACGGACCGGATATCCATTAAAACTCGGTGGATTCATCTTCACAAACCTTTCTAATCCATCACTTTGATACCCCTCGGGTTGATTCGGAGCTGATCCTCTAGTCTCCATATCTGTACAAATTTCTGAATAATTTCATCATCTCTTCATCCTGAATTCCACCTATCCCCAAATCTTCTTCAATTTCTAGAACCTTCCGTGATCATCCTTGCTTAGGCCATTAGAACGAACTCCTGCATTAAACACTCGGCGTCAATTTCCACACATTCCCCCTTAGTTTAGACATCTACCCTTGACCTCTAAACTAAGCTCGATATTAACTGTGAGCACCCCAACCCGGGACCTAACACGTGTCCCGAGCTAAGGAGCTCAAACTAAGAAAATCCATCTAAATTTTTAAAACATTTATTTGCCTTTAAAAGAAAACCACTTTTCAAACTTCCGATAAAATCAATTGGAAATATCTTTACTTAGAGGAAATCCAACCACAACTTTTAATAAACCGAAATCGATCAATTACATTGGAAACCTTAATTAACCTTGTTTAACAAAAGAGTTTTCCATACAAATTACAAAAGAAGACTACTTAATAAATACTCCTAACAATGACTCCTATACTTAACTTGTCGAGCCCCAAAGCAAAAGTCCACAATGAAATCCCGGCCTCATTTGGTTCGGGTCACTGTCTCGGAATCTAAAACGGTAAAGGGAGAGGGGTGAGAATAAATCTCAATGAGCTATTATGAATGCGGCAAGATGTCATACAAGATGCAACACGTAGCATGGTAACACTTAACACATTATGAAAGCGGTAAACACCTTACGTTACCTCATTTTACCTTTTCCCGTCGAACAATAAGTCGTACAACGTGGGAGTAAAACTCCACTCTTTGGTGAATTGCCTCCGGCACATTCACCTCTTATAAAGCCTCATTCCCGAGAGATCCATATAAGAAAGGATACCTATATTAGTGTATCCAAAAATAACATCTTCCCTCCGTCTGACGATCGCAGCAGTGCAGCAAAGGCTTCTTCATGCTCAATACGGTCGTTAGCGCGGCCCGCTCCGTGGCCACGAGAGGGGAAGGGTCGCGGTATGATGAACTTTCAATCAATTATAGAACAAATCAATAATTGATTGACTTCCATCATACCCGCCCGAACATTCAAGCACATACCGGATACTTGAATTATAATCCAAAAGGGATAAACATATAGTAACATGGTAAAATATACTCACGTTACAACCATACTATAGTGCGGCGGTTCATGTAATACACTATGCATAATACCATTAACGAATTTAAATTCAAGTAAGGTATCCGTATAACCACATAATCCACACCGGGATACAATATAACAATACCAAATAATCCTTGAGGGGATAACCATACAACCACATAGTAAACATATCCACACATTAGGAATCATAACAACGTATCAAATATTCCACACTTGGGAAGCCACATAACACTTGCCAAATAATCCACAAGGGAATAATTAACATAACAACAAGTCACATACGATTCATACGAAGTCATCACACAACCTCGGAAAATCTTAATAATAGTTCGCGACCTACTTCCCAAGTTCTAACCACATTGGTGAAGTACGCGACAATCTTAATACCCGATTTCCGGACAATGTTATGTATTACAAGGTCTCTATAAGAATTCTGTTAAATTTATCAAATGGAATTACATTTACTTAAGTGGTCGAGGCTCCACTTTAATCTAGGTTGAAAGGAATTGATTCACATCCGAATTGGATTAGGTTCTATTAACTTGTAATGGTTAGGAATCATTCCCAGAGGTTTTTAGTAAAAATCGGCAAAGAGGAGAAACTGGGAAGGAGCGGTGGACATGGGCGACCGCCCGTGTCACTTGGCGACCGCCCGAAGTTTACTGAGGGAGCCGGTTTACGCCGCCTTGGGCGGCCGCTCGGCCCCGTGGGCGACCGCCCATGGCCCCTTTTCGGCAAATCCGAATTTCCAACCTTTTTTAAATAGCTTAATCCCTCTTTAATCTTCCTCAATCTCATGAATACTAAAAGGATTGTTTAACCTTACACACCTCAACTTCAATCATCTAACCCAAATAATATAATTCTAGATTATCTACCATCACAAATCCCACCCATTCCATTTCCTCTAAACATCTTTCAAGAATATTAATCTCAACCCACTTCCTTTACCAATTTCAAGCTTAACCCTTTTTAATCCCAAACCAACCCATGTTCTTACACTCTTGATCAACAATAACATCATTCCATAAGATAAATCAAATCCTCAACTTCGAGAAGATTTCTAAGGCATTAAACAATCATTTAATAACAATAACAACATCAAATCATTGATGAGCATACAAAGAAAGGAAGTCATAATAACTCACTTTAGGGTTTTAAATGTGGAAGGTTGATCTTTATATCTTGATGGACTCTCCTAGATGATCCCACTTCAAGGATGTTCTTGGACTTGGATTTGATGGAGGATTTGCTTGGCTTGACACTTGTACAAAGGGGACTTCAATGGAGGCTTCAAGTTTTTCTCTAGGAAGAAGGAAGTAAGAATGAAATGAAGGAGGAGGAAGGAGAGTGAGGAATATGATGGAGAGGGGAGGGGCCGGTCAAGGAGGAGTAAGAGGAGGGGTTAGGGGAGGACACTTGGCGAGGGGAGGGAGGTTACAAACTTTGGCCCCCATTAAAATCTACTAAGGCTTTCACCCTCACCATTTTAATTTAAATTTAACTCATTTATCCAAATAATTCATCCTACTCAATTCACCTCCTTGCACTATTTATCATTTTTCCATTTTTATTATTTCCCCAAATTTCTTTATTTAATATCCAATAAATTCTCAAGAGGTTCCAAATTCACTTCTCACCCAAATTATCTTAAATTAAGAATTTAAAGACATAATTGAACACATAAAATAAATATAAATATTAAAAGCATTTAATATAATATTAAAAATTGATGCCTAGGGTTGGGGTCGTTACACTCACTCCCCCTTAAAGAAAATTCGTCCCGAATTTGATTGTCACTTACCCTAAGGTTCAAACTAGCAAAGGTTACCTTTCATACATTCTAACTTAATATTTTTAATTAGATTTCTCAATGGCATGATTCTACTATACACTTTCACGACTCGAATACTCTAAGACTTCCATTCTCAATTAGTCTCATCAATGCTATGATTCTTTCCAAGATTCTAATTTCATTAATAATGTGATATTACAACTTAATATTCCGAGAATACCATACCATCATCACTAACCCGAATTTCACGACCTCAAAGAAGTATATTTAAATAAAAAGTATTATATCTTATGTTACCCAATACATTACGACATTATATTTAAACTTCCAACGCTCAATAAGCTACTCTAAGTCGGTCTCTAAGTCAAATCACCAATCTTTTCTAAAACTTCAACGAATTAACAAACTTTGGCGCTAAATTACCTTAGGCCTAGCTTCACTAACCTCATCCCGACAAATTGGAGATCGATAATATCTCCCTGAACCACGCCTCATACGATTTTATCTCAAAGCTAGAATGATACACCTATTTACGCAAACTCGCTAAGGTTAATTAAACTTCTCAAGTTGAAAGGAAATTCGTCACACAATATAACCTATTCCTCAAGAATTTGGGTAGTCTTCTAATTTCTTCCTTTCGACTAACTTAATTCTCCAACTCTAGGATCGGTAACAACTCTCAAAGGAAGCTTCAAGAAGATAAGGTACCTGCTTAAATACGCAACACAAGTGTAGCTACTCCCGAGTAGAAGATAAGAAAATCTCACTTATCTAAGTCAAACTCCTCAAAGCCTACGTTATCACTTTCCCATTCCGTATCATATCATAATCTAATCTTCCTTTAATGCACCTTAAAATTTCACAAAGTCCTCACATCCGTTAAGTAAGGTAAGGATCGAATCTATAGCCAATCTATTTTCCATCTCTGTCAATATAATTCATACTTATTACATCCTACACCATTTATACATCCTTTAAATTTAATTAAAGCAACGATCTTTCATTTCTTAAGAATTCCTTAAATCTCTTCGATAGCATTTGCCAACTCAAAGATCACGGACTCAACCCTCACAAGATCCATGGTAACATCCGGGTTTAAGACTATAGAAACCAAAAATTTGAAATCCTCTCGGGCCAACTCATACTAGCCGAACTTTGCATACAGGGACTCCTCACAAGGAAATCATTAACCCGACTCTCAAATTATTTTCACGATCTTCCCGGAACTTTAATTAACAAGGAGATCATCAATTATAATCACCCTAAAGCCATCAAAATAAGGATTACAATTACGCTTATCCTACTCGGTAACCAACACATGAAACATACCGACGGGAGCACATTTACCATTTACTCACAACTAGCACCTAAAATTTTTGAAAAGACTTCTTATGTAAGTCTAACATATACCAATTACTCTTCACACCTTAATTCAAAAGTTTCACCTTAAATGCACGTAAATAACAAGAATTTCCCATTACAGTCTACCTATATCAAATACCAATATAAGCAAATTAGGCATAGAAAAGGAGACTCACTTATTATGACGGTCTACTAATACACAACCACTACTTAACCCTCCGGGTCAAGTATATCTCAAAATCATAATTTAATAATTATACTAATTCAATCGGCAATACATGCTCGGCCCATAACCACATCATCGTCGTGGTAAACCAAAGAAGGTTCGAGGTATTCTCTCATAAGAGCGAGAATCCTCCAACAATAAAACAATTTCTCAACAATGTATGTCACATATAAGCAAAATGTGATGCCAAACATAAATGATATGCAACAGGATCTATGAAATATGACCCCTAACTTTTGAGACAGGGAATATACCTCTAGTGACCTCTGAGGGATCTATCTCTCCTGAACCCGAAACACATACCCGACCATAGACCTTCTCTTTCGGTTCCCCTTTGTTATCTCTCTTGGTACTACCTCCTTGTCGTCCACCCGGTGACACGCTTGAAGCTCGTCCCCTCGTCATCCTTGGGCAATTCCTCTTAAAGTGTCCCGATGCTCCACAATTTAAACACTTGCCTTGCTTACTCCAACACCGATCTTCGGTATGTCCAACCTTCTTGCAAAAGTTACAAATCATCCCATTCTGCTTGGGTATTGGCCTAGACGAAGAAGCTACCACAAGTTCCTCTCTCATACTTCCTGAAGTTAAAGCACTTGGCTGTCCTCTAATGACTTTGGATCCTTGTCCTAGATACTTTGGCTTGTTTCTAATCCCACTTCCGGACCTTCCACTATTTTCCTCAATGTCCTTCTCGACCTTATATGCTCTATCATATTTGTCGATAATCGGCGAAACCATCAATCCATATTTTCTTCCTATACTCACTCCTCAAACACATTTGCAAACTTCGAACCCTTTTCACTTCATGCGATACCAAATGAGGGCAACACCTAGCTAATTCCTCAAACCGGATCGAATCTTGATCTACCGTCATGTTCCCTTGTTTTAGTCCTAAGAATTCAATCTCCTTCTTATCCCTTGTAACCATTGAAATGAAGTAGTCCTCAAACTGTTGAGTGAAATTATCCCAAGTCTGGGGCGTATGATCCCGCTCCCAACTTCCCTTCAAATTCGGCCACCACTGATCAGCTAAACCTTCAAGTTTGAACACGGCATACCTAACTTTCTCTTCGTTGCGACTTTCCATAACCTCAAAGATTTTGTTCATTCTCTCTAACCATTTTTCTGCCCTTAACGGACCCGGATATCCATTAAAACTCGGTGGATTCATCTTCACAAACCTTTCTAATCCATCACTTTGATACCCCTCAGGTTGATTCGGGACTGATCCTCTAGTCTCCATATCCTGTACAAATTTCCTGAATAATTTCATCATCTCTTCATCCTGAATTCCACCTATCCCCAAATCTTCTTCAATTTCTAGAACCTTCCGCGATCATCCTTGCTTAGGCCATTAGAACGAACTCCCGCATTAAACACTCGGCGTCAATTTCCACACATTCCCCTTAGTTTAGACATCTACCCTTGACCTCTAAACTAAGCTCGATATTAATCAAGTGAGCACCCCAACCCGGGACCTAACACGTGTCCCGAGCTAAGGGAGCTCAAACTAAGAAAATCCATCTAAATTTTTAAAACATTTATTTGCCTTTAAAAGAAAACCACTTTTCAAACTTCCAATAAAATCAATTGGAAATATCTCTACTTAGAGGAAATCCAACCACAACTTTTAATAAACCGAAATCGATCAATTACATTGGAAACCTTAATTAACCTTGTTTAACAAAAAGAGTTTTCCATACAAATTACAAAAGAAGACTACTTAATAAATACTCCTAACAACCGACTCCTATACTTAACTTGTCAAGCCCCAAAGCAAAAGTCCACAATGAAATCCCGGCCTCATTTGGTTCGGGTCACCTGTCTCGGAATCTAAAACAGTAAAGGGAGAGGGGTGAGAATAAATCTCAATGAGCTATTATGAATGCAAAGAAGATGTCATACAAGATGCAACACGTAGCATGGTAACACTTAACACATTATGAAAGCGGTAAACACCTTACGTTACCTCATTTTACCTTTTCCCGTCGAACAATAAGTCGTACAACGTGGGAGTAAAACTCCACTCTTTGGTGAATTGCCTCCAAAGACATTCACCTCTTATAGGCCTCATTCCCGAGATCCATATAAGAAAGGATACCTATATTAGTGTATCCAAAAATAACATCTTCCCTCCGTACAACGATCGCAGCAGTGCTGTAAAGGCTTCTTCATGCTCAATACGGTCGTTAGCGCGGCCCACTCCGTGGCGCGAGAGGGGAAGGGTCACCGGTATGATGAACTTTCAATCAATTATAGAACAAATCAATAATTGATTGACTTCCATCATACCCACCCGAACATTCAAGCACATACCGTATACTTGAATTATAATCCACAAAAGGGATAAACATATAGTAACATGGTAAAATATACTCACGTTACAACCATACTATAGTGCAACAGTTCATGTAATACACTATGCATAATACCATTAACGAATTTAAATTCAAGTAAGGTATCCATATAACCACATAATCCACACCGGGATACAATATAACAATACCAAATAATCCACAAAGGGGATAACCATACAACCACATAGTAAACATATCCACACATTAGGAATCATAACAACGTATCAAATATTCCACACTTGGGAAGCCACATAACACTTGCCAAATAATCCACAAGGGAATAATTAACATAACAACAAGTCACATACGATTCATACGAAGTCATCACACAACCCCGGAAAATCTTAATAATAGTTCATGACCTACTTCCCAAGTTCTAACCACATTGGTGAAGTACGCAACAATCTTAATACCCAATTTCCGGACAATGTTATGTATTACAAGGTCTCTATAAGAATTCCTGTTAAATTTATCAAATGGAATTACATTTACTTAAGTGGTCAGAGGCTCCACTTTAATCTAGGTTGAAAGGAATTGATTCACATCCGAATTGGATTAGGTTCTATTAACTTGTAATGGTTAGGAATCATTCCCCGAGGTTTTTAGTAAAAATCAGCAAAAGAGGAGAAACTGGGGAAGGACTGGTGACATGGGCGACCGCCCATGTCACTTGGGCGACCGCCCAAAGAAGTTTACAAAGGGAGCCAGTTTCTGCCGCCTTGGGCGGCCGCTCAGCCCCCATGGGCGACCGCCCATGGCCCCTTTTCAGCAAATCCGAATTTCCAACCTTTTTTTAAATAGCTTAATCCCTCTTTAATCTTCCTCAATCTCATGAATACTAAAAGGATTGTTTAACCTTACACACCTCAACTTCAATCATCTAACCCAAATAATATAATTCTAGATTATCTACCATCACAAATCCCACCCATTCCATTTCCTCTAAACATCTTTCAAGAATATTAATCTCAACCCACTTCCTTTACCAATTTCAAGCTTAACCCTTTTTAATCCCAAACCAACCCATGTTCTTACACTCTTGATCAACAATAACATCATTCCATAAGATAAATCAAATCCTCAACTTCCAAGAAGATTTCTAAGGCATTAAACAATCATTTAATAACAATAACAACATCAAATCATTGATGAGCATACAAAGAAAGGAAGTCATAATAACTCACTTTAGGGTTTTAAATGTGGAAGGTTGATCTTTATATCTTGATGGACTCTCCTAGATGATCCCACTTCAAGGATGTTCTTGGACTTGGATTTGATGGAGGATTTGCTTGGCTTCAACACTTGTACAAAGGGGACTTCAATGGAGGCTTCAAGTTTTTCTCTAGGAAGAAGGAAGTAAGAATGAAATGAAGGAGGAGGAAGGAGAGTGAGGAATATGATGGAGAGAGGGGAGGGGCCGGTCAAGGAGGAGTAAGAGGAGGGGTTAGGGGAGGACACTTGGCAAGGGGAGGGAGGTTACAAACTTTGGCCCCCATTAAAATCTACTAAGGCTTTCACCCTCACCATTTTAATTTAAATTTAACTCATTTATCCAAATAATTCATCCTACTCAATTCACCTCCTTGCACTATTTATCATTTTTCCATTTTTATTATTTCCCCAAATTTCTTTATTTAATATCCAATAAATTCTCAAGAGGTTCCAAATTCACTTCTCACCCAAATTATCTTAAATTAAGAATTTAAAGACATAATTGAACACATAAAATAAATATAAATATTAAAAGCATTTAATATAATATTAAAAATTGATGCCTAGGGTTGGGGTCGTTACACTCACTCCTTAAAGAAAATTCGTCCCGAATTTGATTGTCACTTACCCTAAGGTTCAAACTAGCAAAGGTTACCTTTCATACATTCTAACTTAATATTTTTAATTAGATTTCTCAATGGCATGATTCTACTATACACTTTCACGACTCGAATACTCTAAGACTTCCATTCTCAATTAGTCTCATCAATGCTATGATTCTTTCCAAGATTCTAATTTCATTAATAATGTGATATTACAACTTAATATTCCGAGAATACCATACCATCATCACTAACCCGAATTTCACGACCTCAAAGAAGTATATTTAAATAAAAAGTATTATATCTTATGTTACCCAATACATTACGACATTACATTTAAACTTCCAACGCTCAATAAGCTACTCTAAGTCGGTCTCTAAGTCAAATCACCAATCTTTTCTAAAACTTCAACGAATTAACAAACTTTGGCGCTAAATTACCTTAGGCCTAGCTTCACTAACCTCATCCCGACAAATTGGAGATCGATAATATCTCCCTGAACCACGCCTCATACGATTTTATCTCAAAGCTAGAATGATACCTGCTATTTACGCAAACTCGCTAAGGTTAATTAAACTTCTCAAGTTGAAAGGAAATCCGTCACACAATATAACCTATTCCTCAAGAATTTGGGTAGTCTTCTAATTTCTTCCTTTCGACTAACTTAATTCTCCAACTCTAGGATCGGTAACAACTCTCAAAGGAAGCTTCAAGAAGATAAGGTACTCTGCTAAATACGCAACACAAGTGTAGCTACTCCCGAGTAGAAGATAAGAAAATCTCACTTATCTAAGTCAAACTCCTCAAAGCCTACGTTATCACTTTCCCATTCCGTATCATATCATAATCTAATCTTCCTTTAATGCACCTTAAAATTTCACAAAGTCCTCACATCCGTTAAGTAAGGTAAGGATCGAATCTATAGCCAATCTATTTTCCATCTCTGTCAATATAATTCATACTTATTACATCCTACACCATTTATACATCCTTTAAATTTAATTAAAGCAACGATCTTTCATTTCTTAAGAATTCCTTAAATCTCTTCGATAGCATTTGCCAACTCAAAGATCACGGACTCAACCCTCACAAGATCCATGGTAACATCCGGTTTAAGACTATAGAAACCAAAAATTTGAAATCCTCTCGGCCAACTCATACTAGCCGAACTTTGCATACAGGGACTCCTCACAAGGAAATCATTAACCCGACTCTCAAATTATTTTCACGATCTTCCCGGAACTTTAATTAACAAGGAGATCATCAATTCTAATCACCCTAAAGCCATCAAAATAAGGATTACAATTCTGCTTATCCTACTCGGAACCAACACATGAAACATACCGACGGAGCACATTTACCATTTACTCACAACTAGCACCTAAAAATTTTGAAAAGACTTCTTATGTAAGTCTAACATATACCAATTACTCTTCACACCTTAATTCAAAAGTTTCACCTTAAATGCACGTAAATAACAAGAATTTCCCATTACAGTCTACCTATATCAAATACCAATATAAGCAAATTAGGCATAGAAAAGGAGACTCACTTATTATGACAGTCTACTAATACACAACCACTACTTAACCCTCCAGGTCAAGTATATCTCAAAATCATAATTTAATAATTATACTAATTCAACCGGCAATACATGCTCAGCCATAACCACATCATCGTCGTGGTAAACCAAAGAAGGTTCGAGGTATTCTCTCATAAGAGCAGAATCCTCCAACAATAAAACAATTTCTCAACAATGTATGTCACATATAAGCAAAATGTGATGCCAAACATAAATGATATGCAACAGGATCTATGAAATATGACCCCTAACTTTTGAGACAGGGAATATACCTCTAGTGACCTCTGAGGGATCTATCTCTCCTGAACCCGAAACACATACCCGACCATAGACCTTCTCTTTCGGTTCCCCTTTTTCCACTGACAAGTGACTTGCACGCTCCACAAGATTTCACAACCAATTACAAATAAAAAATCAAAAATACCCTCAAAGATCATTGTTTTCTCACACAACCTCACATAACAAAATGTCACTCAAATACATCAAACTAAACTAAATACATCAAAAATCATTGTAAAGCATCCGAAAACATAGGCAAAAGATATGTATCAAATCCACTCATCATTGGGCCTTATCGGCTATTGGGTCTAGGTTCTCTTTGAGCATGTCTACTTTCATTCATCACAATCTGAGTTTTGTTTCTGGTTGGATAACATATTCTTTCACTTATCAATCACGAGGTTTTCCTAGGTTCCGTTTAAATTGTGGTTTCTGGCACATTTTCCCAGTTATTGCTAGCTGCTCTAGTGTTCTTTTTGAGTTTCATTTCATGCTTCTTAAAATAATTATTATTCACCTTTTACGAAGTCTCAAGCAAATCTTGACATTAGAGACGGAGCCATTAATGATCAAGGGGTCAATTGACCCCCCTCCCCCAGAATTTTTGAGAAATGCCACTGAGACCCCTTGAATTTAGTGAAAGATGTATGTGTGTAATTTTGACCACTGGACGTTGGTATAACTCCTAGTGACCCCATATAATTTGAGGAAAAGGAAGATTGTGTAATGAAATGGTTATAAGTAATAAAGTGAAAGGGCTATATAACAAATTTGAAATTAAGACTAAATCTATTAGATTCACCCTCATTAGGGTATGATTGCGAATATATATATTAGTTCTTCCTTTGTCCTAGTTTAAATTAACTTGAGATTGCATATTGAATGTCCTTGGCAATGATAATTTTTCAAACTTGAAAATTGAAACCAACCAGAGAATTGCATAATTGAATGTCCTTAGGGATGATCATTTTTGAAACTTGAAAGGAGTCAGTGAGGTTGCTCAAAAGATGATTACGAAGAAAAATATCAGATTTATGATGCATCAAATAAGATCTCATGTACAATTGTCTTTGTAAAGGATTTGAAATAATAAACAAGCTTTTTCATAATTATATACCATGCATTTTATATCAGCTTATGTGGTCGTTTTTAGTTGATATTTAGACCCCTGACTTCACCTCGTGGCTACGTCCATGGTTAACATGATGCGGCTCATGAAATGCTCAAGGATATTCAAAAAAGGAACATACTGTGAGGACCCCGACCCGGAACCTACACGTGTCCCGAATTGGAGCGTCCTCAAACTAACCCAAATATCCTAACTTTTAAAACTTTAATTTAACTTTCAAACGCTACACCATTTACATACCCATTTCAAAAATAACTCTACTCCTTTCTACACTGGGGGAAGAGTTGACCAACTCCGAAAGTAATAAATGATTTACAAAAAGATGTTGAATATAAAATAAGATTAAAGTTTATAAATACAAACCCTTTAAAAGCATTATATCAATACACAATTTCTACGCCAACCTATACGTACCCCGACAAACCCAAAATACCACATCCAACTCCTTTCCGCCCTTACTTGGCCGGTCCACCTGTCTCGGGATCTAAAACAGTAAAGGGAGAGGGGTGAGAATAAATCTCAATGAGCTATTATGGATGCAGCAAGATGCCAAACAAGATGCAACACATAGCATGGCAACACTTAACACATTATGAAAGCGGTAAACACCTTACGTTACCTCATTTTACCTTTTCCCGTCTGAACAATAAGTCGTACAACGTGGGAGTAAAACTCCACTCTTTGGTGAATTGCCTCCAAGACATTCACCTCTTATAGGACTCATACCCTGCACCATCCATATAAGAAAGGATACCTATATTAGAGTATCCAACAATAATATATTCCCCCCGTACACCAATCGCAACATGTGTCCGTAAAGCTTTTTGGGTCGATACAAGTCGTTAGCATGCCCACTCTGCGGCCACAGAGGGGAGGGTCACCTATGATGGACCTTCAATCACTTATAGAACAAATCAATAATTGATTGACTTCCATCATACCCACCCGAACGCATTCAAGCACATAATAGTTACTTGAATTATAATCCACAAAAAGGGATACTCATATAACAACATGGTAAAATATACTCATGATTCATCCATACTATAAATATCAGCTCATGTAATACACTATGCATAATACCATTAACGAATTTAAATTCAAGTAAGGTATCCATATAAACACATAATCCACACCGATAACAATACCAAATAATCCACAAAGGGGATAAACAATATAGTCACATGGTAAAATATACTCATGTTCAACAAATATCATAGTGCAACAATTAATTAACACACCATGCACAATATAAACAATGTATATGAACTCAAGTAAGGCAAGGAAATACCATCGATCCATCCTACAAGGTCTTTATACAATAACACAAGGCCTCTATGAAGATCCAAGTTCAATTTACCAAGTTAGAATCATTTCTGCTAAGTTACCAAACTAGGTTAACTAGCGCTTTCCAAGCAATCATTTAAAGTACTTCCCCAATTCCATTTTGATCACTTAGGATGTCAATGTGTAGCCAAAGTATTCTACTTTAATCTAGGTTAAAGAGATTCCATTTTGGTTCGAGTTTGATTAGGTTTGAACAACTCTAAACTTGATGTGAAAAACTGTGCTGTGGCACGACTGCCCCCCTGTGGCACGACTCGTGCCCATCGCACCTTCCTCTGAATCTGTCGTCCCCTACAAGGCACGACTTCCTTATAAACCTAGTCACGACTCGTCCCACACCTCAGGCACGACTCGTGCCACAAGGCACGACTCGTGACCTGAGCCCAGAATCAACATAGATGCAGAAATCCTTCATCACTTAAACCCATTTGTTCCCAACCAAGATTCCTTTATTTTGTGTATACCTAGAAAGCTTACTAACTTCATACTTCACATACTAAATCATTTTAAACCCAAATATGTTATAAATCTAAATCATTTATCACATGATTTCCAATAAACCAATCTTCCAACCAAGAGCCTTCTAATTTGTGAACCTAAGGGAAAAATTCTGACTTTGTTACTTCCTTCTAACTCATTTAATCTCCAAAGTACCATGCCCTTAACCTAGATCATTACTCCTTGGTTTTTCACCCCAATTACTACCAATTTTCAAGATTTCCATTTTAATCCAACTCAACTCATTTACTTCTACTCTTTAACACTTCCAAGAACAACAACACTTTCTATAACACTAACATTTTCCTCAAATCCAAGAAGGCTTCCCCAAAGCATCAAATAGCCATTAGAACAACAATAACAACATTAAATATTCATGAACATTTAAAGAAGGGAAGGTCATAACAACTCACATTAAAAATCGGAGATGGATCAAGGATTTCTTTAGCTTGATGAACTCCTCTTGGTCTCCCGATTCCAAAAGTGCTCCCGGATTGAAAAATGGTGAAGATTTGAGCTTGGTAGGAGCTTGAGAAGATGAAGCTCCATTAATGGTTCCATGGAAAGTATGAGGGAAAAAGTGAAGAGGAAGAAGAAGAAGAAGAAGTATAAATGGTCAAGAGAGAGGGGGGGGGCGGACATGGAGGGGAGTATGGGGAGGTATGGGCTTTGCTTTGACTAAAGAGGAGGATGGAGAGTGATTTGGGGAGGATGTCCCCCCACTCTACCTATCCTACAAAGGCTTTTACCCAAAATGGCCATTTTCTTTTAAATGTTCCCAAAGCATTTGAATTAACATCCTCCTACTCAAATATTTATTCCACACTATGATCCTCATTCCACATTTTATTCATTTCCTATTATTATATTTTCCAAATGCTTTATTTATTTCTATTGTTATACTTTTCTAGAACATTAATTTATTGCACTATCATTTATCCTAGCATATGAAATCAAGTATATAAAAATGGACACATAATAATAACAATAATATTAAAACACACAATATGATATTAAAATTAGTGCCTAGGGTTAGGGTCGTTACACTCACTCCCCCTTAAAGAAAATTCGTCCCGAATTTGACTACCGCTTCCTAACTGTTCAACCCGCATCGGTTACTTATATATATCTCAGACTCCAATTCCCCAAATAGTCTCTCCAATGTTGTGATTTCTTCCCCAAGATTCTAATTCCATTAATGATACGATATTACAACTTAATGTTCCAAGAATACCTTACAATTATCACTAACCCGAATTTTCACGACCTCAACCACAATATAAATAATTAGAAGTATTACAACTTATGTCACCAAATATATTACAATATCACATTAAAACTTCAATTACTCTATAAGCTTCTCCAAGCCAGTCGATAAGTCAAATCATCAACCTTTTCTAAAGCTTCAAATGGATTAACGAACTTTGGCGCCAATTTACCTTAGGCCTTGCCTCTCCAAACTCACCCCAACAAATTAGAGATCGATATTTTCTTCCCGAACAACGCCTCATACGGTTTTATCTCAATGCTATACTAATAACTGCTATTACACGCACCCAACCACTGGTAATCTCACATCCTATCAACTACTAAAATTCATTGTGCATGCCCATAGCATATCCTTAATAATAATTGATGATTCCTCAAATTTTCACAAAGTTAAACTCAATAGCGTTCCTACATTCCAAAACGATCTTTCCAACAGATGTCTACCTAATCCATTCAATACTATGGGATTTATACTATCAAACTATCTCCAAGATTTATGAGGACTTTATCAATAAATTTTTCATCAAAGTATCTATACTGAGTAGAAAATACAAATCAATTTTCTATACAAAACAACATACTCCTCTTTACTTCCAAGGTAACCCAAATCACAAAATCCATCGTGATAATACTCTCAGCTCAATCTAGAACTCTAAATATATTAATAAAGCTTATAACGTCAATTTTCTATTTTCACATTTATGACCAACCCACCTTATGTCTCGACTCGCTTGAAACGAATTATCTTAATTATCTCATCCTCATTTCTCATGATACAAACATTAAATAACTGTCTACGAAATAATAAATGTAAACATACTAATACGATCATGATTTCTATAAACGGAACACTGGTCGACTATATAACACAATTCAATGTTCCACTTATTTTCAGGTCCAGAGACAGATCAATATTCAAATCAAATGGTTGGCCGTCCCACAACGGAGCCGATCCAACTCCAAAACAAAACCGAGTCTATTGTGACCGACACAATAATAACCCCACATTTATCAAATCATTTCTTCGACCAACACTTCAATACGCTAATCATTATAGGGAAACTAGATTGCCTTTTTACTTGCTTCGTACGAACTATAACTTTAAAATAACATGTCTTTCGAAATTTTACAACATCTTTCGTAATTCCAAATGATAATATAAAAAGAGATCCAAAGAGACCCGAATGGTTTACTTATTTAAAACCGGCCCATACCAGTTTTAATTAACCAAACCACTCAGAAATTTCAAAGGGTTGATAAGCTAACAAAAATAACCCGAGTGATTTAATTATCTACAACCGTCCCATACCAGTGGTAGATAGTTAAATTACTCACAGAATTTAATTTACACGAAAATGGTTTACTGACCTTATTAAATCAACTATCCCCGAAGGGCACAATTGCTTACACAGAGGTTCAATATATATTCCAAAGTTTTAAAACACCTTTAAAACAATTTTTAACAAAATATTCTTGATTGACCTCTATTTATAGTGTAGCCACCACTCATACTATTTAGACTTAGTTAACTTCTCTCTAAGAAAACACAATCTCGCAATACTATTACTATCCCTGATAAATAATACTAAGACAATCATTAAGATTATAACTAGGTAAACCATCCTCAATTCAATAATTCCTCAAGTTGAAAGTTCAACACTTTTATTTAATTTGAGTCATCTATTCACCACCTTTGATATTGGCATTGTACTTAGCAACAACATATTGTAACATCTAGTTCCCAATTAAATACCATAATTTCTAAATAAGAAAATATAATTAGAACTCACATAGATCAATCATTCCCAATTTCGATTAAACATTACGGTATAATCTAACTTACCTCCCTATAACCCTCAACAATTCAAAATCCGTATAGCGTCAATATCTTCCGAGCATCACACCAATCCCTTATATGAGTCGCGCAACTAAGTCAACCTATACGGTGTAATCATTCTAAAGTATCCTGTCTTCCAATAAGATCTATCCTCATTTTATTTTCTCAACTAATAATAATCATCTCTCAAAACAAACCATGTGCATGTTTCACCAATTCCTGAAGTTGATCCTTTAAGTCACCAATAACTGTATCTATTATACTTCTTTGCATTTTCCTTATTTTACCTCTCCATCACTAATACACAATCCACAAATCAAAACGGTCATACTATATATAAATGTTATCTTAAGTATATCCTTTAAGCAAATTTTCACTGTAATTGTAACACTCCGAAAAATTTAACTAATAACCACGAGTATCCTACTAGTTTCTAAAATCATTCATACAAATCGTCAACAAGTGCTAACGAATACTTATTCTTCACAGTTACCTATTTAAGATCTCTATAACCCTTTGATTAACCACCAAGTATCATCTTTTCTAAATATAGTACCTTATAGCAACTCAAAATCTCAACATCCGGGTATGATACCTGATGAAAACCTAATTTGAAACTCACACAGAAAACACCACTTAGTCAACTAATAGCACACAAGGCAAAGATATATTAATTCCATAAGATCTCGTACTCGCGATATTTTATAACCCATATAATCCCACTTAGATTATCACTTTCAATACTAGCCCCATATATCTAGTCTCTTCCACGAGATACCAATGTATAATTACTTACGCAAGTTATATAACCATAAACCACTCTTAATTAGGCCATACTTTCGACATTTATGCATATATGATAAAATAGCAAATAATGACTCATCCGCCTCTACCACACACGGAGGCAAATTAAACATAGATAAGGAGACTCGCTTCCTGCGACAGTCCTCCCAAATCACAATCACTATGATAAACAAGAATAATTCAAGGTACTCTCCCGTAGGAATAGAACCTCCAACACATAAGGCAACTTTTAGGCCAATTTATGCAAATAAAAAGTGAAATGTAATGCCACATGAGAACGAATGAACAGGGATTTATAAAAGTATGAACCCTAACTCCTGAGACAGGTAAAATACCTCAAATGATGGTGGGGAAATCTATCTTTTCAGTAACTCACCTTTCCTTGATTCCTTGGTTGGTTAATATCATTTTCTCGTCTCAACAAATTCCTGCATTAAACTCTCGACGTAAGTTATCGCACACTCTCACTCAGCTAGACTCTACCCGAGAATTCTAACCGAGCTTTGATACCAACTGTGAGGACCCCGACCCGGAACCTACACGTGTCCCGAATTGGAGCGTCCTCAAACTAACCCAAATATCCTAACTTTTAAAACTTTAATTTAACTTTCAAACGCTACACCATTTACATACCCATTTCAAAAATAACTCTACTCCTTTCTACACTGGGGGAAGAGTTGACCAACTCCGAAAGTAATAAATGATTTACAAAAAGATGTTGAATATAAAATAAGATTAAAGTTTATAAATACAAACCCTTTAAAAGCATTATATCAATACACAATTTCTACGCCAACCTATACGTACCCCGACAAACCCAAAATACCACATCCAACTCCTTTCCGCCCTTACTTGGCCGGTCCACCTGTCTCGGGATCTAAAACAAGAAGGGAGAGGGTGAGAATAAATCTCAATGAGCTATTATGGATGCAAAGCAAGATGCCAAACAAGATGCAACACATACGCGTGGCAACACTTAACACATTATGAAAGCGGTAAACACCTTACGTTACCTCATTTTACCTTTTCCCGTCTCGAACAATAAGTCGTACAACGTGGGAGTAAAACTCCACTCTTTGGTGAATTGCCTCCAAGACATTCACCTCTTTATAGGACTCATACCCTGCACCGTCCATATAAGAAAGGATACCTATATTAGAGTATCCAACAATAATATATTCCCCGTACACCAATCGCAACAGTCCGTAAAGCTTTTGGGTCGATACACGTTAGCACAGCCCCACTCTGCGGCCACAGAGGGAGGGTCACCGGTATGATGGACCTTCAATCACTTATAGAACAAATCAATAATTGATTGACTTCCATCATACCCACCCGAACGCATTCAAGCACATAATAGTTACTTGAATTATAATCCACAAAAAGGGATACTCATATAACAACATGGTAAAATATACTCATGATTCATCCATACTATAGTGCAACAGTTCATGTAATACACTATGCATAATACCATTAACGAATTTAAATTCAAGTAAGGTATCCATATAAACACATAATCCACACCGGGATAACAATACCAAATAATCCACAAAGGGGATAAACAATATAGTCACATGGTAAAATATACTCATGTTCAACAAATATCATAGTGCAACAATTAATTAACACACCATGCACAATATAAACAATGTATATGAACTCAAGTAAGGCAAGGAAATACCATCGATCCATCCTACAAGGTCTTTATACAATAACACAAGGCCTCTATGAAGATCCAAGTTCAATTTACCAAGTTAGAATCATTTCTGCTAAGTTACCAAACTAGGTTAACTAGCGCTTTCCAAGCAATCATTTAAAGTACTTCCCCAATTCCATTTTGATCACTTAGGATGTCAATGTGTAGCCAAAGTATTCTACTTTAATCTAGGTTAAAGAGATTCCATTTTGGTTCGAGTTTGATTAGGTTTGAACAACTCTAAACTTGATGTGAAAAACTGTGCTAGGGCACGACTCGTCCCCCAGGGCACGACTCGTGCCCATTGCACCTTCCTCTGAATCTGTCGTCCCCTACAAGGCACGACTTCCTTATAAACCTAGTCACGACTCGTCCCACACCTCAGGCACGACTCGTGCCACAAGGCACGACTCGTGACCTGAGCCTTAATCAACATAGATGCAGAAATCCTTCATCACTTAAACCCATTTGTTCCCAACCAAGATTCCTTTATTTTGTGTATACCTAGAAAGCTTACTAACTTCATACTTCACATACTAAATCATTTTAAACCCAAATATGTTATAAATCTAAATCATTTATCACATGATTTCCAATAAACCAATCTTCCAACCAAGAGCCTTCTAATTTGTGAACCTAAGGGAAAAATTCTGACTTTGTTACTTCCTTCTAACTCATTTAATCTCCAAAGTACCATGCCCTTAACCTAGATCATTACTCCTTGGTTTTTCACCCCAATTACTACCAATTTTCAAGATTTCCATTTTAATCCAACTCAACTCATTTACTTCTACTCTTTAACACTTCCAAGAACAACAACACTTTCTATAACACTAACATTTTCCTCAAATCCAAGAAGGCTTCCCCAAAGCATCAAATAGCCATTAGAACAACAATAACAACATTAAATATTCATGAACATTTAAAGAAGGGAAGGTCATAACAACTCACATTAAAAATCGGAGATGGATCAAGGATTTCTTTAGCTTGATGAACTCCTCTTGGTCTCCCGATTCCAAAAGTGCTCCCGGATTGAAAAATGGTGAAGATTTGAGCTTGGTAGGAGCTTGAGAAGATGAAGCTCCATTAATGGTTCCATGGAAAGTATGAGGGAAAAAGTGAAGAGGAAGAAGAAGAAGAAGAAGTATAAATGGTCAAGAGAGAGGGGGGGGGCGGACATGGAGGGGAGTATGGGGAGGTATGGGCTTTGCTTTGACTAAAGAGGAGGATGGAGAGTGATTTGGGGAGGATGTCCCCCCACTCTACCTATCCTACAAAGGCTTTTACCCAAAATGGCCATTTTCTTTTAAATGTTCCCAAAGCATTTGAATTAACATCCTCCTACTCAAATATTTATTCCACACTATGATCCTCATTCCACATTTTATTCATTTCCTATTATTATATTTTCCAAATGCTTTATTTATTTCTATTGTTATACTTTTCTAGAACATTAATTTATTGCACTATCATTTATCCTAGCATATGAAATCAAGTATATAAAAATGGACACATAATAATAACAATAATATTAAAACACACAATATGATATTAAAATTAGTGCACTAGGGTTAGGGTCGTTACACTCACTCCCCCTTAAAGAAAATTCGTCCCGAATTTGACTACCGCTTCCTAACTGTTCAACCCGCATCGGTTACTTATATATATCTCAGACTCCAATTCCCCAAATAGTCTCTCCAATGTTGTGATTTCTTCCCCAAGATTCTAATTCCATTAATGATACGATATTACAACTTAATGTTCCAAGAATACCTTACAATTATCACTAACCCGAATTTTCACGACCTCAACCACAATATAAATAATTAGAAGTATTACAACTTATGTCACCAAATATATTACAATATCACATTAAAACTTCAATTACTCTATAAGCTTCTCCAAGCCAGTCGATAAGTCAAATCACCAACCTTTTCTAAAGCTTCAAATGGATTAACGAACTTTGGCGCCAATTTACCTTAGGCCTTGCCTCTCCAAACTCACCCCAACAAATTAGAGATCGATATTTTCTTCCCGAACAACGCCTCATACGGTTTTATCTCAATGCTATACTAATAACTGCTATTACACGCACCCAACCACTGGTAATCTCACATCCTATCAACTACTAAAATTCATTGTGCATGCCCATAGCATATCCTTAATAATAATTGATGATTCCTCAAATTTTCACAAAGTTAAACTCAATAGCGTTCCTACATTCCAAAACGATCTTTCCAACAGATGTCTACCTAATCCATTCAATACTATGGGATTTATACTATCAAACTATCTCCAAGATTTATGAGGACTTTATCAATAAATTTTTCATCAAAGTATCTATACTGAGTAGAAAATACAAATCAATTTTCTATACAAAACAACATACTCCTCTTTACTTCCAAGGTAACCCAAATCACAAAATCCATCGTGATAATACTCTCAGCTCAATCTAGAACTCTAAATATATTAATAAAGCTTATAACGTCAATTTTCTATTTTCACATTTATGACCAACCCACCTTATGTCTCGACTCGCTTGAAACGAATTATCTTAATTATCTCATCCTCATTTCTCATGATACAAACATTAAATAACTGTCTACGAAATAATAAATGTAAACATACTAATACGATCATGATTTCTATAAACGGAACACTGGTCGACTATATAACACAATTCAATGTTCCACTTATTTTCAGGTCCAGAGACAGATCAATATTCAAATCAAATGGTTGGCCGTCCACAACGGAGCCGATCCAACTCCAAAACAAAACCGAGTCTATTGTGACCGACACAATAATAACCCCACATTTATCAAATCATTTCTTGGACCAACACTTGAATACAGTTAATCATTATAGGGAAACTAGATTGCCTTTTTACTTGCTTCTGTACGAACTATAACTTTAAAATAACATGTCTTTCGAAATTTTACAACATCTTTCAGAATTCCAAATGATAATATAAAAAGAGATCCAAAGAGACCCGAATGGTTTACTTATTTAAAACCGGCCCATACCAGTTTTAATTAACCAAACCACTCAGAAATTTCAAAGGGTTGATAAGCTAACAAAAATAACCCGAGTGATTTAATTATCTACAACCGTCCCATACCAGTGGTAGATAGTTAAATTACTCGCGAATTTAATTTACACGAAAATGGTTTCTTGACCTTATTAAATCAACTATCCCCGAAGGGCACAATTGCTTACACGGAGGTTCAATATATATTCCAAAGTTTTAAAACACCTTTAAAACAATTTTTAACAAAATATTCTTGATTGACCTCTATTTATAGTGTAGCCACCACTCATACTATTTAGACTTAGTTAACTTCTCTCTAAGAAAACACAATCTCGCAATACTATTACTATCCCTGATAAATAATACTAAGACAATCATTAAGATTATAACTAGGTAAACCATCCTCAATTCAATAATTCCTCAAGTTGAAAGTTCAACACTTTTATTTAATTTGAGTCATCTATTCACCACCTTTGATATTGGCATTGTACTTAGCAACAACATATTGTAACATCTAGTTCCCAATTAAATACCATAATTTCTAAATAAGAAAATATAATTAGAACTCACATAGATCAATCATTCCCAATTTCGATTAAACATTACGGTATAATCTAACTTACCTCCCTATAACCCTCAACAATTCAAAATCCGTATAGCGTCAATATCTTCCGAGCATCACACCAATCCCTTATATGAGTCGCGCAACTAAGTCAACCTATACGGTGTAATCATTCTAAAGTATCCTGTCTTCCAATAAGATCTATCCTCATTTTATTTTCTCAACTAATAATAATCATCTCTCAAAACAAACCATGTGCATGTTTCACCAATTCTGAAGTTGATCCTTTAAGTCACCAATAGCGTATCTATTATACTTCTTTGCATTTTCCTTATTTTACCTCTCCATCACTAATACACAATCCACAAATCAAAACGGTCATACTATATATAAATGTTATCTTAAGTATATCCTTTAAGCAAATTTTCACTGTAATTGTAACACTCCGAAAAATTTAACTAATAACCATTGAGTATCCTACTAGTTTCTAAAATCATTCATACAAATCGTCAACAAGTGCTAACGAATACTTATTCTTCACGATTACCTATTTAAGATCTCTATAACCCTTTGATTAACCACCAAGTATCATCTTTTCTAAATATAGTACCTTATAGCAACTCAAAATCTCAACATCCGGGTATGATACCTGATGAAAACCTAATTTGAAACTCACACAGAAAACACCACTTAGTCAACTAATAGCACACAAGGCAAAGATATATTAATTCCATAAGATCTCGTACTCGCGATATTTTATAACCCATATAATCCCACTTAGATTATCACTTTCAATACTAGCCCCATATATCTAGTCTCTTCCACGAGATACCAATGTATAATTACTTACGCAAGTTATATAACCATAAACCACTCTTAATTAGGCCATACTTTCGACATTTATGCATATATGATAAAATAGCAAATAATGACTCATCCGCCTCTACCACACACGGAGGCAAATTAAACATAGATAAGGAGACTCGCTTCCTGCGACAGTCCTCCCAAATCACAATCACCATGATAAACAAGAATAATTCAAGGTACTCTCCCGTAGGAATAGAACCTCCAACACATAAGGCAACTTTTAGGCCAATTTATGCAAATAAAAAGTGAAATGTAATGCCACATGAGAACGAATGAACGAGGGATTTATAAAAGTATGAACCACTAACTCCTGAGACGGGTAAAATACCTCGAATGATGGTGGGAAAATCTATCTTTTCGGTAACTCACCTTTCCTTGATTCCTTGGTTGGTTAATATCATTTTACGTCCTTGAACAAATTCTGCATTAAACTCTCGACGTAAGTTATCGCACACTCTCGCTCATTTGGACTACTGCGAGAATTCTAGCAAGAGCTTTGATACTAACTGTGAGGACCCCAGGCCGGAACCTACACGTGTCCCGAATTGGAGCGTCCTCAAACTAACCCAAATATCCTAACTTTTAAAAACTTTAATTTAACTTTCAAACGCTACACCATTTACATACCCATTTCAAAAATAACTCTACTCCTTTCTACATGGGGAAGAGTTGACCAACTCCGAAAGTAATAAATGATTTACAAAAAGATGTTGAATATAAAATAAGATTAAAGTTTATAAATACAAACCATTTAAAAGCATTATATCAATACACAATTTCTACGCCAACCTATACGTACCCGACAAACCCAAAATACCACATCCAACTCCTTTCCGCCCTTACTTGGCCGGTCCACCTGTCTCGGGATCTAAAACAGTAAAGGGAGAGGGGTGAGAATAAATCTCAATGAGCTATTATGGATGCAGCAAGATGCCAAACAAGATGCAACACATAGCATGGCAACACTTAACACATTATGAAAGCGGTAAACACCTTACGTTACCTCATTTTACCTTTTCCCGTCTCGAACAATAAGTCGTACAACGTGGGAGTAAAACTCCACTCTTTGGTGAATTGCCTCCAGCACATTCACCTCTTATAGGACTCATACCCCAGACCATCCATATAAGAAAGGATACCTATATTAGAGTATCCAACAATAATATATTCCCCGTACACCAATCGCAATGGCAGTGCAGTAAAGCTTTTTGGGTCGATACGGTCGTTAGCACGGCCCACTCTGTGGCCGCAGGAGGAGGGTCACCGGTATGATGGACCTTCAATCACTTATAGAACAAATCAATAATTGATTGACTTCCATCATACCCATCCGAACGCATTCAAGCACATAATAGTTACTTGAATTATAATCCACAAAAAGGGATACTCATATAACAACATGGTAAAATATACTCATGATTCATCCATACTATAGTGCAACAGTTCATGTAATACACTATGCATAATACCATTAACGAATTTAAATTCAAGTAAGGGCTCCATATAAACACATAATCCACAGGGATAACAATACCAAATAATCCACAAAGGGGATAAACAATATAGTCACATGGTAAAATATACTCATGTTCAACAAATATCATAGTGCAACAATTAATTAACACACCATGCACAATATAAACAATGTATATGAACTCAAGTAAGGCAAGGAAATACCATCGATCCATCCTACAAGGTCTTTATACAATAACACAAGGCCTCTATTAAGATCCAAGTTCAATTTACCAAGTTAGAATCATTTCTGCTAAGTTACCAAACTAGGTTAACTAGCGCTTTCCAAGCAATCATTTAAAGTACTTCCCCAATTCCATTTTGATCACTTAGGATGTCAATGTGTAGCCAAAGTATTCTACTTTAATCTAGGTTAAAGAGATTCCATTTTGGTTCGAGTTTGATTAGGTTTGAACAACTCTAAACTTGATGTGAAAAACCAGGCTAGGGCACGACTCGTCCCCCAGGGCACGACTCGTGCCCATTGCACCTTCCTCTGAATCTGTCGTCCCCTACAAGGCACGACTTCCTTATAAACCTAGTCACGACTCGTCCCACACCTCAGGCACGACTCGTGCCACAGGGCACGACTCGTGACCTGAGCCCAGAATCAACATAGATGCAGAAATCCTTCATCACTTAAACCCATTTGTTCCCAACCAAGATTCCTTTATTTTGTGTATACCTAGAAAGCTTACTAACTTCATACTTCACATACTAAATCATTTTAAACCCAAATATGTTATAAATCTAAATCATTTATCACATGATTTCCAATAAACCAATCTTCCAACCAAGAGCCTTCTAATTTGTGAACCTAAGGGAAAAATTCTGACTTTGTTACTTCCTTCTAACTCATTTAATCTCCAAAGTACCATGCCCTTAACCTAGATCATTACTCCTTGGTTTTTCACCCCAATTACTACCAATTTTCAAGATTTCCATTTTAATCCAACTCAACTCATTTACTTCTACTCTTTAACACTTCCAAGAACAACAACACTTTCTATAACACTGACATTTTCCTCAAATCCAAGAAGGCTTCCCCAAAGCATCAAATAGCCATTAGAACAACAATAACAACATTAAATATTCATGAACATTTAAAGAAGGGAAGGTCATAACAACTCACATTAAAAATCGGAGATGGATCAAGGATTTCTTTAGCTTGATGAACTCCTCTTGGTCTCCCGATTCCAAAAGTGCTCCCGGATTGAAAAATGGTGAAGATTTGAGCTTGGTAGGAGCTTGAGAAGATGAAGCTCCATTAATGGTTCCATGGAAAGTATGAGGGAAAAAGTGAAGAGGAAGAAGAAGAAGAAGAAGTATAAATGGTCAAGAGAGAGGGGGGGGGCGGACATGGAGGGGAGTATGGGGAGGTATGGGCTTTGCTTTGACTAAAGAGGAGGATGGAGAGTGATTTGGGGAGGATGTCCCCCCACTCTACCTATCCTACAAAGGCTTTTACCCAAAATGGCCATTTTCTTTTAAATGTTCCCAAAGCATTTGAATTAACATCCTCCTACTCAAATATTTATTCCACACTATGATCCTCATTCCACATTTTATTCATTTCCTATTATTATATTTTCCAAATGCTTTATTTATTTCTATTGTTATACTTTTCTAGAACATTAATTTATTGCACTATCATTTATCCTAGCATATGAAATCAAGTATATAAAAATGGACACATAATAATAACAATAATATTAAAACACACAATATGATATTAAAATTAGTGCCTAGGGTTAGGGTCGTTACACATACTCTTTCAATTAGGTCAACGAAGCCGCCTGCTATGGTCTCGTCTTTGTTATACCCTTATTTATTCTTGTTTTGGCTCCAGATTAGATTGGTCAGCTGTCATTTGGTGTTCTTATAGTTTTAAGTGTTAAAGGTATTTTAGTAATTTTAGGCTATTCTGGCAATGCATCTTTGTTATCCTTAGGTTTTACTCTCTTTGTGGACCGGTCATAGTATTTTTTTCACTTCCAAATCCCAAATAATCCGATTAGGGGTCAAAAATATAGTGAATAACCTTTCCTAGTATTTATTGGGTTTCTATTGGTGAAGAATAACCCTGATGTAGTGTGTTTGATGTTGAGGTACAAAACTCAGAGTTTATGATTAGTATAAGCTTAAGTCTATGTAAAAGTTAAGTACGAGAGACTGTCAATTTTTTAGCAGTTATTATGCTGTGTTAAAAATTTTAAATTGCATTTCATGATGTTATTCCATTGAATCAAGAACCCCAAGTGTCAATCCTAGCTGTGATGCCATACCTAGAAATTCCTTCTGTCATCCCCAAAGTTAGTAACCAACAAATCCCAGCTAGTTTCAAAGCCTTAGCCACCCGAATTAACCTACTTATGCCTGAATTTCTGTTCTTAGTTGCTGTTTAGTGCCAAAACACCCCCTACAACTTTCATTTTAACTAACCCATTAGGTCCAAAATCATAATCCTTTTACTATTTATTAAATCCATTAATACAGCCTTCTAAAAGTGTATTTCCGCTGCGCTCTTCATCATTGAAAGCCATCAAGCATAGCAAGTTATGCCTGGAGTTGGGATGGGAATGGGATCAATGTTAACTGAAGTTTTTTAGGGTGGCTGGCAAAAAAAGAATATACAAGTGTTCCATTCTGTGGGCATGTTGACAAATGACAAATACACATCACTTTTGCAAGTGCAATAATTACTACTGGGTTATCCATGAGCAAAGGATTTCAAAGTCTTATTCTAAATTTGTTCTCAGCATCATATCTTTACCCCCAAATATCCTTTTTGTACATAGAATATGTCCTTCTTTGAGTTTCACATGATTTATATTGTCCCCATTAGCTAATGTAAAACAAGTGCTTATTAGCTTCTTATTGATGTCATCCCATTTGCATCCCAAGGTGCTCCTGTTAATCACATTGCTGGTGGTGAAATACCCCCTTACACTTTAGAGATTCATGTGGCAAGAGGGAAAGAAAAATAAAATCCCCATATTGGTTGTCCAGCATTCCAACATGATTAAATTAATACTGTCCATGTCCTCCCCCTCTCCCACCACCCCAACAACAACAAAGATCTTAGTCACAAAATGATTTAGGGTCGGCTAATATGAATTGACGTATGTACTCATCAAAGTCCCCCCTCCCCCAAAATTAAATAAATAAACAATAAACAAAATTACGGTTAATTTTAGATGATGATGAATGAACGGAAATGAAAGCTTCAGGATGCATACTACTCAGTATGGGGTTTTGATACATTAGGCAACCTCTTACCCACGCTGAGAATCGTACAAGACGAAATAACCTTTTTTTGTTCGGTTTTTATTTTTCTTGTTCTTTTTCTCATGAGAAGCTCATATTTCTGTTGAAGTATGTTAACTACTTTCCAGTGTTTTCCAGATTTTTGTGATAGAAAGTTCCCTCTCTCGTCTATATTATGTGATGTAGCCCTTCAAGACTCCATATTTATATATCTCCATGCAATTTTTTTTTTTTTGAGAGATTTTCTTTTTGTTTTATGCAGATGGACCATTGACCCACCGTTAGAGGTGACAGTCCCAGCAAAACGCACCCCATGGCCAGATGCTCCTCCTGAACTCCCATCAAATGAAAAAGTAAATAGCGTTCACGAGAATACTTACACTGAAAAGCGTCCCACAAAAACTCGATCCCCAAGATCAAGACGCAGCTCTAGGAACAAGAAAAAACAACACGACGCAAGAAATGTAGAAAATGCTCAAGTTTATACCAGACATACCGGAGAAAAATAAAAAAAATTACCCCCAATATTTCTGATCCTGCTGCTGCTTTGTGGATATGCAAGTGCTAGTGAGCCTTGAATCAAAATCCACAAAAATGAAATGAAGTGAATATTCATACAGGTATATACAAGAAGGTATCTCTTAAAGTTCGTCCGTAGATACATGCATTTTTCTGTGTTTTTTTTTTGGACTGATTCTTGTTGCACTCGCATGAGCTATGCAAGAAAATCATGTACCGGTGAATTAGTTGTTGCCAAATATACATATAGTTCTCAATATAAGCTTCTTGTAGGAACAATTCCTAGTCGCGAGTTATGATAGTTCTCACTTTCCTTCCCACGGTCTTTGATTCTTCTCGAGTTTACAGTTGACTCCCTCCCTTCGGGGATTCGTTCAGTGCAAGGGTTATTATTCATCTTTGTTTTCTTCTATCGGAAATAATGGAACAATTCCGTTGGTAGGAAAAAGGATAACGGGTTCAACCATGAATACAAACCTCAATTATGCTGAAGTAAATGGTACTCTCTCCGTCCCAAAATGTTTGTCCCATTTGACTTTTTTATTGAATTTTGACCACAAATTTACGAGAAATTAATCATGTTCATGAAATTCTAAAAGTTGTTGTTGATAATATTATTAATGGTGAATCAATAGGAATTTTTAGAATTTCATGAACATAATTAAATTGTCATATATTTGTGGTCAAAGTTCAATAAAAAAGTCAAATAGGACAAATATTTTGAGACGGAGAGAGTATGTTATATAATTTTCAAAGGTATGTTTGATGAGTCCGAGTTTGTTACATCTGGTTGCACAAAAGTTAGGGATGAAGTTGGCCGTTGGATTTAATTTCCGAAGCGTAATCTTTTAGTATTCCCACCTCAACTAGGGCCTCCGATGTCATATTTGTGGAGGTTAATCCCCCATTTCCATGTTTGGAAAGCCAATTGTTGGGAACGGTAGCAGTTTTGTTTAGGGATGACAATTTCACCGGATCCGACCCGATCCGAATCCAAAAATATCCGAATCGTTCGGGTCGTGTTCGGTAGTCATATTTTAAAACCTGTCGGGTTCGGCGTTTCAATGGTGACCGATCCGACCCGACTTAGTATACAGCTATTTTACCCATATATGATATACCCCTCTTTTACCCTAACCCTAAGGCAAGTTCGGTTCTCCCTTCGGTCTTCACCCTCACCCCTACGCCGCTTGGCATTTGGTATTGGTATTATGTAACTTAAATAGGCTGTTTTGCTGATTGTTTTAAACTGCTCACTGCCATGTTTTTTCATAGTTGTTTTACATGTCGGGTCGGGTTCGGGTTGAGTTCATCCGATTCGTGACGGTTCGGTTTCAGTTAATATGCTTGAATGATCGGGTCGGGTTCGTTTAGGTCAAACCCGACCCGTTGTCATCCCTAGTTTTGTTAAGAGTTGGTCTTATAAAAAACACTTTTTTTTCTAAGATTAAGAAAAAATCATTTTTTAAACTGACACTTAATATACATGCACTGACACTCTTCACACACTGACATTTTTTTATACTAATACTGACATTTTTTTATCCTATGCTGGCACTCTTTATACTGACACTTAATATACATGCACTGACACTTTTTACACTGACACTTTGTTACACCAACACTGACACTTAATATACATGCACTGAGACTTTTTACACTGGTACTTTGTTACACTAACACTGACACTTTTTTACATTGTCACTTTATTACACTAACACTGACATTTTGTCACACTGACACTTTGTTACACTAACACCGACACTAGCGAGAAAAATAAAACACGTTTTTTCTAAACTTAAACAAAAATGAGTTTTTTTTAAGATTTTGACTTTTGTTAAACATATTTTACTAACTGAGAAAATTATTAAAATCCTGACAACATGACTGAATTACACAATCACGGGTGACCCGGCGGGCAATCGGAGGATATAGTGTCGGCTGGGCTGATTAAAGATGAAAGATCATCTGCAAAAACGGTGCAGTGCCGGCAGGCAGGCACCAGATTCAAAGGCGGTGCCGTGCAGCTTGGAATCTTTGAATTCTAGATGCTTGCTTTCGTCATGCATAACAATATTGTTGGAGAACTACTCCCTCCGTCTTGGAAATAGTTGTACGAGATATTTTTTGATCCAAAATATATACTCCCTTCGTCCTATAAAATTTTATCCACTTTATTATTTAGGGCGTCCCATATAAAAGTAACACTTTTCTTAAGAAGGAAACTTTTTAATACTTTTTTATTCAAGGGACCACTTGTCATACTCACAACAACTATTCAATTACTATTCTCAACCCCACTTTCTCTCTTCTACCCACTCACAACTCCTACTTTAATAACATTATTTCTTATTTTTCGCTTTCGCGCGAAACAGTAAGTGAGTAATATAATAATATGGGAGCAAGGAGTAAAGTTTTTCATAAAATATTGATTCATTCTGCTTAAACTATTCGTATTTATGATAAAATTGTTGTTACTATAAAAGCATTTAATTGCATATACTCTTGAAATATTTAAAGGATAATTTTATTTGATATGTATTTATTGTTTTGGGACTGAGGGACTAGCTTGCTTTCAAATTAAGAATTGGCTTTCCTTACTCATGAAGAAAAAAAAAAAATCCTTTCCCCGCAAAAATATTATCCCTTTAATTTTATCGGTTGCTGAAAAAGAATTCGGTAAAATCATCTTCCGTTATTGCTCGCTCTCATCTTCTTTCTTCTTTCTTCTTCTTGACCTATTTGATCTCTTAATTGTTTTTTACTTTTTTTTTTTTAGGTTTTAGGGACAATGTTTTATTATGATGTAAGCTATTTTAGCTAAAGATATTTCTATTTATCATTTTTATTTTTAGTGGATTTATGGAATCACAAAATTTGATATCTCTGAATTGTTTAACAAAGAATATATGTCATGTTAAATGTTTACATAATATTATGCTTAGTGTCTAATCTTTGTTTATTCTGCTGTTTAATTAAAGATGTTTTGACTAATCTTTCCTAATCAGAAAATAACCCACACGAAAAATTATAGCATTTTGCTTAATGGCTAAAGCATAATTATGCCCGTCGATTTTCGACGAGTTACTCACTAATTTCTTTAAATTTAAACGATACAAATTCCGACCCGATCTTGGACCAGCCGGTTATCCTGACCACTCACTGTGCTCCCTCATGTCTCACATTTATGATGATTACACTACGTTAGATTTGGAGTCTATACGGTTCAATTATACAGCAATTAAATTTTTAAATAACTATGTTTCTGATTAAATCTTTCACAAATAAATGATCCGTTAATTGGGGTAATAGCTGAAAAAACAATTATAACAAATAATTTAATGATTTGAATTATAACAAAAACAAGACTGCTAAGCTTGCGCCTTTAAATCAAGATATTTCAATATTTTTGGATTTTGGCTGTACAAAAATTGGGTACGGAGCAAAGAAAATGAACGAAGGAAATGTACGAGTCAAACAAAATATCTTTAATGAATTACGAACGTGAAACGCTCAAGATACAGTAGTAAGAGGGGGATCTAGTATGTAATTGACGTGGACTCCAGCCCATCTCAGAATTTTGATTATTTTTTTTTTATCTAAGTCACCGATTATATGTAACTTTTTTATATATATATGAAGTTATTTTTCACTATTATTATTGTTTACAATATGTTTTAAATATCAAACTCAAACAATTTCAAAATTTTGAATCCGCCTGTAGCCAATGTCCCGGGAGTCGGAATGGAAGCTATTATTCCAGGAACCCGCGTGGTTGAATAATGGCGGCACGAATAACTATAGCAGTGAATTATGGAACTGTTCCAAAGTGGCTGTCGAATGACTATGGGTAGTTAGGATTCCTAGGATTGATTCCCCAAACTTTCACACGCCTCCCTCCAAGCCTATTAACTACGTGGCAAACAATCCTTATTCCACGTCCGGTCAACAAAATCGCAGATTTTTCGGCCTTCAGCTCTTTTACCGGCAACCAACGACCCTCCGATACCCCCATACGTCGTCTTCTCCGTTTCCTAGGCCTGACACATGCACACACGTCTCTCTCTTTCTCTCTCTCTCTCTCTCACACACACACACACTCACTTACGGCTTGTGCGAAACGAATTCTGAATCTGGTTCATCATTTAGTCCTCATTCAAAACCTCTCCTCTAAAACAGCATCAAGAAGATTAGATTTTGCTAAGATGATCTTCGAGTTTTAAAAAATCCTCACTCAAATTTTTAGATTTATATGTTACTCAGTTAGATCACTCAGAAATATTTGTTAGTCAACTATATTCGTCATTCGACCCTAGAATTACAAAATTAAGAAAGTATATCAAAAAAAAAGAAGTTAAAATTAATTGTAATAATTTAAAAATGAAACCATTAAAATTTCAGGCTCAAATTACTCGATGTAATCGAAGTAATTCGCTATCAAAATGAGGAATTCAAATAAAAAATTGTGTTAGTTTGACGTTTGTAAAAATTCTATCAACAACAAGAATTTTTGTTATATCATTCAAAACATACAAAAAGGGTTAAGAGAGAGTGAAAATGTAAGGAGAGGGTGAAAATGTAAGGAGAGGGAGGGGAGGGGGGGGGGGGAGATCGAGAATGTCGAAAGGAGACTTTCTCAAAATTAATATCCATTATTGTCTTCATAAATACTAAACTGCGTGATTAAAAGCATTCACAATGGGAGCTTTTTGAGAGCTTTTAATTTTCATGAAAAAACTCTCTAGATCTCTTTTCCATTATAGAGAAAGTTGGAAAACTCCTTCATAAAAAGAGCAACTCATTCTACAAAGAGCTCTCTCTAGAAGCTCTTTCCATTAATTTCCACCATTTCCCAATGTTGAACATTAAATAAAACAATAATTTTTATTTTCCTTAATATTTTTCTTCATAGAAAAATGCAAGAAAATAATTTAATTTTGGATGTGGGGGCCATAAAAAAGTTGATGAAAAAGCTCTATCATTGTGAAAAAAGCTTGGAGATTTTTGTTTTTGAGTTATTTATGATGTGTCACTTGGGAATTGCAAAAAAACTATGAAAAAAACTTTTACCATTGTGGATGCTCTAAGCAAAATTTGTGAGTACGTTTGTTTTATTTGTTTTATTTTGAATTCATTACTACTTCCCGCATTAATTAAATGTCGATTTTCAATATTTTTTTTTTCAAAACGAATGTCATATTTTTTTTTTAAAAAAAATCATCCTTATATATTTCTTTATCATCTTTTTTTCATTCGTATATTTTTACTTGCAAAACATAACGTTTAGAATATGGATAAAAATATATGTATGCAACTTTACCTTTTAAGTTTTAAATGTATAAAAAATTAACGTTTTCAAAAGTAATTTTTTAATAAGATTTGGATAAGTGTTAAAAGATTAGCATTTTCAAAAGTAATTTTTTAATAAATTTTAAAAAATGAATAAAGAATTGCAAGTGAGTAGAAAATTAGAGGAGAGAGAATGTAAAAATTAAAATATTTATGATAAAATTGATTGATTTTTTTTAAATATGTTAACATTATAATGGCATAATGAATGATTTTTTTTGTAAATATATTTACATTATAAAGATATAAATGTCTGAAACACTGTTCAAAATTTATCATTTATGAAATGAGACTCTTAATCTGAAACAAATCAAAAGAAAAAATAAGACTCTTCTTTAATATGAAGTGGTACGGATGGAGTACCAAATTTTATTAAAGTCTGGCATAATCTCAAATCCAAGATACCTCAACTAATCTTCCCAATTTCTTAAATTCTTAAACTTAATCTAATGGGTTGGCAGGTTGGTGGGAATGCACCCTAGTCTTACCCTTCCTCCCCCCCTCCCCCTCTCTCTCTCTCTCTCTCTCTCTCTCTCTCCACTTTTGGAAAGTCTATATAAACCATAGACTTCTTTTTCTTTACACAACACAAGCAATCTCAACATTCTTTTTTTTCACCCTATATACTTTACCCTACATCTTAAGCAACCATAACCATGTCCACCACCACAATCGCCTGCACCCTTCTCTTCCTCTTCTTAGCTTCTTTCGCACATGCAACATACACATCCAACAACATTCTTGAATACACAGACAAACCCGAATCGCCTCCATGGCGAACGGACGAGGAGGTGATGGACATATACGAGTTATGGATGGTCAGAAATGGGAAAGTGTATAATGGGATTGGAGAAAAAGACAAGAGGTTTGGAATTTTTAAGGATAATTTAAGGTTTATTGATGAACATAACTCCGTAAAAAATCGGAGTTATAAGGTTGGGTTAAATGGGTTTGCGGATTTGAGTAATGATGAGTATCGAAACATTTATTTGGGCACGAAGATGGATGCTTGGCGTCAAGTGGCAAAGATGAGGAGCGCAACGACTAGTCAGCGTTACGCTGTGCAGGCGAACGATGTGTTGCCCGAATCTGTCGATTGGAGGACCAGAGGCGCAGTTGCTCCCATCAAAAATCAAGGAAGTTGTGGTAAGTTTCTATCAATGTCACATAATAATGAATTTAGCTTAATCTTTCGTTTTAACTACCGTTGTTTTTTATTAGCAGTTTTAACCGTTATACTTTACTTTAGATACTCACTCTTATTTCCCAAAAGCGGTGAAGATTAAGGCTCCGTTTGTTTGGGAGAAAACATTTTTCGAAAAATGTTTTTCCATTTTCCGGTGTTTGGTAAAATTGGAAAATGAAGTCTATGAAAAATATTTTTCGGATCAATGGGAAATGAGCTTGATTTCTAAGGAAAATGACTTCCTTACCTTGACCTAAGGAAGTTGTTCTTCGAAAAACATTTTCCTCATTTTTCTTTGTTTGTATTGATTTTACCTTTAGAAAGTCACTTTAATGAAGCGACCAAACATTGAAAAATGTTTTTCGAAAAATGTTTTTCGAAAACCATTTTCATTTTTCAAAAATATTTTCTAAGAAATCATTTTTCGGGAGTTATTTTTCGTGAAACAAACGGAGCCTTATTATACTAAGGAACTTAAGTTACAAAAGGGCCTAGGCTATGGAAGCCCAATTGAGAAATAATGGAAATGCTATTATTAGCCCAATAAATTAAAGTAAATTGGCCCGTAGATGGCCCAATTGAGCAATATGACAATCGTGATTGGCTTTGGCGCGTAGGGAGTTGCTGGGCTTTCTCAACGGTGGCTGCGGTGGAGGGAATAAACCAGATTGTCACCGGGAATCTGATCTCCCTGTCGGAGCAAGAGCTTGTAGACTGTGACAAGTCATACAACACCGGTTGCAATGGTGGACTCATGGACTACGCCTTCCAATTCATCATCTCCAACGGCGGCATGGATACTGAAGCTCATTACCCCTACCAGGGCGCCGACGCCACCTGTGATCCCACTAGAGTCAGTATCTAATCATCCTCACACACAAACACACACATTAATATGATATATATTGAATTAATTTCTGATTAAATTGAATTGTTGCAGAAGAATTCGAAAGTTGTGAGTATAGACGGTTATGAAGATGTGCCGCCGATGAACGAGCAAGCATTGAAGAAGGCGTTGGCTCACCAGCCTGTCAGTGTTGCTATTGAAGCATCTTCCCCGGCTTTGCAACTATACTCATCGGTAATTACCCCTAAAACTCTTTGTTACAACAACAACAACAACAACAACAAAGCCTTAGTCCCAAAATAATTTGGGGTCGGCTAACATGAATCCTCATATGTTATCGTGAAAAAAAAAAAATCAAAAAAAAAATCAAAAAAAAAAAACAAAACAAAACAAAACAAAACAAAACAAAACAAAATAAAATAAAAAAAATAAAAAAATAAAAAATAAAAAATAAAAAATAAAAAATAAAAAAATAAAAAATCAACCCCACTTGGATTTTTGCCCTCCACTCCGGCCTCTTCAACACCATACTTTCATCCACTCCAAGTAAATTCATATCATTTTCAATTACTCTAATCCAAGTTTGTTTGGGTCTTCCCTACCCTCGCCATTTTATCATTTCTCCACTGTTCCGGCCTCCTAACCTGCATCACTCGGTCTCCTTCTCACATGTCCAAACCACCGTAGACGATTTTCCCTCATTTTATCCTCAATGGGCGCAACTCCTACTTTACCTCGATCACCTCATTCTCCAATCGATCCTTTCTTGTATGACCGCACATCCATCGAAGCATACGCATCTCCGCCACATTCATCTTATGCACGTGACACTGCTTTCACGGCCCAACATTCGGTGCCGTAAAGCAACGCCGCCTAATTGCCGTGCGGTAGAATTTTCCCTTTAATCTATTGGGCATGCCGCGATCACATAGAAACCCCGTAGCACTCTTCCACTTCAACCAACCCGCTTTAATCCTATGAGCCACATCTCCATCTAATTCTCCATCCTTTTGGATAATGGATCCAAGATAGCGAAAAAACTCGTAAGCTTGGATAATATTTCCATCAAATGTGACCGCCCGCCTCCCTACTTCCAACTCGCCGAACTTACACTCCAAATATTCGCCTTGCTTCGCTAGTCGAAAACCTCGAGATTCCAAAGTGTGTCTCCACAACTCCAATTTACTTTCAACACCCTCTCTTGTCTCATCAATCAGCACAATATCATCTGCGAACAACATACACTTTGGTATATCATCTTGGACTGACCTCGTCAATTCGTCCATTATCAAAGCAAAAAGAAAGGGGCTAAGTGCGGAACCTTGATGCACTCCCATCTTTATAGGGAACTCTTCAGTCTTCCCAACACTAGTCTGTACACAAGTACTAACTCCATTATACATGTCCTTGATAATATCAATATATTTCTTTGAAACACCCTTCTTTGCTAATGCCCACCAAAGTACCTCTCTTGGCACTTTATCATACGCCTTCTCCAAATCAATGAAAATCATATGCAAATCTTTCTTTTGATCCCGATATTTCTCCATGGTTTGTCTCATAAGATATATTGCCTCCATAGTCGATCTTCCTGGCATAAGTATATAAAAACCTTTATTGATATCACCCTATTGCATCTTTAGTGTAAGTGTGAATTAGAACTTATTGTTTGATGAGGAATGATTTAGTATTATTTAGTCTTAATTTTAGTTTGTGCATTTCAGTAGAAAAGTAGATCATCTGGGATCAGTAAATTGATACTAGTACTCAAATAGATTTTGTTTTCCTTGCATCCTATGGCGTAAACTTGCACATAATCACATAGGTGGCTCCGGTTGGTGGGGAAAAACATTGTGGCCTTGATAACGGCGCGGATAACCGTCATCAGGCACCGACCTCAGACTCCTTTCCAGTATTCCCATATCCTTTTTTTTTGGATAAGAAAAGAAGGTTGTATTAATTAGCCCCAATTCACAAAGCAATCTTTACTAGCAAATCTAGCTTTAAACAAATAATGGCAGTGTCATATCAGTACCTTTTACTCGTAAATCTATTTTTTTTCGTGCAATCAAACTTTTAATTTGCATCAATACAAAGCTATCTTCAGTGATTATGATCACTTGGGCCTAATATTTGATACTAGCAAATCAAGCTTTAAACAAATTAATGGCAATGTCATATCAATTACCTTTTATTTTACGATAATGAAGGGGAACTTTTAATAAAAATATGTTATGATGGACTCATGTTTTTTTTCTTTTTTTTTTTTTTTAATTTTTAATTTTGTCAGGGCATATTCACCGGCGCGTGTGGGAGTGCATTAGACCATGGTGTAGTTGTGGTCGGATATGGCACCGAAAATGGCATAGATTATTGGATTGTTAGGAACTCATGGGGCACTGAATGGGGTGAAGAAGGATACTTCAGACTGGAGCGTAATTTGGTTGGCTCTGCAAATGGCAAGTGTGGAATTGCAGTGTTGCCTTCTTACCCAATCAAGAATGGGAAAAACCCAATCAATCCTTACAGAGCTTATAGAGGAGCTGGAGACCAGATAAGCAGTGTCTAAACATCTTTTGCTAAGGGAAAAGGAGAAAGTGATGCATATCAATTCATGTCTTTTTACATTTTGGTTTAGCTTTAGTGATCATTGGATGGTTTCATTTGTGATGTTTCCATTGATGTACATATATTTTTATTTCTCTACTGCATCCGTAGAATGCACTTGCATGTCGTAGGAATCAATGCATCATGTGTTTATCGATTAATGTTTGTTTGTTTGATTGCCTTCTTATGACTTTTATGGATATCCAGCAGAATGATAGCATTAGTTGAACTGGGAAATGCTTACTGCTTATTGCTCATTCCATCCCATAATAAGTGTTACAGTTGAGTTGTCAATTTTTTTAAGGAATGTGTTTTACTTGCCAGAGTGAGTGATCGAGGCTGCACCGACTTCAAAAACTTACACATATTGGATTTACTTTTTAGAAATTAAAAGTTGCTTCAAAGCTAATGAAGAGATGAGCCTTCATGATGCTATCTAATCATGTGAGCTAAAAGTCATTCTTTCCTCTTTTACAATACCAGAACCCCTCCCTCACACCCAAATAGGGTGTGTGTGTATGTGTGTGTGTATTAAAGATAGGTAATCGCTCAGTAATTGAATATTTAGGAAATGAAAATACATTTATAAGCAAAAGCAGCTTTATAATTAATAAAGGGGACAGGTTTGAAGTGTGTGAATCGTGTGATCGTTGATTTTTCCAGATCTTAACTGGCCCCTTCAATTTTCTGATTCTTGTGATCTTTCCAGATCTTAACTGGCCCCTTCCATTTTCTGATTCTTGAACGCCATACCCCACTACTCTATTCCTCTCGTGTGCATATTTAAGTACAACTTTCTAGACCAGATCTGAAGGCATAGCCATTGAGAGATCACTTATTCAAAATTCCTTATGTTCATATTAGCATAAGATGAGATTGTATCGAAGTGTTTTGCAATCCCCAATCTACCTAGAACTAATACAGCGTTCTGATTTAGTTCTTGTCAATTTAAGGTGGTTGTCATGTTGAAATAGGTAAGAAGAAAGGTTTTTTTATTGATTGTCATGGATATTTAGAGTTGTAGGTTCATTGTCGCTACCCATGCACTTGTATTTTCTAATAATTTTTCTCTTGCCATATTTACCTCTTTAATGGAACATATGACGCTTTTGTGCTGTTTATGATGCGCTGCAGATTCTAATCGAAGCCAATACACAAGTATCAGTTCCTGAATCTGCTGGTAAGGGGTTGTTTACCTTAACTAGAGGTTTCAAGTTCAAGCAATTTTTTTAATGGAACATATGCCGCTCTTGTGCTGTTTATGATGCGCTGCAAATTCTCCATGTTCAGAATTGTTGCTGTGATCTTAAAGGAATAAGAAACATACAAAGCATTACTTTGGTTGCCCGAGAAGAATCATCAAAAGGGAAACAAGCCAACAACATCATTTCTTGTGCTAACAGAAATGGTTGCTGTGTTCAACAAAGAGCTGTTGAGTTGGTACCTCATTACCATCAAACTCAAAGAAACTGTTGATGCTGGAATTGTGAATCAGGCACCAAGTTCTGCCACGACCGTCCGATCTCTCGAATTGCCGACACGAGTTGACCACCGCCTGCCACTGCTGCGACTAACAAAGGAGCCATCTGATGCTCTGCCAATTGAGATCAATGGTGGAAACACAAAGATTGAAGGACTCGGATCACCGGAATCTGAATGGGTAGTCACAATCAGAGAAAATCTTGAGCAGGCCCAGCACGATGATGTCGCGGGTACTTGGGGGAAACTCAGCATCTACAAACTTCCACAGTACTTGAGAGAAGGGGATGATAGAGCTTATGTCCCAACCACCGTCTCTTTGGGGCCTTACCATCACTCCAAGAAGCGGCTTCACACCATGGACTGTCATAAATGGCGGTCCTTCCACCAAACCCTCAAGCGCTCAGGTCAAGAATTGATGCTCTATCTTGATTCCATCAAAGAGCTCGAAGAAAGAGCTCGAGCTTGTTATGAAGGAACTATCAGTCTCAATAGCAGTGAGTTTGTTGAAATGATGGTGCTGGATGGTTGCTTCATCCTCGAGCTGTTTCAAGGGGCTGCTGGGGGATTCAAGCAGCTCGGGTACTCACCCAATGATCCTGTTTTTGCAATGAGGGGATCAATGCATTCAATTCAGAGAGATATGATAATGTTAGAAAATCAGATTCCTCTGTTTATACTTGACAGGCTACTAGGCCTTCAGTTAGGTCAGCCTGACCAAAAAGGCCTTGTGGCAAAATTAGCACTCGGGTTTTTCGACCCACTATCTCCGACCGATGAGCCTTTGTCAAAGAGTAATCAGAACAGATTGAAATCATCCCTTAAACATGCCAGTACATTTGACCCGTTGTTTGACCAGGACGGCCTTCATTGCCTGGATGTTTTCAGGCAGAGTCTGTTGCGAAGAGGGCCAAAACCCGTACCAAGTATATGGATGAGGAAACGGTCTAACTCTAATCGAGTTGCTGATAAGCGCAGACAAAGGCAACAACTGATTCATTGTGCCACAGAGCTTAGAGATGCCGGAATCAAATTCAAGAAAAGAAAAACTGACCGCTTCTGGGACATTGAATTCAAGAATGGGATTCTAAAAATACCTCGTCTCCTAATCCATGACGGTACCAAATCACTTTTCCTTAATCTCATTGCATTTGAGCAGTGTCATCTTGATTCAAGCAACGAGATTACGTCTTATGTGGTTTTCATGGACAATTTGATTAATTCACCTGCGGATGTTGGGTACCTCCATTACTGTGGTATAATAGAGCACTGGCTTGGGAGTGATGCTGAGGTTGCTTATCTCTTTAACCGTCTCTGTGAGGAAGTGGTTTTTGACATTAATGACAGTTATCTTTCCCCGTTATCAGAGCAGGTGAACCGGTACCATGGCTATAGGTGGAATGCTTGGCGAGCAAGCTTGAAACATATGTATTTTAGCAATCCATGGGCTATTATCTCATTTTTTGCAGCTGTGGTGTTGTTGATGCTCACATTTGGACAGACGTTTTACGGGATCTATGGCTACTACAGGCCAGTTTCTTGAGTCTTGCCCTTTGTCAGTTTATGGTTGATAATCGATTTCAGATAATTTTCTTACTCTTTTACTGGTATTTGAGTGTTCTTATGGTAATAAAACCTTAGTGATTTGAACTATTAAGTTGATCACTCTTGAACTGATTTTTTAACATACACACATCATGGGCACTCATTGATAACCCAAAATTCCAGATTTATAATCCAGATTTGAATGAGTGCAACTATCGATGCATTGAAGTTGCATCTATTGCCTGGGGTTACGAAGCAAGAACATCTCCAAATCAAAATTCTTAACAATGAGTGCTACCACAACTACAGGGCACTTATTAGCATGAACTTAGAATGAAATTTAAACTTTTGCCAACTACATTATCAAAGTCGTAAGTTATAGTTTCGGACACGCTGCTTATCGTAGTACCAGCTTTCATGGAAGCATAGGACCGGGGAACATTACGAGCCATGGAAATGAAAACCAGGGCAGGGAGGCAGTGCCATGCTCACAGCAGTTCCATGAAAAATGGAATCTCAAGTGAGGTTCCATCAACGTTAGGGGTGTAAATGGTTCGGTTTGGGGAAATTTACGGATCGAACCACTAGTCATTGGTTTGGGGAAATTCCGAACCAAACCAAACCATGAAAAAAATTCAAACCGAACCAAACCAAACCGCTATGGTTTGGTTCGATTTGGTTCAAACTGCGATTCAATTAGTTGGTTCAAATCACGGTTCAACTGCGGTCTAGACCGTGGTTCAGACCATGATTTATACTACGGTTCAGTACACAATTCATACTGCAACTTATTTTCATATTGTTTAAATTTTTCGTGATCACGGAGGAAGAGCGAAAATGCAAGTGTTTAATAGACCAGAGGAAGAGAGAGGTCGAAGGAATAAAAACACTTTACAATGTCGATCGTGTAGAGAACTTGGTTATTTATGTGTCGCAATGAAGATAACAAATGGTGAAATTAATATTAAATAAAATATAAAACGGGGGTTAGAGAACTTGGTTATTTATGTGTAGAGAACTTGGTCATTTTGCCAAGAGTTATTCAAGAAGATGGGTACTAAATATAATCATAGTACTGCCTGTCATCCTCAAAGTGATGGACAGATTGAGAAGCTAAACAAATGTTTGGAGGCTTATTTGAGAGCTACGATTGGACATATACCAAAACATTGGGTTAAGTGGCTATCTTTAGCTGAATGGTGGTATAACACCACCACTCATTCAGCCATAGGAATGAGTCCTTTCGCTCTTTATGGTTCTACACCTAGACAAATATCCATTCCCCAAGCACATGACACTTCAATAGCTGTAGTTGGAACCTTCCTTAGGGATAGGAGGGCTATGGATGCCATCTTGAAGGAAAGTTTATATGCAACTCAGAATAAGGTTTATGCAGACAAAAATAGGACTGAAAGAGAATTTCTGGTGGGAGATTGGGTTTTTCTCAAGTTGCATCCATACAAGCAGCAGTCTGTACAGTCCAGAAGTAACCAGAAACTGGCCTCTAAGTACTTTGGGCCCTATTTGGTACTTGAGAAAATCAGACAGATAGCCTACAAGCTTGACCTACCAGTTGGATCACAAATTTATCCTGTGTTCCATGTTTCGTTGTTGAAAAAGAAGTTGGGAAGAAAAGCTACCATTTCTACTTCCTTACCTAAAGTAGGAACTGAAGGACAGATGCAGTTGCAGTCAGTGGCAATTTTAGATAGAAGAGTGGTCAAGAGAGGTAATACTGCCATTCCGCAGGTGTTAATTCATTGGTCCAATTCTGCAGTAGAAGATGCATCTTTGGAAGATGTTGTTGAGATTGACTTATGATTTCCAAATTTCTTACCTTGAGGACAAGGTAGTTGCTAAGGGGAAGGGATTTGTAACGGTTGTATTAACCACCAGGGGTAAAATAGTCAATTGTCTTAAATAAGTAAGCACGTGATCAACATGTGCGGGTGACGCGTGTTTGTTGTGTTGTTGGAGTCGTTACTCATCAACCAATCACAAGAGTGCAACACTAGCGTAACCATGACGTGATTCATGGATACAAAATCTCTTCTGTATTTAAGCAAAGCAAGGAGGAAGGAGAGACGGTGAATGATAGGCTAAAGTCGCACGCCAAGAAAATAAACGATCAAAATCAACGGAAGTGAACAGTAGTCGTGGTACGACTCGTGAGATTAAAATCACCCGTGCTGTTTGGAGTCACGAATCGTGAACAGTAAGTACTATATGTGCCATTATTTTGCTGAATGTTGACTTTGCCTTATTTTGCTCATTGTTGACTTGCCTTGTTTTGCTACAGTTGCACTTTGATCACTGAAGTTTCTTACTTTGCAATTTAGCCCCTGAACTTTATAATTCCAGTTTACTCCCCAGTTTTCCATAATTGCAGTTTGGTCCCTGAATTTTCTCATAATTCTGCAAAACAGTCCTTAGCTTCACAATCTTGACTTTGACCCCTCGAGAGTATTACATCCGGATATGAAATAAAACACTCAAATATCCTCGGATTACAATAAAATCTCACCACATCCTCTCAATACATATTTCACTCAAATTACATCAAACCTATACTAAATACATGAAAATAAAGAATTATAGGGACGAAAAACATAGGAAATAGATAGTATAAATTATGTCATATCAAATACCCCCACGCTTAGATCATTATTCGTCCCTGAGTAATATCCTAAACTCCAATCTAACACCGGTCTAAAACAGATGCATGGAGGGTAAATGATTCCTAGTCCCCTCTAATCCGCCAACACAAGTCAATGAAAAAATAATAACCATCGGAGTAATAGAAACTCCGTCTCCTTATAACACCAAAATATAAACAATGAAAATAATGACCTTAGCTTGATAGCAACACCCATAATAAAACGGTATCCAAATCAAGGTCCACACAAATAAAAGCCAAGGGGAACTAAATATGTCCTATGTTTCCCCCACGCTTGGCTCACACTACATACACCCTAAAAAAAAATCATTGTTAAGGTTGCGATCCTTAAACAAAGATTTACCTCGTGAAAAGCACCCACACCCTTATAACTCCAAAAATGAACGAGGGTTTCTAAATCCTAGGCACCACTATCCATACCTCCTACTCCATAGTGATCCTACCCAACACTCCAAACCTCTCTTATGTCTCCAACTCCGGTGATATAAAAGATAGTATACATTTCACTTCCTCACCTTTTGCCTAGGTGCCGTTTTCGGTTTTCACCTAGCCACTTTTTTTTTTTTTTGAAAATAGTATTTACATATACAATATTCATCCTTCCCCCACGCTTAAAGTAGACATTGCCCTCAATGACACTAAACCATAAATACGGGACAATAAAAACATGGGGAAAAGGGCACCAATGAACTTAAATAATGGGACGGGAGGCCCCACAAACATGGGTCTCATCAATGTAAGGGGGATGAAAGAAATCTTTTCGAGTTACCTCTAAAAGATGATTCGGCTCTATGACATGCCTCCCCGTTGGAGACCATTTAAGCTTCCCCTTTTTCGTCTTCACTTTCTTTGCTTTCTTCTTCTCCCTTGGTGGCTCTCCTTTCTTATTTTTCTCCGGCTTCATTTTTGGAGATTCATCACGATCATCTACCTTGACCCCATCCTTAATAATCGGCTCACTCAAATCCATGGCACAAACCTTGCGAACATTCTTGGGAAATTTTTTATCAACAAACACATTAAGACTACCAATTTCCCATCAAACTCCATGGTTAAAGAGCCCTTCTTCACATCAAGCTTAGTTTCAGAAGTAGACATAAATGGCCTCCCCAACAGAATGAGAGCCTTAGAATCAGTCTCCATATCAAGAACAAAGAAATCCGTCGGAAACAATAGATCACTAACCTTCACCTCAACATCTCTAATCACCGCCTTAGGGTATGCATTAGACTTATCTGCCAATTGTATAACCACCCTAGTGTCTTTCAACTTACCCAACTTAAGTTCTTCAAATAATGCATAAGGTATAACATTAATTGAAGCCCCCCAAGTCAAGCATGGCTCTATGAAAATTACTCCCCTCAACCGAAATAGAAATTACAAACATACCAGGGTCACTACATTTCTTTGGCATCTTTTTCTGATAAACCGCAGACACATGCTCCAAGATCTTCACCTTTTTCTGACTCCTTTCCTTCTGATTTCTCTTCATAGTACACAATTCCTTCAAAAATTTTGCTTATCTCGGAACTGTCTCTAAAGAAGATCTAAAAATGGAATATTTACCTCTAGTCTCTTGAATGTGTCAAAGATAGCCTTGTCAGGCTCCGATTTTCTATCCTCCCTCAATGCACAAGGAAACGGAGGGACATGCTCATAAACAGGAAATACGGGTGGAATATACTTCTCTTCAGGGATTTTCTCTTCCACCTTCTTCTCCATCTCCAACTCTGGCTCAACACTCTTTTCAACCTTTTGTTCGGGTTCTATAGACACCATTTGCCCATCAAATTTCTTCTTCCTCCTCACATAAACAGCACAAATAGATGGCTTAGAATTTGGTTCAGCTCTAGATGGAAACTTCCCCCAATCCTTAGCCTCCAACCTCCCAACTGCATCGGCAAGCTGACTCATATGCTTTTCTAGACTGCTGATACTTGACTCGATCCCGTCACAAACCGCTGGAAATTCCCGTTCAAGGTTGACATGCTCTGTGCTAATGACCGGACCATATCTTCTGTAGACTGTCCTTGCGGCTGTTGGTGTCCAACGGGTGCTCTGTACTAATTAAATTGGTTGCCCTGATACTGCTGATCCTGCTGGTATCCCTGCTGATTATTAAACTGCTGTCCCCCGAAACCTTGTTGACCATGAACCAACGTTTTCAACAAACTTTTAACATCCTCAATCTCAGCCTCCAACTTGCTAGTTTTATCATCCGATCCTGCTACATTTGTCTAATACTAGACCTCCTTCCATGAGTTCTTGTGCTCTTGGCCAATTTCTCTATCAACTTCTCTGCATTCCTGGTAGTTTTATTCAAAATACTACCTCCACAAGAAGCATCAACCAACCGTTTATCCTGCTCAGTTAATCCCCCATACAAGTACACAATTAACTGCTCATCATCAAAACCATGATACAGACAACTTCTGCAAAGCTTATAGAATCGGTTGTAATATTCATATAAAGATTCATCAGACCGTTTCATAACATTGATCTGATCTAGAGGGAAGAACTCATCAAGAAATACCTCTTTCAGCTGCTGCCAAGACATGATGCTATTCGGTGGCAAGTGATAATACCACGCATTTGCATTATCCTTGAGAGTAAAGGAGAATGCTCTGAATAACAGTTGCTCAAGAGGAAGTGCAGCCGGTCTCATACTGTCACATATCTGCACAAACTGCACCACGTGCTGATTAGGATTTTCCCCTGGCATCCCATTGAAGTGAGGCAACTGATTCAACAACACTGGCTTCAATTCAAAAGTAACCCCAGTAGGTAACTAAGGAAACTGGACTGCTTGTGGTTGCTCGTTCCAGTTCGGAGCAATCCTCTGCCTCAATGTCCGAAGTGGGGGAGGTGGGTTATTATTACTTCTACCATTACCGCCATTATCTACGACCTCCGGCTCATGATCACCCCTATGGTTATTATTATTCATCTCTTCCTGCTGCAGATTTCTCCTAACTTCTTTGCTTTTCGTTTCTCCTGCACCTGAAATATCTTTCAATTTCTGGAACAAAGGGACTAGCAAGTTTATTAGCAGAACGGGTATGGACCATAAAAGGTTCCACACCACAAGATGACAATAATCAAGCTCAATGAAAAGGACACAGGAAAAAAAAATAGATTAAGAAAAAGAATAAGAGTGCAAACAAATAAACACCGTTCCCCGGCAACGGCGCCAAAATTTGATAGGCTAAAGTCGCACGCCAAGAAAAGAAACGGTCAAAGTCAACGGAAGTGAACAGTAGTCGTGGTACGACTCGTGAGATTAAAATCACCCGTGCTGTTTGGAGTCACGAATCGTGAACAGTAAGTACTATTCGTGCCATTATTTTGTTGAATGTTGACTTTGCCTTATTTTGCTCATTGTTGACTTGCCTTGTTTTGCTACAATTGCACTTTGATCACTGAAGTTTCTTACTTTGCAATTTAGCCCCTGAACTTTATAATTCCAGTTTACTTCCCAGTTTTTCATAATTGCAGTTTGGTCCCTGGATTTTCTCATAATTCTGCAAAACAGTCCTCAGCTTCACAATCTTGACTTTGACCCCTCGAGAGTATTACATCCGGATATGAAATAAAACACTCAAATACCCTCGGATTACAATAAAATCTCACTACATCCTCTTGATACATATTTCACTCAAATTACATCAAACATATACTAAATACATGAAAATAAAGAATTATAGGGACGAAAAACATAGGAAATAGATAGTATAAATTATGTCATATCAGTGAAATTGTTATTGTTATTTTCGCCTTGTTTCTTTTATAGGAGTAGACATAGCCAATTAGCTTATTTCCTTCCATTTTCTCAGTTGTTCATCAATTTTCTGTTAGTGTATTACGCTGCAAATTAATATAATTACAGTTCTATCCAATTCTGAGTTGGGCCATTACAGTTTGGTTTGGTTTAGGAGGGTTAGGCCACAAACAATACCGAACCGAACCATGTGGTTTGTCAATATTTGAAACCGAACCGAACCATTCATACTTGAAAACCAAACCAAACCGCATGGTTTGGTTTGGTTCGGTTTCAAACCGCGGTTTGAACCGAACCACTTACACTCCTAATCAACATGTATGCGGTTTGGTTTGGTTTGGTTCGGTCTCAAACCGCGGTTTGAACCGAACCACTTACACAACATGTATATCTCGCTATTGCAACTTTTGAGTCAATTTGATGACCTAAAGAGGCAGTTTTCTGATTTCTGTGAAGAAATCAAACTAGATTTTCTTATGAGTTTGTAATACGGAGTATGATGTATTATAGACTTCTAGTGTCTGAACATAATAGAGATATTGGATTTATAGACTTGTAGTGGCTGAACATAATAAAGATATTGGATTTAGTCTATAGCTTGTTGGAATTTTTTAATTTCTGTTTATTCTTTTGATTTTCTCAATTAAAAGTCTATTTTCTGTGGCATAGGAAGCCTCAAACAGAGGTTTTCAAGTCCCATTGGCAATTATTTATAAATGATGCAATGCAATGGAAGTGTCCTTGGTGTTGTTGCTGCTGCTCACATTTGCACATGCTTTTTTATGGGCTTTATGGCTATTACAGGTCAGTTTCTTAATTCTAACCCCCTTGGTTGATAATTGATTTCACTATTTGTTATCTTCTGCTGCATGTACTGATGTTTGCCCAAAATGAATGTACATTTTGTTCATATCAAGAACAATTATCAAAAAACAAAAATGAACATTTATTTTGGGACGGAGGAAGTATTAATGATGTGGCGTGATCTAAAACATTACTCCGTAGCTCATCAGTACGTGATTAATACTCTTTCGTTTTATCAATGTGTACACGTTAGTTTTATTATGTTCACATGAATCACATCAAATGATAGTTTTCAATATTATCTCTTCCTTTTATATTATTAATTTCTTGCCAATATGTGCTCTAGAAGTGCCTCCTTGATAATGTCTTTGTCTATAACTTCTGGTGTCTCGTTATACCTCCTTGATATATGCTCTGGGATACAAAAACCTGGAGAAATTAGGGCAATAAGAATGTACTTGGGGGGGGGGGGAGGTGATTACTACTGCCTATAATTTTGATGGCCAATTTGCCAAAGGGTAGGCAACTGTGGAGCCCTTGGGCATTATCCTTACCTAATTCATGCCTTCTTTGTAGTATTGATAAAGGTAGCACTAACTTCTCCTAAGCATTATTCTACAGAAGATGCCATAAAGCTAGCGATTTAGATGATTTACATTCAATATGAGTAGAGAGCTTCTTTACCCTTTTTTTTCCATCATGACTGATTGAAATATATTAACCATCTCCGTACCAAAACGATTATTCAAATTTCTTCTTAATCATGGGACGAAAAAAAGAAGAAGAGAACATTATTGTCTTGCAAGTATCCAAAGACTTTCATCGGTTGTTATAACTACCTGTGTAACAGTGCCCAGAAGTGTTCACATGGATGGGATGAAAGTAAGCACTAACTAGCTGATATCATTTTTAATCATGGGTGGGATTAGAATGGGGGATTTTTATATACTTTAGTTGAATTTATACTTTACGACTATCAGATACTTGGCCCATCTCTCGTGATAAATATCACATTTGATTAGACGTGTCCAAAATCTAACCGGAACCGGCTAACCGGCGGTTTTTAACCGGTCAACTAACCGGTCAAAACCGTTAACCGGTTTAACCGTAACCGGATTAACCGAAACCGGCGGTTAACCTGTTCGGTTAAGGTTAGAGGTTTTTCAAACCGGTTAACCGGCGGTTATAACCGTCGGTTATTTAACCGGTTATAACCGTTTAAATAACCGGCGGTTATAACCGGATTAACCGGCCAAATTTAACGTTTTCAGTTAGTTTTTAGGAATTTCAGTCAGTTTTTTAACGTTTTCAGTTAGTTTTTCAGAATTTCAGTTAGTTTTTGAAATTTCAGTCAGTTTTTTAACATTTCCAGTTAATTTTTCAGAATTCCAGTTAATTTTTAGAATTTCAGTTAACAGAAATTGTTAAAAATTCCGTTAAAAGAACTAATCTGAAAAAAAAAAAGGCTTCAGTTAACCGTTTTAACCGGATTAACCGTGTTAACCGGATTAACCGTGTTAACCGTATAACCGTAACCGTTAGTACACGGTTAACGGTTAGGTTACGGTTAAGACTTAACGATTTTTTTAACCGGCGGTTATAACCGGATGAACACGTCTACATTTGATCAGACATATATTGCAATTGACTTATTCCTCAGAGTATATATTTATACCCAACTAAGTTCAGATTGTATCGATTGGTTATCTGCTAAACATTATTTGCATACGATATGTATGGGAAATTGGAATATAAAAGTCAAATACAGCTGTTGGTAGGGTCTTTGAGAACATGTTGTGCGTTTTACTATAAATGATTAGCTTAATAGAGTATTTTCCAAGCTAGCTGGTTTATAAATGTCACAAATTGTTTGGTCTTTTTTCATGAACCTTTAGAGATTTAGGTTCCTGTCTCTATCTGTGACCTTGTATTGTGTACTAATATATTTCTTGCCTGTTTTGCCCCTTAAATATCCTCAGATTGTCATTTTAGCCTCAACATGACTCGAGTAACATATGATAGAATATCATCATTAGTTTTTACCTGAAATAACATGTCACATATGCCTTAAAGGTTGAAATAAAATAGGTAAAACATGTTTCTTTTTCCTAAAGAATTCATAGTTTGGCTCTTCCTTGTTGACTGAGGTCAAAGTTTGATCTGTACTCGTTACACGAGAAAAGATAGTCTTACTTTGAGATTAATCGTCAGTTTAATTATGTTAGATATAAACGTTATGAAATTTTAACGTTATTATTGGTGCACTTATAAAATTACCATCAATAACAAGTTTTAAAATTTACGAAGCTAATTAATTTTTAATTTTTTATATAGAATTTCGGTCAAAATATAATCAAGTTGACCTTTTTATGGGAGGGGCAGTATATGATTACTATACCTATAAGGGTACAAACTAGCCATGATTTTGATAGTCTTTTGTGCTGATAATGACATTTTAACAACTTTTCATTGTTTAAAGTTGATGCTGTAGGAATAAGAATTTTATAAAAAGGAACTTTTGTTGCTTGAGAGAATTATTCAAAGCACGCAACATCAATTCTTGAACTAACAGCAATGGTGGCTGTGTTCAACAAAGAGCTTTTGAGCTGGTACCTCATTACCCTGAAGCTCAAAGAAACTGTTGATGCCGGAATTTCAAATCAGTCACAGAGTCCCATCAACAATACTGCCCGATCCATTGACTTTCCGGCACAGTCAAGCCACCACCCACAGCTGCTGCAACTAACTCACCAGCCATCCGATAAACATGAAGTCGAGATCAACAGTGAAACTGAGAAGGTGGAAGAGGAGATGAGATCGCCAGAGTCAGAATGGGTGATCGCCATAAGGGAAAAGCTAGATCAAGCGGAGCAAGATGATGTTGCGGGTACTTGGGGGAAACTCTGCATATACAAAGTTCCTCAGTACCTGAGAGAAGGCGATGACAGAGCTTACGTCCCAACCACCGTTTCCTTGGGGCCTTACCACCACGGCAAGAAGCGGCTCCGCCCTATGGACCGCCACAAGTGGCGGTCATTCCACCAAACCGTCAAACGCTCTGGCCAAGATGTTAGACTCTATCTTGATTCCGTTAAAGAACTTGAGGAAAAAGCTCGATCTTGTTACGAAGGACCGATCAGTCTTAGCAGCAACGAGTTTGTAGAAATGATGGTTCTTGATGGTTGCTTTGTTCTCGAGCTTTTCCAAGGGGCTGCCGGTGGATTCAAACAGCTAGGCTATTCCCGAAACGATCCCGTTTTCGCAATGCGGGGATCGATGCATTCGATTCAAAGAGATATGATAATGCTTGAGAATCAGATTCCTTTGTTCATTCTTGATCATCTATTAGGCCTTCAGCTCGGTCAACCTGACCAGAAAGGCCTCGTGGCTAAACTAGCCCTCAGGTTCTTTGACCCACTGACCCCAACCGATGAGCCACTGACAAAGAGTAACCGGAACAGATTAGAATCATCTACATTTGATCCATTATCAGACCAAAATGGTCTTCATTGCCTAGATGTTTTTCGACAGAGTCTTCTACGAAGAGGGCCCACACCCGAACCAAGAATATGGAATCGAAGACGGTCCCACACTAATCGGGTGGTTGACAAGCGTAGGCAGCAACTGATTCATTGCGTTATGGAGCTCAAAGACGCAGGAATCAAATTCAAGAAAAGAAAAACGGACCGTTTCTGGGATATAAAGTTCAAGAATGGAGTTCTGAAAATACCCCGCCTCTTAATCCACGACGGTACTAAATCCCTCTTCCTTAACCTCATGGCCTTCGAGCAATGCCATCTTGAATCGAGCAACGAAATTACGACTTATGTGGTTTTTATGGATAATTTAATTAATTCTCCCGACGATGTCGGTTACCTCCATTACTGTGGGATTATAGAACACTGGCTCGGGAGCGATGCTGAGGTGGCAGATCTCTTTAACCGGCTTTGTGAAGAGGTGGTTTATGATATTAATGATAGCTATCTTTCTCAGTTATCGGAGGAGGTTAACCGGTACCATGATCACCGGTGGAACGCTTGGCGGGCGAGTTTAAAACATACGTATTTTAGTAATCCTTGGGCTATTATTTCGTTTTTTGCAGCGGTGATTTTATTAGTGCTTACTTTTGCTCAGACGTTTTATGGGATTTATGCATATTATAGGCCAGCTTGAGGGCTTTTTCATTCTTTGGTTTCGACTGATTTCTGGGGATTTTTTTGTGTCAGTTTATTGAGCTGTCAGACGGATTGTGTGTGGCTTTGTGTCTGTTTCTGTAGCAAGTTGTAATAGTATATACTTACAAATAACATAACGAAAAACTTGGATTGCTGATAAAGTAAGATGGTGTTTAATTTGTTTTCTTTGTGTGGACTGCTGTGCAGAAATATAAGCTACAACAGCAAAGTACGATGCTTTAGTTTGTCACTTACGTTGCATTATTTGCTAATACATGAAAATGTGTTGTATTAGAGATGAGATCACCTGCAGCAGTTAAGTGTAGCAAAATGTGGTACACTGAAGTGGTACAGTTACCTCAAATCTGTAAACTTATTCTCTTAGAGTTTCAAATTAAAATCTGCAAAATAATTTGACTGAATATGAACTGTTTGCAGGACGGGGCGCTGATTGTGTAAGCAAAGGGGAAAACCTGTTCATGGATGTGTTCGCTAACAATCAACTGTTATCATGTTTGTGCTCCGGATGGAATTTTGGTGTCAGGAGCGGCCCAGATATGATACAAACTATTCCCAGGTCAGTTTTATTCACACTTCTTTATACTGCGATTTGAAATGCAAATACACACACAATTTCTCATGAATGCGTAAGTGGGAAGCAGACTAATCAACAACAAATACCTCGACAAGCTTCTCTGTTTATGACGACATTTTACCCAGTAAGAAAACCTGTATAAGGTCAGCGAATACGAATCTTAGAAGGAGAAGTATCCATAGCCAATACATATACCTGCAATATTTTATGTGCATATGGACTTGATTGACTTGCAAAGGCCAAAAACACCAGTAATTATACTGAAAATCATTCATCTTGCTATAGTTTCTGACAGAGTAACACATCCATTAATAAGCAGATCCTAAGTTTCTACTCCTTTCGTCCCAAAATGAATGTATATTTTTGTTCTTGATCATGGACAGAGTAATATATGTATGGAGGTTCTAATGAAAAATCAAATGCTAGAGTAGCTGCCGTCAACTTAATACTACACTAGTATTTTCTTTTCCTAGTTAAATCATTATGATTTATCTTCCTTATAGGTTTAGGGTTATCATGGACTTTTAGGTGCCGCTAGAATGTGTTCAACAGCTCAATCATATACTCCCTCCGTCCCGTAATAAGTTTGACTTATTTCTCTTTTGATCTGTCCAATAAAAGAGGTTACCTAAACTAACCAATTTTTATTAAAAACAAATTTCAATGGGTCTTGTCGTACTCACAACAATAATATACTTATTATTCCTTAGCCACTTTCTCTATTTTACTTTACTTTTATATGATCACAACACCTACTAAACTATCAATATTATATTACTTTTTCTTAATTCCCTAATATCGATTAGGCTAGAGAATAGAATGACCGAACGAATAATGACAAGAATCAATTTCTGAAAGCTTCAAGTTTTTCTTTTCTTTATTCAATCATCAAAAACTGCCACAAAATATAACCCTAACATTGTTTAAATACTAATCTAAGAATGTTCTAGAATCCTATAAAACCCTAATACAACTTTTAAAAGAAAGTACTAAAATACCCTAAATTAATAATTCATTAAAACATTAAAAGCCCTAAAACTTTAAAGCCCAAAGCAAGCCAACACTGAAGCCTTTCTGATGTCTGTCTTCGGCCCGCTGCTCGCCAGGCACACGCCTGGGCTCACCTGAGGCGGCCGCCTCACTCCCAGAAGACTTCCTCTGTTTTCCTGTTGCTGTCTTTCTCTGTTGCTGTCTTTCCTGCACACGATACTGCATCATCCTCCCCTCCTTAGAGAAGACTCGTCCTCGAGTCAATATCCTCGATATGAATACCACGATACCCCGAAAAAACTGAACTCCATCCGCAAAAGGAATTTGATGCCCTTGACGAACTCAAAACTTCATTGCCCTTGTGATAATATCCATCCAATCAGCCCAATGCGTTGATACAAAGAACTCAATAATTAATTTCTTAATGATGTATCGAACAGAAGGCTGGGGGAAATATGTGTCAAATGGATCTTTGTACCCATGATCAGCAGTAACTGTTTCAAACGTTCTCACCAAGGCTGCCCCTTGATTAGCAAACACTTCCTCAGTCTCCTTATCTGACTCAACAACTGATTCATCATCTTTAACAAGATCGGATGTCATTGCTTGAGGAACATCACCACGACACCCATCAAACATAGGTGGTTTGGACCAATCAACAAGATCTTCATGACTTGAAGAATCGATCACAAAACCCTCTTTAAAATTAACAGTATCACTCCAAGAATCAAAGGAATCATTAGGAATGGCCTTACCTTCGATTTCCGGAATTTTGATCCTTCTATCGACATTCCTCGAACGGTTAGCTGCATACCTATCATGAAGTCCATGATTTTGGCCGAATGAATCCATCCCCTCTTGATAGTACTCCGTTTCCTCGGTTGGAACAACCGGATCTGAACCCCTCATCGCTAGAAGCTTTTCTCTGCGATCCAAGCGGCTCTGGAGTATTTGAATCTGTCTTCGTATCTGTAAAGACCCGAAAATTTTGAAATTTTTTTTAGTATTATTTTAATTAGAAAAATAAATAAAATAATACTCCTTATTTAGTTGGACTTGGATTTAATTGAGTGGATCAAATCAATTATTTAATCAAGTGGGCTAAGTTATGGGCTAATGAGGTTAAAGGGCCCAAGGAGGTTAAAGCCTAGCTATAAATAATAAACCTCCTCATTATTTTCCATAATCCTTCATTAATCAAAGAAAAAGAAAAAAATTAAAACCCTAGAGAGAGGGGCGGCGGCCGAGCAGTTTGGAGGGGGTGACAGCCGGATTTTTTGGTCTTCTTTGGCCAATATTTCTTCATCATAATCAAGGTAATGTGATACCCTAAACCCTAGTTTTTATTTCATTCAATTCGGAATTAAATTGAATTAGATATGAATTTTTGAAATTCTAAAACTATTTTAATTCTAGGTTGGTCATTCTTAGATTTTAATGGTTTAATCTTAGAGTTTAATGAATAAATTAAGGGTTTGAATAATGGGGAATTGATTGTTATAATAAAGTAATCATAACCCTAGTTCATTTTGATTTGGATTTAAATCTAACACAATTAATATGATTAAAAGTGTTTGATTAAAGAATATGTGAATTAAATGAGTTGTTTAATGTTTGGAAAAAAACAAAAACAATGTTTTTGAACTACCTAAGGTTCGGCCGATTGGCCTAGATGTGTTTGTGTTGTGTCTCTATTTAAGTGTTAGGTTTTTGGTCTATTTTGTAAAAACACAGTTAGTTTTCAAACTGAAAAAGGGACCAAACTGCAAGTTTACAAAGCTGAATGGATTAAATTCTGATTTCCAGTTAAGTTATTCACTGAACAGTTAACTAAGGGACTAAACTGAAAAGTCCAAAGGTTCTGAGGAACTGTTTTGAATTTTTTCAAAAGTTGAGGGACTGTTTTGCAATTTTTCAAAAGTTGAGGGACTGTTTTGCAATTATTCAAAAGTTGAGGGACTATTTTGTAAAATTCTGAAAGTTAAGGGACTTCTTTGTAAACTTTATAAAGTTAAAGGACTTTGTTGAAATTAAGATAACCTAAAGGAACCTTTTGAAATTAAGGAGAAGCCCTAAGACTTTAAAGAAGTTATATCAAAGGGAAAGAAGAAAAATAACACTTTAGTATTAAAAGGAATACTAAAAGACTTAGGTTCCTAGAATAGTAAGGTTCGAAATTGAAAGCTTCCAAAGAAGGAAACTTTCTAAATAAAGAAGGTTAACTAAAAAGAGAAGAGGGACCGTAATTAGGAAGCTATCAAGGAATTAGACTTCCATTGAAAGGAATGAACCTAAGTTTCCTCTTGAGGAAAGATCTATAGAAGAAAGTTTCTAAAATTAAGAAACTGCTAAATTAGGAAAGTTCCTAAAAATAGAAAGTTAGTTAACCAGTTAAGGTGAGTCTAAGAGTAACTCATAGGTTAACTAAGGAAAGGAAGTATAGGTACATAAGAAGTAATAAGCGATTACTTGTGCCTAAGTTATGTTATTACGTGATTGTAGATTTCGCGTAAAGGCGTTGCTTAAGGAAGGAAAGCAAAGCTAAGGTAAGGAATTACGTTCCTAAACACTTTGTGTATCAATTTGTTGGAAACTCCATCGAGTCTTTTCAAAACATGAATGCTATCTGTGGCTGATAGTACTTTTCTAAAATACTCTTGCGAAATGTATCGTCATTTGAAATTCTTTATTCTATGATGTGATCTTGTTCATGGAATATCTCAAGTATTGAAAATTGCTATGTGTGTTCACGTACCTATGAATGCACTATATATTATGACTTGTATGAAATGATGCATGCTAGTCAAGTATTATTAGATAACATGAAATGATGCATGTTACCTGTGAATGGATTATGACTTGTGTGAAATGATGCATGCCAGTCAAGTCTTACACTATGCTTAATGTAAAGTAAGTGTAAGGAAAATTCGACATCAATGTAGGTGATCGATATTGGGAGTACTCAATGTAGGGTATATCCTATGGAATTGACGCAAGTGATGAAAATGTTAGGATTACTCAATGTAGGGTATATCCTATGGAATTGACGAAAGTGATGAAAGTATAACTAAATGTGTAGTTGCCACACTTTCCTTGCTTACTATATATATATATATATATATATATATATATATATATATATATATATATATATATATATATATATATATATATATATATATATATATATATATATATACATATTTGATTTTAACCTATCCTTGAATATACTTCTTTGGATTCGTTCATTTCGGTTGTCTCTTCATTGAACCGAAGGGACCACGTATGAACTTACTGGGCATTGTTCGCTCATTCCTTCATTTCTTTTTCCCCCAGGATCGGAATAGAGAAGAAGGAGAACCGTCACCAGGAAGAGGCGAAGCATTTAAGTAGAATAAATTAGTTATTTAACGATTCCGAGTTTCAGAATTTTATTAGTTCTAGTAGTTGTACTTAGCCGTTACGTTTGAATATTCCGCACTAATGTAATGGTTTGAACTAAGTTACCTTTGTGGATCCGTTTTAGGATATTTATTATTCATGTTTATGGATTATTTAAATTATGGAAATTCGGGGTCGTTACAGTATCTCATCTATCTCGATATTGCGACAGCGTCGTTGGTGATGATGGTCATCTTCTTGGGGCTCCGCTGCACGGCTGCTCCATCGACCACCACGTCCACCACGAGCAACGCTTCCTCGTTCAGCCATTGATATACGAACCGGAGCTCTGATACCAAATAATGTCGACTAGGCTAGAGAATAGAATGACCGAACGAATAATGACAAGAATCAATTTCTGAAAGCTTCAAGCTTTTCTTTTCTTTATTCAATCATCAAAAACTGCCACAAAATATAACCCTAACATTGTTTAAATACTAATCTAAGAATGTTCTAGAATCCTATAAAACCCTAATACAACTTTTAAAAGAAAGTACTAAAATACCCTAAATTAATAATTCATTAAAACATTAAAAACCCTAAAACTTTAAAGCCCAAAGCAAGCCAACACTGAAGCCTTTCTGATGTCTGTCTTCAGCCCGCTGCTCGCCAGGCGCCCGCCTGGGCTCACCTGAGGCGGCCGCCTCACTCCCAGAAGACTTCCTCTGTTTTCCTGTTGCTGTCAAAAAAAAAAAATTATGTTGTGCGAAAAGTAATGATCAATGTAATAAATTATTTTTGAATTTTATTGCTTAATTTTGTAAAATTTTAATCTTTATATAAAAGCACTTATGTATACATATTATATTTTTTGTATTAATTTTTAAACATTATGGGTCATTTACATTTCGCACAGGGTCCCAATAATTATTGAGACGGGACTGATTTTATAACCCACGTTTTGTAACCTTTCTTTCATTGTAATTTTAGTATTTCCCAAAATTGAATGAGTGGGAATTAAGAAAAAGTATAAAATATAGAAAACATGTTTCATATTTCTGATAGATATATAATTGCATATCAACAATATATATTGTTGATGCTGTGATCTATAAAGAATCATAAAAAAAATCAAAAAAAAGAAAGGTTCTTTTTTTCCAAGGAATAAGAATTTTAAAAAAAGTTACTTTTGTTGCCTGAGAAGAATCATTCAGAGAAGCCCACAATACCTTTTCTTGAAGCAGAAATGGTGGTTGTGTTCAACAAAGAGCTATTGAGTTGGTACCTCATTACCCTCAAACTCAAAGAAACTGTTGATGCTGCCGCCAATCAGTCTCAAACTTCCACCCCGGCCCGATTAATTGAGCTTCTGCCGCCACCTAACCACCACCAACAGCTGCCGGAACTAACGCAAGAGCCATCTGAGTCGCTGCAAATCCAGGCCAATGCTGAAGCTGATAAGGTTGAAGAAGGACCAAAGTCGCCGGAATTTGAATGGGTGATCTCCATTAAAGAAAGGCTCAACCAGGCAAAGCATGACGACGTGGCAGGTACTTGGGAAAAACTCTGCATCTACAAAGTTCCTCAATACTTGAGAGAAGGCGATGACAAAGCTTATGTCCCAACCACTGTCTCCTTGGGGCCCTACCACCACGCCAAGAAGCGGCTCCGCACCATGGACCGCCACAAGTGGCGGTCTTTCCACCAAATAGTCAAACGCACCGGTCAAGATATTAAACTCTATCTCGATTCCATCAAAGAGCTCGAGGAAAAGGCTCGTGCGTGTTACGAAGGACCTATTAGTCTTAGCAGTAATGAGTTTGTAGAAATGATGGTTCTTGATGGTTGCTTTGTTCTTGAGCTTTTTCAAGGTGCAGCCGGAGGGTTCAAGCAGCTCGGGTACTCACCCAATGATCCGGTTTTCGCAATGCGGGGGTCGATGCATTCGATTCAAAGAGATATGATAATGCTCGAGAATCAGATACCTTTGTTCATCCTTGATCGGCTGTTAGGCCTCCAGGTTCGTCAGCCGAACCAGAAAGGCCTAGTGACTAAACTAGCCCTCAGGTTCTTCGATCCACTCATGCCAACCGATGAGCCTTTGACAAAAATTGACCGCAACAGATTGGAATCTATAAACGCTAAATCATTTGATCCTTTATCAGACCACGGCGGCCTCCACTGCCTCGACGTTTTCAGGCAGAGTCTATTGCGCCGGGGCCCGGAACCAGAGCCAAAAATATGGAAGAAAAAATGGTCACACTCTAGCAGAATCGCTGACAAACGCAGGCAACAACTGATCCACTGTGCTACACAACTCAAAGACGCCGGAATCAAATTCAAGAAAAAGAAAACGGACCGTTTCTGGGATATTGAATTCAACAATGGGGTTTTGAAAATCCCAAGGCTTTTCATCCACGACGGTACTAAATCCCTCTTCCTTAACTTGATTGCATTTGAGCAGTGTCATCTGAACTCAAGCAACGAGATTACATCGTACATTATATTCATGGATAATTTGATAAATTCTCATGCCGACGTGGCTTATCTCCATTACTGTGGGATTATCGAGCATTGGCTTGGGAGCGATGCGGAAGTTGCTGTTCTATTTAACGGGCTTTGTGAAGAGGTTGTTTTCGACGTTAACAACAGTTATCTTTCTCGTTTGTCAGAACAGCTGAATAGGTACCATGATCAACGTTGGAATGCTTGGCGAGCTAGCTTGAAACATGTCTATTTTAGTAATCCTTGGGCAACCATTTCGTTTTTTGCAGCAGTTATGCTGTTGGTTATGACTTTTGCCCAGACGTTTTATGGTATTTATGGTTATTACAATCCACCTTCTTCTTGAGTTTTTTGAACTTTATTTGCATTTTGGTTTATTTGATTTTCCACAACTTTCAGGGGCGGAGCGCACCTCAGAATTTTGAATTTTTTTTTTTTTTTACCTAAGTCACCGACTATATGTATTATTTTTTTTATATATGAAGTTATTTTTCACTGTTATTATTGTTTACAATATTTTTTAAATATCAAGCCCACGCGATTTCAAAATCATGTATCCGCGCTTGACAACTTTGTTAAAATGACAAATAAGACTTATTACTTGTTTTGTTTGTGACATGGTCAAAAGACATTTTGGGATTCTCAGACAAGTAATACTAAAGTCTCATTAAAAAAAAAAAAAAAAAAACGAAAATCTTTTAGCTGTAAACGTTGTTGGTACCGTCAAAATTTGTTAATTAATTGATAAATTAATAATTATTAATTAATATTTTATTAAATTATAGATAAATTTATTATTAAATGAGTTGTTATTATAAAAAAACACGTTTTTTTTTTTTAAACTTAAGGAAAAATTATTTTTACACTAACACTTAATAATACATGCATCGACATTCTTCACAAATCACACTGTCACTTTTTATACTAATACTGACACTTTTTTACCCTATATTGTCACTCTTTTATACTGGCGCTTAAATTACTTAATAATACATGCAATGTCACTTTTCACACTGACATTTGTTTACACTAACACTAAAACTTTTTAACACTAACACTGACACTTTTTTACACTTAATAATATATGCACCGGCCATTGTCTCTCTTTACACTGGCATGACACTCTTTACAATTTCACTTTGTTACACTAGCACTTGCATTTTTTTACACTAAGACTATCCACAGTGGTTTCATCCCACTCCCACATTTTATTTAACATTTTTTACACTTTTTCTCATCCACCTAATATTTCATCTACCCATTTCATTTACCCCCACTCCAATGGCTAACTTAAATTAAATTTCAACTCCCTCCAACTCATCATTCTATACCCCACTACTTTTATTTTATTTTATTTATATTCTTTATTTTATTTTTATGATTAGTAAAATAATAATAATTATTATTATTATTTATAATTAAAAAAATATTTCACACTTAATTAAAAAAATATTGCATCAATTTATAGGTTAAAAAAATATAATTATTTGTTTTAAATGAATGCTAAAATGAAAAAGGATAATTGAGAAATGAGTGTTTTTTTTTTTGTGTCCAAATCAAATGAAACTTATATCGATTTGTAGGGAAAAAAATGATGAATTTTGGTGAAAAAAAAATTAAAAAAATAATAATTTACTAGGTAATAATTCAGCCCAAATTGAAAACTAAGTGTTTTTTTTTGTGTCCAAATCAAATGAAACTTATATCGATTTGTAGGGGAAAAAAAATGATGAATTTTGGTGAAAAAAAAATTAAAAAAATAATAATTTACTAGGTAATAATTCAGCCCAAATTGAAAACTAAGTGTTTTTTTTTTGTGTCCAAATCAAATGAAACTTATATCGATTTGTAGGGAAAAAAATGATGAATTTTGGTGAAAAAAAAATTAAAAAAAATAATAATTTACTAGGTAATAATTCAGCCCAAATTGAAAACTAAGTGTTTTTTTTTTTTTTTCCAAATCAAATGAAACTTATATCGATTTGTAGGAAAAAAAATGATGAATTTTGGTGAAAAAAAAATTTAAAAAAATAATAATTTACTAGGTAATAATTCAGCCCAAATTGAAAACTAAGTGTTTTTTTTTTTGTGTCCAAATCAAATGAAACTTATATCGATTTGTAGGGAAAAAAAATGATGAATTTTGGTGAAAAAAAAAATTAAAAAAAATAATAATTTACTAGGTAATAATTCAGCCCAAATTGAAAACTAAGTGTTTTTTTTTGTGTCCAAATCAAATGAAACTTATATCGATTTGTAGGGGAAAAAAATGATGAATTTTGGTGAAAAAAAAAATTTAAAAAAATATTAATTTACTAGGTAATAATTCAGCCCAAATTGAAAACTAAGTGTTTTTTTTTTTGTGTCCAAATCAAATGAAACTTATATCGATTTGTAGGGAAAAAAAATGATGAATTTTGGTGAATTTTTTTTTTTATTTTTAAATCATTTATTATGAGATAATTGAGTTTAAATAATTGGGTGAAAAAATAATAAAGTACGGACCAATACCCATTTGACACGTGGCAAGTTAGGAAAAACAAACAAATAAAAAAAAATAACCTGCCCCTCACGCGCCTATCCGGAGCGTGAGGTACACGCGCCTTGTACCCCTCCAATGCTAAGCCGACATGTGTCCATTAAAAAAAAAAAAAAAAAAAAAGAAAAGGCTTTCATACGGGATGAAAACTTTCATCCCGTCATTCCATTCACTTAGGTTTAATACTCCCATTGGAGTGGTCGTGCTGGATGAAATGGGATTTTATCCCCCATTTCATCCTCCATTGTACACGGTCTAACACTCTGACACTTAATAATGAATACTCCCTCTGTCCCGCTACAAACCGCACACTTTCTATTTTGGGCGTCTCATTACAAACCGCACACTTTCTAAAATGGCAAAGAATCTTTATTATTCTCTCCACTCATTCTCTCTCCTACATTATTTTAATACTCACAACACCATTATAATTTACTATTTCCTCCACTCATTCTCTCTCCTATTTTACTTTTACACTCACAATATTTATATCATTATTTTTTTCCTTAATCCCCACGCAAACAGTAACAGTGCGGTTACTAGCGGAACGGAGGGAGTATACTGATATTATTTACACTGTCACTTTGTTACACTAACATGTATTGCATAACTGGTGATTTATATTTGATCAAATTTAAAAAAAAAATTAATAGTGCAAATATTTTTTAAAAATAATTTTTTAATGGAACTTGTGTTTTGGACATCCTAAAAACTCTGTTTCTCTCTTTCCATCATTTATTAGTATATAAAATAAGAAAAGAAAAATGTGAAAAAGAAGCACAAAATATAACAAGATTTATCCTAGCTTAAATCGCTTAAAAGGAAGGTCGTTGCCTTATATAAGTTCTTTTTTTTAAAATATATGTTCAATAAGGTTTTTTTATGATGTTGTATTATGTTTCGAAAATACAACATCAATTAAGGTCATAATACTGCATTCCGGCGATCGTCGATGACCAGAGTCCGAAGCTCATGGACCGGTGACCAGATTCCGACCTCCGACAACCTAATTCCGGCGATCGGCGACCGGATTCCGGTCAAAATTGCCGGATTTCGATGAAAATTGACCGAATTCCGGCGAAAATTGACCGTAATCCGGCATGCGGCGATAGCAGATGGCGGAGCTGGGCTGTGGCGGAGGCGGTGGTGCGGATGCAGTATTATGATTTTAAACTACTGCATAACTAAATGTTGTATTATACATAGCACAAGATGAGAACTTATGGGACATTTCAATTTAATAGAAAACTTTTTGGGAAGTAAGGCTCCGTTTGTTTCGGGGAAAATAACTTCCGGAAAATGATTTCCTGGAAAATGTTTTCCGGAAAAGGAAAATGTTTTCCGAAAATGTGGAAAACGTTTTCCGGAAAATGAGGAAAATATTTTCCTGGAAAACAACTTCCTTAGGAAAATGGGGAAAATGGGGAAAATGGGGAAAACGTTTTCCGGAAAATGAAGATATTTTTTGGAAAATTATTATTATTATTATTATTATTACTATTATTATTTTATTATTATTTTATTATTATTATTACTATTATTATTATTTTATTATTATTTTATTATTATTTTATTATTATTTTATTATTATTTTATTATTATTATTATTATTATTATTATTATTATTATTATTATTATTATTACTATACGTATGGGGTTTGGTGGACTTTTATTATTATTTTATTATTATTTTATTTTTATTATTATTATTATTTTATTATTATTATTTCATTATTATTTTATTTTTATTATTATTTTTATTATTATTATTATTAAAATATTATCCATCCACTTTTTTAACACCATTTTCCGGAAAACAACTTCCTTAGGAAAAATCCGGAAAACGTTTTCCTTAGAAACGGCGGAAAATGTTTTCCGAAACTCATTTTCTCCATTTTCCGGAAAACTACCTAACACCGGAAAATGGGGAAAACGTTTTCCCCATTTTCCGGAAAACAAACATGTTTCGGGAAAAATTCCGGAAAACGTTTTCCGGGGAATTACCAAACACCGGAAAATGGGAAAACGTTTTCCGAAAAACGTTTTCCTCCCATTTTTCGGTAAACAAACGGGGCCTAAATCTCCCAAAATGGAACTTATGTGGGGGCATAATCAAACGGGGCCTAAAATAATCCATTGACTATTTTATGTCCATGGATCTACACCTACATACATACATTATCAAACGGTTCACTTACGTCGGCCGACCGGTTAAGATAGAGCGGGAGATCTGATTACTACAGCCAGCCTGAATAAACATACACTTCTCACTCCTCACCGCCACCGTCGCCGGAAAAATTTCATTCCGTAACGTCAATCTAACATTATAAATTCCCGTTCTATCTCCGACCACGGCGGTAGCAACTTAGTTATGAGAGCATATTTTCCCCTCGAATCGAGCCGTTTGTAACTGATCGCTGAGTTGTTGTCAATCCTCGTGAGTAATCTGAATCCTTCGGATCTCTGTTTTCTTTTTCTATGATCTAGTTAATAATGTTTGATTTGTAATATTACCTGATTCCAGATGCATTTTCTTGAAAGTTCACACCGGTTCCGTAGATCAAAATGCATCAAAATTGGCTTGCGAAATGAAGATATATTGATATAGAAATTCATATGAATGCTTTGACTGCGTTTCATAGAAACTGCATTTTTTTTTAATTGAGTCCTTGGTGTGAAAGGAGTACATATTTAGACAGTTTGAATATTTAGTGTGGAGCCCGGAGAAGGAGGATTGGATTGTTAAATATTTCACTGATTTCAATGTCTAATCAAGTGTTAAACCTTTGAATGGTTTCCTTGTTTGGATCTTATTTGCATTTTCCTAATGTTAATGATTGAAGATGGTGGTACATTAGTTCCCTTTTATCCGTATAATCGAAATCGGGGACTTTTCATGAAACAATCTTTAGGGTTTTATCTGTTCGGTGTGCAGAATGGATTTAGAATCTGCTGACCAATCATCTAAACAGCCCACTAAAGACTCTGATGCTGAACCTCCTTCTGTCTCCATGGACAATAACTCTTCAAATGACTCAAATTATGTGGTATCAACATCTGACACAACATCTTTGGCAAAAAGTACAATCCCAGTGCAACCTGTTATGCCAGCAAAAGAGACTTCAGATACTGGAAATGCTGGGAAGATGACATTTGCACGCCTAGCCAGCGGCATTGGATTTAATTTTGCCCAAAAGGTTTCTGGACCGAATGAGAATGCTAAAGACACGTCAAGCCTTGCTCAATCGGGTGTTTTTGAGTCTCTCACGAAAGGTTTAGTTGATTCATCTTTGAATGCAGTGAAGGCGGTGCAAGTTAAGGCCCGCCATATGGTATCCCAAAACAAAAGAAGATACCAGGTGAATATTTCATACTGCAAAAGAATATTTCATTAATCAATATATCTAATATATCTTGTGTTTTTTCCTATATAATATATATATATATATATATATATAATATATATATATATATATATATATATATATATATATATATATATATATATATATATATATATTCACATATATATCTTGTGTTATTATACTTACCATCAATCCAAGTGATTTCATCTTCAGATACATCTGTCTTTGTTGCCAGAAACTGTATATATATATATATATATATATATATATATATATATATATTCACATATATATCTTGTGTTATTATACTTACCATCAATCCAAGTGATTTCATCTTCAGATACATCTGTCTTTGTTGCCAGAAACTGCTAGCTTGTTGCCTGTTATTCTCTCTTCTGGATATAAATGCACAGCTTAAATCTGATCTGTTATTCCTACTTATCCAACTATGAACCACCAAGCTTGACTATATTAATGTGCTTGCTTGCTCCTGTGTATCAGATGAGAACTTTCCCAAGACTATTTTGAGCTTCATAGTAAAGGATCCAATATATAGTCGAGCAATAATCAACAAAACCATAAACTGTTGCCAGTTACAACCAAGCACAAGTTGGGTTTTAAAATCAATGCTAGGTTTGTGATGATTTGGTCGATGAGTGAACTGTTACCCTCTATTTTTTACTAATTTTTCTGCAATTTAGAGTACGTGTTGTATAATCTCACATTTTAGCAGCATCCTTAACCTTGTCAAGTTCTGGCAGAATAATAAGCGCCATTTTCATGGGGTTTTATGAAGCCTGAAATCCTGCAACAATGAGTTAATTATTCAGATTAGTTTATTCAGTGTCGGTATTTTCTCATTTTCCTTTTCCTGCTTCTTCTCGGTTTAGTCATTTAGAATATTTTACTTTCAACATATTGACCAAGTTCTTATGGAACTATTGTATTGTTCCTAACCTCAGGAAGGAGGATTTGACTTGGACATGACTTATATTACTGAGAACATTATTGCAATGGGGTTTCCTGCTGGTGACTTGAGTTCTGGCTTTTTTGGATATGTTGAGGTAAATGGTTTACTTTAATTACGAGCTTTAGCTGGTCAGATTCAATCTTGTCATTTTTGCTATTCTTAATGTCTTAGAAATGTGATGCAGGGGCTCTATCGCAATCATATGGAAGAAGTGATCAAGTTTTTTGAAACTCATCATAAGGTAAGTTTTCAGTTTAAGTTCATGCTTGTATCTAGAACTTCTCATGCTACATAGCTTAATGAAATTTAAGCAGAATTAATGCACAGCCTAGTGGAATCGAAGTAGAATCCACTTGGAAGAAACTATTGCTGATTGAGATAAATGAATTCCTGAGTATTGAGCCTACAAGAGATACATTTCTTGCAAGTATTGGGCACTTGAAAAGGTTGTTACTAATGTGATCCTATTTATGTAAGAGGCCCGGAGAAGCTGGATGAAGGTGGACCTAATATTTAGGATGGTTTTGCAGTCTGGAATTCATGTTCTCCCTTCTGAAAGAAAGATACTAACATCATCCATAGCATACCAGAAAATAAATAAAAAAATGTTGCAGTTTGAGTAGCTGAGTCCGCATCAGTTTTCAGAGATTTTCATGTTGTTCTGTTACAGGAAATGATTCGGTAAATGCACCTCTTAGGAGTTTTCATAAGTTAAATGAGGGAATGTTAGTAATTGGCCATCTTTAGCAGATGGAAGCTGCCTTGAGCAGCCTTTTTTTGGCCTATTTACCATGGATACTATCAAATAGTCGAAACTGAATGCATGTGTAATGAATTACTCGATTGCAGGATAAATACAAAGTGTACAATCTTTGCTCGGAGAGGTTATACGACGCTTCACTATTTGAGGGCAAGGTGATCTTTTTGTCTCTAAATTTATGTTATTTTCATTGATGTTGTGGTAGGAGACTTGGAGCTGAATAACATCTGTAAAACTGATGAATGTGAGAGATTCAAACTTTCAGCCTGTCTACCATGTTGAATTAGCTCTTAATCTCTCCATCCCAAAAAGCAACTTCCCTTAATACATTTACTGATCCTCAATTGGTGTCAAGCCAATGGACCCATCGTATTTCTCAAAACTAATTAACAACAATTGTCGAAAAGACTTTCTAAAAAAGAAAAGGACATCCCAAAATTATCAAGGACTTTCGTTGTTGGGCATATGAAATACTTTCTTATGTTCATTTTCCTTGTAAAATGGAAAGATACTGACTCTGTCGGTCGGTTTTTTTTCTGTCTACTTAACTAATGCTATTCCTTCTAGATATTTTCCCTCTCTAATTATGAGAAAATAGAATTTATTACAAGATAAAAAATGACAAAGGTCTATGCTTCCAAAGTTAATGGCAAACTTTTCACCAAGATGTTCTTAAAGAGATAAAGAATAAAATAAATTATTGATAGGAAGCAACAGCTTGATCCTGACTTAGATTTTTTTTTTTTTTTTTTTGACTTCTTGACATCCAGAGCTTATATTTAATATCGATGTTTTGTTATTTAGTAGGAGGCTGCATTTATATTCCAAATGAAAAAAAAAAACTGATTGTACACATTTATTACCTTTAATTTATCTATTTGCAGGTTGCATCTTTCCCGTTTGATGATCACAATTGTCCCCCTATACACCTTATACCATTGTTTTGTCAAAGTGCATACTCGTGGTTGAAGGAGGATATTCTTAATGTGGTTGTTGTTCATTGTAAAGCCGGTAAAGCGAGGACAGGTTTGATGATTTGTACCCTTCTGTTATTCCTGAAGGTGAGTTTCAATCATTCTTGGATATATAACTACACTGATATACATTAGTGCGAAATTTTGAGTTGTCATAGTTATTATTCTATTTGTGTTCTCCAATATCACTTTGTTCCATCTTTCTGCAGTTTTTCCCTACAGCCGAGGAATGTATTGAGTATTATAATCAGAAAAGATGTGTAGATGGGAAGGGTCTCATACTCCCTAGCCAAATAGTGAGTTAACCATGAAATACATAATCTGCTTAAAGTTTAAAATTATGGTGATTAATAACTGATAATCATTTTTGCTTTCCCTAGCGGTATGTAAAATATTATGAACGCATCTTAACAAATTTCAATGGAAAAAATCCGCCTGGACGAAGGTACTCTCACTAAAGATTTAATCACGAAATCCATCATGGTTATCTTTGAACAACAGTAATCTTAGCTTTTTGCAGGTGCATGCTAAGGGGATTTCGACTCCACAAGTGCCCATCTTGGCTCAGGCCTTCAATTACTATATCTAATCATAATGGTATGCTGTGATATCCTCCTTCTGGCCTACACCTCTCTCTCTCTCTCTCTCTCTCTCTCTCTCTCTCTCTCTCTCTCTCTCTCTCTCTCTCTCTTATTTATTGATAAGACCATAGGCATTATGAGCAGTATCAAATTTCATTATTTCATGATGATGTACCTACTTGAAGAACTACTAGAGGACATGTTATGGGAGTTAGAAATGAGCATCATCCGCTGTGCCACAGAAAAAGTACTTTCATCTACAAGGCTTAAACCAGTGGTGGAGCTACCATGGGGGCAATTGCCCCCATTGGTTTTAAAAAATATAAATTTACCAGTGCAAAATTACAAAAATTTGGGGCTTTAGTGCAATTTGTTGAAATTCGCCCCCTTTGGGATAAAAGAAATAATACACTTTTTTTTTTTGCCCTCATTGACGAAAATACAGTTAAAATTTATTTGTTGTGCAATCTTTGCCCCCGTTGACGAATATTCCTGGCTCTGCCATTGGCTTAAATGGTCCTCTTCGTGCTAGTTGCAGGCAGTATGAATAGGAAAACCAAGTGGGATAATTGTTAGATTGGTTTTATGATCTCATATGGTGCATTGATAAAAAAGAATGAATATTGCAAATATTGCAAAACTATATACAAGGTCGACAAATTTTTCATGAGAAAGCATTAACATTAAACACCGGAAGATGACGTGTTGTACGTGTAACATACAAGTTATAGTGTTCAATGCTCATGCATTTAAGATTTTTATGCTCTTTTATTTTTATTTTATTTTAGTTATTATTCTTTTTGCAACTACACTTGATTATGAAGTTGAAGTAGTTTAGTTTCATGATGATGCTGACTTCACATCCTGAGTTTTAAGTTAAAAAGTCATTTTACAGGAGTTCTATTTTCAACAAGAAAGCATCCAAAGACAAAAGATCTAATGGTAATATTTCCTTTCCATTTGGCTGTATTCCTAAAAGCGCATGCAATACCACTAAGAAATAAGACCAATTTTGCAGCCAGAAGACTTCTGGATTCGTGCACCAAGAAAAGGAATTGTGGTTTTCGCTTTGCCAGGGGAGCCTGGTCTGACTGAGTTAACTGGAGACTTCAAAATCCATTTTCATGATCGCCAAGGAGATTTTTACTGGTCTGCATCGGGTATCTCTGTTTTTTTTTTTTTTTCGTATGTGAGAATGTTTTTATATGTTTGTGCAGTAAATATGCTTGTCTAATATGTGACAACCATTATGTAGTTATTTTCTGGTTAATGATGGCTAGTTTTGATGCAAGTAAATTGTCCGAGTATGTGCATCTCTCATGAATCTACTTTAGCTCTCTAGTCCCCATGAATGTTCTGTAGCGTTAGTGTTGGTTATGTTAGTTTTAATTTTGATGTTTTCTTCTCCGATAATCATCAAATCTTTCTTTTCAGTTGGTTAAATACAACAATGATGGAAAACCGGTTAATCTTGAACACCACTGATCTCGACGACTTTGACAGTGTAAGTGATGCTATACTTGAGGTGGTGACATAATGTATATTCACTCTGTCCCAGAAATATTGTCGTGTTTTCCTTTTTTATATGCCCCTAAAAAAGCGTCATAGTTCTACTTGACTCATGACTTACTGACTGGTTTTGCAGAGGAAATTTCCTACCCCGGGATTCCAAGTTGAAATAGTGATGGTCGACTTTGATGGTACTATTCCGGCAAAATATCAGACCAATAATACTAGCAAAGGGCCTGACGGGAGATTGAATAGTGATCCTTCCTCAACTAATGAGATTGCATCCAATTCCAACCAAACTAAGGTCTCTGGAAATTCTGACAACGACAATGTATTCTCTGACAGCGACGAAGAGGAACCCAAATCTTCAAGAACGAGCTTATCTCAGACAGCTTCAAGAACCGCCCCTGCTGAATCTGACAGCATGTCAGAGCAAATCAAGTCTATTCAAAATGGCACTGAACATCTTTCATTCGGGAGCACGAAAACAAGTGTTGAAAAGTCAACTCTCATTCCTAACCTGGATTCTGGTGACATTAAAGCAATTGCTGCTGATGCTTCTGTGTTCACCTTTGGGGATGAAGATTTTGAAAGCGACTAGGGTAACTTAATATCATCTTTGTGTTGAGCACCTGCATTATAATGGCAGAATAGTCCTATTTTGGGCCATTCGATCTCCACTAAGGGTAGAATTGTCCTTTTATCCCCTCTCTCGCCTTTCCCGTCCAACAGAGTCATGCATTTGTTAAAGATTGAATCTGGGCCATTGGTGCAAAGACATAGTTCTTCGAAACCCCTTTTCACCCAGACTTATGCACCATTTTTTGCTTTTAAATGGAAAATACATTCAACATGTAGTCTGTGTTTCCTTTCTGTTTAGCAGATAAATTTGTCAACACCCATGGCTTATAAGGTCTGTACAGTAAATGGCTGTATGTCTATAAGAACATGCCAACAAAAGGAATATAGCTAGACATGCCCCATTCACGGTTTATGAACCGCTGATTCACGGTCGTCAAAAATCAAAACCGTTTATGAACAGTTAACTCACGGTTCACGGGTTCATCTGGATCATCTTTTTCAAAATAAATAAAATATTTTGAGCAGATTTTAGACTTTTTTTTTCAAAGTTTGTTTTTTTTTTCAATTTTTTGATACATTATAAATTATTTTACTTTACATAAGTATTAAGAAAATTTTAAATTTCATATTTTTATAGGAATTAATGGGTGAAATGAGACAAAATATTTTTTTAAAAAAGGGAGGTACCCTTGTAATTTTATTAATATTAAGCAATTTACATATAGAGGGGGACAACCAAAAGGTAAGAAATTTTGTAGATTTTCGAATTAAGACTATGAACCGTGGGTATGAACCACCGGTCCAAACCGCCGATTTTGAAGCCTAAACTGTATATGAACCATAAACCGCCGACTCACGGTTCACGGTTTTCAACGGTTCAAAACCGCCGGTTCACGGTTTTTCAACGGTTCAAAAACATGAACCGTGGGCATGTCTAAATATAGCATATATATATCCTTGAATGTGTACACAAAGAAGTCAAATAATCAATTGGAAACAACCTTTGATCTCCATTGTGATCAGATGAAAATAATGCAAAAAGTAGTAAAATATTTGCTTTGAATTGACAAGAACACCCGTCTTCACCATCAAGCGATATTACACACTCCCCGTCGTCCCTAGGCAAACCTGTTTTCAAATCCACCTCCATTCCGAGCTGCTGCCATTTTTAGACTGAAAGGCGGGCGCCCTGATATAAAATTGATACTTAAATGATACGGAGTATTTCCGGTTCTTTTATAGTCTTTGTTTCCTTGTAAGAGCAACTACAATCTTGTTCAAACTGGATATTTCCTGTTCTCTTTCCCTTAGTTCTTGCTTCAATCTTTCTATTTCCTTCAGATGATTTTCACACTCGTCTGAGTTCCCGTCATTTGTATTTGTGCCTCCTAATTTCAGATCCTTCTTTAATTTCTTAGACAGAATTGGAGTCTCATCTTGGGATGATCTCTTCTTTGATGCCACTTGGTCAGGCTGATTGTCACGGGCCAATTTACATATATATAAATTACCCGTTACACCCGTGCTAAGCTGGAATGAAAGCGATTTTTGTGGGCGCCCAGATGAATCCTGACAGAAGAGAGCAAAATATTCCATGAAATAGCTATTTCAAATATACTGGGGATAAGAATGTTTGTGCGAGTGTTTTTGATATTTTATGCGTGTGATTTTGTTTTGGTGGGAGTGGGAGCAAACGGGAGATGAAATTGATACTCCCTTCGTCTCAGAATAAATGATGCAGTTGACTTGTCAATGTTTAATTGTTTATAAGGAATGTGCTTTACTAGTTTGTACACTATTTGTACAATGACAAAAATGCACTAAGTCGCTTACCTTATTTGGAAAAACGACATTTATTCTAAGACGAACCAAAATGGAAAGTGCGACATTTATTCTTGGTGACAGAAGGAGTGTGTGTCACTTACTTCTTCCCGGTTAGCATCTACATCCTCAAAAGCTTGATATGCCTGTTCTGGGCTCTTGAAAACTGCAAAGGCTGAATACTTATCTGCTCCGGTTTTTCTGTTCGTCTGTAATTCCATCATTGTAACGTCAGAAACTTTCTGATAAAAACAACGATTAAAACGTGCAGTTGAATATATGATTATTTTGTCTGAATAAAAATGCCAACTTTGCAAAAAAGATCGTGATTTGGTACACAACTAATGAGTTCATTAAAGAATGAAACATCAGGGCAAAGGATAAAGCAAGAAAGAAAAGAATACTAACACACTGAACTCTCTGATGCTCGGACTCTTTGGTTTACCTCGTCTTACCCGTGTCGGACACTCCAATTTTAGTGTTATTGACAAGTGTCCGGCGGGGTAAACCAAAGAGTCCGAGCATCATAGACTGAACTTCCAGATTTCTCAAAGCAATATTAAGAAGATCACGGAAGAAGAAGAAGAAGTAGAACCTTTATCTCAGCTGTAAATTCTCCAGGAATAATGTTATATAACTCTTCGCTCGGTACGCTGATTGGTATCCTATGGATAAGTAACTTTGCCATATCTATTTTAGGCCACTGGAATTTCAAACTAGATGATCAGTAAAAAATTAATTTAAAATTGTCAGACATGAAAATAGACCTGAAGATGAGTTTCAAACTTACACCACTGTGAACCAAGGGTGGTGCATTTTCAATTCCACTCTCAATTTTGGCAAGAACAAGTTTCATAGCAGCACATGCATCATCCAGACAATTGTGAGGAGTGCCTTTTATCCTAAGTTCATATCCCAAGACAGACTGAAAACAACAAATACAATAGTTAATAGTGTGTGTGTGTGTGTGCAGGGGCGGAGCCAGGGGGGGCAGGAGGGGGCACTTGCCCCCCCCCCACCGGCGGAAATGCAGTGCAAAATTATTATTTTTTTTTTTGCCCCCCCTCCCACCGGAATCTGGCGAAAATTAGGGATTTTGGCCGGAGAAGAGAAAGAGCTTACGTTTTTTTTTTGGTTTTTTAATTCATCAAAAAACGACGTCGTTTTGATTAATTAAAAAAACAAAAAAAAACGTAAACTGCGTCGTTTCCATTTCCAGTTATTTAAAAAAAAAACAGAGAGAGGACGTAATTTCCTCTCTCTTCTCGACAAAAACCTAGCAAAAACCTCCGGACTCCGCCCCTTGCAGCGCCGCTCCTCCTCCTCGACGCCGCCGCCGCTCCTCCTCCTTGACGCCGCCGCTCCTCCTCCTTCTCCTCCTTGCTGCTGCCGTCTCTCTCTCGGTAATTTCCTCTCTCTCTCTCTCTACAAATTTGAATGGAGACTGCTTCTTAATTTCTTCACAAATTTGAATGGAGACTGCTTCTTATGGAGTTTAGAAATTTAAATGTGTTGATTAATTTTTAATTTCTTCACAAATTGATAAGTTTTCTGTTTTCAATTGTAGTTTTTGTTCATTTAGGTTTATCAATGGATAGATTTGAACATGATTTTGTGTATGAAATATTATGACATTTTTCCTTATTTATTTGTTTTTCATGGATCCGACCCATTTTTTTACTTGTCCGACCCGAAAAAAATTTTTCGGGGGCACTGCCCCCGAACCCCCGTATAATCTTGCCCCCCCACGGCAAATTCCTGGCTCCGCCCCTGTGTGTGTGTGTGAGGGAGAGAGAGAGAAAGTAGTACACTAGAACACTTGCCTTGCACAGGTCATACAAAGATGGTCTCCTGAATTTGGAGCCATTTTCATATTTATAGATAAGAGAGGTGTCGATGATTCTTGCATGATCCAACTTGAGTGCTGTGAATTAAAATTTAAGAAAGACAAAGGACTAGGAATATTTAATACAAGAAAATCAAAGACTAACAAAAATGAAATATAAAAAAGAAACGGCGGGTATCGGATTTTCTTGCCTTGGAGATCATTGTTCAGACTATGGCCAACTAATACGGTTCCACGTGATAAAATCTTCATCATGGATTTCTACAAAAGATATGAACCTAACTCAGAACAGACATTTTCGTAGAAATCGTGATAACTTGTTCTCTACCAAATTACCTGTACTTCATCCAATGAACAAGTGATTCCAACCAAATCTTTCTCGGAAACCCCAGTTATATCTGTTCTGTAATCTGCTACAGCTCTATCCGGTTTTACAAGTTCATCAAGTCTTACCTAAAAATGATGTCAATACGAAAATGATATGAACTTCAGAAGAAAAGATTGTGTGATAATCTGACGAATCTAGACGTTGACTAATGCCAATATTGTGGTAGAAATACGTACTTCATGAACAACAGGGTATTTGGGTGGTTAGAAATACATACTGCATAGCAGCTAAAGTCTAGTGAAAGTACCTTTAAATTTCGGTCCACTACGCAAACCCGGACCAAAGCATCAGTTCCATCTTCACATAGAACCATCTCGCAGTCAATAGCAACCATTACTGTTGATCTCATTGCCTTGGACTTATTCTTTTGCTTTGTAACCAACCATCCCTGCATCAACGACAAAGGGGTTTAAGGCAAGTAATAAATATTACGGAGTAACTGATGAGAGCACTATACATAAGGAATCCAATAATTTCTGAGCGTAAGAAAAATGTCCAAGTAATGCTTCCCTTGCCCTTTTTATTCTTTTTTCTTTTTGGCTTGTTAGAATTTTTTTTTAAAAGGGAAGTGGAATTTCATGAACACTTTTGATTAGCAAAATAAAAGTTTACTTTGGTTGGTGCAGCCTGAAACAAACGCCTTTTAGGCTAGATCAGAAAGAACACCAACACTTAACTAGAGTTTGAGAAAGTTGATCTGATACTACATTATTATGACAAAATCCTGGAAAGTCTCCTCAAATACACCAACATGTTGCTCAAAATATTGGCAGAGATGCACAAAGAGTGAAATTGAAAAAAAGGTAGATAAGATAGCAAACCTCCTCGTGCGATGGGAAGGAATAGTTCAACGGGTACTGTGGGTGTCCAAGAGTTAAAGCAACAAGCTTCTACGCTGCCAAAAAAAAAATCTTAATAAGAATCCAGATAAATGCACACTGTGCCAGTAAGTAATATAAGATGCAGACACAAAATATAAAATTAAGAATGTGACTAATCAGATTCTTTTAGCATAGATCAAAATGACACTAATGCACTACTTAAGAACCAAAAATAGTTAACAATTAAATACAAAAGAATGAATCTTTCTATTCTCTAATATTGCACAAACCACAATACTTCATAAATCATCATTACTGGTGAGTGGTGAAGGAACAAATCCAACCTCAAACCAAAAATTCATTGTGCAGATGCCCAATCTTTACTGAATAGATAAATGCATGTTTCTTTCGAGAGTATATAATGTAATTGAATATTTAAAACAACCAGTTATGAGAAGATAAATCTTAGCAAAATGAGTGGACAAGGATATAACGAAGGAGGGAGCCAGGTGTCATACTCAGAAAGATGAAGGATGACCTTGGAATTTGTTGCAACTGTTTTCAGTTAAGTTTGTTAATTAGTTGTAACAGAAAGTTTTTAGTCCTAATGAGATACTTAGAGCTTAATACAGTGTATATGTAATCTGATTGTAAGGTTCAGATAATGAAATCACAATTTCTCTCTCCTTCGTTCAAACACTTTCATCTTATATTCTTTTAGGTACAAAGAGCATTTATATATAACAAACTAAAGGCGGTAGTACTGTTGAAAACTGGACATATACACTCAAAAATGAGAGGAATGTTCTTCAACTGTCATTCACAATCAATTAAACCAAAGGGTAAATACGCCTAATCTTAGGTTACCTCATACAACAAAAATATTTTACAAGATACCAATAATAAAGTCCAAGCTTCCCAATAAAGACTCAATCGACTAGAAAGTACGTTATGCTTTTCAAATCAAACCTGTTCGGGAGATATTGGATCCTCAGAGTTCTTCTTGTTTGCCTCTATAACGTGGCGTTGAGAATGAGATTGTATGACTTTATCAAAAAACTGAAATCCAAAAAATGTGATATTATTATCATCCTGATAGAATATGCTCTTTTAAGCATACATAAGTGAACATAACCATTGGCAAAGATTACCATCAAATCATCCTTTTCGCTAAAAGTTTTTAGAAAAGCAACCAACGACTCAGTGGACCTCCTTGCTGGATCACTCAAGCTAACGCCAAACTTCTTATCATAGACTTTCAGGAAATCCTTCCAGCCCCCTTTATTCCCTTCCATTCCTTGTTTTTGAACTAACTTGACAATATCGACAAGAACCTATACGTATAAAGTACAGAGTTGTTCACAGAGAAGGAACTTATCATAAAATCACCCATATAATTAAAAATCAAACAAGCATCCTGCAAATAACCAACACTTAATGAGTAATCCCACTTCCCAGTTCTCAAAACCTTAAACTCACTTCCCCCAAAGTCGATCTGCTTAAGGGATACTAGAAGGCTAATTCAGTATTGCATCAAGTTCGCACAATATAATGCAATAATGAGTAATCTAAAATAAATTGTGGAGAAAATAAACAAATGAGAATCCACAAATGTTTTCTCTAAAACAAAATATTATAGATAGACATTCTGACCAAGTGACCACGTTGAGACAGTCACGGAAATGGTTGACCATATAACCAAGATGTTCATATAGCATGTGGAATGTATGAAAAGGGTATGGAAATCATACTCATATTGTTCAAAAATTCAATCTTAAAAGTGAAACATCCCAGAATATAGTAATGAACCCTTTGATTGGAAGACAAGGACTACCAAGTAATACCTATAAGTTATAAAGTCCAGAATATTAAGAAATTCTATATCTGACAGTCAAATCAAAGGGTCTTAAGAAAAAGAGACTCTGATTTCATATCTGAATACAAATCACAACTAAGAAACCATCAGAAATCCGAGTAGGTGCATAGCTTGTCAATTTGTTCATTTCACAAAATCAAACTCTGGAAACGGTACTGGAGCAGGCATTTTTCAAATTTCAGACTTAATTTATCTTGAGATTCCCTTAGAAGTTATGAATGTTTACGCCACCAAACAATCAGTGAGCATTGATATTCAGAAAGTGACAGCAGGATTTTTATCAATTCGAATGTTCCAATATCTTTATAAATTATCGAGATAAAATTTCTGTTTAACTGGCACAGGAAAAAAAATATACTGACGACAATCTAACAAACGAAATAAAAGGAAGAAGCTGGAAGCTTACATCTTTTCCGGCAGCGGCGAGCTTTTCGTCCATTGAGATGATCATGGCGGAGGAGGAGAGTGGGCCGAGAGAAGTAAAAATAAAAATAAACCCTAGAACCGATAGTGCTGCTCGTTGGTGGCAAAACCGGTTCAGTTGGGGTATGGTTAGGGTTTATAATTGACCGTTAACGAGGTCTTTTTCCATTTTGGGCCTTTCTTGGGCTTTTGCTAAAGTTTTTAATCACAAAGGCCCATAAGTAGGGTGGGCTTAGCAGCAATTAAATGTCTCCAACTACAGCTCTTAAGCTTCTTGTTAGACTAAAACACTAGAAATGTCACACCCCGGGACTCTCACACGAGGTACATTTATTGTTCTCTTGTAACGTAACGCAAGCAAAAAGTCTTCTATGCAATAACAGATTTCGTTACGAGGTAATTCAATAATCTCGTTACTAATTATTTACTCCCTCTGTCCCGCTCAAATATTTGTCCCGCTCGAAAGGCCACAAATTTCCTTTTTTGGTCGTCCCATTTGAAAGGACACACCTCAAAAATGGAAAGTTTTTTATTATTTTTTTATTTGTGGGACTCACTTATCATACTTTCACAATAAATATCCACTAACTATTCGCGATAAAATATGGGTAATGATTTCACATCAAAAGAGAAGTGTCAAAAATGGTACACTAAAGATGCATCACATGATAACACACAAATAAAGTCAACTTTGAAGGTCAATATCTTTACAAACAAACAAACAAGAAAAAAAATAATAAAACTTGGATTAAATAAGAATTGTCATCAAAGAAATAAGAGAATGATAGGCCAATCAAACATGAAATGTCAATGAAAAACATACCACAAATTGAATAGTAATAGCAGTCTGAATGGTGACCGTTGGGCCTAATATTAAAGACGGTGACAATTCTTTGGACCTAATATTAAAGCGTAAAATTTAAGGAGAAACGCATTTATCCAGTAATGGAGAAACGCATTTCTAGATATAGATTTTATAGTTTTTGGATATTCAATTGTGTAGTTTCTGAATATACATTTTATAGTTTCTGGATATTCATTTGTGGATATTTTTTGATATCATTTTGAAAGTTTCTGGATATTCATTTGTGTAATTTCTGGATATACATTTTATAGTTTCTGGATATTCATTTGTATGTTTCTGGATATTCAATTGTGTAGTTTCTGGATATACATTTTATAGTTTCTGGATATTCATTTGTGGATATTTTCTGGATATCATTTTGAAAGTTTCTGGATATTCATTTGTGTAGTTACTGGATATACATTTTATAGTTTCTGGATATTCATTTGTATGTTTCTGGATATTCATTTGTATGTTTCTGGAAATTAAAAAACTCATGTTTCTGGATATTCATTTGTATGTTTCTGGGTATTAAAAAACCTGTTTCTCCATATAGTATTGAAGAAACGCGTTTCTCCGGAGACCTACTCGATTTGATTTGATCGTAAAATCTAAGGAGAAACGCGTTTCTCCATACAGTATTGGAGAAACGCGTTTCTGGATATAGATTTTATAGTTTCTGGATATTCAATTGTGTAGTTTCTGGATATACATTTTATAGTTTCTGGATATTCATTTGTGGATATTTTCTGGATATCATTTTAAAAGTTTCTGGATATACATTTTATAGTTTCTGGATATTCATTTGTATGTTTCTGGATATTCAATTGTGTAGTTTCTGGATATACATTTTATAGTTTCTGGATATTCATTTGTGGATATTTTCTGGATATCATTTTGAAAGTTTCTAGATATTCATTTGTGTAGTTTCTGGATATACATTTTATAGTTTCTAGATATTCATTTGTATGTTTCTGGATATTCATTTGTATGTTTCTGGATATTAAAAAAACCCATGTTTCTGGATATTCATTTGTATGTTTCTGGATATTAAAAAACCCGTTTCTCCATACAATATTGGAGAAACGCGTTTCTCCGGAGACCTACTCATATTAAAGACGGTGACAAATTTTTTTTTAATCAATTTTTTTTTTTTTGTAAGTGTGAGGTTTCACACGTTTTTAGCAAAGATATGATTCCTAATTATTAGAATTTGTATATTTCTTATTTTTAGAATATATTTGTATATATCTTATTTATTTTATTTAGTTGTTATTATTTATGAACTAACCTATTAATTAGTTTCCTTGTTTTAATGTATTTTTTGGTTATTTTGTGGGTATCTCTCACACAAGGAAAGAGTCCATGATAAGGAAGGATTGTTTTGATTGCCTAAGGAAGGTGGAAGTCTAATTGTGGAAGATCTTCTCAAACAAATTGCCTCCTACAAACAAGGACTCCTTTCACTATAAATTGGAGTTGCACGCCTCATTGTGTATCACGATTTTTATGCTTAAAATCTCTAGAGTTTCAAAGAACAAAAGAGTTTTAGTGTCAGAGATTATTTTGGTGATTTTGATATTTTGTTCTTCTCTAGGTACAAGTTTGTGTAACTGATTCGTATTTGGTTTAATAAGAGAAGCTTTTTATTGTCTACATCAAGTTGTTGTGAATAAGTGTTTAAATCCGTGTTCTACCTTTTTTAAATCTGTTTTTTCGCTACTTTAGTACTGGTGTTAGTGCTGGTGCTATCACACCGGGACTCACACGAGGTACATTTATTGTTCTCTTGTCAATCTTAGCTACTCAATTTCTTTCAATTGGTATCAAAGCTTCACTCGATTATACTGAGTGAGATCCAGAAAGAGTAGTCATTATGGATGATCATGTGAGTCAATATCGTCCTCCTATTTTAGATGGTACAAACTATGCTCTATGAAATGCTAAGATGCGTCTTTACATCAAAGCAATTAATGAGGGGGCGTGGCTTAGTATTATTGTCCCATGGTCTCCTCCTAAGATTGAAATCAAGGATGTAGTGGGTAAAACCTCTGAAAAATCCTACAAACTTAAATCTGAGGAAGACTGGACTACAGCAGAAATTACCCTTGCAAATTATAATTCAAGAGCTCTAGGTGCTATATCAAGTCATGTTGATAAACACATCTTTCGCCTAGTAATTAATCAGAATGTAGCAAACATAGCTTAGGATATTTTGCAATGTCATTGTGAAGGTGATGATAGTGTTAAGGCTACTAGGTTGAGAATTCTCATGACCAAGTTTGAAAACTTGAGGATGAATGAGATTGAAGATATTAAAATCTATTCAGCTAAATTGAGAGAGATCTCAAACAAATGTCTCTCCCTAGGTGAGCCTATATCAAATGATATGTTAGTAAGCAAAATGTTAAGAACTGTAACTGAAAAATTTAACATCAAAATTGTTGTTGTTGAAGAAGCACATGACACCATGAGATTAGATACTCTTGTGGGTATTCTGACCATGTTCGAAATGAATCTGTCAATTCAACAACAACATAAGGCTGATAGTATTTCTCTTGCTGATGCTCTTTCCAGTGCCTCCAAAGTTTCTAAAGAGATTGTAGAAATCTCTAAAGAAATAGAGAAATCTAAGTTGGAAATTGAAGATGTGGTATTACTCACCAAAAGGTTTACTTCATTTTTAAGGAACAAAAAGGAGAATAAGTTTCCATCAGAAAGCCAAAACACATCAACTTTTGAAAATTTCGAGGAGGATACTGGAAATATTTTTAAACAGCCTAAAAGTTTTTCAAAAAGGAAATTTGATTATGTTCAATGTAGAGCATGTAAAAGCTTTGGTCACTTTGCTAGTGAGTGTGCTAACACTCTGAAGAAAAAGGGAATGAGCTTATGTGCGACCCTTAGTAACAGTGAAGATGAAGATGAGACTGTAAACCTAGCAGTCATTGAAATCTCATCTCAAAAATCATGAACATCATTCTGATGTTACTTCAGATGTAGTCACACTGGAGATCACACCCTCTGACTTTGAGTTCAAATGCTTTAATTCTTCTGTTTCTGAAAAACCAGAGAATGAAGAGGAATGTGATGCTAATTTTGAGGAACTTCATGAGGCATACACTGATCTTTTCGCCGGTTGGCAAAAACGTATTGAAAAACTTGATATTTTTTAAAAGGTTAATGAGAAACTCTCAACTGAAATTTCTTCTTTAAAATCTGTTCTTGAGAGAGTTTTCATTGAAAATGACTACCAAAAGGATTCCATAGTCAAACTCGAGGTTATGCTCACCAAACGTGATATTGAACTTGAGAAAATCAAAGCTGAACTTGAAAAAGTGAATGGGACTTTTAAAAAGTTAAACTCTGGAAAAGCTAAACTCGAAGAAGTTTTAAAATTGGGAAGTCAAACTAAAACTGATCTTGGCTATGAATCCACGTTTGTAAAAGAAGGTGAAGGTGCCTCTAAATCTAAAGATTTTCAAAAGGTAGATTCTAAACATAGGAGAAAAAAGTTTATGTGTCATTACTGTTTTGCTCCAGGTCATATCAGACCCTTTTGTTATGAAAGGATTCATGACCTAGGGGAATCTGCTCCACAGATGAGAGCCCAGATGTACTCACACCACAGCTCACATCGCCAAAATTCTGGGCGTTTCGTGTGGGTTGAGAAGAAGGATGAGGAGTGTAAGGTTGTTTTCACCTCTTCGAAGAGCAGTGTGTCTAGCTCTTGGTATCTTGATAGTTGGTGCTCAAAGCATATGACAGGTTCGACTTAATTCCTGCCTGATTTCTCTCATGTGAATGGAGGAAAAGTGTAATGTGAAGGTGGAAGCCAAGGTAAGATTGTTGGTAAAGGAACCTTGAGTGTTGAGGGTCTACCTAATCTCCCTAATGTTCTTCATGTAGAAGGCCTTACGGTCAATCTCATAAGCATTAGTCATTTGTGTGAAGATGATATGCATGTGAAATTTGATAAGCAAGTTTGTGAGGTTTTGGATAAAACAGGCAAGTGTGTCTTTAAATGATTTAAAACTTCTGACAATTGCTATAAGTTTTGTGATGTTAAAGGTTTTGTTGAAGAGCTGGAGACGGCCAATGAAGAATCTGAACAGAAAATTCTAGAGAGAAAGCAAGAGAATGCAAAAAAGACTGATGTACCCCGTGATGTAATCACATCGCAGCTCACATCAACAAAATCTAATGGCTGTTCAGATTCAGAGGCATCCTCCAGCAGCTCAGATAGTGAAGAAGCAGGTATGGATAGGTTCAGAGACATTTCAAGCAAAATACAAACGGACCATTCCGTCTCACAAGTGATTGGAGACGTGCATGCAAAGGTAAGCACCAGAGACTGAAGGTTAGAGTCAACTACTGGTCTAAACTGGTCATATTCCGTGTTACCCAAGGTAAGTATTTGTCGGTATTTATCTCATTTTGAGCCCAAAATTGTTGAAATAATGAAAGATGAGTGGGGTACTGATGATATGAAAAGGAAAATCGGGGTTTGTTTTTGTCTTGGGGATAAAATGGTCTCGTGCTACAATCATAACTCTACTTCTCACTCTATAGGCAAATGTTGCTCTCAATTATTTTGGATGAATAAGATGATTAAGGACCACAGACATAAAAGTAATGTGTTAATTGTCTTTTGTGATAATTTAAGTGCTATAGACATTTCAAAAAATCTTGTTAAGCACTCTCGCACTAAACACGAAGACATTAGACATCATTTTATTCGAGACCTTATTGAGCATAAATTTTTTAGCCTAGACCCTGTAATAACTGAAAATCAGTTGACTAACATTTTCACCAAGGCCATTGATTTTGAGAGACTTTACACTCTAAAAAAGTCTCTCTGTTTGTGTGTCATTGATGGTGTGATCCCCTGTATGGTTACATCATGGTTTACACATGTATTGTATATTATTATTAATAAAAATGAAAAAAAATGCATATTAGTTTATCAGTGGATTGTAAACTCTTTCAATGTATATTAGCTAATATCAACTTACTTTTTATCCTAATTGATGTCTATCAGTGAGTGCCAAATTTAAAGAGAAATAGCTACTCCATCCACCGTAGAAGCCACTCTAATGTGATCAAACGATATCAAGATAATAGTTTGTATCGAATTTGATAAGATCATTCGAAAAAAGGCTATCATTGGGAGTAAAGAAGAGTGAAAGCTACCCACAATTTAATTTCCCACAACAAAAAATGAGTGGATGCATTTTAGAGGCTGAGAAGACTGAAAAATAGTTTATTGACTTCCTTGAAAAAGATGAGTCCCCGGGGTTGATTTCATACTATGCCACACAATACTGAGATATATACATCACTTGCTTGTACTTTATGCATTATAGTCTAGTCATAAATTTAGGTCATCCTTGTTTTTTGTGAAAATATTACTTAAGTTTTTTTATTCTTCCCATATTTTTTTGGACTAAAAATCTTATGCTCAATGACTCTCCAATCAACTTTAATTTTTGTCTAATAGTTTGTGATTAGGGGAAGCGTGCTATATGGTATTGTTTGATATATTTATGGCAGGTACATTACTCACAAAATAAAATACCTTATTGCCAATTTTTGAAGTCCTTAATCTCCATGAAATTCAAAAGGGTGGAGAAGTAGTTTTGGTAAGTTTCATCCCCTGTTTTTTCGACTCCCTATACCCCTTTACTCATCTCTCATCGGTTACCACCGTCTTTCTTTATTTGTTGGAGGAAACACAAAGTGTGTGTATGGTGTGATCTCTGATGTGGCCACATCTAGATTCACTTCTGACGCATTCCATCCATTCTGGTAAAAAAGGGGGAGAGTAATTCAAAAGAGGGAGAGAAAACTGAAGTTGAAGTTTGATGATAAGCGGTAACAAATTCAGGGGGAGTTTGATCATTGATAATTTAGAGGGAGCTTTGATAGTCTTGTTGGCTTGTGTATATAATATTTATCAAATCTTGATTTTGATCAGAAAGCTACAAATCAGGGGGAGATTGTAAGTGTGAGTGTTCCTCACATTTTTAGCAAGGACAATTTCTAATTATTAGGATTTGTATCTTTCTTATTTTTAAAAAATATTTGTAAATATCTTCTTTATTTTATTTAGTTGTTACTCCCTCCGTCCCACTTCAACAGTCATATTTTTTCTTTTGGTCCGTCCCATACTAAGAGTCTCATTCCATGAATGACAAATTTTGAACAGTATTTCAGACATTTATACCCTTATAATGTAAATATGTTTACAAAAAAATATTCATTATGCCCTTATAATGTTAACATATTTACAAAAAAAACAATTAAAAAGAGGTTTTATCTATATATTTTAACTTTTACATTCTCTTCTCTAATCTTCTATCCACTTGCAATTCTTTATTCATTTTTTTAAAAAAAAATCTTAAGAATCGTGAAATACTACCCTAGGACCCTTGAAGTGGAGGGAGGAAGTATTATTTATGAACTAACCTATTAATTACTTTCCTTGTTTAGTGTATCTTTTGATTATTTTTTAGGTATCTCTCACACAAGGAAAGAGTCCATGATAAGAAATGATTGTTTTGATTGATTGAGGAAGGTAGAAGTCTAATTGTGATCTTCTCAAGCAAATTGCCTCCTACAAACAAGGACTCCTTTCACTATAAATTAGAGCTGCACGCCTCATTGTGTATCACGATTTTTATGCTTAAAATCTCTAGAGTTCAAAGAACAAAAGAGAGTTTTAGTACGAGAGATTATTTTGGTGATTTTGTTATTTTGTTTTTCTCTTAGTACAAGTTCGTGTAACTGATTCGTATTTGATGTAATAAGAGAATCTTTTTATTGTCTATAGCAAGTCGCTGTAGATAAGTGTTTCAATCCATGTTCTACTTTGTTTAAATCTGTTTTTTCGTTGTTTTAGTACTGGTGTTAATGCTGGTAGGGGTGTAAATGGTTCGGTTTGGACAAATTTAGAGATCAAACCGCTAGTACTAGATTTGGAGAAATCCCAAACCAAACCGAACCATGAAAATTTTCAAACCAAACCGAACCAAACCGCCTCGGTTTGGTTCGGTTTGATCTCAAACCGCGGTTCCATTAAGCGGTTCAAACCGCGGTCTAGACCGCGGTTCGAACCACAAACCTGTCCAAACTCCAAACGTTACTTAGTTATGTAAAAGACATATTAAAATTACACAATGCATACATGTGAAATGGTATACCAGGGTGATAGTAGAAAAATGCAAATACATGTACATCAGCTCTAATGGCAGCCTCTGGAGAAGTTTTATTAAACAGTTTTCATCCAAAAGGTGGCATGAGCTTCTCTGTACAGCACCATCACAACCCAAGTATTGGACAGTAATAGTAGCTTAAGTGGGCGAGAGGGCCTTTTAAAGTTGAAAATTAAGTTCTTACAGCCAGAGTGAGATTTTTGAAACAATTAAGCCACATAATCCCCTTGTTATTACAAAGGGGTGTTGCTGTGTTTTATATGGTGCACAACCTTATTGGTCAATTTGCTAAAAAGAACTTTCAGGAAACAAAATTCACCCATGCTGGAACAAGATGAGGAAAGCATAATTCTCTTTCAGGGCGAAGGGAGTAGTTCCTATAGGATTAGGTGTAACACAGATCAATTATTCAAGCTTCAGAAAGTAAAATAAAATAAACTAAGGGAGTAGTTCTTATAAGGGAATGAAAAAAAAATCTCATAGAATCATAGATAAATGAAGCAAACATTTAGCTCTCAATTACTATGCTTGGTTCTGCAAAGATTTTAGTTCAAGTAGACCACAGATTCAAAACTTACTTGTATTGCCCAATTTCAACTAAATTGTCTGGACCTGCTGCCAAATCCAAAAAAGAAGCCACAAATACTTGACCTAAACAAGGAGACATAATCAATAACAAGCATCTGTTGAGCCAAAAGAGAAAAATGAGTGCAATTATGAAAAAGATCATATCGGCAACAGAAGGGCTCAAAAATTAAGCCGGAAATTGGTGAGGCAGAGGAAGAGTACGCCGGAGGAAGGGTGAGGCGGAGGAAGGGTGAGCCGTGAGGTGAGGACGAGGACGAAGGAAGAGGAAGAGTGAGGAAAGTCTTCGTCTTCGTCGTCGTTTGGAAATGGCGGAGAACTGAGATGAGGGAGAAGCGTCGCACTTGAAAAATTGAAAAGAAAGAAATGGAAACTGGAAAGGGTTTATAATCTTTAGATATTTATATTTTGTAAATTAGGGTTAGAAAATGAACGGTGAAGATTAAATAAAAAATAATCAACGGTTAATATCACGGTTTGGGCGGTTCAGCTCGGTGGTTCGGTTTGGCGGTTCAGCTCGGTGGTTCGGTTTGGCGGTTCAGCTCGAAATGGTTCGGTTTGGAGGAGTCAGACCGCAAACCAAACCGAACCGCATGGTTTATAGATTTTTGGAATCGAGCTGAACCGCGGAGGTATAAAAACCAAACCAAACCACGTGGTTTGATTCGATTCGGTCTCAAACCGCGATTTGAACCGAACCGCTGACACCCCTAAATGCTGGTGCTATCACACCAGCACTCACACGAGATACATTTATTGTTCTCTTGTCAATCTTAGCTACTCAATTTCATTCACTTTGATTGTCGGGTCAAAAAGTTTTAGTTCAAAAACATGTAGTAAAAGCAAAGTAATAGAATCATTAAAGCTACGACATGTCACATTCAAAGTCTTCTTCAAAGTTCAAAGATTGGTAAGACATTCACTAAAAGAAAACAAAAGTAATAGAACATTAATTGGTTCTCTTTTTTCTCTTTTAAAAGTTTGAACCTGTCAAAGAAAGAAAGACAAACATGAGCATTACAATGATCTAAGAATTATGATGTCCATTGCAAACGAAAGCTCGATTATAGTCAGTCATCGACAATTTAATAAACAAAAGTCAGAAAAACTGAGTTCCGTCTTAATTCAGCACTTGGACTATAATTGTGATATTTCCTGTTCCACATTGGAAATATGTGAAAATTTAGTATGATATATAAAAGATTCATACACTACTGCTAAGCATCAAATCATTCATTGGACTTTTGGAGGTCTGTGATGAACTGTCCTTAACCCAATTGAGAAGGTGCTTAGTGGGCCATACAGGTTAGTTAAAGTGCGTATAATTCAAAAGTAGGAAAGTCGAGGCAAGGATTATACAAGACAACCCCAAATTGAGGCTCGTATGATAAATGCAGAACACAATTCTGCATGGAAATGTGATGACTAATCGACTAGAGTCAATGAAGTCAACACGATACAGGTTGCATTCATAGTGGCATGACCAGCAGAACCAAAAAAAAAAAAAAAAACTGGGAAAGAACAAGAGTCTAGGGAAAGGAGATGAAAGGAAAATCAACACTCATTACAACATTTTGCACCCGTTACATATTGAGAGCTAAGCAAGTAGACATCCTCAAACTTGATGTAAAAGAAACAAAGAATGGAAATGTGATGACCATTGTCAATGAAAACCAACATTGTTCAAGTTCCATGTATGTGGCATGACAAGCTCAACACTTTCAACATTGTGAAAAACAACCTAGGAAAGAACACGTTAAGAATCTAGCCACCGAAGGAGAAAGAACAATCATCACTCGGTACAACATTTTGCACCGGTTACATTTGGAGAGCTAAGCAAGGAGATATTGTCACACATGATAAACCAGGACGGAAACTTAAACAACAAATTAAATTATCCTGTGATAGAAAAGAGAAAATAGCATAAAACAACACAATAGTTTTTGTCAAACTATTCTTCAGATAATTCATGAGGTGCCATTGGAAGAACTACTATTACCATTTGACCACCTCCTAAATGCACAAGGTACAAGACTCCTACCTCCAAATAGCCCAAATCTTGACTTGAAAGTTGACCCTCCTCGGCCATTGCTACTAGAAGGAGCCTCAGTATCAACAAGACCCACGCGGCTCGCCATTGGTGGAAATTCCACGCCATCTTCTTGGGCCCCACTATCGCTTGCACTCGCATCAACTGCCTCAGCTTCAACTACACAGACATCCAAATTGACCACCAAAGAACCCCTCCTAGCCCTCAACCAATCCCCAACTTCAAAAGTTACACCCCTACATTTCTTCACCTTAATCTTAACCAAATTAGGGCAACCCCAAGCAAAAGCTTCAATCCCCTCATCTGATACAGGACAACCCTTTATACACAGCTTCTTCAATGCCACACATTTTGCAGCAATACATGAAATTTCCCCATCTGCTATGGTTTCACTACCACAAAGAGCGAGTCTTTCCAATTTTTGACAGTTTGAAGCAATGGCTTCCAGACTTACTGAATTAGGGTTTACTCCAATTAGCACTAATTCTTGAAGGTTTGCACTATGCTTTGCTATTGAAAGCAACCCTTCATTTCCTATTCGATTAGTCCTCCAGCCATCAATATGAAGCTTTCTTAGTAGCTTACAGTGTTCAGCAACGGTGATTACACCAACATTAGTGCATTCAGGTGTCTTAACAATGTGTAAAATTTCCAAATCTAAGCAATTAGATATGGCGGAAAGCCCAATATCGCTTACCTGAAGCCTCTCTAGGTGAATTTCAACAAGACAATTTTTTGGGGTCGCAATCATTTCCAAAAGCCTATCCCAATCGCCTAAGCACCGCAGCAACTTTAGGGTTCTTAATTTCTTGGACCCGATAATCAGGGGGCCAAAACACTGTCCGTTATACAGCTCCTTGAGGCATATTACTTTGAGGGAAGACGAAGCAGCTCCCGGACCGATCGGCTCTGCGCCGCCGCCGTCGTTGATACCGCGAAGTCGCTTCACGGAGAGCTCCTCGAGAGATGAGCAGTTATCGAGGAGCGCGTTCATGCCTTTGGCTCCAAACATACAAGATCCACAAGAGAATTTCTTCAAAATCTTGCAATTTTTAGCAAAAGCTGCCATACCTAGATCGGTGACCTCGCGACATCCCCGGAGCTTGAGGCGAGTGAGGTTCGGGCACCGCAGGGAAATCAGAATCAATCCATCATCGTTGACGCTCACAGATCTACGGTCGCATCGAAGAGCGAGCTTCGTAACCGAGTCAAACCTCGAAAATAGGGCAGGAACGTGAGGAAGCATCTCCGATTGTGCGTTCAGAGCCAGCCGGTGCCGGCTCTGACCTTCAACAATTAGCCATCGGCGACAAACAAGGGAGCAGCGCTTCCGGTCACCGGAGCTGAGAGATTGGAAAATGATAGCCAAACATTCATCAGGAATCTCGGAACTGTAATCTTCGGAGCCGATCGAACCATCTAGAAGGTCGGTCTGCATCTCCTTGGAGTTGACAAGGGAGAAAATCTCCGATCTGGCGGAGCCGGAGTATGACCGGTGGTTTGACCCCGGAGACAACCCGTGGGTCGAAGAAGACTGGCCCATCAATAACAGTGGTTGTAAAGCAGAAGCTGTAATAACAATATTCGCTTGGATATTAAAGAGAGCGTAGAGATGAAGCGGGTATGGGTTACGTATGGGTTTTTAATCGACCCGATATATAAGGGATGGGTAAACGGGTATAAGACAGGCCGACGGCTATTTTGATAGTGGGTGGGATTTGTCGTGTAATATTTGTGGGAGTTGAGAGGATTGTAATAGAGGAATAAATAAATAAATAATAAGGCATTATTTAATTAGGCGTAAAATATTGGAAAATTGACTGGAAAATAATTGACGTGGAAATGGGAATCAATAGAATAGGGTTGAATTGAACGTTCCGATTTTGCGGCTGCTGCTGACTTGGAACTTAATGGAATGAGACCTTGTCAACAATGGGTCTATTTATAAATTGCTAATGAAAATTAAATAATTTGATCATTCGTAAATACCTAAAAATAAGGAAACAATCACCATTAACTCAATAGTGAATTCTCCCGGTGATGATGTCACGATTCGAGATGACAAAGGTTACAGGAAACACGTCGAAAGACCGGAAGTCAGGTTCTCTATGTACAATGCTTTTGCAAAAGAATAACTGAGTGAGGGAGGGGAGATTACAAAAGCAATGAATTGACGCAGAGATCCATTATGCAAATGGATGAATGAAAAGGAGTGCCTGAATTTAATAAAGGAAACGTACATAGAATATTAAAATAATTAAATATATACTAACTACGTCTCAAAATAAATGAAGCATACTCCCTCCGCCCGCCCGAAGAGGCATAAAATCAACCTCGCACGCAAATTAAGAAAAATAATGTAAGAAAGAGAAAAAGTTTAAATGTTGTGAGTATGAAAAATTAAATAGGAGAGAGAATGAGTGGGAGGAATAGTTAGGAGAGAGAATGTTGTGAGTGTAAAAGTAAAGTAGGAAAGAGAATGAGTGGGTGGAATAGTAATAAAAACTTTCCTTTTTGGGAAAGTGCATTTTTAAATGGGACACCCAAAAAGGAAATTTATGCCTTTTCGAACGGGACGGAGGGAGTATTATTTTTATTAGCTAACTAACTAAGTTGAATTTTAATAAAAAAGTATAGAAAATTTGATTATATTATTTTGAAAATGATTATACATCAACAGAAACATTAGTAATTGATGATACCAAAAACGTTCGTATTAACTCAAATTTAGCGGCAGGTCGTATCATTTATGTTTAAATAGTCTGAAAAATAAGAACAAACACGTAAACTATATCGGGGCTTAACCGATGAAGTCTCTCCGGCGTGAGATTAAGTATCCGTGTGATTTAGAAAGCAAATCAATTGAAAATAGTTGAAAGTCAAAAGATGCGTTATCAAAATCTATATATATATATATATATATATATATATATATATATATTAAAGTTGGTGAGGAGGGCTATGGCTTCGCCACGTGGACAAGTTGAGGCAAACTCTTGATTTTGGAAAAGCCACGTCATCACTATCCCAAAATCTATATGACTTTTGGTATTCTCCTTATTAGCTAATAATATTAGTTAATAATAATAGTTATTATATATGTTAACTATTACTATTAATCGTATTAGTTAACTATAATAGTTACTTTATAAGTTAACTATTACTATTAATAGTATTAGTTAACTATAATAGTTACTTTATAAGTTAACTATTAATATTAATTGTATTAGTTAACTATAATAGTTACTATATATGTTAACTATTACTATTAATAGTATTAGTTAACTATAATAGTTACTATATATGTTAACTATTACTATTAATTGTATTAGTTAACTATAATAGTTACTATATAAGTTAACTATTACTATTAATAGTATTAGTTAACTATAATAGTTACTATATATGTTAACTATTACTATTAATAGTATTAGTTAACTATAATAGTTACTATATATGCTAACTATTATTATAAATAGTATTAATTTACTATATAGGTTAAGTAATAATATTATAGTTACAATATATGTTAACTATTACTATTAATAATATTAGTTAATCATAATAGTTACTATATATATATCAAAGTAGGTCGTTAATAATGTCAATGAGCATTTAGCTTAAAGACGTACTTTTCTCGGGAAGGTTAAGGGTTGGAACCCCCTACATTGTATTTAAAATGTTGTAGTTTGAAAAGAAATAGGTCGTTAGTTTTTTCATTCACTTTATTAACGTCCATAAAAAATGTTGCATACTGACATAAATTATGATATCAAAAATAAATGACATAAAGTATGAACATCAAAAATAAAATAGCAAAAATTGTTACATTGTTAGTCACAATGCAGTTTCTATTAAACTTATGTGCAACAAAGTTATTAAAATTGAACACAATTTTTCTAACTTTATAAATGTTAATGTTTTGATTCATTTATAATATACTTATATTATAAAAAATAAATCATGATATTAGCAAGAGTCGGTCTGGAGAGAAACGCGTTTCTCCGTCCAGTATGGAGAAACGGGGCAACTTTTGTCGCGCGACATACTTAGCCAGTTTCTGGATATCCTTTTCAAAGCTTCTGGATATCCAGAACATTGAATATGGATATCCAGAAGCTTTGAAAAGGATATCCAGAAACCAAATATTTTTTCTGGATATCCTTTTCAAAGCTTCTGGATATCCAGAACATTGAATATGGATATCCAGAAGCTTTGGAAAGGATATCCAGAAACAAAATATTTTTCTGGATATCCTTTCCAAAGCTTCTGGATATTCATATTCAATGTTCTGGATATCCAGAACTGATGAAAGTGATATCCAGTTGTTGTGGCTAAGTATGTCGCGCGACAAACGTTGCCCCGTTTCTTCATAAGCGACGGAGAAATGCGTTTCTCCCCAGATTTTAGCTATTAGCAAATTAGCTTCCCGTGCGGAGCACGGGTTACCTACTAGTTATGTGAATTATGACTTGTATTTATATGTATAGGATATATGGTCCATTCTTGGATAGAAAGTTGTGTGAGAGTAGGATTATAATCCTAGTTGGATTATAACTTCCCACAATCCTTGTTGTATTAAGATTATAAGTGTCTTATGTACGTATGCTTATAATGCTTGCTACTTGGCATAAAATGTTGGTTGACATAGGTGTAAGCCGGCTAGGAGGTGACTAAGGGTAGGGAAACCCATTCCCCTTGCCATAATAGGAGCCTAATAGGCGATGTCATCATTTGAATATGCCTTGGTCGGCACCTAAGTAGGCCTTGATCGGCACCTATGTAGTCCTTGGTCGACATATATCGATATTTTTGCCTTAGTCATAGAATCTTTCTACTATATCCAGGTAAACATATGTTAATTCTCTGATCGTGCTAGTCATAGGAATGGATACTTATTTCCAGGTCGACATAAGGACTGGGACGAGGTGGAAGTGCGATCATATGTAATGAAGCCCATTCAATACGTTTTATTTAGGACTTATGTATATTTTTATTGTTCTCAATCCATTGGGCTTTGCCCATTTTATGGCTAATGGTCGTACTCGATTTATATCGTTCAGTGGCCCCCCGACTTCCTATCTCGACTGTGCCGAGAAGGAAGTGTGGCTCGTCCTTGGTGTTACGAATACCAAGAGATTTTTCGAATTTCGAGGCATTTCAATCATTTATTCGCCAGTTATTCGACGTTGGCAGGAACGCCCATTATTGACTAGACATTCGCATTGGGTGCGAGCAGTAGTTTGCTCGTCTTTAGGATTTGAAAATTTCATTCAATATGCGAGCAGTAGACTGCTCGTCTGAAAGACTTGGGCATTTCACCCAATGTGCGAGCAGTAGGCATCTCATCTTTTTACTCTTAGACATTTTGCATAAGGTGTGAGTAGTAGGCTACGCGTCTTTTACCCTTAGGCATTTCGCCCAAGGTACGAGGAGTAAACTCCTCGTCTTTTTACCTTTAGGCATTTCGCCGAAGGTGCGAGTAGTAGGCTTCTCGTCTTTTACCCTTAGGCATTTTGTCTAAAGTGCAAGAAGTAGGTTCCTCGTCTTTTACCCTTAGGCATTTCGCCCAAGGTGCGATTAATAGGCCTGTAGCGTTGATATTTTATTTTGAATAACATAGTCGCCACTTATCATTTATTTAGTAAAATAATAAGAAAAACGTTTTGATGATTAAAAGAGATTTGAGGGTTCGGGGTTAAGTTATGGAATGAGAAGGTCGAGGAGCACCCATTCCACCTGATCCGAAGATCTGTCTTGCCAATTGAGTATTATCAATCTTTTCAATTACTAATTAAATAAAAGAACAAGAAAACCCTAATCAATTTCTTGATTAGGAATGTCAGATTGTATGCTACGAGATCGCCTCCATGAATTGAAGGGATTCTAGGCTAATCTTTTTTATATGATTAAACTACTCTAAAAGCCATTAGAGGGGGTTGAGAAGAAGAAAGTAAAAAATATAGGAGTTTACCTTGTTTTAGGAAGTATTTGATTTAGAACGTGGTTCTTGTGTCTTCTCGATCGAGAAATGACTTGGGCAGAGCTTTGCATTGATTTTAGGCTTGAGCCTTGGTGTTCGTCAATCAACAAGGTCGATGGATGAATTTAGGAGTTGTTTGTGAGTGATTTGAAGGAGTCTTTCGTGGAAAGAAACCAGCAAATGGTGTGTGTTATGTGTTTTTTATTAGGAATCGGGGACCTCTGAAATACTGAAAGCCATCAGGTATTTATAGGGGTTTTAAGAGGTAAAAGTGGATTGGGATTCCTCCCAAGGAAGCTTCCAGAACTCTCAAATCATTGGATACCCGGATTGGATAAGATTTATCAAGAAAAGAGTTTGAAACAGAGAAGGATTGTGATTCTGCACATCCTGCAGAGGGGTTGTCTCGCGCGAGACACGTATGTCCCGCGCGGGACAACTTGTCAAATGACCATTTTGTCATCTTCAGTTATTGCGTTAGTTATTTAGGTCCCAAAACTAATGAGGTTAGTTAGAAACTTAACGAAACATGACGAAATTAATATGTTTTCATCAAAACACAAAAGAGAGACGAAGAGTAGTATAATCATGAATTATTGGTTCAGAATGGGGTGTCTACAGAGCCCCTCGACGACAAGTCTTATGGAAGAAGTCATGTCTTCGATAGAAAAGACATCATTCTGAACACTGGGATGGTCATGCCGCACGGCTGCCTACGTATCTCTATTGGAGAATCAGACCAAAACGTAGTTCGACTCCAAAACACGAAGAGACTGCTTTAGGTATTTTGAAAATCGAGGAGATTTTATTTTGAAAAGGCAAATTCATACTGAGGAATCAAATTAAGACCCAATTCTGAATATACATGTTTGTTGATGAAGTTGTTGAAGTGCGCCGCCCGAGGTTACTGACGTTGCCTTTGTTGCCGAGGTCACGGACTTTGTTGTCGTTGCTGTTGTCACAGACTTTGTTGATGCTGAGATCACAGACTTTGTTGTGGTTGCCGAGGTCACGGACTTGAAGTTTGCTGCCGTCACAGACTTTGCTGATGTTGCCGAGGTCACGGACTTGAAGGTTGCTGCCGTCACAGACTTTGTTGATGTTGCCGAGGTCACGGACTTGAAGTTTGCTGCCGTCATATACTTTGTTGATGTTGTCGAGGTCACGAAATTGAAGTTTGCTGCCATCACAGACTTTGTTGGTATTGCCGGGGTCATGGACTTGAAGTTTGTTGCCGTCATAGACTTTGTTGATGTTGCCGAGGTCACGGACTTGAGTAGATGTTGGTTGAGGTGGAGGTTCTGTCGGCTCCTGTAATGCAAGGATATATGCATGCTGGTCTCGGATGGATCTGAATGATTCTTATCTATATGCACCTGCTAGCGCATAAAGATTCCAAATAGATTTTTCAGATTTTAGTTTTTTAACTGGGCTTACGTGGTGGTGCTCACGTCTGTTCGTGTAAATGGCCGATCGGTCATTTTGGTGGTGAGTTTATGTATAAGTCTATGGTATATAGACATGGAGGGACATTTGTATGGGTTTATATGGGTGAGCTATATGAGCGAACTTGTGTTTGACAATTTGGGACCAAAATAGGTTTTGCAGAATCTGTTGCTAGTCAGCAAGATTGAATTTCAATGAGTAACCTTGTGTGAACACATCTAGGCTTGTTGCGAATCTTCATTCTTAATTCTCCCTTGAATCTTGTCTCTAGGAGGTAAACGACTACAAATATATCGACTGTCATAATGGCTTTATGTCCAAGGCCTTTTGCTGTCTCAAGCCTCAAGTTGCTTGCAAGTGTTAGATGACTTTGTGAACAGGCTTGTGAGTCTGCTCTCTTGATTTGAAGTTGATCGAAGAAAACTCTCCTTGTTGATTTGATTTGAAGAGGATCGAATGATGTTTGATGAAGAAGGTTGAAGAATAGTCTCCCTTTGACTTTTGAATTTTTTTTCTTAGTGACGCACTCTGATTTTTGCCTAGACCGTCCTTTCGGGTTTTTGCGTCTTTTTTTTTTCTTTTTTATTTTTTTAAAGTAGTATGTTAACTCGAAGAGAACTCAGAGGAGAGAATCTTATTGAGGAGAGAGAGATGAGATCTCAAGTTAGTTAAGGAGAGACGGACTCTATTCTTTGGAAGGTGATTCAAGCATTGACTCTTTGGAGAAGTGTATTTTCTAATAATGAGGGTGAGAAGCAAAGAGGAGAGTTCCTAATGTAGATTTGATTATTTTGAAGAGTTGAAGTAGAGATTGACTGGGGGAAGAAAGGTTAGGAAGCCCCAGTTTTGATGCTTGGATTTCAAGAGTGTGTATGAGAGTGGCTAACAGGAAGCCCCTAGACTCAACAAGAAACGTTACTTGGCTCAAAGATCTAGAAAAGTTGTTCTACCTTTTAATGAACCGTGCATCATCTAGAAATTTCTAAATAAGTTTGAGGAGAAAGTCAATCATTAGTATGACTTAAGGGTAAACATTTTTCTTGATACTGAAAGTCTTCTTCACTTGTTGTAAAAGGATGTTGAGTAATCTTCATTTCTTTTGTTGGTATCACTTGACTCCTCTTCTTTGTGGGAGAGTCCTTCATGCATTTGAATTTTCACCTTTGTTGTGGGAGCGATGAAAGCTTGAGAGTTTTTTTTTTGTACTCTCAAAGCTTTAAATTGAGTAGCCCCACTCTTCTTTAAATGAGGGTTGACAGCAGCTCCTTTGGCTTTCTTTGCTTATTGACCTTTGACTTTCAGTAGTGGTAATGTTTAGCCCTTAAGCTTTCTAAGGATAACTTTCTTCTTAAACTCGCTTAGAAGTTTCTATTTCTGCGATGATTTAGAGAATGGAGGGTCCAATATTTTGAATGAAATAAATGATACTCATGAAGTAGAACAACCTTATGGAAAGTGTTTAGGAAAAGAAAATGACTTTGATTAATTGGAGAAATTAAAACAGACTCGATAGTTTAGATGACTGATGGGTTAAAAATCCCACTTGTAATAAAAACACCTCGCAAGTGTACGAGTGTCGTTGCGATAGCGTACACAAGTAAGGGGTCGAATCCACAGGAAATTGTTGGGTGATTGAGTCGATTTGAGTAGTGTATACTAAAGTAATAAAAACAAATAAAAGGGGGGGGGGGTTGGTTTTGAAAGCAAACTAACTACTAAAAATTAAAGATTAAAATTAAAGCTAGGAAAGACAAATAAACAAAGAGAGCAAATTCAAATAGAGATTAAAACAATAATAAGAGGGGATTCCATGGATTGGATTTCATTTAATCACAAAATACTATGCCATTAATTTGGAAAAATATATTAATTTCTATCTTGGGTTCAATCACCAAAATCAAGATTGGTACGGTAAGGCCGCCGAATTTCAATCTATTCATTTCTATTCAATCACTTTTCGCAAATCAAGTCCAAGTGATAAAAAAAAGAAAGCTTTAAGCTTTAAAGATTTTATGAACCAAAATCCATTTGGTTTCAATCAAGATAACCCCATGAATTTCATCATCTAGCAAAAGTCTAAGCCAAAATCCCCAAATCAATATAAGAAATTGACACCCATAAAGTAAAAAGAAAGAAATTAGGAATCAACCACAATTTAATCCAATAAACTTTCATGAAAATAGCAAAAATGAACAAGATATCAATTAATGAGATAAAATAATCAATGGCATAACATAAATAGTGACTAAATTACCATCCAATCCATGAAATAAAAATATTAACTACTCATAATAATAAATTTTACAAAACAAAAATAAAGAAAAAAACCTTAGCATTGAACCATGGAGGATTTCTCCTCCAGCGCCTCCTTGTCCCAAAAACAAAACATAACCTTCTTCCAGTTCCAAGAACAAAACCCAACCTAAAATAATATTACAATTTCTATTTATACTAAGGAGTCACACGGCTGATCTGAAAATGGGCATTGGGCCAAAAAGAAATTAAAGCCCAATCAATTAAACAAAAAAAATACAAGAAGGCCCAAATGAAACAAAGCACTTGCTGGAAAAAAAAATGGCCATGGCGTGGGAAAGGAATGGGCGGCCGCAGTAAATGCCGAAGCTGAAGGGCTGAAGGGCGATCGCCCAAACAAACTGTCCAAACATCAATTCTTTCTTTCTTCAGCAATTCTTAGTACTCCCTCCGTCTCCGTCTCGCATTTTAATCTTTTCTCCACCCTAAACCACCCATTTTTCCACCATTTCAACCTGAAATTAAAATAACACTAACAAAATAATTAAACTACATTTTTACTCGAAAATTTTGCAATAAATAGAATTTAGAGCATATAAAATGGATATAAAAATATATCCATCAAATACCCCCAAACCTATCTTTTGCTCGTCTCCGAGTAAAATAAAACACAAATATATTAAATACTAACCATAATTCTAAAACTAAAAATGACCAAGCAAACAAATAAAAACATATTTTAGAGTGTTATTCACAATATAAAAAGTTTGCCACCATCGATCTCAAAATTCTTTTCAAAATGCAATCAATCATGTGCCATCATAAACATAAATTTACCATTGCACTAACACATACCAATTATGTTTTTTTTTTCACCGTGAAGAGATGTGAGGGGGGGTCATTGCCAACAAAGTAAGATACTTTATGGGTTCACTGAAGAAATATCCTAAATCAATAAAGATGATGCAAAAAGCATAGAAGGGTTTCCATAGGCACTTTCACACAATTGTCAACCCGCTTAATCCATATTGGGAACATGACTTAGGAAGTTATCTAGTTTACATTAGAATCTCACTACAAGTAAGCTTTCACTCAAAATGTAGCTTCACCATATTCCTATTATGGCCAATTCAACTTTGACATAGTAAGGGGCAAGTTAATCAAATAAGCACAAACTAGTGTCCTCGTAGGTACAAGAAAGTTAATTCAATCTCGGAGTAGGAATCGGTACCAAGGATTCAACTTTTTTTTTTTCGTGTTTTTTCTTTAATCCTTGCCATTCCATGACTCTTCTTTACGAAGACACCTTTATTTTATTTTTTTTCTTTTTTCTTTTTTTTTTACAATGAATAATACATCAAAGATATTTGCCCCTTATCAACATTACAATCCCACACTCCTAAGTTGACCACTTAAGCCATGCCCAATATCTCATAAACTCTTGACTTGTTATTGACAATTGTGCAATCATGTTCTAGCTACCCCGGATATGTAAAGTAATCTCATAAATGTCACTTAAATTGGTGACCATGATCCCGTGCAAACAAAGTGTTGTGGTGAAAAGAGAAGCAAAATAGGTATGTTCTAATGCAACTCTACTTTTATACTGTGATGGCACATAAGATGCAAGAACCAAAAACAAACTAATCACAACTTCCCAACCATGGGTGGCAACCAAACTATATAGTGAGCAACACAATTTTCAATCATTTTTTTTTTAATTTTTTTTAAATTCTTGACCGCACCAAAGGTTGCCTACGTCCCCAAAATAATGAGCGGACTACTCATTGAAATAGGCTCAGGTCACCGTAGTTCAAACACGTTCCCTCAATAAATGAGAGGAAGACACAATTTGACTCGATTTTTTTTTTAAACTAACTAAACAAGACATAATAAGATAACTAAACAAGACATAATACACTAACATTATAAACATACATCCACCCCCACCCCCAAATCTAAATAGTGATATGTCCTCATGGCATGAAACCCAAAAGAAAGCACAACTCAAATTCGGAAGGGGAGGAAGATGAAAAGTAAAAGACATAAAATAAAAGACAGAAATTAAAGACGAAAAGCAAGTAAAATCATACCATGTTGGGGTGCCTCCCAACAAGCGCTTTGTTTAAGGTCGTTTAGCTAGACCGATGCCAAGGTTGTCTTTAACTTTCACCTTTCTCCCTTTTGCCCACTTTGCATTCTCGCGGGTCTTGGTTTTTACATCACGCCCCATATACATTCTCCGAAATATGATATAATCTAGCACCCACGGAAATTTTTGACATTGAAGTTTCTTGGGCTTCGTCTCTCGGGAGTCCTTGCCACTTTCTCCATCTTCAAAGATGGGAGGGATCACCAAAATGATGGAGGGTTCTTCTTTGGCACTTTCCATGAGTTGTGGTAGGCAATCATCTACACACGGCTCGTTGATCTTGGTGGGTATGGCCATATCTTCTTGAAGCTCATTGCCCCGCCTCTCACCATAAAGAGCAAGCTCAATTTCATCAACTTGCTCGTGCCAAGATTTTTCTATAATTTCTTCCGTCTCCATACAACCCGAACCATCATACAATTGCACTTCACTAGAATTTTCATAGGAGGTTTCATAGACAAAATCCTCCGTTTCATTTTCCAAAAGTGGCTCTTGTTGTAGTTCGTTCTCAAGTTCTTCATCGGAGTCTTCATAGACAAAGTTCCCCAATGTGTCCCCCAATGGTTGCTCTTTGGGTTGTGAAAGAATCATATCCATCCATTGTTGCATTTGTGCCTCCATCCTACTCATGGTTGCCTTAAATTGCTTGTCTTGTTGACGTCTCTCCTCTTTCAACATAAGAGCTTCCTCTTTCAAAAGCAAATTCTCCTCCTTCAAGAGGTGATATTCCTCCTCCCATTCATATTGTTCCGGAGGGACCGAACTTGTATCTCGCTCACATCCTCCCAATGCCTCTAGTATTTTAGTCACGTGAGCTCCCAACCTATCCATGGTTGCATCTAATCGTTGTTGTTGTTGACGATTTTCCTCCTTATATCTTTCTATAACTTCCTCCCATGGTTGCTTTTCAAGTTGAGGAAGAGAAGGCTCATGGTAATGTGGCTCATAACTGTTCCATCCATGACTTTGAGAATGGAAGAGACTCCCCTCTTGTACCTGTGGATAACACTCAAGAGAAAACGTCCTCAAATGACACTCATATGAAGCATGAGAGTATAATCCACAATAAACACATGACTCATAAATGCCATAATTATGCATCCTTGAGTCCGCACAAAAATTTACACTACACAAATATTTACACTACCTAAGCTATTTACACTACCCAAATCAACAAATTCAACCTAAACAATTCCCCGGCAACGGCGCCAAAAACTTGATGGGTTAAAAATCCCACTTGTAATAAAAACACCTCGCAAGTGTACGAGTGTCGTTGCGATAGCGTACACAAGTAAGGGGTCGAATCCACAGGAAATTGTTGGGTGATTGAGTCGATTTGAGTAGTGTATACTAAAGTAATAAAAACAAATAAAAGGGGGGGGTTGGTTTTGAAAGCAAACTAACTACTAAAAATCAAAGATTAAAATTAAAGCTAGGAAAGACAAATAAACAAAGAGAGCAAATTCAAATAGAGATTAAAACAATAATAAGAGGGGATTCCATGGATTGGATTTCATTTAATCACAAAATACTATGCCATTAATTTGGAAAAATATATTAATTTCTATCTTGGGTTCAATCACCAAAATCAAGATTGGTACGGTAAGGCCGCCGGATTTCAATCTATTCATTTCTATTCAATCACTTTTCGCAAATCAAGTCCAAGTGATAAAAAAAAGAAAGCTTTAAGCTTTAAAGATTTTATGAACCAAAATCCATTTGGTTTCAATCAAGATAACCCCATGAATTTCATCATCTAGCAAAAGTCTAAGCCAAAATCCCCAAATCAATATAAGAAATTGACACCCATAAAGTAAAAAGGAAGAAATTAGGAATCAACCACAATTTAATCCAATAAACTTTCATGAAAATAGCAAAGATGAATAAGATATCAATTAATGAGATAAAATAATCAATGGCATAACATAAATAGTGACTAAATTACCATCCAATCCATGAAATAAAAATATTAACTACTCATAATAATAAAATTTACAAAACAAAAATAAAGAAAAAAACCTTAGCATTGAACCATGGAGGATTTCTCCTCCAGCGCCTACAGGCGGGAATACTTACCATTATGCTATGTCCTCATAGCATAGTGGTAAGACACTACAAAGCAAGTAAATGACATAAAATAAATCATACCACTTGGGGTGCCTCCCAAGAGCGCGTTTGGTTAAGGTCGTTAGCCCGACCGAAGTCCTCATTTGACTTTAACTTTCACCTTTCTTCCTTTTGCCCACTTTACATTCTCGCGGGTCTTGATTTTCATATTACGCCCCATAAATATTCCCCGAATTGTGATATCATCGAGCACTCGAGGGAATTTTTGACATTGAAGATTCATGGGCTCTTGATCTTGGGAGTCCTTACCACTTTCTTCATCATTAACAATGGGAGGGAGGACCAAAATACCGAAGGGTTCTTCTTGGGCACTTTCCATGAATTGAGGTGGGCATTCATTCATGCATGACTTGTCGATCTTGGTGAGAGTGACCATATCTTCTTGAAGCTCATTGCCCCGCATCTCACCATAAAGAGCAAACTCAATTTCATCTACTTGCTCGTGCCATGATTTTTCTATAATTTCTTCCGTTCCATACAACCCGAACCATCATACAATTGCACTTCACTAGAATTTTCATAGGAGGTTTCATAGACAAAATCCTCCGTTTCATTTGATGGATAATTTCCACGTGTAATAAAAACCTCGCAAGTGTACGAGTGCCGTTGTAGCAACGCACAAATGTGAGGGTCGATCCACAGAGATTTGTTGGGTGATTAAGTCGATTTAAATAGTGTAAACAACCATAATTAAACAATAAAAGGATGAGGGGGGTTTTGGTTTTTATACTAACAAAACTAGTAATTTAAACTAAGAAAATCTAACAAATAAAAGAGAGATACTTTCACGGGTTGAGTTTTCACAAAATCATTAATCTATGCCATCTTTATTGCTAAAAACATTAATCTCAATCTCGAATTCATTCACAAAAATAAGGATTGGGACGGTGTGGTGCCCGGATTGCAACCCTTTGAATTGTTATCAAACTGTGTTTTCTATTACGGCCACACAACAATCAAACAATTATTAAGAACTCAAGAATAATGAACCTAAACCATTTTGATTTCTATTACGGCCTCAATTAGATTTATTCTCTAAAATAGTGTTCAAATGTATCAATTGCCCAAAATCAATGGCGCAATTGATACCCAAATAATTAAAAGGCCCAAAATTATCTTAACATAAAATTGAAACCTTAAAACCTTTTGAGATTAATACTTTGAAGAACTAGAAAGAGATTCAATTTGGAAGAATTAAAACTATAGCATAAATTAATTAAAATTGTTCAACTACAACCCATGAAAGTAAATATTTAACTAGACATAGAAATAAAAATTAAAGATATAAAAAGGAAATAAATTAAAATTACTTACTAGAAATGGGGGTGAAAACCCCCAATTACAAAGGGGAGAACCCCCTTAAACTCCACAGCCGAACCCAGCCAAAAAGAAGAAGATAACCTAAAATTCTCCTCTCTTTTCTATTTATATTACACATACTAAGGCTTGGTTTTTTTAGATTTTAATTAAATTGGGCTTTTGGGCCTTTGTTATAATTTTGGCCCAGCACAACAATTACAAAGAAAACAAAGGAAAGAAAAAAAAAACAAAAGGCAGTCAACATGGATTCGTGGAAGGCAGAGGGAAGGGCGTCCGCCCAAGTGCCAAGGGCGACCGCCCAAGTGCTTCGGCAAGCTTGGGCGGCCGCTGAAGCAGGGGAAGGAGCTGGGCAATGCTAGGCTTGGTGTTGAGCTTGGTGTGGCCTGATGCACTGCCTGGGGTGTGGCCTTGGCCAATTTCCTTGAGTACTCTTCGTTCCACATTACTCGTATTTTGCAATTAAATTCACCAAAAATCACCATTTTTCCTGCCCAAAATAAACACTAACAAACACAAATTAAAAGTACTTTTTACTCGAGATTTCACGATAAATAAAATTTTAGGGATATCATTTGGATGTATAAAATACATCCATCAAATACCCCCAAACCTATCTTTTGCTCGTCCCCGAGTAAAACATAACATAGCTAAATAATAATAACTAACAAGTCAACAATAATAAAAATAAACCCAAATTTTTATGTTGTCCAAAAATGCTATAGGCTTGCCCAATGTAAGTCTCAGAAACTTCACCAATTATACCAAAAATGCATGTTCATCATAACAAGAAATTATAATCACATTGAATCATTCAACCCTCGATTTTCATCTTAGCCGGTGAATGGAATTGATGTTTTGGATCATTGTCACCAACCTAAATCCCGTTATAGGGTCGTTTTGTCATGTCCTAACTCAAAAGAGGATGAATATACACTAAAGCATACGAAAGGTGTCCATAGGCACTCTTACACAATTGCTAACCCGGCTAATCATATTGGGAACATGGCTTAGGAAGTTCACTACAATTACAATGAATCCTCACTACAAAACTCTTCCTTGGTCACTTTACAAACTATCAAAGTAAGGGGCAAGATGAACAATTGAGCATTTCATTAGTGTCACGTAGGTACAAGAATGTTTAATCATTCTCGGAGCGGGAATTGGTACCAAGGAAGCAATTTTTTCTATTTTTTTTTTTTATCCTTGCCATTCCTTTTCTCTTATTAACGTAACACCAGTTTTTTTTTTTTTTAAATACTCAACATTGATACTTGCCCCCATTTACAATACAATACAAGCCAAGATTTCCTAAGTTGACCAACTCAAGCCATGCCCCAATATTCACTAGCCTATTTGACTTGATATTAGCAATTGTGCAATCATGTTCTAGCAACCCCGAAAATGACAAAATGATCCTATAAAAGTACTTAGGCAAAATGACAATGATCCGGACAAGAATGGAAGTGAAATGATGATGGTGCAATCTAAGGTTTAAATGATTCAATATGCTTTCAATTCCCAACATGACAACACACAAAATGGCAATACAAAATACATCTCTCATATCATCATAGACTTCAATGGCAACCTCAAAATTTAGCAAAAATGGACAACATTTTTTTTAGAGGGGACAACTATAAACACTCCCTTATAAACCCATAAACTCGGGGAGATGCCTACCCCCAAACCTAAAACATGCTATGTCCTCATAGCAAGGCACTAAAACATGTTTTGTGTTTGAAGGATGGCAAGACACTACAAAGCAAGTAAATGACATAAAATAAATCATACCACTTGGGGTGCCTCCCAAGAGCGCGTTTGGTTAAGGTCGTTAGCCCGACCGGAGCCCTCATTTGACTTTAACTTTCACCTTTCTTCCTTTTGCCCACTTTACATTCTCGCGGGTCTTGATTTTCATATTACGCCCCATAAATATTCCCCGAATTGTGATATCATCGAGCACTCGAGGGAATTTTTGACATTGAAGATTCATGGGCTCTTGATCTTGGGAGTCCTTACCACTTTCTTCATCATTAACAATGGGAGGGAGGACCAAAATACCGAAGGGTTCTTCTTGGGCACTTTCCATGAATTGAGGTGGGCATTCATTCATGCATGACTTGTCGATCTTGGTGAGAGTGACCATATCTTCTTGAAGCTCATTGCCCCGCATCTCACCATAAAGAGCAAACTCAATTTCATCTACTTGCTCATGCCATGATTTTTCTATAATCTCTTTCGTCTCAATATAACCCGAACTATCATACAATTGCACTTCATTAGAATTTTCATTGGAGGTTTCATAGACAAAATCCTCCGTTTCATCTTCCAAAAGTGACTCTTGTTGCAGTTCGTTCTCAAGATCTTCATCGGAGTCTTCATAGACAAAGTTCCCCAATGGTTGTTCTTTGGGTTGAAAAAGAATCATATCTAGCAATTGTTTCGCTTGTGCCTCCAACCTACTCATGGTTGCCTCCAATTGCTTGTCTTGTTGACGTTGCTCCTCTCTCAATTTATTACACTCCTCCTCCCATGATTGCATTTTGAGTTGAGATTGTGTCTCATAAGTGTTCCATGCTTGGCTTTGGTTATCCCACTCTTGATTGTAAGAGTCGGGAAAATGCTCATATTGTTGCCAAGGATGGAACGGACTCCTTACTTGAACCTGTGGATAACACTCAAAAGAATATGTCCTCGAGGGACACTCATATGAAGCATGAGAGTATAATCCACAATAAACACATGACTCATAAATGCCATAATTATGCATTCTTGAGTCCACACAATTTTTTTTTTTTAACAATCTACACAAATATTTACACTACCTAAATCAACAAATTCAACCAAAACAAATCCCCGGCAACGGCGCCAAAAACTTGATGGGTTAAAAATCCCACTTGTAATAAAAACACCTCGCAAGTGTACGAGTGTCGTTGCGATAGCGTACACAAGTAAGGGGTCGAATCCACAGGGAATTGTTGGGTGATTGAGTCGATTTGAGTAGTGTATACTAAAGTAATAAAAACAAATAAAAGGGGGGGGGTTGGTTTTGAAAGCAAACTAACTACTAAAAATCAAAGATTAAAATTAAAGCTAGGAAAGACAAATAAACAAAGAGAGCAAATTCAAATAGAGATTAAAACAATAATAAGAGGGGATTCCATGGATTGGATTTCATTTAATCACAAAATACTATGCCATTAATTTGGAAAAATATATTAATTTCTATCTTGGGTTCAATCACCAAAATCAAGATTGGTACGGTAAGGCCGCCGGATTTCAATCTATTCATTTCTATTCAATCACTTTTCGCAAATCAAGTCCAAGTGATAAAAAAAAGAAAGCTTTAAGCTTTAAAGATTTTATGAACCAAAATCCATTTGGTTTCAATCAAGATAACCCCATGAATTTCATCATCTAGCAAAAGTCTAAGCCAAAATCCCCAAATCAATATAAGAAATTGACACCCATAAAGTAAAAAGGAAGAAATTAGGAATCAACCACAATTTAATCCAATAAACTTTCATGAAAATAGCAAAGATGAACAAGATATCAATTAATGAGATAAAATAATCAATGGCATAACATAAATAGTGACTAAATTACCATCCAATCCATGAAATAAAAATATTAACTACTCATAATAATAAAATTTACAAAACAAAAATAAAGAAAAAAACCTTAGCATTGAACCATGGAGGATTTCTCCTCCAGCGCCTCCTTGTCCCAAAACAAAACATAACCTTCTTCCAGTTCCAAGAACAAAACCTAACCTAAAATAATATTACAATTTCTATTTATACTAAGGAGTCACACGGCTGAACTGAAAATGGGCATTGGGCCAAAAAGAAATTAAAGCCCAATCAATTAAACAAAAAAAATACAAGAAGGCCCAAATGAAACAAAGCACTTGCTGGAAAAAAAAATGGCCATGGCGTGGGAAAGGAATGGGCGGCCGCAGTAAATGCCGAAGCTGAAGGGCGATCGCCCAAACAAACTGTCCAAACATCAATTCTTTCTTTCTTCAGCAATTCTTAGTACTCCCTCCGTCTCCGTCTCGCATTTTAATCTTTTCTCCACCCTAAATCACCCATTTTTCCACCATTTCAACCTGAAATTAAAATAACACTAACAAAATAATTAAACTACATTTTTACTCGAAAATTTTGCAATAAATAGAATTTAGAGCATATAAAATGGATATAAAAATATATCCATCAATGACACAAACTAGAGGAGGTGAGAAGTACTAGAAAGACAGAACGACTCTTCGAGTTCATACTTGAAAATTTAAAACTTAATCTACTTCTATCAAAGGAGAAAGGGAGAGAATAGTTGTAGCCCCAAAGTGGTAAGTCTAGATTTCTTCTTGGAGCTTCATCTTCTTCATGCATTATGAGGGAGAGGATTGGTGATGACGTTGGGACGTTCTAACTCTCCATTGTCAAAAAGGTCTTGGATGATGTCCTTCAAGTGGTGGCAAGTGTTGGTGTCATGACCGGTGAAGTTGTGATACTTGCAGAATAAGTGATGAGCGTGATTAGGACCCATATCCTTAGGAGGATCACCTTCCCTTGGTTTGATCTTTTCATTTTTGACAAGAACATCGAGGAGTTCTTCTTGAGTGATCCCTTCAAGTTTGTCATAGTGCCTCCTTTTCTTTTCGGGAGGAGGAATAGCAGAATACTTGCCGGTGTTGGGGCGGTTGAATGCAATAGCATTGACTGAAGCATCCTTACTTGTGGTGGGCTTGTTGAAGCGTAAAGTGCTTTCCTTCTTTCTACTCTATAGGAAGTCATCAATCCTAATTCCGGACACATGGAGTTCATTGAACTAGGAAAGTAATTACCGACGAGCTTCTCTTGAAATTCATCACGGAAGCATTGAAGGAAGATGTGGATTTGCTCTTTGAGAGTAGGTCTTTCAACAATTTCAGTAAGTTGCATGTTGCTTGGTTTGTTCAAGATCCCTCCTAGTAGGGCGGTAAGTGGAGTTGTCTTCAAACTGCCTTTAGAAGACTAAACATGCAGACGACCAGTCAAGCCTTGTAGTCATAGGAAGAGACATGTATCAATCCCTTGCAGCACCCTCCAAAGTTTGAGGAAAGTATTGGGACAAAATTGTGTTATCAACGCCCATTGGAAGCATAGCCCAAGTGTAGGTCTCAACATGAGCTCGAGGACAGGTAGTACCATTAAACTTGGCAATATCGGGTGTCTTGTACTTGCGAGGAAATTTGGTGATGGATTGTTGAAGAGCATCGAGATCAAATAAGACGAATGATTCCTTTGAAGTGTCAAGGGTTGCAAGTTTCTTCTCAAGGTAGTTCTTAGTAACATGATTACCAAACTAGTAGTTTCATCACTACCTTCCTTCTTGGTCTTAGTACTCTTGGAGACATGTTCCTCATCATCGGAGGAGGATGAGGAAGAGGATGAATCGGATTCTTCCTCTTTCTTGCTTAATTTCTTGGTTTTCCTATTCTTTTTGGTGTAGAATTTCTCTTCATCGGAGGAGATTCCTCTTTCTTCTTTTGTTTTCTTCCTTTCTTGACTTTCATCTCGTTAAGCTCTTATATGAGGGCAGCCATTTGGGCATTTTGCTCATCAATATTCTTACTTTGTTCATCCATCTTAAGCAGGGCTTGGATGAGTTGGGCCTTAGTTTCGTTGATCTCGGCTTTAGTGACAGAAGGAGAAGCAGACATTGCACTGAGCTTTGACGAAGAACCTAGATGTGTAGCAACCGTGTTAAACCATGATCGAGTCCCAACAAGTCGGCCGAATAGGGTGAATGAAGGCTTGAGGGTTTTAGCCAAAATACGAAAAGACAGAACACTTGTCTCGCACGGGACAAACAGTCTCGCGCGAGACAACACCACGGAAGTCACATTTTCTGACTTTAGTCCTAATATTGATCGGACGAAAAATTCATTTTGGGGGTTTCTAATATTCAAAATCCAAACCTAAGGACCTAGGGGTCGAAGTAATCTCAAGTAACATCAATTTTTGTGCAATAAATTTGGTGGAAAATTTTTCTCTTTAGGGGCAAATTCGAAGGGACAATCATAGGGACATTTTCCAAGGGTCAAATCCGAAGCAACAATTTATTGACTTCTTTTCTATGGGTTATTGCACAAAACACAATTTTTGACAAGGGATTACAAAGACTCCAAAATCAAACCGATCGGTCACGAAGTGTCCTAAAAAGTCAATTTAGATGATATGTGGTGATGCAGGGCTGGAAGGCTAGGCTCCCCGCGATATGACAAGACAATCTAGGTGGATTGAAGACGCAGAGTGGGATGATCCAACTTCGGAGAGACCGGATGGTTACTGTCATCCGTCCTTAGTGTGGGTCCCGGGTTTATCAAGGGTATGTAGTGCAATGACAGAGTGCGCGTGTGTGAGAGTCAATCTAGGTGATAGAGTAAAATAGAAAGTTTTTTTTGAAAACTAAAAAGAAAAACAGATAATGACCGCACCAAGTGGTTGCCTACGTTTTTCCCGATTTAGGAGGCCTCAGGCCGTCGTAGTTCCACATAAAGAGAGAGAGAGAGAATAAATTAATTAATTACAAAGCCCGAGTCAACCCATGACCGTTAAAAATTAAAATAATTCAATCTCACGCAAGTATATGAGTTTAAGTAATTAATAATTACTCTATCCTGCAAAATAAAATTTGTACAAATAAAATAGAAATAATAAATTATACTCCCTCTGTCCCGTCCGAAGAGGCACAAAACCAACCTCGCACGCAAATTAAGAAAAATGATGTAGGAAAGAGAAAAAGTTTAAATGTTGTGAGTATGAAAAATTAAATAGGAGAGAGAATGAGTGAGAGGAATAGTTAGGAGAGAGAATATTGTGAGTATAAAAGTAAAGTAGGAGAGAGAGAATGAGTGGGTGGAATAGTAATAAAAACTTTCCTTTTTGGGAAAGTGTCTTTTTAAATGGGACACCCAAAAAGAAAATTTGTGCCTTTTCGAGCGGGACGGAGAGAGTATTGACTTTTCTGAATTTTTAAAACTTTTCTGTAAGTTTTGATTTTTATTTTTTTTTTGTGCAGTCAAACATTTTAGAAAAGTCAACTGCCTTTTTTTAGGTCAAACCTGAAGAAAAGTCAACATCCAAGTTTGATTTTTAAGTAGCTGTCGTAACAATGTCCCGCGCTAGAAAAGCAGTCTGACATTTTTTATTTTTATTTTTTTTTGACGAAAACTGTACAGAAAAATTCGAAAAAAATCAGAAAAATCAATTTTTTTTACAAGAAATTAAAAAAATTGATAATACTCAATTATAACGCAACTTTAACCCTCTTAATTAATTTTTTCTAGCAGAGTCGCCAAAACTGTAGCGTTGATATTTTATTTTAAATAACAGAGTCGCCACTTATAATTTATTTAGTAAAACAATAAGAAAAACCTTTTGATGATTAAAAGAGATTTGAGGGTTCGGGGGTTAAGTTATGGAATGAGAAGGACGAGGAGGAGTACCCATTCCACCCGATCCGAAGATCGGTCTTGCCAATTGAGTATTATCAATCTTTTCAATTACTAATTAAATAAAAGAACAAGAAAACCCTAATCAATTTCTTGTTTACGAATGTCAGATTGTATGCTTCGAGATCGCCTCCATGGATTGAAGAGACTCTAGGCTAATCCTTTTGATAGGATTACACTACTCTAAGCCATTAGAGGGGGTTGAGAAGATAAAAGCAAAAAATATAGGAGTTTACCTTGTTTTAGAGAGTATTTGATTTAGAACGTGGTTCTTGTGTCTTCTCGGTTGAGAAATGATTTGGGCGGAGCTTCTCCTTGATTTTAGGCTTGAGCCTTGGTGTTCGTCAATCAACAAGGTCGATGGACGAATTTAGGAGTTGTTTGTGATGATTTGAAGGAGTCTTTCGTGGAAAGAAACCAGCAAATGGTGTGTTATATGTTTTTTATTAGGAATCGGGGACCTCTGAAATACTGAAAGCCATCAGGTATTTATAGGAATTTTAAGAGGTAAAAGTGGATTGGAATTCCTCCCAAGGAAGCTTCCAGAACTCTCAAATCATTGGATACCCAAATTGGATAAGATTTGTCAAGAAAATAGTTTGAAACGGAGAAGGATTGTGATTCTGCACATCCTGCAGAGGGGTTGTCTCGCGCGAGACATGTATATCCCGTGCGGGACAACTAGTCAAATGACCATTTTGTCCTCTCCAGTTATTCAGTTAGTCAGTTAGGTCCCAAAACTAACGAGGTTAGTTAGAAACTTAACGAATATGACGAAATTAATATGCTTTCATCAAAACACAAAAGAGAGACGAAGAGTAGTGTAATCATGAATTATTGGTTCAGAATGGAGTGTCTACAAGGCCCATCGTCTTTTTTATCCTTAGCAATTCGCCCAAGGTGCGAGAAATAGGCTACTCGTATTTTATCGTTAGACATTTCGCCCAAGGTGCGAGAAGTATGATACTCATGTTTTACCCTTAGGCATTTTGCCTATGTTGCGAGTAGTAGGCTACTCATCTTTTACGCTTAGACATTTCGCCCAAGGTGCGAGAAGTAGGCTCCTCGTATTTTTTACCTTTAGGCATTTTGCTCAATGTGCGAGGAGTAGGCTCCTCGCCTTTTACCCTTAGGCATTTCGCCTAAGGTGCAAGGAGTAGGCTTCTCGTCTTTTATTCTTGGGCATTTCGCCTAAGGTGCGAGAAGTAGGTTGCTCGTCTTTTTACTTTTATGCATTTTGTCTAATGTGTGAAGAGCAGGCTACTCGTATTTTACCATTAGGAATTTCACCCAAAGTGCGAGGAGTAGGCTCCTCGTCTTTTTACCCTCAGACATTTTGCCTAAGGTGCGAGGAGTATGCTTCTCGTTATTTAGTGTTTTTGTCTTGCTAGTTATAGTCTCTTGATGAAAATTGAATTTATTGACTGAAACTGATTATATCGAACTGCAATCTTATTCTATTTGTAAATAATAAAAAGACTAACAAAGACTAAAACTCCATTCGTCCCGCTAATATCCGCACACTTTCCTTTTTGGGCGTCCCGCTAATATCCGCACACTCCCAAAAAGGAAACTTTATATTAATAAAATATTTACCCAACCCCACTCATTCTCTCTCCTACATTATTTTAATACTCACAACACCATTATAATTTATTACACCCTCCACTCATTCTCTCTCCACTCATTCTTTTACACTCACAACATTTTATTAAAATATCATATTCCTTAATTCCCGCGCAAACAGTGTTAGTGCGGAACTTAGCGGGACGGAGGGAGTATACTTTAATAAAAAACGAACTTAAAACTAGTGATGGTATTTCCGTAAATGATCACAATGGCACGAATGTTTCAGCTCTTGCCAATCTAGGGTTTTCATTCTGTAGGTCCCTTCTAATGATTTGAGTGATGATGTAAGGGTCTTCCCAGTTTGGGGAGAGCTTGTTTTGTTTTGCCTTTTTGCATGTAGCTTCAATCTTTTTAAGTACACAGTCCCTGACTTGGAATAATACTCTTTTATTGATTTTTTTTTTGTCATGGTAGGCTTTGGTCATTTGCTTGTAATTCACCATTCTCATCTGAGCAACTAGTCTTTTCTCATCTACTAGGTCTAGGTATAGCAGCCTATTAACTTTGTTGTTTTGTTCGTCATATTTTGAATTTTTTGTTGTAGGGATAGCCAACTCAACTGGTTCATCTACGTTCTGCAGCTTTCCTTGTCTCAAGATAGGGTCGGTCGCCAAGTTCTGGCCGCTGACGAGAAGAGGGGCTATATCATTGTTGTCATCCTCATGAATGTATATTGTCTCAATTTTAACTAGTTTTCCTACGTCCTACAGCTCTCCTTGTCTCAAGTCAGGGTCGGCACTCGGGTTTTGAGCGCTGATGAGGTGAGGGGATGTATCTAGGACGGCCAGAACTGTGTCATCATTGTCATTCTCATGGATATCTAGTATCATGTGTTACTTATCTTCTGCTTCAAAAATTATATTAAGCCTAGAACTGGCGCTGTTGTTCTTTACAGACTTAGAGATTTTCAGATTTTTCTCTGGTGTGTCTACCTCCATCTTTTTGACAACTTTTATGTTCCTCATTACATGTTCCAAGAAGTCTTTGGGTTTTCCCTCACGTATTCGATTTCAGCGCGAGTGGGAAACTTAACTCGCTGATGGGGGAGGGAGGCAACCATCCCAAGATTGCCTTTACTTGGAATGCCTAGGATGACGTGGTGGTCACATACCAAGTCCATGACCACGAATGTCACTGTGGCCTCAACTCTGAAAGGATGCTCTCCAACCTCCAGTAGTAGGTCAATCCACCCCATAGCGCTGACTTTATGGTTTGTGAAATCTTCTAGTATTCCAGAGTATAGCTTCAGCATGCTATCTTTCAGATTCATCATCTGGAAGGTAGAATAGTATAGAATATCCCTGGTGGCCCCCGAGTCTATGAGGAGCCTCTCAGATTCACAATTATCAATCCTTACTTTGATTACCAAAGGCTGTTCACGAGCCGCGAAACTTCCAGCTAGCTCGTTAGGGGAGAAGCTGATGACTTCCTCCTCCTTATGGATCCAGGCGGGGATGTGGTATACCTTACTTAGCTCATATATTTGGTCTTTCAATTTTTTGTTGGAGACAGTCTCCTCCCTTATAACATTGACTTTAGCCCTATGAGTAATGTCTTCCCTTTCATCATCTTCGTCATCGTTATCTTTTCTTCGCTTGTTATCTTTCCTCATAACGTAGCGATTGAGTTTGTCTTCATCCACCCATCTCTGGATCATTCTTTTAAGGGAGATACAATTCTCCGTGTCATGTCCATGGTCATTGTGGAAGGCACAGTACTTGGAATTGTCCCGTACATGTTTCGATTTATTACTAAGTGGTCGGGGATCTGATAGGTTTACCAATTGCATGATCTCCGTGATAGGTTTAGTGAGGGGAGTGAAGATCTCGGCTTTTTCTGAGCCCGAGTCCTATTCTTCACCTTGTAATTACTTTGATTTATTACTAAATGGTCGGGGATCTGATAGGTTTACCAATTGCATGATCTCAGTCCGGAGTTGAAGCAGACAATCACCTCCCGATCAGTTAGGCTTTCTTCTATCTGGTAAGCCATGGCCCTGAAACGGTTGTAATAACTTAGAGTGTTTTAATTTTTTTTCCCTGCACAATGTTAGCAAGGTCTGTCAGTCTTTTCTTTCTTTTTCCAGTTGTTGCAAATTGGTCCAGGAACCTGCTCCTCATAATTTTCCAGCTATCGATACTTCTCCTCTTTTGCTCACGGAACCATGACAGGACTGTTCAGGAGAAGGTACTAGCAAACGCCTTACAGAGAATATCATCTGCCTTGGTGAGGAGGGCCATGGTAGATTCAGAACTTTGCACATGGTCTCGTGCATTTGTGGTTCCTGCATATTTTTCTATACTGGGGATCTTGAGAGCCGGATTGGGAGGTAGATCATTGATCCACTGGGAGAAAGGACGAGTGGCACTGGTATCATCATTATCCACTTCCTTCCTCCCCATTTCCATTTCTCAATTATTTTTTTAAGAGGAAAATATCACTTGCATCAATCCCCATCTAAAGTGGGAACTGCGATGGGGCCTTTCTTTTTCTCTGTGTCCATTCACTCGACTTTGTTCCTCATGTTGCTGGTGATTATCTCCGTGTCTAGAAGGTGCTCTGCCATGTCGTGATGATGGGGATTTTGGTCAGGAGAAAGATTTTCTCTATTCCTCCGACAACCACGCCTATCAAAATGACTTTCCCTTACAAGGAAATTTTCAGTTCTCGTAGGTCTTATGAATTCGGTCAGGGAATGTTCAGGATCCAACTGCAACAAGACATTTTATGTTTCATAAATGCGTTGCAGAGTATCTATCTGGCGATGTAAGAGAGTTCTGCGATCAATCTGTGGATATGTTCTCGTGCCTCCGTGGGTGGCATTCCTCCCCGTTTGACTACCAGCAGGCCTTCCTTATCGTATACGACGGGGAGGGTTTGGCAGCATCACCTCGGTAATTGGCTGTCCACCAAAACGCCGGTTCATTCCTAGTGGGGGCAGCCCATCGTTTAAGGGTGTAGGAGGCGGTAGTTCCCCATTGGCAAGAGTAATAGCAGTTCTATTATTACCATTAGTCTCCTCCATGGGAGGGTTATCCTGATCAGGAGTGATGTTAGTAGTACGTTCTTCTTCCATTAGGATTAGGAGAACGAAGCAGATTTTTTTCGGCTATTCAAAGGTCAGAAACGATCGTTCCCAACAATGGAATCAAACTGTTGATGCCAAAAACATTCGGATCAGCCCAAATCCAGCGGCAGATCGTATCCTGGATGTTTGAATAGCCTGAAAAAGAAGAACAAACACGTAAATTAAGTCGGGGCTTCACCGGCGAAGGCCCTCCGGCGTGAGAATAAGTATTCGTGTGATATAGAAAGCAAATCAATTGACAAGAATTGAAAGTTAAAAAATGTATTACCAAAATTATGTGAATTATGACTTGTATTTATAGGTGTAGGATATAAAGTCCATCATTGGATAGAAAATTGTGTCAGATGAGGATTATAATCCTAGTTGTATTAACTTCCCACAATCTTTGTTGTAGTAGGATTATAAGTACCTTTTGTATGTATGTCTATGAGGCTTGCTACTCGGTATAGAATGTTGGTTGACATAGGTGTAAGCCGGCTAGGAGGTGACTAAAGGTAAGGAACTCATTCTCCTTGTCATAATAGGAGCCTGATAGGCGTTGATCGTCATTTGAATATGTCTTGATCGGCACCTACATAGCCATTGGTCGGCACCACGTAAGCCTTGGTCGACATATATCGATATTTCTGCCTTAGTTATAGAATCTATCTACTATGTCTAGGTAGAAATATGCCAATTCTCTGATCGTTCTAATAATAGAAATGGATACTTATGTTTATGTCAACATAAGAAATGGGACGAGGTGCAAGTGACGATCATAGGTAATGAAGTCCATTTCATACGGCATATTTAGAACTTGTGTATATTTTCATTGGGATCAATCAATTGGGATTTGCTCGTTTTATGGCTTATTGTAGTACTCGGTTATACTGTTCAGTCATAACTATTTTTAAATTTATTAAAAATAAATAATTTATCATTAATGTTACTCAAGATTTAACTTAGTAAAGAAATAATAATCAAGATGCAATATTTATTTTGATACAAGACAAAAGAAATATAATTAGAGGAAATATATATATATACTCCTTTTGTCCCACGTAATTGAATACTCCCTCCGTCCCGGAACAATCTTCACACTTTCCCTTTTGGGCGTCCCAAAACTTACTTCACACATTTAAAACTTACCTAAAATGGAAAGGAATCTTTACTATTCCCTCCACTCATTCTCTCTCCTACATTATTTTAATACTCACAACACCATTATAATTTACTATTTCCTCCACTCATTCTCTCTCCTATTTTATTTTCACACTCACAACATTTTCAATATAATACTCCCTCCTTAAAACCCGTGCAAACAGTGTTTGTGAATTAAGTTTCGGGACGGAGGGAGTACTTATTTTTTTTTTCGTTCGTGTTACGTGAGATCGCTCAAAATGACAAAGTTTTTACACTATTCCTACAACTCATTCTCTCGCTACTTTACTTTTATACTCATAACATAAATCAATTTACTATTCATGTTACTCATTCTTTCTTATTTTTTTATTTTTCGTAATTACAAACATCTTATTCCACTAATTCTCTTTCCAATTTTTCCTCAATTTTTGTGCTCAAATTTTTGGTCTTCACTCAGGCGTGAGCATGAGTAAACACATAGGACGGAGGGTGTATATGTAGACATGTCCAAATGGTTTCGGTTTCGGTTTTCGGTTTCGGAATCGCCGGTTTCCGGTTCCTAAATAGCCGGAACCGTATTCGAACCATATTAATCCGGTTTCCGGTTCCCGATTCTATCCGTCGGTTTCGGTTCCGGTTTCAACGGTTCCACCGGTTCCATCAACATCTAACTTTTTTTTTTTAAAATCCAAACCTCTTAAGACAGTAAAGACGCTAAATATTACAACATTTATCTAAATTCTTGTCAAATTTAAATAAAACAACACTACACTACAAGTACAAATACTAAATAAATGCTAAATATTACATTTAACTTACCTTGATCAATCGCCGGTTCCCGGTTTCCGGTTCCGTCGGTTCCTCGGTTCCCAATATGGTGGATTCGTATTCGAACCGTTTTAATCCGATTTCCGGTTACGTTCGGTTCCCGGTTACGGCGGTTCCGATTCTCGTCGGTTCCCGATTTCGATTTTACCCGCTGGTTCCATCGATTTTCGGTTCTATTTGGACATGTCTATGTATATGTGACCCTTTTTTTGTTATGTTTATTTTACAAGTTGGGATATGGCTATATGCTGGATCTCAAGATTCTCAACTCTCTCCCACGACCTCGTAGGTAGCGTCCTATGACTCTTTTGATGAGTTGAATACAAAATTGTGTAATAGAAATTATAGAATAGCCCTTTGTTTGGATACTAGTAAAATGTAGCAAAAATATAATTATGAAAAAAAAGAATAAGGATATGTAACGGTAAGAATTCTTAACATGTGATCTAGTCAGAACTCAGTGTTGAGAAGATGCTATCCACCACTGGATTAGTCTATTATCTTGGTCAAAATAGGTGTAAATTCGGGTATGGGGTCGGTGTCAATTAATTCATTTGTCTTATACATTTTTTTTACTTGTTTTAAAATAAATATTGTATTTTTAAATAAAAATAAAAAAACAAATATTCTATCATTATATATGCATATACATAATGTACAAATAAATAATACATTTAACATATTTAAAATAAGACATTTATTTTTGAAACGGATAAATGGTACTATATCATATCGACATTTGGACTATATATTTCAATATACTTATATATATACTCCTTCCGTGTAAGTGTACACTTATTCTCTCTCTTATGTTACTTTTTTATACTCACAACACCCATTCATTCATTCTCTTTTCTCTTAGGGGTCGTTTGGTGGCCATTCTTAGGACTGGATAGGATTATTAGTTCAATAAGCTTGATGTTTGATAGATTAAATGCAATCGAAATAATAATCTTAACAATCCGGATAAGACCTCTTATCATCTCTTATCTCTTTTATATTTATCCCAAAAAAATAGTGATATTATTAATCCTGAATTAATAATCTTTTCACTATTAATACGGATTAATCATATCATACTACCAACAAGTCCTTATTGTATTATTATTCGATTAAACGCTAATTGAAACCGTTTTGTATCCGGATCCTATATATAGGAAATTTAGTTGTTTGAATAGCAGTAGTTTGGGCCTGGTCTTCTGCAATGGACTTTGGGAGCCCTCTCAAGAACAATCGGCCCAACAGATTCAACTAGTACTTTCCCAAAGAAAACGGAACTAGTAATAATAGGAAAGACCAGAAGAGTGATTTTGATCCAATTTTAGGAGCCAATAATTCCTTGGTACTCCGAATTAGGGGTGTTCAAAGTCCGAATTAATTTGATTTTTATCAAAATTTTAGAAAATTAAGACCGTGTATATGTATATATATATATATATATATATATATATATATATATATATATATATATATATATATATATATATATATATATTCGGTCCGATTCGATCTCGGTTCAGGACCGCGTATATTTTTTTCAAAATCAAAATCAGACCAATACTATTTTTCCAGTCTGATTTTTACTGATGATCTGATCCGATTCTACTGATAGTCCGGTGCGGTCCGGTCGGTCCTAGCGGTGGTTTTGTTAATTGATGTGCCACTAATTGAAGCCATAATAATTTAACAATATTATTTTTGGACTACTAACTAGATATTTTAAATGAGCAGAGAACCAAGAAATGGCAATAATAACAACAAGAGGCTTCGTACGGCGTATGTATGTTTCATTTGAGGCAAGACAATAGGGTTGCATGTATTTACGGGGTTCGAGTTCAGTTCAGTGTCATCGGATTAAATAACAGTTATAACATTGATTATATTTTGAGAGCATAACTAAATACTCCCTTCGTCCCGTTTGAAATGACAAAGTTTATATCTTGCACGAAAATTAAAAAAAGTGATGTAGGAAAGAGAAAGTGAGATAGTGAATAGTTAATGGATATTTATTGTGAGAGTATGACAAGGGGTCCCATAAATAAAGAAGTAATAAAAAACTTCACATTTTTGAATTGTGCCCTTTCAAATGGAACGCCCAAAAAGAAAATTTGTGCCCTTTCATTTCATGCGGGACGGGACGGAGGGAGTATCGATTATTGAATCTAATTTTGAGAGCACATTTGTGTTTAACCTTATCACTTACACAAACAAAATCATGAATTTTATAAAATTTTAATCTAAACCCTTAATATATACTCTCTCCGTCCCATTAATAACTTCACCAATTATTCAAAATGGTGTTCCGTTAGAAGCTTCACATTTCTTTTTTTGGCAAAGAATCTTTACTATTTTCTCCTTTCATTCTCTCTCCTATTTCACTATTACACTCACAATACTTTTCAAATTTACTATTTCCTCCACTCATTCTCTCTCCTATTTTACTATTACACTCACAATATTTTCTCCACCCTTAATTTGAGTATCGAAATCAAAATGGTGAACTTATTATTGAGACGGAGAGGAGTATTTCAAATTGCACACACCATCTCTTTTTTTTTTTTTTTTAATTAAAAAAAATGGTATCAGGCCAAAAAAAAATCTATCAAAAATCCATCACATTGATTTATTGTCTAATCTGTTACAAACCTACAATAAGTCTATTACAAAATATGGTATAACTTAGTCTTGTCTATGACAAGATAAACACACAACTTCTGTGAGGCATGTGAGACTCCAACCCTAGAGCATGTATAATGCCATAGTGGTAAGCAGGAAAGTGAAATGAGCGAATGTCTGAACGAATTTTCACTTGAAAAGCTGATACTTTGTAGTAGTGATTATAATTTTCACTTGAAAAGCTGATATTTTGTAGTAGTGATTATAATTTTTTGCTCACGACATTATTATAATTAATATAAAATTTAAAATTAGTTTCATTATTTTATAAATTAATGATATAAATTAGTTTTTTTATTTCTTCAAATTACAATTTTTAATTTTATTTTTTATTGTACTTGCAACGATTCTTGTATTCATGTAAGCACTAACGAGAGCTTTATCTGCAATGGTTTCTTTTTTCTTTTTCGGAGCTCCTCCTTTTCGCCAAGAAGGTAAGACCTCTTTTTCTTCGTCTCCTTTACCTTCATATTGCGTCTCTAGAACAAATTCAGTGTTTTACGACTCTATAGTGAAGCTTTGGAATGATATCTAGCCATAACATATTTGGGTATTTAGCGGAGAATTGAAATCATGGATGAATTTTGGGAGAAGTTGAACGAATTTCCACTCACCAATTTTTTTTTTAAAAAACACTAGATTTACGATAATTCACGATAATTCGCTATATGATTTTAGACTTATCTAATAAATCCTCTTACAAATTATCAAATACCACCAAAGCAAATATATACTCCCTCCTTCCCACCAATTGCTTCATCATTTTCCTTGGGTACGGGAATTATGGTAATGGGAGGGAAAAAAAATGTTGTGAGTGTAATTTGAAAATAGGAGAGAGAATTAGTGGAGGGAATAATAAATTATAATGGTGTTGTGAGTATTAAAATAATGTAGGAGAGAGAATGAGTGGAGAAAATAATAATATTTTATGTCAAAAAAAGGAAAGGTGAAGCTTCTAACGGGACGCCCTTTTGGGTAATTGGTGAAGCTTTTATTGGGACGGAGGGAGTATATATATATACTCCCTTCCTTTCAGTCGAGTGGATATCAAAAATTTGGGCACACAGATTAAGAAAAAGTAAGAGAGATAAAAAATGAAAGGAAATGTTGTGAGTATGAAAAATTAAATAGGAGAGAAAATGAGTAGGAGAAATAGTGATTTGATTGGTGTTGTGAGTGTAAAGGGGGCGTTTGGTTCGTGGTAATTGACCATTCCGCGGCGAAATGGAATGGTCAATTCCGTTTGACCCATTCCAGCCCCGTATTTGGTTTGTATTTTCCATGGCAATGAAATGACAAATTTCTTTGAATGAAGGAATTGGTCATTCCTTCCAAATATGGAAGGACCCTGCCTACCCCCCACCCCCCACCCATCCAGCCCCTGCCCTATCACCCCCACCTAACCCCCTCACCCACACAAATTTTTTTTTAACTCATTTTGCATACCCCCTACCTACCCCATCCACCCAACCCTGCCCTATCCCCCCCCACCCCCGCCAAAAAAAAAATTAAAAGATGGGTAAATTGGACATTTTATATGCTTTCATTTCATTTCTATAATTTGTATTTTCAAACCTAACATGATTTGCCAAGGAATTGAATGACAATTTCATTTCATTCTGTGCCAACCAAACGGAGGGATTTGATCAGTTTTTTTCCATTCTAATTCATTCAGGAATTCAATTCCATTGACCATTTCATTCCTTTAATTTTTTTCTCCCGAACCAAATGCCCCCTAAAAGTAAAATAGGAGAGAGAATGAGTGGAAAAATAGTAAAGATTCATTTCCATTTTGAACAGTTTCCATTCGATTGGAATGGACAAAAAAAATAAAAAATTATCCACTTGACAGGAACGACGGGAGTATATATACTCCCTCCGTCCCATGATAATATATAAACTTTTTTTTGGCGTCCCACAATAATATATACTCCCTCCGTCCCACGTGAATGCAAACTTATTTCTATTTTGGTCCGTCCCACGTAAATGCAAACTGCCCAAAATGGAAACAAATTTATTATTTTATATTCACCCTACCCCACCCACTCATTCTCTCTCTTCATTTTTCACCATACAATTTATTCAACCAACCTACTATTAACTCCACTCATTCTCTCTCTTCATTTTCTATCACACATTTTCATTATCTTAATAATATTTCTTAGTTATTGTGCCCACCAAAATGGTTTACATTCACATGGGACGGAGGGAGTACTTTCTTAAAATGGAAAGAAATCTTTACATTTCCTCCACTCATTCTCTCTCCTACATTATTTTAATACTCACATCACCATTATAATTTACTATTCTCTCCACTCATTTTCTCTCCTATTTTATTTTCACACTCACAATACTTTCAATATAATATTTCCTCCTTAATTCTCGTGCAAAACTCAAAAGTCTATAAAAATGTGGGACGGAGGGAGTATATATTTGGCATCTATATTATAAATCACACCATTGTTTTGAACAGTGGTGTGAATAGTTTCATCCGTGGAAATGACCATTTTGCCCTCACTATTCACTCCCTTTCCCATTTCGCCCTTAAAAAAAAATAATTTAAATTTAAAAAAAAAAAATTTAATTATTTTTTTAAAAAAATAGTTTTAAAAAAATGTGGCCTTGGACACGGGCATATTTAAAAAAAAAATTAAATTAAAAAAATTAAAAAAAAAAAAAAACAAAAACGTGACCTTGAACACGGACTTAGGCTAATTTTTTATATTTATGAAGGGCATGGAAAGAAGAGGGGACGGAGGGGTTGTTCCGTTGTTGTGTTATCGATGGATGGTTATTATTATTTGGTGCACCTAATCTATGCTACCCTATTCCTATGCTCTCTCTCTCTCCTCTCAGTTGTCTCTTTTGTTGGAACACCATATCATCTCGTGATTCACACTTATTGCTCTTTTTTTTCTTTTCACATATATATATATTTAAAAAATAATTAATACTATTAAATATATTAAAATATTTTTTTAAATAAATATTTAGGCAATTAAATATTTTACACTGACAAATATCTAATCATAATTAAGGGTAATTGAAAACGTGAGTTTTATGGGAACATATTTATGTTTCCTTATTTAATTTGTCTTCTATTATGGTAAGAAGATTTTGAGACTTTCATGGAGATTTATAAGTATCTTACTTTTATTAAGAGATTGTAATTATGTAAATATCTTTTATTTATGTACATAGTTTTATATTAGGACTAACCTACTAATATTTGATTTCCTTGTGAGTGTGTTATATGGTTTCATATAGGAAAAGGAATCTCACAAAGGAAGAGGTCGATTGCATGAAGATCTTCTCAATGGTGCATTATAAATACAAGGCATTCAGCACAAAGAGAAGCTACGGTTTTTAGAGAGAAAAATACACTTACTTCATAGCATTCGATTGAGTTATGTTTAGGTTGTGAGCTTACATCCGTAACTCACATCTAGGTTTTTATAAAGTTCTCTTGTTTTACTTCTGATTGAATAAGTCCTACTTGGGAAAGGGGAGTTGTTCATATCATAGAAGGTGATTAGAACTTGTTTAGTATTTTCATATTTTAGTTTTTCACTTATTTGTTTTTGTAAGAAACAAAAATTTTTATAGTGAAAGGTTTTTGGGCGTAAGCCTAGTTTGCTGATCACACGTATCGTTAGAAGCGTATATAACTCTTGAAGTTATTGCATTTAATTTACTTTTATTTATTTTATTCCACCGCATTATACGTGGATGTGTGGACGGTTGTGAGACACATCTCGTACTCACATCCTTTGCCTATTGCGTGATCCAAGTTTCCTAGCTACACGAAACTTTCAATTGGTATCGAGCCAACTCTCGAAATATTGCGAGTGTTGATCCGTAAAGTGTAGTCATTATGGAATGCCAAAATCATCAAAATAGGCCTCCCGTCTTGGATGGCACAAATTATTCTCTTTGGAAGTCTAAGATGCGAAATTACATCAAAAGTATTGATGAAAGAGCTTGGATGTGCATTCTTGTTGCATGGCAACCTCCTACTGTGGAGAAAAAGCCATCTTCTGGTGTTGGTGAGTCCTTCTTTGAAAGAAAACTTGAAGAACAATGGACTCTTGATGAAATACAAGCCGCAAATTACAATTCAAAAGCCATGGGTGCTATTTCCACCATGTTTACGGGAATATGTACAAGCTTATAACAAATGAAAGTATAGCCAAAACCGGCTTGGAATATTTTGCAAACTCAATGTGAGGGAGCACCAAGTGTGAAGGCTACTGGGCTTAGAATTTTAATGGATAGGTTTGAGTTACTTCGAATGGAAGAAACCGAGGATATTGTGTCATATGCTTTGCTAAGATTCATGAGATTTCAAATGAATGCACAAGTCTAGGAGAATCTATCTCCAATGCAAGACTTGTTAGTAAAATTCTAAGAACCTTGCACGAAAGGTTTAACATTAAAGTAGGCTGTGATTGAAGAAACAAAGGACACAAACACTGTAGGTCTTGACACTATCATAGGAATCTTGACCGTGTTTGAGCTTAACCTTGAGGCTCGGAAGAAGAACAAAACACACGTCTTGCCCTTAAAAGTGCCTTTGCTCTACCAAAAGAGCTTGTGGAATTATCCTCCGAAATTGACAAGTCTAATCTTGAAGATGAGGATGTAGCTTTTATTTCAAAGAAATTCAGTTCTATCTTGAAAAATAGAAGGATAAGCAAATTCCCCAATAGACCTACTTCCAAAGATCTGAAAAGCCAAAACCTAGCACCGACACCGGATTCAAGAAACCAAGTTTTGAAAATAAATCATCTGAATCGTCCAATGTAGGGCATGTCGTGGATTTGGTCATTATGCCAACGAGTGTGCTAATACACTTAAAAGAAGGGAATGAGCTTAACCGCTACCCTTAGCGACAAAGCCGGTGAGGATGAGGAAGAAGAAGTGGCTAATATGTCTGTCTTAAATTGCCATTACGTGTTTAATGCCTTTTAACGCGTATATAGAAGAATATACTCTGAAAATCCCTTGGATGTGGGCTCGAGTTGTGTACACATCTGGTGTCACATCTGAACTGGTGCTGAACTGTTTCTCTGTAAAAGGAGAGTCAGATGATGAAGATGAAGAAAGAGACATTCCCTATGAGGAACTCTTTGCCACATACAAGGAGCTGCATACAGATTGGATGAAAAGATTGGACAAAATTGAGGTACTTGTTAAGGTAAACAAATCTCTGTCTGATAAATTGGCTACTTGTGAAGATGAAAAAGCTGTACTTTCAAAAGAAAATGATGCTCAAAAGGATACCATTGCAAGACTTGAAGTCCTTGTGACCAAAAGAGAAGTTGACCTTGAAAAATTCAAGAATGAATGTGAAAAAGCTGATAATACTTTTACTAAGTTAAATAAAAGTAAAATGAAAATGGAAGAAGCTTTTTCCATGGGTCAACGTGACAAAATTGGTATAGGTTTTGAAAATAATTTTGTAAAGGAGGGATGTGAGGCTTCTACCTCTAAGAGTGTGAAAAAACAAGCTTTTAAAGAAAAAGTCATTCTGAGTGAAAAGAGACCAAGAAAGAGGCATTACATCTGTCATTACTGCCTAGCTCCTGGTCACATTAGGCCCTTCCGTTACAAACTTAAGGGCGATAAAAAATGCGGTAACTTCAAACGGCCTCGTATGTGTGAGAAGATGTATGCACATCCTAACACACATCCTAACACACATCCAAATTAACTGAGACCTCTGCAACCCAAAAGAAAAGCATTAAACAGTGGGTAGCCAAACCAATTACCACCTGCAATGTTGTCTACTCTTCCCTCAAGAGTACCGTCTGCGGCTCTTGGTATTTTGATAGTGGGTGCTCTAGGCACATGACTGGGAACCAAGCAGTCCTTCTTGACTATGAAATAATAAATGGAGGGAAAGTAAATTTTGGTGGAGATGCTCAAGGAAAGATTGTTGGGAAAGGAACCCTAGATGTCGGCGGTCTCCCAAAATTGCACAATGTGTACCATGTGGAAGGCTTGAAAGCCAACCTAATAAGCATCATCAACCGTGTGATGATGACCTATTTGTGAAGTTTGATAAGCACTTGTGTGAAGTGTTTGATAAGGATAATAAATGTGTGTTTCTTGGTCCTAGATCTGGCGATAATTGTTACCAATTTGGTGACAATCTTTCTTGCTAAGCTCAAAAGCTAATGATGTCAATCTGTGGCACCAAAAATTAGGGCATGCTAGTCAGAACTCTGGAAGAACTTCAAAGGTTTGAAGCCATTAAAGACCTCCCTAAACTGAACTTCAAGAACCCCGATGTCGTGGGTTCATGTCAAAAGGGAAAACAAACAAAAGCATCACATAAAAAGTGTCCAACAATGCTCCACAACTAGATGTTTGGAGATGATTCACACCGATTTAATGGGACCTATTGAAGTAGAAAGCTTTGGTAGGAAAAAGTATGCCTTTGTGTGTGTTGATGATTATTCTAGGTACACTTGGGTAATGTTCTTAAGAGAAAAGTCGAAACAATTGGAGAATTCAAGAATTGGTATAAAAGAGTTAGAAATCTTTATGGTCTTAAGACTGTGAGGATTAGGTCGACCATGGCACCGAATATGAGAATCAAATGTTCACCAATTTTTGCAATTCTAAAGGAATCACTCATGAGTTTTACGCACCAATCACCCCACAAAGAAATGGAATTGCTGAAAGAAAGAATAGAACCTTGCAAGAAATGGCTAGAGTCATGCTAAGTTCAAAGAACTTGTCCAAAAATTTTGGGCGTAAGCTTTAAACACTTGCTTGCCACATTGGCAATAGGGTGTTCCTAAGGATTGGTAGCACTGTCACCCCATATCAAATTCTCCTTGGAAAGAAACCAACCTAAAATATTTTCATGTGTTTGGTTGTGTTTGTTATATTCTCAATGATAGAGAATACCTGTCCAAGTTTGATTCAAAAAGTGACAAAGCAATTTTCATGGGCTATTCCACCAACAGTAGAGCTTACGAAGTTTTCAATCTCAAAACTAAGACCATTATGGAATCTGCTAATGTTAAATTTGATGACTCACTTGATCTTAACCTCAAGACTGCCGAGGGATGATGTTTCAGTTGCTTCATTGGACTGGAAGGATGAAGAAACAGTCTTTGAAAAAGCAAAAGAAACTTCCATGCGTGTTAAAAATGATGAACCCGACAAGGATGTAACCAAGGATGTGGACACATCTGCCTTCCACATTCTGAACCCACATCGCACCCACATCCACTCAAACTCCTGTAACCGAGGACAGCCTTCTTCCGATTTCCCGATCGTGATGATGCTCCGTAAGATAATGTGAATGGGTGTGTGGATAGGTCAAAGGATATCCCTTCAAAAATCCAGAAAAACCACCCCACTTCACAAGTTGTGGGAGATGTGCATGCTCAAGTGAGAACTAGACAAAAAGGGACAAAGTTGATTATAGAAAGATGGTCTGGTTTATGGAGTTGCTCCTCGCATACTCCCAGGTAAGCTTCGTTGTTTTGTTTCTAAAATTGAACCTAAGAATGTTACCGAAGCATTGAAAGATGCCGACCGGATTATGGCTATGCAAGATGAATTAATTCAATTTGAAAAGAATGAGGTATGGACTCTTGTTCCTAGACCCTCACATGGTAATGTCATAGGAATCAAATGGATTTTTAAGAACAAAACTGATGAGCAAGGTGTGATAACTAGAAATAAAGCTAGGTTAGTTGCTTCAAGGTTATACTCAAATTGAGGGAATTGACTTTGAGGAGACATTTGCTCCCGTTGCAAGAATTGAGTCCATTAGGCTTTTGTTAGCCATTGCTTGTTACCTCAAGATTACTCTTCATCAAATGGATGTCAAGAGTGCCTTTTAAATGGGATATTAAATGAGGAAGCCTATGTTGAACAACCTAAAGGCTTTGTGGACTCCAAATATCCTAATCATGTGTATAACCGAAGAAAGCTCTGTATGGGCTAAAGCAAGCCCCTAGAGCTTGGTATGGTAGGTTGACCGACCATTTGCTTCAACTAGGATTCAAGAGAGGTGAGGTTGACAAAACCCCTGTTTGTGAGGAGAAATAAGAAGGAAATTCTTGTGGCACAAATCTATGTAGATGACATTGTGTTTGGATCAAATTCCGATCCAATGCTAGCTGAATTTGTGGATAGCATGACTTCCACATTTGAGATGAGTATGGTAGGTGAGTTGAACTTTTTCTTAGGCTTACAGATTAAGCAATTCAAAGATGGTATGTTCATTTCACAAGTCTAAGTATGCCAAGAATCTTGTGAAAAAGTTTGAGCTTGAACACTCTTCACATCAAAGAACCCCAATGGGGATCTTCCCAAAAACTAAGTCATGATTCTGATGGTGAGAGTGTTGATCAAACCCTTTATAGAAGCATGATAGGAAGTTTGCTTTACCTCACTACAGTGAGACTGACATTATTATGTTCGATGTATGTCTCGTGCTAGATACCAAGCCAACCCTAAAGTGTCCCATCTTAAAGCATTGAAAAGGATCATTAGGTATGTGAGTGGGACTGTGAATCTAGGTCTGCATTACTCTAAAGAAACAAACACAAATTTGGTTGGGTACACTCGATTCGATTGGGCTGGAAATAGTGATGATAGAAAGAGTACCACTGGTGGATGTTTCTACCTAGGAAATAATCTTGTGTCTTGGTATAGTAGGAAACAAAATTGTGTGTCCTTGTCCACTGCTGAGGCTGAATATGTTGCCCTTGGGAGTTGCTGCACACAATTACTTTGGATGAATCAAATGCTAAAAGATTATGGATTAAATAGCAAAGTTTTGACTGCTTTTTGTGATAACAAAAGTGCCTTGGACATATCTAAAAATCCTGTTCAACATTCTAGAACAAAGCACATTGATATTAGACATCATTTCATTAGAGATCTTGTAGAGCAAAAACCGTGTGTCCGGGAATTTGTTGGGACTGAAAATCAATTGGCTGATATATTTATAAAGGCATTAGATTTGGAGAGATTTTCCTCCTTGAGGAAGTCTCTTGGCTTGTGTGATATCTAAGGTTGTGAGACCAGATGTGTCTCACATCCTCTAACACATCTGTAGATTAGTTTAACAGAAAAAAAAAAAAAAAAATCATAAAAAGAAAAATCCAAAAAATATCATGCATTAGCACGAAATTTCTCATGTCAATGCGTGGTCACTTGTGAGTCTTCATCTTTAACATTATTTTTGATCACTTAATTGTGAGTATTTCCTGTCCATGTAATCTTTTGATTACTTGGTATAACCTTCCTAGGTATCTCACAGTGGGTGTTAAAAGAAAAAAAATATATATATATATGTGAGAAACAGCTGCTTCACCCTTAGTATGAAGCCATACCATTGTGATCAAGTGATTTTCATAAGAAAACTTGAAGTCAAACTTGATAAGATCATTGGGAAAAAGGGCTATCTTTGGGATCAAGTAAAGTGAAAGCTACTCACATTGAAAAAAATCCACAACAAAAAAAATGGTGGATGCATCCTAGAGGCTGTGCAGATTGGATTACTGCTCATTGACTTTTTGTGATCTAAATGTGTCCCAATATGTGACTCACATCCTATGCCACATCCATAAGCTGAGAATATTTCCTTCACTTGTGTGTTTGCATCATGCTAGGCATATTGCATTTTTTAGGACATATAGGAGCTTTGTAAATATGTTAGTTAATTATTTTTCTCTCTTAATTCACTCTTTGATTATATAGTTTTTTTGATCTCCAATATTTTTCATGAAAAGAAAAGATGTGTATCAATCCTTGTTTGAAAAGGTTGAAAAATTCTTTTGGGATTCTGTTTTAAATAAAGATATGCCGAAGCAATTTTTGTTTTCATAAAAATCTTACAAAATCTTGATTTATTTTAATCCCTTATTTTCTTGGAAGGTGCTTGTGTGTTGTAACCTCAAAGGTTTTCTAGCCGTTGGAGGACTTCTAAGGATTTTGAGGTATGTTAAACCTCTTTGAAGAAGGATTCCTAATTTTAGTAGGAAAGGGGGAGCTGTGAGTATTTAATATACCTCACATCCGTCCCATCCCCCATAAACCTTGACAAAACCCTTTGTTCTTCCTCCTCTTTGCACACAATCTCACACACTTTGCATTAATTTCTCTTTGCACTGTTCAACCAACCCAAATCACTCTGTTAAATGGCCGAGCATTCGAACATTAGAGAAGAAGATGTTCTTGACATTGTTCCTATTTCAATAGCCAAAAGAGAGGATTCCATACTCCTAAACCCTGTAATCTCAAAGTTTCTTGCGGATTTCTCCTCTCCATCACCCTCGTCTGATCCAACAATGGAAGCTTCTTCTCCCAAATCTCCGTCATTGGAACCCGTGACTGTTTCAACCGATGAAAACCCTAAAGCTCCATCCTCTCCGGTGATCCCACCATCGGATGTCGCCATTGCTGAGGAACCTTCTTCAACTAAGAAGAGGAAGTTGTCTCAAGTAAAACCCCCAAAGTCTGCTACAACTCCTGTGCCCCCAATAAGCTCTTTCGTCGATCTCGATGGGTTCGCAAGCTGTCAGAGTCTGACAAAGCCAAGAACCTAAAGAAACCTGGCGGGAAATCTTCAACTGCTATTGTTCTTGAAGAAGAAGAAGAAGATGAGGTAATAATTCCTCTTGTCAGGACTAGGGCTAAATCGTCTATTCCCCCTTCCTCTGTTCAGTAGTCCCGCTATTACCCCTTCGTTGATATTCCCCTTGTTGAATCAGCTTATCCTGTTGATACTCCCCATGTTGAACCTTTGATCCCCGTTGAGACTGCTTCCCATGCAGAGTCCGGTGAGCCAAATTGCTCCTATTTCTCCCATAATCTCATCCGATCCCATTATCCCCACTATTGTTTCACCTTCTAAGGATAATGTGTCCGCTCCCGTTGTTGAACCCTCTGTTCCTCGGTGTCTAGTCCTTGAGGACTTTATATCCTTTAGTGATGAAGAGCCCTTAGCTAAAATTTTAATGGATTTAAAGGGTAAGAAAAAGATGGCCGCAACCGACTTAGAGCCTTTTGATGATGAAACTGACTCAAGTTCAGATGATGATGATGATACTGCCTCGGATGAGAACTACAAGCTAGGAAGAGAAGAACTTGATCAGGAAAAAGAAGACCAAGAAATTGATTCCACTGATGCTGATGACACTGAGGTTGAACCCATTATTGTTCCATTCCCTGTGAAGGATGTGTCTAAGGATGTGCCCACATCTAGACGCACATCTACTCGAAAGAAAGCTGAACAGGGTATGTCATCTTCTGTTTCTCTGGTCTCTAACCCCAAACCCTTTTCCAAAAAGTTTTTATCCAAAAAGGCTGCTGATAGGTTTACTTTAATTTCTTCTAAAGCCTTTGTTGTTGAGATGAAAAGGGATAGGGAGACTTTTGCTAAACTTGGTATGGACAAGTTTTTTGAGGAAAGAGGATTATTCTTGACTGTGGACCATCCCCTTCCCTTCTACCCCAAATTGGTTTATGAGTTCTATGCAAATCTGCCTAAGGGATTAGATAAAACTTATCCTCATTCTCCTGGTGTTTATGTTAGAGGAGTATTTGTTCCTTTTACCCCTTCTATCATCAATGATTTTCTTGGGTTGTATGATCATTTGGATGATGTGGTTTCTATTGAGGATGATGATCTTGTGTCTGCAATTACCCATGGCAAGGTAACCTCTTGGCCAGTAAAGCCTAAAGATTTAGGGAGTGGCTCTTTATCCTCCCTCTACTGTTTTCTCCACACTATTTTAGTTGCCAATCTTTGCCCCTCAAATAACAAAACCTCTGTCACTAGGGTGCAAGCTGATCTTCTGTATAGATTGGGAATTAAGAGGCACATTAATTTTGGGGAATTTATCTTTAGGAAAATTTGTGATTATGGAGAGTCTCCATCCAAGAAATGGTCTTTACCTTACCCTTCCTTGATATCCCAAATTCTCATTGCCAATGGGGTAAAGGCTGAAAAAGGAGAAGAAAGAGTTGATAATTTTGCCTTATTTAAGGAATCCAAAACTCTGTTAGACCCTAAGCAAAGGCATGTTGATCTCCCTGTGGGTACCTCTCCTGAAATTACTATGCCAGATGTGGATACATCTGAACCCACAGCTGTAGCTCCATTTGATGTTCATATGAAGGATTTAGATGCTGAGATTGCCAGTGCTGAAGCTCAAGCTCAAGCCTCCACTGCCCATGCCAACAACCTTAAAGCACTTAAGGATAATCTTCTCAAATGGCATGCTTCACTTTCTGCTCAAAAAGGGGGAGATGCTGCCGCTTTTTCCCGCCGGCTTTGGGAGGAGATAAAGTTTGGAACACCGCTTTTGCCCGTGCTACTAGTTGGAGGGGCTGGGAACTTTAACTTAGGGGGAGAAAAGTTTTTTTTGAATTGATGGTTTTTAAAGACAATTTTAATTTTCTGTTTTAGTTTGTTAGTTTTTAAAACAATGGTTTGTAATAGCTTTAAGTAGGACATGGCTGAATGGTTTTTGCTTTTGCTTAATGAACTGCTAGTATTCTGTTCTAATTCTGTTTTGCAGTTTTTATGTGTGGATGTGTATACACATCTGGACACACATCCATTCAGGGGGAGTTATGTTTTTTCTATATTCTGTGGTCATAATATTATGTTTGTTATAAATCTTTGGTTTTGACCAGAAAGTCCAAAATAGGGGGAGATTGAAAACGTGAGTTTTATGGGAACATATTTATGTTTCCTTATTTAATTTGTCTTCTATTATGGTAAGAAGATTTTGAGACTTTCATGGAGATTTATAAGTATCTTACTTTTATTAAGAGATTGTAATTATGTAAATATCTTTTATTTATGTACATAGTTTTATATTAGGACTAACCTACTAATATTTGATTTCTCAAGTGAGTGTGTTATATGGTTTCATATAGGAAAAGGAATCTCACAAAGGAAGAGGTCGATTGCATGAAGATCTTCTCAATGGTGCATTATAAATACAAGGCATTCAGCACAAAGAGAAGCTACGGTTTTTAGAGAGAAAAATACACTTACTTCATAGCATTCGATTGAGTTATGTTTAGGTTGTGAGCTTACATCCGTAACTCACATCTAGGTTTTTATAAAGTTCTCTTGTTTTACTTCTGATTGAATAAGTCCTACTTGGGAAAGGGGAGTTGTTCATATCATAGAAGGTGATTAGAACTTGTTTAGTATTTTCATATTTTAGTTTTTCACTTATTTGTTTTTGTAAGAAACAAAAGTTTTTATAGTGAAAGGTTTTTGGGCGTAAGCCTAGTTTGCCGATCACACGGGTCAAGAAGCGTATATAACTCTTGAGTTATTGCATTTAATTTACTTTTATTTATTTTATTCCGCTGCATTATCTGTGGATGTGTGGACAGTTGTGAGACACATCTGTACTCACATCCTTTGCCTATTGCGTGATCCAAGTTTCCTAGCTACACGAAACTTTCAGTAATTTATGCAAAATGTTTCAAAATTTTATAGAAAACTTCAAAACTGCAAATATATTGGGAAATACTTTTTTTTTTCTTCATATATTTATTTTCATATTTCATTTTAGGTGATATGTGTTAGTTTTTTTTTTTTTTCATATTTATTTGTAAGTGATTCAAACTCGATTTTTTTTTTTCAATTTTTTTCCAGATTTATTTGTAATGAAAATATTTTTCGATAAAAACACAATTTGAGATAATTTGTGTGGGGTGGGGTGGGGGGCAAGGTGGTGGTGGTGAGTGGGGTGGGGTGAGGGGAAGGGGAAGGGGCAGGGGTTGAGGGCAAGGGGGTGGTGGTGAGTGGAGTGGGGTGGAGAGTTCTTAAAAATAAATTTTAAATGATTTTTTTTTTTTTTGACCCGGGAGGGGGGGGGGAAGGGGGTGGAGTGGGGTGGGGTGGGGGGTGAGTGGGGTGGGGGTGGGGGCAATGGGTGGTGGTGGTGAGTGGGGTAACGTGGGGGTGTATGAAAAGTTAGGTGTGTTACTATTTTTCGAAAAATGTTTTACTCAGGAAAAATTCGTAAGTCATTTTACGGTGAAAAGGGCGTAAAACATTTTTCGAAAAACATTTTTCCCATTTTTCGGTGATTACCAAACACCGAAATGAAAAAAACGTTTTCCGAAAAACATTTTACGACAAACAAACGGAGCCTAAGTCACATCCATTTCACAATATTAATAATGTTATATATATATCTATATATATATATATATATATATATATTGTAAAACAATATTTATGACTTTACTAAGATTATAACAACTACAAATGTGTAAGAAAAATAATGATAAATCAAACTTTAAAATATAGGCTCATTACAAGCAACGGATGAACTATGGAGTAATTAATAATAATACAATTTGCCTTTCAATTGTGCACCATGTCAAGTATAGCATGTAAATTGGAAATAAAAAGATAATTTTACATTTTATATTTATTTATGATAATACACCCACCACATGTTTTAAATATTTTATATTACAATTATTATAAATACTTTACATTTTATAGTTATTTTTTTATAAAATAGTTGATCTTATAAAAAACACGTTTTTTTCAAGATTAAGGAAAAATCATTTTTACACTGACACTTAATAATACATTCACTGACACTCTTCACACTGGCACTTTTTTATATTAACACTGACACTCTTTTATACTGACACTTAATAATACATGAACTGACACTTTGTTACACTAACACTGACATTTTGTTACACTAACACTGACACTTTTTTCTTCATATATTTATTTTCATATTTCATTTTAGGTGATATGTGTTAGTTTTTTTTTTTTTTTCATATTTATTTGTAAGTGATTCAAACTCGATTTTTTTTTCAATTTTTTTTCCAGATTTATTTGTAATGAAAATATTTTTCGATAAAAACACAATTTGAGATAATTTGTGTGGGGTGGGTTGGGGGGCAGGGTGGTGGTGGTGAGTGGGGTGGGGTGAGGGGAAGGGGAAGGGGCAGGGGTTGAGGGCAAGGGGGTGGTGGTGAGTGGAGTGGGGGGGAGAGTTCTTAAAAATAAATTTTAAATGATTTTTTTTTTTGACCCGAGGGAAGGGGGTGGAGTGGGAGTGGGGGCAATGGGTGGTGGTGGTGAGTGGGTAACGTGAGGGGTGTATGAAAAGTTAGGTGTGTGAGTGTGTTACTATTTTTCGAAAAATGTTTTACTCAGAAAAAATTCGTAAGTCATTTTACGGTGAAAAGGGCGTAAAACATTTTTCGAAAATCATTTTCCCCATTTTTCGGTGATTACCAAACACCGAAAATGAAAAAAACGTTTTTTGAAAAACATTTTACGACAAACAAACGGAGCCTAAGTCACTTCCATTTCACAATAATAATAATGTTATATATATATATATATATATATATATATATATATATATATATATATATATATATATATATATATATATTGTTAAAAAATATTTATGACTTTACTAAGATTATAACAACTACAAATGTGTAAGAAAAATAATGATAAATCAAACTTTAAAATATAGGCTCATTACAAGCAACGGATGAACTATGGAGTAATTAATAATAATACAATTTGCCTTTCAATTGTGCACCATGTCAAGTATAGCATGTAAATTGGAAATAAAAAGATAATTTTACATTTTACATTTATTTATGATAATACACCCACCACATGTTTTAAATATTTTATATTACAATTATTATAAATACTTTACATTTTATAGTTATTTTTTTATAAAATAGTTGATCTTATAAAAAACGCATTTTTTTCAAGATTAAGGAAAAATCATTTTTACACTGACACTTAATAATATATTCACTGACACTCTTCACACTGGCACTTTTTTATATTAACACTGACACTCTTTTATACTGACACTTAATAATACATGAACTGACACTTTGTTACACTAACACTGACATTTTGTTACACTAACACTGACACTTTTTTACACTAACTCTAGCACTGGCACTCTTCACAGTGACACTTTGTTACACTAACACTGACACTTAATAATACATGCAATGCAATGACACTATTTACACTGGCACTTTGTTACACTAATACTGACACTTTTTTACACTGACACTTAATAATACATTCACTGACACTTTTTAACTCTAACACTGATACTAACGGAAGAATTAAAATATATTTTTTCTAAGTTAAAAAAAACGCATTATTTTTTTTTTTTTTTAAGATTTTGATTTTATAAAATAGTTGTGAGTACAACTATTACATTTTAAAAAAGTGTAATACAGTAGTACATATCATCAGAGATATCTAGCGGTCCCCACTTTTCCTAGTCCTATATAAGACAAACTCGGTCGACATGGTCAACCCTCCCAACTACAACCATCACGCCCATTTTCCCTTTTGTTGCGTGTACAACACTCTCCAATCCCAAAGCCCTTCATGGAAAAGAAACCACGTGGATCCAACTACGTGTAGCGCGTGTACACCATTGTCAGTTAGGAACGTGAAAACACATGGTACTAAATTAAAAAGACCATGATACGCTTTCGTAGTTTACGACGTTAAACGTATAATCTCTCTCGATACAGTATCTGTCTTGTATTTGCCACATCAGAATATCATTATTAATTAAAGCTCTCTTTATTCGGTTATATTGTGGTTTATTTTTAATTAACCAAGTTCAATTTACTATAATAAAATAATATATACTCCCTCCGTCTCATTTGAAGCTTCACCTTTTGTCAAAACGGGTGTCTCGTTAAAAGCTTCACATTTTTTAAAATGACAAAGAATCTTTACTATTCCACCCACTAATTCTCTCTCCTACATTACTTTTATACTCACAACACCAATCAATTTTACTATTCCCTTCACTCATTTCTTCTCCTATTTTACTTTTATATTCACAACGCTTTCTCCACTAACTTTTTTTCTTAATTTGCGTACATGTTTAAAATGGTGAAGTAATGAATGGGACGGAGGGAGTATTTATTTTGAAACGAAAAAAATAATATATTAAGGGGCGTTTGGTTAGGAGGCTTAAGATGTGATAATATTCATCGGGATTAACCGATTTATAAGGTTTATTAAGAGAGTAACTCTTGTGAAAAATTAGTTTTTTTAAAATGTTATAAAAAATTAGTTTTCAGAACAGTTCATCACTCTTATTAGTTAGACTTAGTGTTTTAAAACTAGTTTTTTTACTTATGTTACGAAAAAAACTAGTTTTTTGCAAGATTTTGGCTTATTAAGAAGGTGTTTGGTTGTAAATTAGGCATCCGAATAATTAAGCCGATTTACTGGGATTAGATCTTAATCCCCTCACTAATTATACTGATTTCAGGAAAGTATTATTAATCTCTTTTATAATAATTCCTTCATTAATAATATTGTTAATTCTTATCCGATAATCAAACGAGTCCTAATTTCTTAGTACCACATGCAATCAATGCATGTTTAATTTGATTTTTTTTCTTTTCAAAAATATCCTTATCATTTCATTGCGACTGTTTTAGCGAATTCATTAAAGTTATGACCGTTAGTAAGTACTCCAGTAACTATTATTCGGTGAAGATAATGATAAAATTAAAATGTGTAAGATTGATATCCAACTAATTATCATATTTTTTTACAATTTAATTTAAGATGTAAGTTTAGAATTTAATATTAAAAATATATATAAAAAAAAAAAAAAAGGGAAAAAGTTTGTGCCGTTACATTACATTTTATCGAGAGCCAAACACTCCCTTAATAAAGCTTCTTTTTTATTTACTAGTAAATGGAAATATTTCAGAGAGGAAAAAAGTAGGACAGGCGTGAAAGCTCCCACAGATAAAATCCCTCCTGTGCTTACTTATTTGGGTCTCTCTTTCTCTCATTCATTCAGAGGCCTCTTTCTTGTTTCTAGAGAGAGAAAACATATCTCCCATGGAGCCAAAAACACTGAGCTTTTCAAGATAATGAATTCATCCATACCTGTTTGCAGCCATGGTTTGCTCAATGGGTCTTCAAAATGAGCTTTTCCCCCAACCCCAACAAATCCCCATGTCTATTCTTGATAAGCTTCTCTGTGAAGAAGAGCATTTTGAGCAGGATTTGGGCCTTGATGGCTTAGTTTGTGAAGAAAAAAGTGAGAATTTTGAGCGATTTCTTGATCTGAAAGCTCCTGTTCCCTCAGAACAAGACCTTTTCTGGGAAAAAGATGAGCTTTTGACTCTGTTTTCCAAAGAAAAAGAGGCTCATCAGACCCTTTTGAGGGATAGGGATTTGATCTGTAATGAGGGCTCTTTGGATGTTGCAAGAAGAGGGGCTCTTGATTGGATGGTTAGGGTTAGTGCCCATTATGGATTTGCTGCATTGACAACTGTTCTAGCTGTTAATTACTTTGATAGGTTCCTGCTAAGTCTTTGCTTTCAAAGGGATAAGCCATGGATGAGTCAGTTAGCTGCTGTTGCTTGTCTTTCCTTAGCTGCTAAGGTGGAGGAAACCCAAGTTCCCCTTCTCCTGGACCTCCAAGTAAGTGCCTTTATGTATTCCTTTTAATGCATTTCAAGTGTTTGTGAAAATGTCTTAAATAGGTTCGTTTTTATTTGCATTTTCAATGTATTTGTTGAAATGTTAGACCAAATTGTTTTTCAAGGCATTTCTTGGTGTTTATTGATGTGGGTTTCGGGGCTATGTTTAGGTGGAAGAATCGAAGTTTGTTTTTGAGTCCAAAACTATAATGAGAATGGAATTGTTGGTGCTCTCTACTCTTAAATGGAAGATGAATCCAGTGACCCCGCTTTCGTTCATTGATTACATTATAAGGAGGCTTGGATTAACAAAACATGACCTACATTGGGAGTTTATGAGGCGATGCGAACGCCTCCTGCTGTCTTTCATCATTGGTAAGCATTTTCAAGGAATTTGAGATTGAACATTAGCACATAAATGGATTGAGGGCATTTGGAATTAACTATCTTTCATTGTATTCAGATCCAAGGTTTGGGTGTTATCTTCCATCTGTGATGGCTGCTGCAACAATGTCTCTTGTTATCCAGGAAATTGATCCTTGTAATGCATTGGAATATCAAAATCAGCTTATGGGTGCACTCGAAGTTAGCAAGGTTTGTATGTCACTTCAATTTCATTGTTTCTATGCAATTTGTTACGCGGTAAGCATCATTTGGATTAATACTTTGACCTGTTCCGGGTATACTGAGTAATAAAATCTAGGCTTTTATTTGAGTAAGGAAAAAGAGATCTATTTCTGTGAACTCATTATGCCCACCAATCTTACTTGGTATGTATTTCAAGTAACTACACTTTATAATGGTTTCCAAGTATCCGTTTTAAGGTTATTTCAGCTTGAGCTAACATATGCGATAGTTTTTGTTCAACAAAAAATCAATTTTTTTCTATATCCAGAACTCACATTGCTGATAAATTTCTGAGGATAGAATTTTTCTTGGCCTAGGCCCGAGGATGATCCCTAGTGTAGCAGTAAGGCTGTTCCATATTTGACATTAAACTCACACGCTCGGATGATCCTCTTATAATTTCACTTCGCCTCTTGCTAATAGTCTACTTTAATCTCTTTTTTTTTGTTTTGTTATTTTTTTGCAGGAAAACATAGATGAATGCTATAAACTCATCCTGGAAGTATCGGTTGATTTGGGTTACCAACAATACAATACCCACAAGCCGAAGTATTACTCTAGGCCTGGAAGTCCCAATGGCGTAATTGATGCATATTTCAGCAGTGATAGCTCTAATGATTCGTGGGCAGTGGCGTCATCACTTTCACTTTCATTTTCACCAGAACCTCTTTCCAAGAAGAGGAGAGCTCATGATCAGCAGATGAGATTGGCTCCACTGAACCGCATGTCCATTGGAGTGCTTAGCAGCCCCCGTTGATCTCTCAATTTCTTTGGCTATATTTTGTTATGGTATTATACAATCTCTTTTCCATATTATTTATCCAGATATGTTGTTAAGACTCAATTATATTGCATTCCGTCTTTGAACTGTATTTCTGGCCAAGCCCATGTGATGGAAGACAAATATTGAACATTCACTCTACTATCTCCATAATTTGGTAGGGAAAGTATGATTGAAAAGAGAGATCAGTGGAGTTTTCCCTTGAGTTGCATTCCTATTATTACTACTACGTCTGACATTGTTATGAGCATTGTTGTCTATTGTTATAACTTATAAATACAGCACATCCCTTTTATTTGTACTATGCAATTCATTAATTTGACTCCTTGGTAGGTAGAATCATAGATAGAGATTGGTGTGGCAATTGGCAAGTATCTGTTTTGCTTAAATGCAGAAACTGATGGATAGAGAAAGCTCAATGTCAGACAGGGTGGCACTGAACTTGTTCTTATTATTAACTGGCTATATATCTACAGTGGGGGATGGCTTGGAGGTAGAAACAGATTGTTGAATATTTGGATTTTGGTGTTTGACCTTTTTGGAAAAATACCCATCCTAAAGAAAATCATAAAATCATTCTGGACTTTGTCTCCGCCCCATTCTGGTTTTATGTTCTCTTTGACCCGCTGTTGGCATTCCTTCATCACAAATAAAGTTTTTTTCCCCAAGCATTTCTAGTTCTTTCATAGGAATGTGTCGGCTATATTCTGTAGATTAATCTTCATTCTATTTCAAATGTCCCGTCTCATGTCCTAAGGCTAATATTGTTTTCAGACATCATAGTTTCCTTAGTTTGATTTTCCAGCTGATTGTTCGTCATTCTTTCTGTTACGCATTGCTAAGGATGCTTGTAATCTTCCAGCCAATCCTATTATCACCTTACTGACTCCCATTGCAAGATTTTCGCCTTACTGTTTCAAGTCAATAATTCTCCGCTTAGACAAGTATTACTCCCTCAGCCAGAGTCCTTTTTAAAGGCCAACCCGAACTCCTTAGCTTCCCCACCAGAGCCCTAGTGAAATGAGAGAAATTGGAGGCAATGAGGTTCAAGTAATATTGTGATTATTGACCTTTTAAAGATAGGTAGGGATGGAATGGTTGGTATTGATTTTGTGGGTTTTTCTTTGTCTATAAGGCAAGGTTCTAAAAAGCGCTAGGCGGATGCTAGGCGGAGGAGCCGGGCCTAGCGCCTAGGCGGGGACCAGTCGGGATTAGTCGGGACCTAGGCGAGGCTTAGAACTAGGCGTTGGAGAGAGGCCTAGCGCCTAGGCGGGGCTTAGGCGCCCTTAGACGGGGTCTTTCAGAACACTGCTATAAGGTCCTCTGTTCTTGCTTTGCTTTAAGGTTGGTAGGTTATGGTTTGACTTATGGAGTAAACTATCATTACTGCATTTCTCAACCAGCCATCATCATCATGATTTGGTTTCTGTGTTTGTGTGAGCTAGAGAAGCAATTCTAGTGTTAGTTAAGGGTCCACCCAATAATTCAGGAATGATATCATTATATTCCTCTACTTTTATTTAACATTTAATTTTTAACCTTTGATTGAATCCACTTTTGTTCATGTTAAATCTAAATCTTCATCACCTCCCCCTTCCCTTTGGGTTCATGATTAGATACAAATTATCCTTATTCTGTCTAGATTAAGTCCATGTGGGCACGACCTTTCGCTGGACCTCAAGCATAGTGAGAGCTCTTGTAGTATTATCAGGTTAGAAGCCAAAACATCTTCGAGGTGAACGACAAATATATGTAACGTACTTCAGTGTTTTTTTACAATTAATAGATCATACTAAGAGTTGACACCTTAAGGTAACGTACTTTACCATGGCGTTACATATAATGGAACGCGCCCTAATGACGACGTTAGAAAAAATAATTGAAATGTCACCGACATAAGAAGAAAATTAACATTCGTTAGCCTATTCAAGTCCAATTTCCTTTATTCAGATTCTAGGGTTCAATTCATTTTTGGGTTTGAATATTGAGTTTGATTTTGGCATTTTTGTGTTTACATTTGTGTATTCACTGTAGCTGTTCATCCATGATTTGAAATGCAAGGTAGAGATGACATGAGAATGAAGATGAAAGAGATGTTACTTATTTAACGATTGTTATGTTATTTAACAAGTTGGTTCATTCCCTTGATGAAAATTAACGTCATCCAACTCAATTACCTTGTTTGTAACAAGACTCAAAAGTACGTTACATTATGTTGTCAATTCTTAGTTTGTTCCATAAATTGTAAACGGGGGGTTATAGTACAAAAAATTAAGATCAGTAGGGGCTTGGTCTTTTTCTTTGTGTAGGACAATCTTGAGCCTTTGTAGTCATAGATTAGGTCACTTATTTCTGTTTTCCTTTGTTTGTTTTCCCAGGAAAGACTTCAGTTTCTTGTGTTTTTCATTATCCAAAAGTTCCCAAATGACAGAAAAACCCAACCCTTCCCTTCCCCGCGATGGCACACACTCAAACACACATACATAAAAAGATCATTTTGGCTACCCTACCCACAGGCCACAAAAACAATGTCGTAACCAATTATACAAGGCAGCACGGGCGGGTGTCGTTTTACTAATCCAATCTGTAGGGTGAACTACTTTATGTCTGTTAGACCGAATTACTCCGTATTTTCATATGTATCCTCCAAGAAGGTTCCCCCCTCCTCCAACTGTAATCATTTTCTTCCTTCACACTAACAGACGTTAGAAACTTAACAGAAAACTTAAAAACTTAATGGATATGTGAAAATGAAGTAGAAGGTAACTTGAAAAGGGAGAGTCCAAATGCAATGAAGCAAAAGACTATTATATCCCTGTAAACAAAATGACCACTCCCTCCGTCTCGTCCGAAAGGGCACAAATTTCTTTTTTGGGCGTCCCATTTGAAAGGGCACAATTCAAAAATGGAAAGTTTTTTATTACTTTCTTATTTGTGGGACCCACTTGTCATACTCTCACAATAAATATCCACTAACTATTCTCTATCTCACTTTCTCTTTCCTACTTCACCTTTCACTCACAAGAGGGACGGGACGGAGGGAGTATTTGGTGTTGGACCCACTGAGCTTCATGTCACCAATCCATTAAACAAGGTAACTTGAATTGGGTATAAAATGGAAAATCATTACATAAGAGAAAACAGGAAGTTAAGTGGTTGAAAACAGGCAGGTAAACTTGTCCCTTTTCCAATTCCAGCTATATTCCCACCAAGTAATAAACTTGTTCCTTTTCCATTTCCCTCCTGATTCTTTCTGTGTCCACAGTAAGTAACCTGAGCAAAAATAATTAGTTGACATGAATTTGGGGAGGTTGCAGTAGTTGCAGGGCAGTCAAAATCGACGACTTAGATTAAGTCTCATGTAAATCAACGAACCCTTTTATGACGGGGAGGACGGGAAGTTCTTGAAATGATCTCAATAATCATACACCATCCAAATCAAAATTAATCGTCAAAACTGGGAATCAGCAGACTTGCGACGACTTAGATTAAGTCTCATGTAAATCAACTACCCTTTTATGATGGGGAGGGCGGGAAGTTCTTGAAATGATCTCAATAATCATATACCATCCAAATCAAAATTAATCGTCAAAACTGGGAATCAGCAGAATTGCTATAGCAGAATTGCTGAATTGCTATACAGTTCGACAAAACTAGGAATCAGCAGAATTGCTATACAGTTCGACAAAACTAGGAAGCATCAAAATTACTATACAGTTCGACCTGACTTGAGTTGACATGTCAATTCAAGTGTCTTTTCCTCTTCATTTATTATCAAGAAATTGAATTTGAATTTGAATTTCAGATTAATGTCGATGTGGGATATGGTTGGAATATGATACCAACTGCAATGAAGGATTACATTCCAACATTATAAAGAGCATTGAAAGAAAAAGGTGCTTCTTTATTGCCTCATTCTACTTTTAACACTGAGGGTACAAATGAATTACAGCTAGTATTGACTGTGTTTTTAAATGTGCTTACCAACTTAGAGAATTAGGAATTGGCTAGAAATGCTACCCAATGTTGATAAATGCAGTTTGAAACGCGGAAATCTGTTAAATTCGGTCTGGTTTGGTCTGACTCTCGAATTCGAGACTTTTGAAACTGATCATAGGAGACTTGTTTGCGGTTTTGAGCGAAAACGAATAAAACCGAACTAGCTATACTCCAACCAGTTCAGTCCCCAGAACTAGTGGTGTAAATTTTGTGGCTTGGCACACCATACTATTACATTGAAAGTGCTAAAAATCAAATCTTTACTGTAATACAAGTTTAACATACATAGTAATCCATCCGTCTCGAAAAGGTAGTTTCCATTAGTAGCATAAAATTTCATAACAGAGAGTATTTGGTAGGTAAGTAACTTCATGAACTGGCAGGGAAAATAGGCACTGAGCTTTCATGCATGGCAGACTGAATAATTTCACTGCAAATGCAAGCAACAACAATTAAACACCTCATGAAAATAGAGTATAAATGTCCGAAATACTGTTCAAAATTTGTCATTTATGGAATGGGACTTTCAGTCTGGGACGGACCAAAAGGGAAAGTATGACTCTTGAAGTAGTGGGGAAGGAGGGAGTATAAAATTTCTTTTTCATAACAGAGACTAGTAAAAGCCCGTGTCCGAGGACACGTGTTTTTTTTTTTTTTAAAGGGCAAAATGGGAAAGAGACAACTTAGTGAGGGCAAAATGGGAAATTTGGCATTTGGTACTGTTCATAGTACTGTTCACCCATGGTGTGATTTATACTATAGATGGTTAGGTTGATCTTGCCTTGCTAGATATGTTGCTAGAAAGCCAATCAAGACCTTCATACAGTCCTTCCCCTGAAGTTGCACAAGTACTCTGTATATACCTGCATCCCTTCATCATCCCCATTAGCCAAACCCGAAGAAAAAAAAAAGCCCGGAAAATATTCAAGTAAGATAATCTTGCTTTGGCTATATGATATACCAGCGACGTTGGCGAAGAGAGTGTAGGCCAAGTTTATCGGTGATTTCTGAAACCCTCATGGCGTTTGGAAGATCTTGTTTGTTGGCAAACACTAGAAGGGTCGCCTCACGAAGTGAATCCTGTTGAAGAAAATGTAAAGTTATGCGGACGGACACCATTGAATAGGAGATTATTGTCAAGTATGGACCTCATTTAGCATGCGATGAAGTTCATCTCTGGCTTCTGAAATTCTATCTCTGTCGTTGCTGTCAACCACGAAGATTAGGCCTTGTGTGTTTTGAAAGTAGTGCCTCCATAACGGTCTGATCTGTATATTATCGACATCGTTTTCATACAAATAGAGAGAATTTAGCATAAACTCGGATTTCGGATCAATGGAAGTTATTAGAAGAAGTACCTTGTCTTGTCCTCCTACATCCCATACTGTGAAGCCCACATTTTTGTACTCCACAGTCTCCACATTAAAACCTTGTTCATCAAATATCACCAAATCATTCTCTGGTTCTCTCTCTGTGTCTGTGTGTGTGTGTTTGCGCGTGCATGTAACATACAAAAACTTACACCCTCTGTTCCGACAATGAATGCCCGAAAAAAATTCAAATTTACTCTTGATCGAGAGAATTTTAATAAAATTTTGGACAATCATTTTTGGGACGGAGGGGAGTAGTTGTGATAAAGGAGATGGGGAAATACATACCAATGGTGGGGATGGTGGTAATGATCTCTCCTAGCTTAAGCTTATAAAGAATGGTTGTTTTACCAGCAGCATCAAGTCCCACCATCAAAATTCTCATTTCTTTCTTTGCAAATAGCATTCTCACGAGCCGAGATACCACCATACCCATCGCTAACTGCAAGCTAAAAGAGCAAATCCCAGTGCGCCAAACGCTACCAGAAAAAAAGGAACAATAAAAACGAGTAGAAAATCGACGAAAAACTTAAGTCTAGAGGATCAAAGAGTTTTCTTGTTTCGCTTAAGTTACACGAAGAACTTGGTTAAGAGATGACACCAGGAAATGAGTTTGATTCCCTGAAACTAAAGGCATTCTTGGATGGAATTATATTCCGATAAGGTTTATCAGATAAGAATCAGTAAAGGAGATTAACTTGCCTGAAGCATCTTATTGGCTTCTGGAACGAGAACAATTTCGTAGCTAAAATGATACTCCCTCCGTCTCGTAATGATCTTTCTCCTTTTTTTTTTTTTTTTTTTTTTTTTTTTGTTAAATGAACTTTGAACAATAATTTTAGGTTAATTTAATTAGCCTAAAAATCTAAGAATTGTCATTGATATTTATAATGTTGGGTCGATAACAAGTTTCAAATTGAGAATTGTTATATAAATCAGTAAAATTGTTGAGTAAACCTGTAAGTTTAAAATTTCAAAATTGTCATATAATGAAATGACTCTAACACCCTTAAATTCATGCACCCAATTTTATATACTTCTTTTTTTAAAACTCATTGTTAATCCCATTTCTAAATACTTCTTCACTTTGTAACCATATAAATGTGTTAAATTATTATCTTAAATATTCTGTTTTCTTGGCAAAATTCGGCCACAATTTGATGATTTTTTGCCTATAATCGGCTACACCCGGCCGAAAAAACAAAAAAATTCGGCCACACCCGATGTTCGGTCGGGTGTGGCTGAACTTATTCAAGAAGTTCGCCCGGGTGTGACTGAACTTATTTAAAAAGTTCGGCCAGTAGTGGCCGAACAGATCTACAATTTCGGTCAGTGCCGGCCGAACCACCACAAACCCAGAATTTGAAACAAATTGAACCCAAAAATTCTCAACTTGAAACATTAATCGAACGAATTAAACCATATGAAGTAATTTTCGAACGAATTGAACTAAAATTACCTTATTTTCAAATGTTTCTCTTTCTAAAATTCCGTAAATGTTGATGGTGTGAGTGAATGAGAAAGTATGTTTGGTTAATGGGTGTGGGTGGGTGAGAGACTAAGGTATAAATGAGATAAGGGGTATAGAGGGAAAGATAGATGTTTGTTTTAATTTTTGGAGGGTAAATTTAATAATACGAGTTTACTCAACAATTTTACAGGCGTATATAACATTCTCTTTCAAATTTTCAATATGATAATAAAATTAACCTAAAATTAACGTTCAAAGTTCATTCAAGATAACAAAGTAGGAATCCCATTCCATGACAGAGGGTGTCGTAAAACTTAACTCATTTGATCATCATAACCATACAACACACGGAAAAATTTACAGACAGACAAACATAAGACCATGATTAGTGGTTCGATTGTGGATGCTCTTAGAAGCATAAGACCATTCGTTCACGACACCCTCCGTCATGTAAGCTGGCGTGACCGAAATTTCGTTCACAAGCAGTTTCGTTCATGGTGAACGAATGTGGATGCTCTTAGAAGCATAAGACCATTGCTACAGGATAATCAAAATGTAATACAAATATAATAAAAAGGATATATTGTCGATGAGATCATTCATTGACCAAGTTTTTAAACATCAAACAGACTGCAGTGTGTGTGTATGAAGATTATACAACACAGCCTTCAGAATTACTTGAATACCAGCTTACCTCATACTAGGATACAGTAAATTTGAATATATTTTCCACGAGATAAAGATCAAAAGCGTCAGAAATTCGGATAGGAAATTATGGGGAACCGAAGAACAGCAGAGAGTTTATAGGTATTTATGCTGAAGAAGGGGCGACGATTAGTAAGTCATGAGAGGAGATGCACTGCAATGGACATCAGAAGCATCAGAAATTCTTTGCCTTGGAGACAACGTCGTGCTGGCAGCAGCATCCACATCAGCGTTGATAATATTTTTCCTCTTCTGAGTATCTACCCGGGGCCTACCTTCTTCTATTGTTTCGTGTATCGGACTGAAAGACTCAACTTGGTTCGATTGTTTTGAGATCATGGCTTGAGCTTCTTCCACAATTGATGCATCATCTTCAGCAGCGTACAAGATTCTCTTTATTGCTACAACAGCCTGTGAAAGAAGTCAGGTTTATAAGAAACTTGAGTAAATTTTTTGCTTCAGGTTTATAAGAGTAAACTTTTAATGGTGCATTGATAACAAGTTTTAAAATTTTGTTTGGATAATTTGTTTTTCTTAAATCTTTAGTCAAAGTTCAATCAAATCAAACACAAAAAAACTGGGACTATCTTTGTGGGATGGAGGGAGTAATGTATAATGCAATCATTACCGGCAAGGTTTCAATCTCAGGACACTGGCACAAGATCTCGATATCCCTCAACTTTGCAAAGTAGAAATCCCTTTCTTTCTCGAGACTATCCACTGATAGTTTAAGTTCAGTAATCTGCATAAGAAAAAACAAAGTGAGCCTCTCAATTTTCTAGCTCAAATCTTTAAATTGCAGAATTGCACTAATTCAGGCACCTGTTGTTCAAATTCAGGCTGTTTTCCTCCACTTGAAGCTGGTCTAGTAGGCTTGACAGGCTGACTAGCCTGACTTGTCGGGTGAGCAGAAGGCGCATCACCCCTTCTAGCATTCTGAGTTCTGGATGCAGCTGCGGTATTCCTTGTTGAACCATGTGAGGCCACAGGCTTCTTGCTCACATCTTTTCCCCCTTTGCAACCCTCTCTTCTTTCCAACGGATTATAACTGCTTCATTAATGGAAAAGTAGATTAATACATTGATTTCCATGACATTACATGCGCAACATACAACTACTTGAAATAGTGTCTTCGGCACAAGCTTCCAAGTGAATCTGCTTTAGACAAGCCAAGACAAGCATGAAGTGTTTCTAAGAGCTTAATGTTTCAAGTAATGGTAAGTGTCATAAAGTAACTCAGGGATATCTTGTAAGAAAGTCAAAATGCTTCACCACTTATAGCCAGTTACTCCCTAATCTCATACACAGTAACAAAAGAAAATGAAACAGCAATAAAGCATATATTAGCCTTCCACTGTTCAACAAATTTCCAAATCTAACGACATCTTTCATTGTTTTCAAAGTGAGAATAATACATTTCTAGCAACTCCAGTAAGCCCTGACCCAGCAGTGGATAAAGTGTCTCACAGTAATGATATCGCAAGGATGAGGCGAATTAACTGAAATCTTTTAGTAAACCAAGAAATTTACTATATTTACTTTGTGTAATATGTGAGGAGAAGCATTCAACGAAATAAAATTGCATTCCTAGTCCTATGCTTGTTAGACTTGCAGGTAATTAGATACAAAATATATAGTAACTGAAGTCTTATAAACAAAAGAGTAGTAGAGACATGGAACAGCATATAAACTTCCACACTTGCATATCATTCGAGCTTGAGCTTGAAAAACATTCCAATAACTATACACCACATTGAACTATGGATAATAAGCCAAGGTGAATTTATACACTACTTTTCCCGTAAATTACAACAAAGCACAAACATTTGAATGAGATGGACTCATGTGTTAATTAATTCCGAAAATGTAAAATTTCAATTGGCCAGAATCTTTAGAAAACCTTGAACGTAAGTTGCCAAACTATTCTGGAATTATCCTATTCTTGTGTAAAAAAAACAAATCACTTTCCTAAGAAAAAGAAAAGAATTAACACAATTCTGCATAATAAGTAGGAAAAAATTTGAAATTAGAATTTCCAAATATAGTATGTTGGAAAGTACCTGTGCTGTCCACCTCCACCAACAGAATCACAGTAATGCTTCATCCATTGCATGAACTCAAGGTTATCCAGTGGCCTCCCTTTCACTAGCTTGCTTACCTCAATATGCTGCACTCAAACACAATTTATAAAACTCATTCATGTCCCTAATGTAAGCATAAAACATAATTCAAAATGATAATCACTCTACTTACGTTCAAAACTCCATATATAAAATCAAATGACTGAGGACATATTCAGAGAGCAACTTACATAACAAGAATAATTGCTGCGTCAAGTTTGCTTTATTACACACGCGGTAAGTTGAAATAATATGCAAAATTTAAGCTCAATTTTTAATAAGAAGACTGTTTAAACAGAGTAAAATTTCAATTGGAAACTAACCACACCTAAACGACTTGATAGAATCATAAATTGAAGTAAACAAATAGAAAATTGTAAGGTGAATTATGGTACCTTGGTAATCTTAAGTTTGTTAAAAACATCTTGAAGAACCTTATAATTCTGAATCATATCGTACTCGTTTTTGGCATCGAAATTGACCTTATGCATCGGCACCATACCAGGATGTGCCGCATCCATTAACTGGCAATGCACCGCACCAGAACACGCCTACAAATCAATCAGATACACTTCAATTAACACGAATTTTCATCATTTTCTTTTATCAAATTTGTAACAGAATAAAATTAGGGTTTGAATTTTATGAGAAATTTACCTCTTCGACTTTGGTGAGATTGAGTTGGAGAGTGGAGTTGATCCACGACAGGATCTCTGATCGACCGACGAAATAGGCAGCGTCCATCATCCCGATGTTCGTCGCCATTACTGTGTATTTCCGGTACCGGTGTGGTCTAGAGAGAGAGGGGGGATGGGAGGGGAGCGGATGAGAGAGAAAGAGAAATGGGATTTGAATTTAGAGGTGGGCGGGATTCGTTTGCCTTTACTGATTCAAATAGGAGGAACGAGGGCTCTTGATCTGGAAAGTTGTTGAATACAGTATAACCATATTAAGAAAAGTCCACAACTCTTCTACCAGGCCCAGGCCTTAGATTTTTCATTTGCCCATATTTCAGGCCCAAACCTAAAATTAAAATGGTTCATCCCAAAATCTCCACAATGGATGTATGATGTACTCAGGCCCGTTTCAATAAGTACAGAGGCGTGTGCGAAATGAGAATATGAGACCCCATTTGAAGAACACCCCCTTAACTTCAGACCCTAAATTACAATTTGCCCTTTAAAAAATTAAAACAATAATCTGTTTTATATATATATTTAATGGACATAGATAAAATTGAGGCCCTTCAAAATTTGGGGATCTGTGCAAAGGAACCTAATGTTCCATGTTTCATGTCTGAGTCGGCCCTGAATGTACCATAAGCCAAATACAATACTCCGTATATCGCATTTTCCATTTTTGCTTATTTCAAAACAAATATCATATTTTTATGTATGGAAAATATTTCAAAATAAGTATCATGTTTCTATATACGGTAAAAAACCGTGACAAGTTAAATGTCATTTTCGAACGGAAATAATACCACACTCTGACACTTTGAAATATGAAATTTATTAAAACTTTGGGTGGGTATTGAAATTAACTCCAATTTGTCGTTGGTATATATATTTGGAGTTCTAAACACAACTGAGGAATAGGGCAGACACAAGGTCAGTTGAAGGGATGGTAGTGAACCCCCCTAATTAATTAACGATTTTGGTTTCGGATCAAGATTCTTGGACTTTGAGCTGAAGGTTCGAGTCTAATATCAGACATAAATTTTTTCATACAAAATTTTATAGTATATTTGTACAATTTCTTACAAAATGCTCTAAGTCCGTGAGTGACTGAGAAATGGTAAGCTGCATTATGATGTTAATTGATGAAGACTTTTAGGTCAATTTATGATCCACATGTCCCACACTTGATAAAGGAAGAGGTCCCACACTTGATAAAGAAAACGATGTTCCAACTACATGTACATAATGGTGTAAACCTAAAACAATGTGTCATTTCCCCTTAGCTTTTGAACCATCAATTTTCACCATCAATCAATGATGCATAAATATCTTAGTCAATTGAATTATTAATTTAGGTTTCTGATTTATGTACTCATGTGGGGTTTTAGTAACATGTTTAGGTTTAATTATCTTCAAGAAATCAACTGATTCATAATTTCGCGACTATATTATTCTTGATTGGTATACCATGGTATTATGTAGCAAAAAATTGATTAGATATGGTTGGTCTAGACAATTATGCAACATTTTTAACATCAAAAGGAAAAAAAAAACAATTTATTGAGTTATAGTACATATGAAATTTTAAAATTGTTATCTATAAATAATACTATAAAGAGAAAATTACGTTATATTTAGTTATATTTACTCTGTATAATCTAATCTACCTTATAAGGGTATAAGATAACGATTTACCATATCTATCACCTAGTCCTACTTTGAAAATAAAAATATCATATCCCGTCTCATTGTTACATTTAAATATAGTGCAAGAGTTTGCCGAGGCTTTTTCATAGGGTCAAATTAATAATTACTTGCTTAGTTTAGTTGACAACCGAAAATTTACTGGTAAGTTATATTTTCAGTTGTTTGGTTGCAGTTGATCGTATTTTTAGTAGTTTAGTTGACAGCCGAGAACTTACTGTTAAGTTTTCAGTTGTTTGATCGCCGGAGTTGATGGTCGTGTTCTTATTAGTTTAGTTGACAACTGAAAACTTATTGATAAGTTAAGTTCTCGGTTGTTTGGTCGCCGGAGTTGATCGTGTTTTTAGTATTTTATTTGGCAACTGAGAACTTATTGATAAGTTCTCAGTTGTTTGATTTCCGGAGTTGGTGATCGTCGTAGTTGATCGTGTTATTACTAGTTTAGTTGACAAATGGGAACTTATTGATAAGTTAAGTTCTCAGTTGTTTGGTCGCCGAATTTGATCGTGTTTTTATTAGTTTATTTGACAACTGAGAACTTATTGATAAATTCTCAGTTGTTTGGTCTCGGAGAGGTCAGCTGAGTAAAAAAAAAAATCACCGAATTTGGTGGTTGCCGGAGTTGTTGACCAGAGAAGACTGAGAGGGGTGACGTAACGTGATGGTGATTGGAGAGAAAGTAAACTGCTAAAGATGGTGTACTTAGTAAAATGATGAGAGGGTGAACTTAGTAAAATGAGAAGGAGAGTATACTTATTAAACTAAGGACTATATGGTTAAATAAAATAATCCTTATATTAGAAGGTAAAATTGGTAAATTTAAGAAATTATATGGTAAATTCCCCTAATATTACTATTATTTAGGATTTAAGGAGAATAATCAGAATATTGTCTCTCATATATTACTTCATTCAATAGGATCAGTGAAAGCAACAAGATTAAGGTAAAATTAGAATATAAATATTTTTAGTCAACTACTCCCTCTATTTAATAAAAATGTTCCCATTTATTATTTTCGTTTGTCACAAAAAGATAATTCCATTTTTTAAATTGTTATGATTATATTATTGAATTTTCAAAATTGTCAACCAATTAAGAAAATAGATAGAGGATAGATAGAAAAGAAGAGGATTAGTGTCGATCAGAAAAATATGAAATAATTGAATAATAATTAAACTTCATTAAAATTAATAATGAAAATAATAATATATTACTCTTTCCGTCCCATTTCAAGAGTCCTAATTTCCTTTTTGATCCGTCCCAGACTAAGAGTTTCATTTCATAAATGACAAATTTTAAATAGTGTTTCAAACATTTATACCCTTATTAGAATATAAATATATTTACAAAAAAACTATTCATTATACCCTTATAATGTTAACATATTTACAAAAAATCAATCAAAAAGAGGGAGAAAGATTAAATGTTTTAATTTTTATATTTTCTCTCCTCTAATTTTCTACCCACTTGATATTCTTTATTACTTTTTAAAGATTTTTTTAAGAAGCGTGAAACACTACCCAAGACCCTTGAAAGTGTGACAAAGGGAGTAGTAAGTATATTAATTGAAAAGAAAATGCCCAAAAATTCGAAATTAGCAAAGTCAAACAATTAAGAAATCAATCAAAATCTAAGGACAACTACATCACAACAACTTATTACAATCACAATAACAATCAAAACAACTACTCATTTTAGATAAACAACAACAACAACAACATGTCAGTCTATCATAATAAATACATCTCTCTCTACAATTTGGGTTCTTCTGTAATTATTCCAATTATAAGTGACCAAAATACAAAGAAGAAGGAAACTTTTCAAGACCTTGAAGCACCTCTCTCATGTGTGGTCTTTTTTGTGGTACTGGTGATATACAACCATACCCTAATTTCAATAATGCCAACAAGGCATCCTCCTTGTCCTCCATGTCAGCACGGATCGCCATGTCAACCATCCGCAACACCTTACTCTTTTCCTCATCCGTCAACGTGGCGCTCCACGTGGAACTCGCAGGCCCAAACTCGTCCGAAACTATCACCTTCCCGGTCAGTAACTCAAGCAGTATCACGCCAAAGGAGTACACATCCCACTTTGGGCTGGGCTTTAAATTCCTAAGCGACTCTGGTGCGTAATACGGTGAAATGCAGCCCATTGAACTTGGGCTTGGGCTCGGGTTGGACCCGAGTGCCATGTCCTGAAAGCTGTCCCGAGACGCCGTGGACCGTTTACTGCCGAAATTACGAGCCGATCCACCTGCTTTGTAACTATTTTCGCCCATCACGAGACGTTCGAGCCCAAAATCACCAATTTTGGGCTCCATGTCTGAGCCCAATAAGATGTTACTGGGCTTTAAATTTCCATGGACCTGCTTTTTCTCGTGAATGTATGTTAGCCCACGAGCAGTCCCTCTTGCTATCTTGAGCCGTAACTCCCACGGTAAAGGACATGGAGATGAGCCTACTTTTCCTGCAAGATTTCAAGCCGCGAAATGTCAGAATTCCTTGGAAGTCAAGTGACCACTCGGATTATGTTTTTGGCGCAATATGTGTTTAGGACACTTATAGATGCTATCATGCGCCGTGGACCATGAGCAGTGACGACCTATAACAAATATTTTAGTATTGCATGTTCTTTACTTAAAAAAAAAAATTGACGTAAATGTTTACATACATAAGAGATAATAGCCTTCACTAGGCACCACTTTACATACATAAATATAATAGGCTTCACTAGGAGCGAAAGATTTGCTATTGTCTGTTCTTTAAAACAGGTCAAAAGTCGTCATTTTGCAAAAAAAAAAAAAAAATTTTTTTGATTGCCTGGACAACACCCGACACTGCAATGAAATAGTTGATCCGCCCTGGAGAGACATTTCAACTATGCATAACTAAGACAATTGACTACAGATCAAGCATGGCATATGGCATTAAACAAGGGTTAGTTCCAACTACTCCACCGACATGCCATAGGTTCAATTTAGTAAAATATATTCTATGAATTGCTAACATGGACCCATGTGGACTAAGATCAAGCTCATTTTAGTGAACACAATAAAGAATGCTAAAATGCGCAGGCAAGCATAGAGGGTAGAAAGCTTACTGTAACGTGCATTGGCAAGGCTGCCATTGGGGACGAAATCGTAAATAACAAGCTTTTCATCGGAGCCCCAGTAAAACCCACGGATCCGGACCAAGTTCGGGTGAATCAGTTTAGCAATGACCCGGATCTGAGTCTCAAAATCCCTGAACCGTTCCAATCCGCTCTCTCCAATCCGTCGAACCGCTAATGTCGTCCCGTCTTCCAAAACCGCCTTGTAAATAATGCTTGAACCGGTCGCCCCTAAAATGTAAGCCGACGCCTTCAACAGCGTTTCCAGCTCAAGCTCCTTCTCGCCGTCCACCGTCACTAGCTCCCCTTTTTTCTCTACGGCGGCGACGGCGGCTGACTTTGAGTTGAATTGACTATTTTGTCCTCCCACAACCTCCGCCTCGCTTTCAGAGCCAGTTGAACTGTCTGTGGAATCTTCTTCGTCAGGCTTTCGCTGTTTTATCATACACGCCCATGATCTCAGTCCTCTGTTTTCTTCCGTAGTAGAAGACGACGCCCAATCGAATTCCTTTTCCGGCGCCGCCTTCTTTGGGATTTTGTTTTTTCTTCTCTTTAGAATGTAAATGAAGACGACGACAAGAATCGCGATTCCAGCTATGTCTCCGAGAACGATAGCTACAATTGTGGTTGATTTGAATCGGCTTTGCTGGGACCCAGTTGAGGAACCGGTTGAATTTGATGACGGAGACGAGTCAAAGGTTTTGGGTATGGCGGCAATGGCGGGAGGAGAAGTGGGTGACGTGTCGTTCGGAGCAGTTGACATGGTGGAGGGAATTGGGCACAGGCTTCTTAACGGTTTCCCACAAAGTTCATGATTTCCTGCAAACGATTTCTTGTCTTGATTGAAGAAAACACTTGATTCGGGAATTTCTCCGGTTAGGTTGTTGTAAGAGAGATCTAAGGTGGCATTAGTCGGGAACTTGTTGCCAAATTCCATCGGAATGTCGCCGGAAAGTCTGTTGTATGACACATTGAGGTAGTTCAGATTGCCACTCCCGAAGTCCGTCGGCAACGACCCGTTGATCAAATTGGATGAAAGATCAAGAATGTTAACTGAACCAAACCCACTCGGAATACTACCGAAAAAGTAATTGTTCTTCAGAGAAAGAACAGTTAAATTAGACAAACTAGAGAGATTCTCCGGGAGCTTTCCGGCCAATGCATTGTCAGAAAGATTAAGAAATTCAAGATTTATTAGTCCTCCAACAAGCGCCGGAACTTCACCAGAGATCAAATTATTGGACAGATCAAGAAACCGAAGTTCAGTCGCATTATAAATTGTCAAAGGAACAGAGCCATTGACAGAGTTGTTTGACAAGTCAAGCATCTGTAGATGTCTAATAAGGCCAAGATCGGAAGGAATGGAGGCAAGAAGCTGTGAATTGGGCAAAGACAAAGAAGTTACACGGTAAAGTTCGTCGGAAACGCCGTCAGGACCACCGCAGCCGACGCCGTACCATGAACATGGCGTCTGATCGGAGTAAGTCCAGCTACTAAGAACATTCAAAGGATCACTGAGAACAGAGTATTTAAAAGAGAGCAAAAGAATCCCATCAGTCGTGAGACCAAAAGAGTGATTTATAAAGAGAAGAAATGCAAGAAATCTTCGCCATGAATGGAGATGATCAAAGCTTGCAAAATTCATGATTATTTCTCACAGTAACACCACAACATTTGTGTTGATTAATAGTTCTAGAGAGAGAAATAGGTAAATGTACGTATAATAACTGAGATTTATGAGACCTAGCGAAGAGGGAGGAAGGAAGGGGGCCATGTGGGAGGACACAGCTCACCAGAAAACAAAACTTCTTAACACAAATATACTCTGCTTCAAGATTATTGTTAAATTAAATGCTCTCTCCTCTCCTCTCCTCTCCTCTCCTCCTCTAATAAATTGCTCTTTTCTTTATATTATTACTAAAATAGTAAATAGTATTACCTCGGGTGCTATCAACCTGACTACTTTGATCATAACCCGTGTTTTACCTTTGTTTGTCAGTCACTGCGGGGCCGGTGACTAGTGATTCAAGACTTAGTCCGACGAAGCTAGGAATCTTAGTATTAAAAAAATTAAAAAAAATTAGTACTACCTCAGCCCCAATTTAATATTCTAAGTTTAACTTTATACGACGATTAAAACAAATAAATGTTACGAGTATAAAAATAAAATAAGTGATAGAAAATGAGGTTGATAGGTTTTGTTGTGAAGATGACAATTGGGTCATATTGTCCTTTTTAATTAATAAACCAACAAAAAACCTTATACTTGAAAAATTAAAAGAAAAATAAGAAACTTAAATCGGGATGTATGAAGTATTATTAAATTGTTTAAAAAATATTTTTAGTATAATTTTATTGTGTACAAGCAATGAGCGAACAAATAAAAAAACAAAGAAGATATTTTGAGAAAATTGACACGACAAACAACAATAATTTTTCGTATAATTTTATAATCGTACAATCAATATACAAATAAAAAAAAATTAAAAAAAAAACATTGACAAGTCAATACTTGTTATAAAAGAAAAAGTTACATTTTCTACCACTAAGATAGCATGAAGTGCAATATGGGACATAACGTTCCAAATTTATCAATATCACGCATTATCTTCACAAAATGTTGCGGATTATATCAAAATTGGATTACACTTGATGAAAGCTAATAAAACATATGAAAAGAGTCGCAAGCATTTTTTAAAATTGCATTTTCCTCCCCTAAACTAAATATCATCATTTATTACCATTCATATAATGAACTTAGTTGGTATATTCCCCATTGGTTGGTTAGACACACTTTTATCAGAGTGGCATTAGCAATCTTGACACAACAGGATTTAGAGCTTGAGCGAAAAGATGTGAAAACAGCTTTTCTACATAAAGATTTATAGAAGGAGATTTATATGACACAATCAGATGGGTTTCATGTTCCGGTAAAAGAATACTATGTGTGTACGTTGAAAAAGTCCTTTTATGGGCTCAAGCAATCGGCTAGGCAGTGATACAAGCGGTTTGACAGCTATATGATAGAGATTGGTTACACGAGGAGCTCGTATGATTGCTGTGTATATCACAATAAGTTTGTGGATGGTTTGATCATCTATCTGGTTCTTTATGTTGACGATATGTTGATAGTGGATGTCAAGAAGTCGAATATTCAGAAGTTGAAGGGTATACTATCTACAGAATTCGAAATGAAGGATTTGGGTGTGGCAAAGAAAATTCTGAGTATGGAGATTTATAGGGATAGAAGCCAATGAAAACTATTCTTACCCCAGAAAGGTTAAGTCAAGAAAGTTTTAAAGAGGTTTGACATATTTACATCAAACCCTTTAGGTTCTCTAAGTGCAGCGAATGCACGTCTGTCAGTTGCTTTTGCACCTAAATCGGATGAGGAGAAAGGGTATATGACTCAAGTACCCTATGTTAGTGCAATTGGTAGTTTGATGTATATTATGATTAGAAATAGGCCAGATCATGCTCATGTTGTTAGTGTTGTTAGTAGGTTCATGAGAAATCCTGATAAGGAACGTTGGCAAGCAGTAACTAGGATATTTCAGGTACCTTAGTGGTACATCAGATATTTGGCTCATTTATGAAGGCGGTACAAAATGTGCAGTTGAGGGTTATTGTGATTTGGACTACTATGAGGATGTTGACACGAGGAGATCTATGACCGAGTATGTGTTAACTCTTGGTAGGTCAGTTGTCAATTGAAAGGCTACTCTACAATCTACGTTGACGTTGTCTACTAAAGAGGCAGAGTAAATGGCATTGAAATAAGCTGCTAAAAAGGGGAAATAGCTAAAGGGTTTGATCAGTGACCTTGGACTACATCAGTATCAGGCTACAATAGTTTGTGACAGTTTGAGTGCAATTTGTTTGGTCAATGATCAAGTTCATCACGAGAGTAACAACCACATAGATGTGAGGTATCATTTTCTGAGGAGTGAGAAGCGGATCAATGTGAAGAAATTGGAAGAAATTGGGTAATGCGGACAATCATGATGGCATGTTCACGAAGTACGTTCCAACTAGCAAGTTTCAAAATTGCTTGGACTTGCTTAATGTTCACAACTATTAGATAGCATCTGAGACAGAAGGGGAGTTCTAGTTATATCTGGAGGTTAGATGTCAAGATGAAAATTTGTTGGGTTTTGTGCCATCTAAGTTGGGGACACCTAAATTAGAGGATTAAACAAGCAAGTTCAAAATTCCTAACAAAGTCGAGGGGATCGACTGTGCGAGCAAGGGCGCGCGATCACACCAAGTTTCTGCGAAGAGTGAGCGACGCGCCCTTATTGGTGTTGGGTTTTACGGGTCCATGCGAAGCGGAATTAAGCATTAAAACATAAAACCCAAGAAGCCCTAGGATCCGTTCTATACAATTAATTTGAATACCTATGAGATAGAATTAAACCAACCTTGAAACGCTTTCCGGTCTTGAGCTATCGAACGATTTGATTATGTGATATCGAATCACAAACTTCGTTCTTCAACTTGCTTGAACTCTAGGCCTTGATCGATGAACGAGCGAAGACCCTCTTTTGGTATCCACACCTTTGAATGAATCAAGAACAATTTCTTGTTGATTGCTAGATCTAAACCTTGAAGAATATTGAGAGAATTTGATTGTGAATTTTGCTTTAAAATTTCGGCTAGTCTTTTAGGTCTGACAGAACCCTTGTATTTATACTACAATAGTGTAAATATCTCTTCTAATCGAATTAGGAGAGACAGTCATCAAACCGCGTGCATCGGCCTATTATGTCGCGCGGTATATCAAGCCGTTGGCTTGATATGTCGCGCGTATGTATAGCCGATACGTAAAACCCTCAACTATTCTTCCTCCGGTTTAACCAATTCATTCTAGTTGTGTGTGACCCAATAGGATTACATTATGTTGGCAATGAGTTCGATCATATCGAACCTCATAAGACATAAGCGGACTCTAGCAAGCCATTATGTCTACCCAAATAATGCAACGTAAGAGTTCACGTTTCCAATGGTGTACTTCCATTTATCCCTTTGTCTCACGATGTTATATTTGAACACAAGTCATGGTCCTTGTCAACTTGTTATTGTTCAATGCTTTCTCGATTCTTGAGTATAATGATAATTCCAATCATATTGGGGTACGGCCATACACTTTCATCATTATCACTCATCGAGGGGCCCAAGCATAACATCTCTCTTCCGAGGGACAAATTCCTTCTTGACTTATCATCCTTCCCATCATGAATCCGATCATGCCAATGATAGTCTTTATAGATATCGTGTTAAGATATCGTTTGATTAAAATCAAACATGACTTTCATCATATGTAAGGTTACGATAATCTTAGGTCTAGGAAATAAATGAAGTAACCGTATGAGATTTAAGTATGACATTTGACCATGACATAAATCTCACGGGTCATGTCCAAATACTTGTTCTCTAACAAGTACCCATAATTTCAATGTGCATCTCTTATGCATATAATCATCACATGATTATCCATTGACAATTATACTAATTTATTCTCTTAATAATTAGGGACAGAGATTATTATAAACAAATATGCAAACTATATAATAATCAAATAATAAACATAAACGATAAAGATGATACATAACGGTTTTCGCTAAACATAACTAAAGCCTGGGGCATTACACCAACAGCCTCCCACTTGCACTAGGCTCCATTTATGTATCGAATACTCACGGATCTAACATGCCCATCATGCTTCCGCCTATGCGAGTGTCTTTGTAAGTGAATCCCTTATGTCATCATCGGGGATACTTTGTATATTATAACGTCTTCTCATTCTTTATGAATTCCTCGAAGAACGTCTAAGTGAGTGTTTGGATCACTGTTGTGACCTTGGTTCCATTGTTTGCACAAGTGGCACCACTATTGTCATAACAAAAGTTTCACCAATTAGTGATACTTGGAAAAACACTTGAAGTATTTCCAAAATACTAAATGAACTTTTGATCCAAACTGCCTCTTTCAAATACATCATATGTTGCTAAAGTATGGCCTTAGTAGTAGAATCGGCTACAATTTCTGCTTGGAACTCTTCCAATCAAAACTGCACCTCTAATAAGCACAAACACAAATTCTAATTGCGATTTTAAAATAACTTTGTCAGTTTGGAAGCTAGCATCTTTGTAACCCTTACAACAAGATTAACTTCCAATCTTTCAAATCCCAAGAACGTATCCTTAGTTCTTCTTAAGTACTTAGGATCATCTTGACCGCCATCCATCGTTCTCAACAGATCAGATTGGTATCGACTCATCATGCTTATAGCATACGAGACGTCGAGTCTAGTACAAATCATGGCATACATGATGCATCCAAATGCCAAGCATATGGAACTTCATTCATTCCCTTTTGCTCATCAATTGTCATAAGACAATGAGTATTGCTTAAGAGAAAATACCATGACCCATTGACAAGCCACTTTTCTTAGACTCTTCTAAGAATCTTGTTAATGTGAACACTTTGACTCAAACCAATTTATCCTTCTAGATCTATCTCTATAGATCTTGATGCCAAGGATGTAAGCGGCTTTACCCATATCTTTCATTGAGAAACCTTTCCTTGACCAAGACTTAACAGCCTTGAGTGTCGAACTTGTTTTTCAAATGAGTAAGATATTATTGTAATAAACAATAGAAATAACACCATGCTCCCACCGAATTTCATGCATACACAAGGTTCATCTTTGTACTTGATAAAGTCAAACTCTTTGACCAATTCATCAAAACAAAGATTCCAATTCCTCAAGCTTGCTTCAATCCATCTCATGGATCCTTGCAACATGCATACTTTATTAGAATTTCTTGGATCGACAAACTATTCGGGTTGTTTACTTTACACATCCTTAATAATCTTTCCATTTAAAGAAAGTCGTTTGTCATCCATTTTCATATCACATAGTCACAATATGCGATCATGGCAATTGAAATTCTAATGTACATCGACATTGTATCAGAATCGCGGGAAAGGTTTCAACATAGTCAATACTATGAATTAACCTAAGTCCTTTTGCTACAATCCTTAGTCATAAAAGTATACACCTTCACATCCATGTTGGTCTTTGAAGACCTACTTGCACCCTTTAGTTTTTACACTTTTAGGTAGCCCAATCAAGTTCCAAACTTGATTGTTAAACATGGATTGTAATTTGGATTCCATGGTTCCTAACCATTTATCCAAATTAGGAGAGGACATCGCTTCTTGATAGCAAGTAGGATCGTCATTCTCAATGACTTCCACTTCATCACTTTCCGCAACGAGAAATCACTATTTCTTGAGTTCGGATCGTAACCTATCCAATCTACGATGGACTTGTGCATCTTGAACCGGTTTCACAACTCCTTTGTGAACTTGGTTCTCGTCTCTACTCTTGGTTCCATATTATTTTCGGGTTCTTGAACTTCTTTCAAGATTAATTTTACTCCCACTAGATTCTTTTATTGAGAAACTATTTTTCAAGAAACGAATCGTATAGAGCAACAAACATTTTGTTCTCTTTGCGGTTGTAAGATTAATTTCCGAAAATAACCTTGTCAGATTTGGTGCTAACTTTATAAGAGACAAGTCTCTTTACATAAGATTCGCAACCCCAAATCTTCATGAAAGTCAAACTAATTTTTCTTCCATGCCACATCTCATGTGGGGCCTTAGGAACCGATTTAGTAGGGACTCGATTCAGTGTAACCGCATTATTTCTAATGTATATCCTCAAAAGGAAATAGGAAATAGGAAAGTCTAATTGACACATCATCGAACGAACCATGTCCTACAAGGTTCAATTCCTCCTTTCGTACACACCATACAATGTGGTGTTCCTTCCTATTGGAGTCAACTTTGAAACGATTTCATAGTTTTGAGATGATTGTCAAACTCTTGGCTCAAATATTCATTACCTCGATCTAATCGAAGTACTTAACAGTTTTACCAAGTTGTTTTGTACTTCATCTTTGAAATGTTCAAAACATCTCAAACGATTCACCTTCGGACTTCATCAGATAGACATAGTCATATCTAGATAAGTCTTTAGCGAAATGTGATGAAATACCGAAATCTTCCCCTAGCAATGCTTCTTAATGGTCCACATACATCTCATGTATAATGACCAATAAGTCACTAGCCCTCCCACTACTTTAGTGTAGGGTGGTTTGGTCGATAATCTCAATAAATAAGATTCACATTCCTCAAATGATTCATGGTCATATGAGTCTAAAAGTCCATGTTAATGGAGTTTAGATATATGTTTCTTATTTATTTGACCAAGCCGGCAATGCCATATAAACGCTTTGTTCATATTGTTCGGTTTAGATTTCCCATTTATATCATAGATATCTTCAATATTATTTTGTTTCTCATTATCAAGGATATGAAGATCATTTAATGACATATGCATTACAATAAGACATATCATTAAATAAATATAAAACTTCTTATTGAAAATAAGAAAATTATATCCTTCATCATCCATTTAAGAAACAGAAATAATACTCCTACTCAAATCTGGAACGTAGTCATACTTGTTCAAAACAAGTACTACTTCACAAGGTAAAGTGACTTCATAAGTCCCTTATGGCTAATGTTGCAACTCTTGCTCCATTCCCATGCTTAGGTTTAATTTACCTTATTTGAGTAGCTTTCTATTCTTTGTTCCTTGCACATTTAAACAAATGTGAGATCCAATCCGGTATCATATACCCAAGAACAAGGAGTCGAAAGGAAAATATCTATCATATAGATACTTGAAGTAGTAGCAATCATATTGCCCTTCTTCACCTTTTAGGCCTTCCTAATAAGCCTTGCAACTTTGCTTCCAATGACAATCTTATTGCAATGATAGCAAATTGCATCCTTTTGAGACACTTTGGGTTTAGCCTCTTCGGTTTTGACAACTTTTGTCCTAGGTTTAGCAACTTTTGCTTTACCTACTTTTCCTTCCTTTGTGAACCCTTTCTTGTGTTAACCATTAACACAATTCGCGGATTGCTCCTTCTTTCATCATATGAATTAAGAGCTTTCACCACAACATATATCTTTTGCCTAGCTTGCACTTGGAACATTTCCTTTTGCGTTATGCTATAACAAAAAGAATAGTTATCATGTGCTCGAGGTTCTTCATAAGAGCCTTCAACCATGGTGGCAAATACAAGGCAAGCAATATTGTCGAGAATCATCACTATGTTTCTAATGTTGCTTCCTTATTTGCCCTTTGCAACATTTGCTATGGGTTCGGTAGGAACGAATTCGTCAAGAACGTACACATTTACCCAAGAACCATTCTTTAGGCTTCGATCCAATCGAATTAAATGTATCGTTCCTTTCGAACTTTGTCCTTCATAAGGACGAATCGCAATTATCATTATGTAATGCTATTTCTACAACAAAATATACAAATTATATGAATACATATCAATATCAACACATTTATCATTTAAGAGCAAATAATGTATTTTACAAATACTCCCACTAAATCATACACCTTCCAATGCTAATAAGCATAATATGCATTTAATGGGCTAAGATCCAACTTTAATTTAATCTCAAGTACGCTATGGCGCACCGCTCAAGATTAAACTAATTAGGTAGAAAAACATCAATCATATCGTATATGACTCTTAGGACTAAGATCCATCTTTAATTTGATCTCAAGTACGCTATGGCGCACCGCTCAAGATCAAACTAATTAGGTAGAAAACATCAATCATATCATATATGACTCTTAGGATCTTTTATGAGATTTATTTAAGACATCATATGTCTAAGCATATTTTAATCTCATCTTATGCCTTGGGTCCAAAACCATTTTGATAACCCAATTAAGTTCATCCATTTTAAACGTATAGGAACCACCATTTCCTCATCTTGCTCGCAAATGGAATAGAATCAAAGCACCTTGCTATGGCAAGCCCACCCAAAACTATCCGAGTGGTCTCAAGTGTTTAAATCATGGATTGGCATAAAGAACTTAAAAGTTAAATGAAGGTTCTTTAAGGTAGATTATAAGCATATCAAGAAAGATAGTCATAATCATGCACCGAGGTAAGTTCCCAGGAAGATAGGTGAGCCACAAGGACTACTTAAGTACCAACTCTTCCTTAGACGTAACTCTCCTAGTCATGCACAATTAGAAATCAACTACGATTTGGCAACATAATCACTACCTTTTATAAACAATTAGTTTCCTTTTAAATTTCGCGTATTTATGACTTGTTTCCATAAACAATCATAAGATCCAAAATTTACAATGTCTAAATCTAAACATATTAGGAAACTAAATATCATGTTTCAACTAAACATTTTAGGAAATCACAATTCAATGTTTCAACTAAACATCTAATAAAATTCTTAACACTTAAGAACAAATAATTCATGCATCGCAATAATTATTAAAATCATATTTTAATCAATTAATCATGCATATCAATGAATCAATCTAGCATGGACTTATAAACTCAATTTTATAACATCCGCATTTTCATATACATAGCAATAATTATTAAAATCATATTTTAATCAATTAATCATGTATATCAATGAATCAATCTATCGCGGACTTATAAACTCAATTTTATAACATTCAGATTTTCATATCAACATATCGTATTGTAAACACAATCACGAGAATAGCGTAAAAATTGAACAAACCGATTCTCGCCCAGTTTTGGCTTATTATGTCGCGTGACAACATCGGCCCGAGGCTTGATATGTCGCGCGACGTAACAAAGCCGGTAACACTGAAATCCACATGGCTCAACATGTCGCGCGACATAAGCGGCCAAGTAACAGGATTTCCGGATTCGAACCAATACAGATTACATGTAATTAAATCACGTAAAACATCCTTTTACGATTTAATTCAAGATAATTCGAAAACGATTTTCACATTGTTTCACATAAACAATTAAAAATTCTATCACATTCAAAACATGCAATAAGCATATAAACAATTTATATCTTAAATCTAGCATGTTAATTCAAATTTAACCATACGAACGGGGCTCACGATACCACTGTTGGGTTTTACGGGTCCACGCGCAGCGGAATTAAGCATTAAAACATAAAACCCAAAAAGCCCTAGGATCCGTTCTATACAATTAATTTGAATACCTATGAGATAGAATTAAACCAACCTTGAAACGCTTTCCGGTCTTGAGCTATCGAACGATTTGATTATGTGATATCGAATCACAAACTTCGTTCTTCAACTTGCTTGAACTCTAGGCCTTGATCGATGAACGAGCGAAGACCCTCTTTTGGTATCCACACCTTTGAATGAATCCAAGAACAATTTCTTGTTGATTGCTAGATCTAAACCTTGAAGAATATTGAGAGAATTTGATTGTGAATTTTGCTTTAAAATTTCGGCTAGTCTTTTAGGTCGATGTAACCCTTGTATTTATACTACAATAGTGTAAATATCTCTTCTAATCGAATTAGGAGAGACAGGCTGTCAAACCGCGTACTGGCCTATTATGTCGCGCGGTATATCAAGCCATTGGCTTGATATGTCGCGCGGTATATATAGCCAGATACAGAAACTCTCAACTATTCTTCCTCCGGTTTAACCAATTCATTCTAGTTGTGTGTGACCCAATAGGATTACATTATGTTGGCAATGAGTTCGATCATATCGAACCTCATAAGACATAAGCGGACTCTAGCAAGCCATTATGTCTACCCAAATAATGCAACGTAAGAGTTCACGTTTCCAATGGTGTACTTCCATTTATCCCTTTGTCTCACGATGTTATATTTGAACACAAGTCATGGTCCTTCACGACTTGTTATTGTTCAATGCTTTCTCGATTCTTGAGTATAATGATAATTCCAATCATATTGGGGTACGGCCATACACTTTCATCATTATCACTCATCGAGGGGCCCAAGCATAACATCTCTCTTCCGAGGGACAAATTCCTTCTTGACTTATCATCCTTCCCATCATGAATCCGATCATGCCAATGATAGTCTTTATAGATATCGTGTTAAGATATCGTTTGACTAAAATCAAACATGACTTTCATCATATGTAAGGTTACGATAATCTTAGGTCTAGGAAATAAATGAAGTAACCGTATGAGATTTAAGTATGACATTTGACCATGACATAAATCTCATGCGGGTCATGTCCAGTCACTTGTTCTCTAACAAGTACCCATAATTTCAATGTGCATCTCTTATGCATATAATCATCACATGATTATCCATTGACAATTATACTAATTTATTCTCTTAATAATTAGGGACAGAGATTATTATAAACAAATATGCAAACTATATAATAATCAAATAATAAACATAAACGATAAAGATGATACATAACGGTTTTCAGTTAAACATAACTAAAGCCTAGGGCATTACACCAACAATTGGGGCGATCATGCGGGTGCCTGATTTGGGGAAGGGGCGATCGCGCCCTACCATGGGGCGATCGCGCCCTCAATCCAGAAAGGGCTTTTCATAGGCAGATTTTGGCACAGGGTTGAAAATCATGCAGGGTTAGGAGTATGCATATAAATAGAGCATACCCCCAACCATATTTATAGTTCCTTTTGCTTATTTCTTTATCTAGATCTAGGTTTTGAACAGATAGGAATTCTTTGTCAATAATTCATGCACTACATTAGAAATTGTAATCTTTTGATTTAAAGAAGATAATAATATTCTCTCACTCTATTCGTGAATGTAGTCAAGTTGATAAACCACATATATCTGTGTTATGTGATTATTGCTTGTTTTCTATATTCTACATATACTATGTTCTAAGAGCTAAATTAAAGGGTTCAACAAGTAAATACTCTTTCCTTTTTCTGTATATAAAGTGCAAATCCATATATTATGAAATAAAAAAAGTACACAATAATTAATGGACTGTTCTTATTTTTGTAGATTATGAATATTAACAAATCTAGGAATTAAGTAATGGAAATAAACAGTGGGGGGGAGGGGGTGTTTGCTAGGAATAGCATCTTTGCTAGTAGACACCCAGATGATGATAAAAATTGCAGGACATCCTCATTACAAATTGACTTTTGTATTTTTGCCACTGAATTATTTTAATATTATATGGTTTAAAATACTTTAAAAATACAATTTATACTTTTTACTATATTCGTCAAAAATAAAAATAAACATTTATTTTGAAGCATAGTAATTAAATAAAACACACATAATCAAAACTAATTCTTGAAAAATACACCCAATGAGATTTAGGATTTGAATTCTCTTCCCTTACATTCTGACTGAAATATCGTAAAAATAAAATAAAAAATAAAAAGATATGCTAAAAGGGAATTACTACAGAGATTCATATTTTCGAGTTGATTTATTTCATGTTTTAATTTATTGACAAAAAAGGTAAATTGTTGGATCTGAAGTTGTTCTTCCTATAATATTTTCCTATTAAAATAATAAGACAAGTAAAAAATGTCAAAAGATTAAGATAGGAACAAGTTTAAGGAGGTCCCCATGGCCATGGGGTGACCAGCTTATTTAATAGGTTATGGCATCATCAATGAAGTCATAGCCTAGAGATATGAGGAAAATTTTGATTATATTTACTGCAGGGGGATGCTACTTATGATTAACTTGGAGTCTTTCTTTTGGAATCAACTATTGGCAAGCATTGGGATTCTTCTTTACCACTTAAACTCTTTCTATATACTCCCTCCCCGTCCCACACTAATATATAAAATTTCTATTTTGGACGTCCCACAATAATATATAACTTTTTCAAAATGAAAAGAAATCTTTACTATTCCCTCCACTCATTCTCTCTCCTACATTATTTTAATACTCACATCACCATTATAATTTACTATTCTCTCCACTCATTCTCTCTCCTATTTTATTTTCACACTCACAACACTTTCAATATAATACTTCTTCCTTAATTCCCGTGCATTGGCAAAAGTCTATATTAATATGGGACGGAGGGAGTATATATACTCCCTCCGTCCCGATAATAGCTTCACCATTTTGGTCCGACACGTAAATTAAGGGTGGAAAAAATATTGTGAGTGTAATAGTAAAATAGGAGAGAGAGTGAGTGGAAGAAATAGTAAATTTAAAAAATGTTGTGAGTGTAATAGTAAAATAGGACGCGGACAGCTAGACCGTCAGCAAGGTGATCGCGACTGTCATGATCGTGATATCAGTGACCGCGTCAAACATATTGACTGCGGTCTCCTATCAGACTCTCGGTTAAAGCCAAAGCTAGTTAGACGAAAGCCTGTACTTACGCTGACACCAAGAAGTCGGCTTGTACCCATCGCATTAAATGGTGGCTCAGACGCCCACTATGCAAATAAGGCGCGACGCCAACTATCGTCTGTTTCCTCTGTATCTGTCCAATCAGTGACATCCATTTGCAGTAAATCTTACTTTATTGTACGAGTCCACCAGGCGCGGACACGTGTTTTATGTCAAAGACAAAGATATCCTGCATGACTGACATCATCAAGCAGCTCCCTCTCACTATAAATATCAACATTGTCCCTATGTACAAGGTAAGTGTCAAATCAATATTTGTAAGCCACATTTTCTAAACCCTAAACACACAACTCACTAAGACGTTTAAAGTCTTATTATCAGTTATAAACCCTCAGACATCTTAGTTTGACACCCAAGGGCATGAGCTGGATTAAATTTCGGCTTAGTCTCTAACGGTGCTTATTGTCTTTGTTTGTTGTGTTATAGATGCAATCAATTATACAAGACATATAATCATTCCTATTCAATTGAGACCCCCGAAAATTGAGGAGTCATCAAATTCAGATTTAGTATGAGGATCGTTTTTTTGACATTCTCCGCTCCAATAACATAGCTCGTATGATTTCATGTTGGTCCCTCATTGCCATCTACATGCCATTGAGACCAACCTGAAATTATGACCATGTTAAAATTTTAACCCCTACCTACCTTAGTCCCTGTTATATTACTCCATTCTCATCAAATACATTTTATTTAAGTTATGATGTTTCAAAATGGAGGTCGGCAGATAATAATTCTTAATATTAATATTGGTTTTCCAATGAGAAGGTACAAAGCGGTTTCCATTCTTTCTTCAATGGCAGCCGCAGATCTCCCCAGTCCCCACAGACATTAATTCTTCCGGAAAATTGATTGAGTTATTGCACATGCACAATTTATGTGTCTGATTTTCATATAGCATACGTGACGTGACGCTTTGATATTATAAAAAATTAGTTTTTTTTTTTTAATTTTAAAAAAATAATTATTTTTACACTGACAATTAATAATATATTCATTGACATTCTTTTTCATTGTCATTTTTTTATACTAATACTGACATTTTTTTATCCTACACTGACACTCTTTTATATTGACACTTAATAATATATGCACTGACACTTTTTACACTGACATTTTTTTACACTAGCACTGAAACTTTTTTACACTGACTTTTAATAATACATGAACTGACACTCTTTATACTGACATTTTTTTTACATTAACATTGACACTTTTTTACATTGTCACTTAAAAATAAAATAAATAGAATAATTAAAATAATAAATAATTTGAAACCGTTGGAACCGTAGGACCGGAACCGAGAAACGACGATTGAAACCGTAAACCTGGAGCCGAAATTATATGATTCGAATGCGATTCCCTCTTTCGCGAAATCAGGAATCGACTGTTCGAAGTCGAAAACCGAAAATTGTATCCGGAAGAGCGTTAAGACTCTTTAGTAACCAAAATGGAACTCTAACCTTGTAAAGACCTAAAAATGTTCAAACCTAAAAAGAGAATCCAATAAATTAATATTTTATATTGTATTATGCTTCACTTTTATTTTTTATTTTTTCCTTTTGCCGGGCAGCTTTATCTACCTTATAATTATGATAATCAATCAGTTAAAGGAGTTGGTAATCTCCTTTACCATTAATCAACCTAATAATAATTACATTAATTATTATAAATACTCCATTGGAGATCTGGCACCCTACTTTAGCTTGGGTTACCTATTTCTTTGGTTGACTTTAGAAAAGCATAGATCATCTATTTATTAATCATGTATTATAACTTATTATTTTATTATTTGTTCCTTCCATCCCAAAATAAATTTCTTTTTTAAAAAAAAAAAATTAAACCAAAATGAATGTGTACTCCCTCCGTCCCTGTCGAGTGTACACTTATTTTCCTTTTAGTTCGTCCCAGTTGAGTCTGAACGGCCCAAAATGGAAAGGGAATCTTCACTATTTACCCTACTCACTCTCTCTCCTATTTTACTTTTACACTCACAACATTCTCTCTCCTAACTATTCCTTCCACTCATTCTCTCTCCTATTTTACTTATACACTCACAACATTCTCTCTCCACTTTTTTCTCTCTCTTACTTTTTACTTATTTTATTGTTATTCCTTAATCGGTGTGCCAGAAAATTTGGTACACACTTGGATGGGACGGAGGGAGTATATTAAGACTTTATCCTTGTTTACCATTTTTTTTTTTCACATTTCATTATATATATGACTGAAGTCTATTTTTTCCATTAACTTAATAAAAATTAAATAAATACTTTAAAAATAGAAAATGAATATTCATTTTAGATTAGTAGGTATATATTATTAATGGAGGGAGATTTAGATCTTCTAAAATGATGAATGTCTTCTCTTTCACTCAAATTTATGGAGAGAGTATAAGTAAAATTATGTATTAGTTAGTTTAGGCTGATGGTAGGACTCTATATATAGGAAACAAATATGCACTTCATTTAGTGACCACATCCTTTCACATATGAAACAGTGATAAATTATCATTTTGTCCATTATAAATAGGCAATTTTCACTTCAGGAATTCTACAAATTTATTAATTTCCTACACTTTATATTAATATTATATTTATGATTTATATATCTACGTCTACATATTTATATATATTTATTAAGTATACACATTTTGCAATTCATATTATATTTTATGTATAACATTCTCTACTCTAATAGAGCCAAACTGGTACTATGATTATGAAATGCCTTCTAGTTCGTTTAATCCTAAAGCTTCTGCTTCACTTCACTTCACTTCACTTCACTTCACTTCCTGCAAATGAAAACGAAAAATCAAAATCATCAAGGATTATGTTTGTTTGGACCACAATGAGTAACTGAATTTGTACTTTGACAAACTTGAATATGTTACTTTCGTCCCTAACCTATTTGTTGTATTTTATGAGAGCCGTTGAAGCTCCAAAAACAGAAAGTTGACTAGGTTTAAAGTGGCCTTGGGTATTTCCTAACAAATATGGGTGGAACAACAAAGAAGATATCAAGTGACTCATGGGAAACTGCAAATTTGACTATAACATTTGACACCGACACCGAGTTTGCTTCTCTATGTGTAAAAGAGTCATAGCCTGTCAAAATAATCAAAAAGTTTTTTATAGTACATGATCAAACTAGTGAGATGAGGAAGGCCTGCTTATTCCTGTATAACAGAAAGAAAACCATTTGAGAATAAGATTTCACATGCAGAGATATGATATGTTTGTCCAAGGTTAAAAGAAAGTCGGTGTATAGCTCATAGCTCTGCAATCATGTTAATTGACGATTGAGTCAAAAAAAAATAAATCAATACGTTCAATCGGGATCATAATCATCTACTCCCTCCGTTTCAACGGAGTGTGGATATTTGGTCAACTTTGATCAACTTTGACCAATAATTTAAAAAAATAATAATGATCCTAATAAAAATTTAAAAAATGCTATTATTAATATTATTAAGCGTGATATAATAACAAATTTTTAAATTTTTATTAAAATCATTACTATTTATTTAAATTATTAATTAAAGTTGATCAAAATTGATCAAAAATTCACACTCCACTGAATGGAGGGATTATTTCTTTGAGCTAATGTGCTAGGCCCGCTCATTATAAAATAATATCTAGATCCATCGGGTATCTATTAATTGGAAGTTTATGTACGTCCGCATCAAGAAATTAAAGAGAAGAAAAAACATCATCATTTAAATGGGGAAGTTGACTAGTCCAATATGCCAATACTCTCTCCGACTCAATTAAACTAAGGGGGTTTTTGTTTTTTTTAGGTTATAAGTGTTGAAATTTAATTTCATTTTGAAAATGACTGAATTTTTAAGAGGCAGCAACTGAAAATTGAATTTTGAATTGGATAAGTTGTTTGATTTTCTATCTGAATTCATTTTCTGAAACAGTTAAAAAAAAAAAAAAATCAAACGTAAATGCAATATGCCATGTAAATGGTTTTAAAAAAAAAACAACCCAAACCAAGTTCTCAAAGTTGCTTTTCAGAGGAATTCAGCACTAATTTCTCCACTTAAAATTAAGAGGCTTTTAAGAGCCTAACAAGTCTTGTGTAAAAAAAAAAAAACACATTTATTTCTCTAATCCTCAGAATGAATAAGTGTTAAGAGGCAATTAAGGCTGAAAATCAAAATACAAACGCACCCTAAAGCTTCACTTTTTACTAAAAAAATTTTTTACGGTGTTTTATTATAAGCTTTATTTTATAAAAAAATGTCAAAAATATATACTATTATATTATACATATCTTAATTGTAATATTTATACAATTAAATTGTGGGTTCAATTTATCAATCTGACTCACTTATTTTATTCACAACATCATTCACATTTATATTACTTTTGAATATAAATAACTATTTTTTAATTTTTAAGATTCAAGAAAATAATAAAACTTTAATCGAGACAAAGAGAGTTGATGTGGAGATAGAGAATAGAGACTTAGAGATCCAAAGCAGAAGAGCACTCAAACTTTATCCATGGAAACCTTTCCATTATCTGGAGAAAAATGATCATTACACATCATAGCACACTTTTTACCACCTCCGTGACTCCGTCCCAATTGAATGAAAGTTGGTACCCAAATTTGAGTGACAGCACAACACACAAGTGGTTACGATTTTAGCTACAATTATTTCACTCTTCTTTATTCGTCCTGTTATAAACTAGGTTGTGAAATTACCCTAAAAAGATGGTATGCTTAGGGCTCTTACACGATACGAGCCGACTCGGGCTTGGCTCGTATAAGCTCGAGGTGAACTCGAGCTCGAACTCGAACCGATTTTCAAGCTGATTTTTTTTTCGAGTCGGCTCGTGTTCGGCTCGTATATTCGACGAGCTCTGACCGAGATCGACTCGTTTAAGCTCGGCTCGTTAAGCTCGTTAAAAAGCTCGAATGAATTTTGTCCGCGAATGACTTGTTTAGGCTCGAGATCGATTACAATTCGAATTAGTACTCGATAAAGCTCGTTTGATTTCAAAAATTTTCAAAAAATAAGTTCAAGCTCGAGCTCGGCTCGGCTCGTTAATACTCGAGTTCGAGCAGCTCGCGAAAAGCTCGAAACTCGATTCGATCCGAGCTCGAACAGTTAAACTGGGCTCGAGCTCGAGAAAGGCTCGAGCTCAATAACTTTTATACGAACTTGAGCTCGAAACTTCAAAGCTCGAATCGGACCGACTCGTTTACCGCCCCAGTTGTGCTAGAAAGTCAATATCTTAATAATGAAGCTAAAAAGGGGAAAGAGATGGAGATAGTGGAGATAGAATTTATGCTTTAGTTTAGTGGGCTTCTTGCCCATAATAACTTGTCATTAACTTTAGGAAAACAAACTTTTTAGTGAACATACATACAAAAAAGTATAATTACCTTACAAAGGCTTAAGTCCTAAAAGAAGGATCAGCACGTGGTTTGCTCATGAAATTCAGATAAGACTCAATATGATAATATGTGCAAGGCAGAAGGAGCCACTAAAAGATACCCTAGGGTTAATCTTATAATCTAAGTTAGATTTCAGTAGACGTTTAGTTTATTTTCTTTGGTTACAGTAAAGGATCAGATCACGATAGATCAAGATGACGAATATATTACGAAAGCGGAACATGGAAGTGGGGATAATCGAGAAATTGACCCTTGATTAAAATTGAGAGAGAGAGAGAGAGAGAGAGAGAGAGGTGAGAGACAACTACAAAAAAAGTCCAGAGAGGTAGAACATGTGGGAATTGAGAATGTTGATGATATAATATAAAGATAGAAACTTAAAAATGAAGCATTATAAGTATGGGGTGGTGAAGGGAAGGGAAGAAGAGACTTTCAATTATAAGAGTTGATATATACTCCCTCCGTCCCACCTTAGTGTAGACTTCTTTCCTTTTTCGTCCGTCCCACCTTAGTGTAGACTGTCAAAATTAGAAAGTTTTTTATTATTTTTTATTTTCTCTACCCCACCCACTCATTCTCTCTCTTCATTTTCTACCATACAATTTATTCAACCAACCTACTATTCACTCCACTCATTCTCTCTCTTCATTTTCTACCACACATTTTCATTATCTTAATAATATTTCTTAGTTATTGTGCCCACCACCTTAGTCTACACTAAGGTGGGACGGAGGGAGTATATATATATATATTGTTGAAGTTCACGGCAATTCTACCGTTACCTTCGTTATCCTCAGTTATCTTTTCCTTCACTTTCTCTTCAAGACATTGGAGAATCCTTTCCTAATTCTACTTCCTTCCTTGTATAACAGAATATTCATTGTATCATATTAGGAGATTATGTATATCACATTCACATTAGGAGATCACGATGTATATCACATTCACATTAGGAGATCACGTCTAGGCCTAGAACTTTCTTCCTTCATGTATATATACTGAGATGTATCAATGAATAAAGTAAGCTCGCTTGGTATTTTCATGGTATCAGAGCTGGTCATATAATTCCACTACCAAAACAAAACCTTCCCACGCATTATGGGTTCCAACGATTCCAGTGCGTCTAAAACACCTACCGTGGATGTAATGTCTCCATACTACATCCATGCTTCAGATAATCCCGGCCAAATCTTCGTCAGCGAGATCCTCCGCGACGGGAATTATGGTGACTGGAAGAATGAGATGGCCAACGCATTGTTCGCCAAAAATAAAATTGGCTTTGTCGATGGGTCAATCGATAAACCGGCGAAACCTCATCCGAAGCAATGCTTTGGAAGCGGCTAACGCCACTGGTAAAAGGATGGCTCAACAGTGCTATGGACAAAGAGATTAGAAGTAGCGTGAAGTACGCAGAGACGGCAAAAGAGATTTGGGACGACCTTGAGGAACGCCTTGGGAAAGAAAGCGCACCGCGGGCTTATGACTTGAAGCGCGCATTGACGCTTACTAGGCGAAGGACTCTCAATCTCGTCATACTACACAAAGTTGAAAGGACTTTGGGATGAGATACAATCAATATCTCCATTACCAAAGTGTGATTGTGGGAAGTGCACATGCGATGTTTCGAAAGGTTGCGAGACAATGAACGAAAAGGAGAAGCTGTATGAGTTTCTTATGGGGCTTGATGAAGCCTTTGGAACAGTGAAAACGCAGATACTGAGCACTAAGCCAATTGTGAATCTTGGCGTTGCTTATCACTTCGTGGCTGAAGACGAAGCGCAGAGAATGATCTCAAGCACTCGAAAACCCACCATTGAAGGCTGGCTGCAGCTACGAGACAATCTCAAACGCTTCAAGACCCGGCAATAGACAACTATGAACGAGGAGGCTACGACGTAAGATTGGGAAGGCGCGAAAGACCTAAGTGCAGCCATTGTGAGAAAGGCTGGACACACGAAAGAGAGTTGTTATGAATTGGTTGGATACCCGGCGGATTGGGGAAGAGGGACACGACCAAACAATGAAAAGCGAAATCAAAGGCCAAGAGGACCAAGAGCAGCACAAGTAAAGGAGGTAGATCAGATCGAGCAGAAGCAGCCTGTGGATCAAAGCCCAATAGCTGGACTCAACCAAGAGCAGTATGCAAAGTTTCTGGAATTTTTCGGAAGTGAAAAGATACACACTAGCGCTTGACAAGTTCCCAGGCGTTAACGTAGGTGGTAAGACTATCATAGAAAATTCTTGGATAATTGATTCTGGTGCAACGGAGCACATTACTTGTAACGCAGGAACACTTGAGAAGCAGCGGGTGTATGAAAATGGAACTCCTGTACAAATACCGAATGGTGCTCACATACCAGTTCGAAGTGTCGGAGAAGCGCGGTTACCAAATGGGTTTAACCTAAATCATGTTCTGAATATTCCAGATTTTAAATGCAATTTAATTTCTGTTAGCCGAATCACTAATGATTTGAATTGTGCTCTTACTTTCTTCCCGGACTTTTGTGTGATACAGGACTTACCCTCGAGGAAGCTGGTTGGAGTGGGTAGGCGGCAAAATGGTCTTTATCAGCTGGAGCCAGGCTAGAGAAGGAGGTATGGCCTTATCTGTCAAAGTAGATCCACAAGTTTGGCACAAGCGGTTGGGACATGCTTCTAAGGCTAAGCTTCAGAGTACTCATTTATTTAATTTTCAGAATAATGTTGAACCTTGTGATTCTTGTTTAAGAGCCAAGCAAACTAGACTTCCCTTTCCTTTAAGTTCTATTAAAACCCGTTCGTGTTTTGATCTTATACATTGTGATATTTGGGGCCATTATAGAACTGCTTCTTTTAAGGGCACATTATTTCCTTACTATTGTTGATGATTATAGTCGAACAGTATGGGTATTTCTCATGAAACATAAGTCAGAAGTTGCTCATTATTTGCCTATGTTTTGCAACATGGTTAGGACACAATTTGGGAAAGAAGTAAAACGTATTAGGGCTGACAACGGAGATGAGTTTCAATCCAATTACATGTTAGGCTATTACTTCACTCATGGCATGGAATTAGATACTTCATGCACTGATACACCACAACAAAACGGTGTAGTCGAACGAAAACACAGGCACTTGCTTGAGGTTGCTAGAGCACTTCGATTTGAGGCCGGCTTACCTATTAAGTTTTGGGGCGAGTGTGTTTTAACCGCCACTTATATTATAAATAGACTTCCCTCACCGGTCATTGGTAACAAGACACCTTATGAAGTCTTATTAAAACGAAAACCCACATATGAGCATTTACGAGTTTTTGGGTGTTTGGCATATACGAAGGATAATAAAAAGGAAAGGATAAATTTGGTGAAAGGGGGAGACGTTGCATTTTTGTGGGTTACCCAAAGTCGCAAAAGGGATACCGAATGTTTGAAATTGAAAGTGGGAAATTTTATACTAGTAGGGATGTAACCTTTTTTGAATCAAAATTCCCGTTTCGAGAAGATAAGGTGTAAAATGAGAACGTTGTGAATATTAGAACAGCGGCGAGTACGGTTCGGATGGTGAGGAATGTCCCATTTTGAGTCATTCGATAATAGCGAGGCCTAATCCCAACATCGGTGCAGAACGGACTTCGGGTAATCATTGACGGTGAGCCTACGGGACCTCAAGGCCAACTCGAAATAAGGATGCGGTTCGAAGAAGTAGCGAGCAACACCAACAATGAGTCATTTCCAAGATTTTGAAGTCGATTTGCCAAAATCAATTGACCATGCGCGCCCACCACCAACTCAGAAACCTCGACGGTACATCCTTTATCACATTGTGTTTCTTATGCACAATTCTCTCATAATCACAAGTGTTTCTTGGCGCCCATCACAACACGATGAGCCTAAATTTTTCCATCGGGCGATCGAAGCACCGGGAGTGGCGTGAAGCAATGCGAAAGAAATCACGGCATTAGAAGCAAATGAGACATGGACTCTTGAAAACCTCCCTCCGGGCAAGCGAGCGATAGATTCCAAATGGGTGTACAAGATAAAGTACAAACCCAATGGAGAAATTGAAAGATATAAAGCTCGACTTGTGGCAAAAGGATTCACGCAAATTGAGGGCATTGATTTTCATGAGACATTCGCGCCAGTTGCCAAGCTTGTCACCGTTCGAACTCTTCTTGCAGTGGCAGCCAAGAAAAATTGGTCACTACAACAACTAGACGTGAACAATGCCTTTTTACATGGCGACTTGATGGAAGAAGTTTACATGAAAATTCCCCAAGGTTTTGCGCGAGAAGGAGAGACGCGCGTGTGCAAGCTTCATAAGTCTATTTACGGTCTTCGACAAGCCTCACGTAATTGGTATAAGAAGTTCACCGAGGCACTGATTGCCTATGGCTTCCGTCAGTCCCAAGCCGATCATTCTCTTTTCGTCTTGGACAAAGGCACAACGTATACCGCGGCATTAATCTATGTTGATGATGTGATACTTGCTGGAAACAACAATGCTGAAATGACCAAGGTAAAATCCTACCTAAACTCAAAATTCAGCATTAAAGACCTGGGGCCATTAAAATATTTCTTGGGTGTGGAAGTAGCTCGGACAACAAGCGGCCTTGTCCTTAGCCAACGCAAGTACACCCTTGATATCTTGGCTGAAACAGGCATGCAAGGTTGCCGTCCTAGCCGATTTCCTATGGAGCAGAATAAGAAGTTAATGCTGAATGATGACACGCCTGAGATAGATGCTGGACTCTATCGCCGACTAGTGGGAAGGTTGCTATACCTCACAGTCACACGACCGGACATCACCTTTGCCGTCAATCTCCTTAGCCAATTCCTAAGTCAACCACGGCAATCTCATCTCGATGCCGTACACCGTGTACTTCGCTATCTAAAGACGTCACCAGGACAAGGGATTCTTCTACCCAGTCATGGCAATCTTCAGTTAATAGCCTATTGCGACGCAGATTGGGGAGGATGTCAAATGACCCGTCGCTCAAGCTCCGGTTACTTCATCAGCCTTGGTGGAGCTCCCATTTCATGGCGCACGAAGAAACAGTCGGTAGTGGCACGATCTTCGGCGAAGGCGAGTATAGAGCCATGGCTTCCACGGTTTGCGAAGTCGTTTGGTTGCGATGGCTACTCAGCGACTTTCAAGTACCACAATCGGACCCCACGACTCTATTACGTGATAACCGGGCGGCCCGACACATTGCAAACAATCCCGTATTCCATGAACGTACAAAACACGTCGAGATGGATTGTTATTTTGTCCGGGAAAGAGTCGAACGCAAAGATGTGATACCATGTGCCATTTCAACTGCCAATCAAATTGCGGACATATTCACAAAGGCACTTGGGACAGATCGCTTCCATTTTCTCTTGGGCAAGTTGGGTGTTAAAGATCTTCACCACCCAACTTGAGGGGGAGTGTTGAAGTTCACGGCAATTCTACCGTTACCTTCGTTATCCTCAGTTATCTTTTCCTTCACTTTCTCTTCAAGACATTGGAGAATCCTTTCCTAATTCTACTTCCTTCCTTGTATAACAGAATATTCATTGTATCATATTAGGAGATTATGTATATCACATTCACATTAGGAGATCACGATGTATATCACATTCACATTAGGAGATCACGTCTAGGCCTAGAACTTTCTTCCTTCATGTATATATACTGAGATGTATCAATGAATAAAGTAAGCTCGCTTGGTATTTTCATATATATGATGCAGCAAAAAATGAGCGGTACCGGGGGTACCTAATCAGTCGGGAACGCGGCGTTGGATTTCTGGACGAACGACGAACGGATCTGCAAAACAAACACCGTTAGGGCGCGGGGAGTTACCCCCGCGCAAACCCTCCGGCGTGAGAATAAGCATCTGTATATGAAGATGATATAAACCGGAAGGAAAGGCGTATTATAGTATTGAGAGGGTGTTTGAATGTCCCTTTTGTGTGAGGGATTTGACCCTTATTTATAGCTTCCAAGTGATGAGTCCTCCAAGAATAGGAGTTCATAGTTGACTTGTATTAGGAGAGTGAATCTTCATCTAATTTAGGTTCCTTAGCCCGCTAGGAGTCTGCTCCAAATAAGACTTCTTGAGTGAGAATAAATCCCTATTGGATTAGGATAATTGTTTTTCTTATCTTTAGGGATATTTAATTAGGGGGAAATTATATTCCGTTCATTGGCCCCCGACTTCCTAGCTCGGCCATGTCGATGACGAGGAGGAAGTAAGCTCTATCTCAGTTTATAAGAATTCGAACAGGCGTCAAGTGACAAGTGTCGCTTCAGTTGTCCGCTGGTTCAAGATGAAATGATGAGGTAGATGTCGAGGAGACTAATACCGAGGAGCAAGCTCAAACCCAACAAGTCACCATCCCGGATCCTGATGATGAGGCGGATGCCGAGGCGCAGGCCGAGGAGACTCCTTGGTCTTGACTGTTTGAACCTTGTAATCCTTGAATCGAGGCGGACCCTCGTCAGGATGTAAGGTAGATGGTTGGAACCTTGTAATCCTTGAATCGAGGCGGACCCTCGTCAGGATGTAAGGTAGATGGTTGGAACCTTGTAATCCTTGAATCGAGGCGGACCCTCGTCAGGATGTAAGGTTGATGGTTGGAACCTTGTAATCCTTGAATCGAGCCGGACCCTCGTCGAGATGTAAGGTTGATGGTTCGAACCTTGTAATCCTTGAATCGAGGCGAACCCTCGTCGGGATGTAAGGTTGATGGTTGGAACCTTGTACTCCTTGAATCGAGGCGGACCCTCGTCGGGACGTAAGGTTGATGGTTCGAACCTTGTAATCCTTGAATCGAGGCGAACCCTCGTCGGGATGTAAGGTTGATGGTTGGAACCTTGTACTCCTTGAATCGAGGCGGACCCTCGTCAGGATGTAAGGTAGATGGTTGAAACCTTGTAATCCTTGAATCGAGGCGGACCCTCGTCAGGATGTAAGGTTGATGGTTGGAACCTTGTAATCCTTGAATCGAGGCGGACCCTCGTCGGGATGTAAGGTTGATGGTTGGAACCTTGTAATCCTTGAATCGAGGCGGACCCTCGTCGGGATGTAAGGTTGATGGTTGGAACCTTGTAATCCTTGAATCGAGGCGGACCCTCGTCGGGATGTAAGGTTGATGGTTGGAACCTTGTAATCCTTGAATCGGCGGACCTGCGTCAGGATGTAAGGTTTGATGGTTGGAACCTTGTAATCCCTTGAATCGGCGGACCCTCGTCGGGATGTAAGGTTGATGGTTGGAACCTTGTAATCCTTGAATCGAGGCGGACCCTCGTCAGGATGTAAGGTTTGATGGTTGGAACCTTGTAATCCTTGAATCGAGGCGGACCCTCGTCAGGATGTAAGGTTTGATGGTTGGAACCTTGTAATCCTTGAATCGAGGCGGACCCTCGTCAGGATGTAAGGTTTGATGGTTGGAACCTTGTAATCCTTGAATCGAGGCGGACCCTCGTCAGGATGTAAGGTTTGATCGGTAGGCTGAGGAGAGATCCTCAGTCTTGACTGTGAAGAGCCTATAGTCATTGAGTCGAGGCGGACCCTCGTCAAGACGTAACGCATGTGTCTTGAAGAGTAGGAGATGAGATCCTCGTCTTCCAGCGTTGGTGTCAGTAGTTGATAGTGGCTTTGCGCGTTTGAAGAAGTAAATTTGAATTTCATTGACTCATTTCCACTAGTTCGTCTACGTCCCTCAGCTCTCCTTATCTTCTAGTCATAGCTGGCCCCCGAGTTCTGGCCGTATGACGAGACTAGGGGCTACATCTAGGACGGACAGAACCGTATCAAGAAAGTCTACGTCCCTCAGCTCTCATTATCTTCTAGTCATAGCTAGCCCCCGAGAAATACGAATAGGCGTCACGTGGCAATGTCGCTTCGATGTTGGCGTCGAGCTCAACCCCGTATATGGGATGTCTTGCTTTGTTGGCGTCGAGCTCAACCCCGTATATGGGATGTCTTGCTTTGTAGTCGTCGAGCTCAACCCCGTATATGGGATGTCTTGCTTTGTTGGCGTCGAGCTCAACCCCGTATATGGGATGTCTTGCTTTGTTGGCGTCGAGCTCAACCCCGTATATAGGATGTCTTGCTTTGTTTTGAATGTGAATTTCATTGACTCATTTCCACTAGTTCGTCTACGTCCCTCAGCTCTCCTTATCTTCTAGTCGTAGCTGGCCCCCGAGTTCTGGCCGTATGACGAGACTAGGGGCTACATCTGGGATAGACAGAACTGAGTCATTGTTGTCATCTTCATGAATGCCTACGGTATCATCAGAGATCTGGCTCAGAACTGGCTTTGCTGTGTTGCTCAATTGATTTGACGATCTGCTAGGTTGCTCGCATGCGTGTAATATGCTGATCATTCATTGCACTATGATGTTGTCTTGAACTTAGTTTCACAGCAATTGTGTCCGACAAAGTTGCTTGATCAACCGAGAAGCTGAGTTAAGGCTGTGGTAGCTGGAGACTGCTGCCCAAGTTGCTGTGGATGAGTAATGCCTGGTGTGCTTTGGCTTCCCTAAGAATGCCAAGTTTGGAACAGGAAAGATACACTTGTTGTGTTTTGGGGTTGACCATAGGATGTAGCAAAAGTATATGATGAAGTGAGAGGCACTCCAGAGCCACCCAGACCAGGGTGATTATTTGGAGGGGTAGCATTCTGAAACTACTAGGAACCAGATGCGAAGCCCATGTTTGGCTGCATGTATGACATTGACATCGCCTGTGATGAAGCAAGATAACCAGGCCTTGGAGGTAACTGATGCATCTGTTGAGAAAAAACTGTGGAGGCTGCCCTTGACCAACAGGCATACCTTGCCCAACTGGATAGAATTGCTGAGTATCTGAAGTTGTTTGCATGAGTGATTGTCATTGCATTGTACCTTGACAAAGAGCCAAATGATTAATAAAATGAGCTATTGTAATGGTTTTCAGCTCAAGATCAAAAGCATAAAGTCAATTTGGGCCTAGCTTCCAAGGAAAATAAAATGCATAATTTATTTTTCTTAGGGCAACAGATTGTTCATGGCAATAAAAAATAAACTCATGTGTTTGGGCATGTTACTGCAAATAACAATGAACATACAAAGATAGCATATATTGATGACTAAATTGGAGGGAGTACACCTGAGTTTGGTAAGTATTGAACAGGATGGGCCGGTTCTTTACGAGATGAGAAAGGTCGTTGCTCCAGTAGCTCTATGGCTCTCTTTGCAATTTGAGGCCTTTCTGTTTTGATGCATGCTGCTGTCGGTAGCCATAGCAAAACAGGCCAAGAGCCACCATTGTGGTAACTCCATCTAGTGTTCTTTGGATCACATCCTGTAGTATTTGTGCTTTTGGTTATCCAGGCAGTATGCTCTAGATGATTTTCAAATGGTCTAAGAGGGTATGAAGTTGCGTCCGCTAGTTGTACACCATACACAAATGGGAATTTAAGTGATAGGAAACTATCTGGAGGCAAAATGACGGGACATCCAAGGCTGAACTGCAGTTTCTCTTCACATTCCCGGACAGATGAAGGTAGGCATGACGTCTCAAATTGTACAACAGGAGATGTGGCTAAAGATGACGGGGAAAGAAAGTGTTACCAGAAACATCCTCTGGAGCTGTGATATCTTGCCAGCAAATTTGGCATTTGGCATTTGGCAGATCTGTCTTGTTCTTGGAGATTTCGCAATGTGGGCAGTCCATGAAATAGAGAAACGATAGGAATTCACCCCATAGATTCCATAAGCTCAACATCTTCCTGGTTGTAGTACCATGAAAAGCAAACATCAGTAGTGTAAAGTGAGCCATGTTATACATCAGTTCCTTGGTCGACTGTAGCATTCGGTTTGGAACTGAAGGCCCAGGCGGATGAGCTTCGTGGGTTGTCTGTTAATAACCCATAGTGATGACATGTATATGTAGAAACAATATACTCCTATAATGCAAGGGTGTAGAAAAGGAATTTCTAATTATCATGATAATAATTCATGTAATTTTCAAAATGACCATACTTGATATTGCACTGGGATTGCCTTGGTTTTAAGCAGTCCCAGGTTCAGCATAATGATATGTAGGAAGCATTTTTCCATAGGCGTATTAATATACTAAGAATAATAATGCGTGCCAGAAAAATGCAAATATTGATTTGGAGTTGGAACGAGTGCACCTGGGTTCGTCGTTGCTTTGATTTTCGTCTTGAATTATGGAAGGCCCAACTTCAGGTTGAAGATCTTCCCGCTTAATCCAGAAATCAACACCAAGTCTCACCGATAAAATCTCAGCACGAATCAATGGCGACTCCACAGCAACGTCATAGACCTTATTCATATTGCAGCGATTCCGGCGATAGTCGAAGCAATGGAGCCGGTGACGAGATGAGGTTTGTCGATGAAGCTCTGTGGGCCCCAATGGGGGATCTCGTTGCCGACGGCGATGTAGTGGATGTTGGTGGCGGGATAGAAGGGCTTGATGTTGGCGTTAACCCATCGACGAGCGTAATGAACGTCGACAAGGTTGGGGATCTCGCCGTTAGGGATCGTGACAGTGACGGCGATGCCGGAGTTGGCGAATCCACAGAGGATGTCGGGGCTGTAATCACAGATCTTGATGCGGTCGATTATGGTGCGGTCCTTGAGGAACTTGGCTACCTGAGCTGGAGGGGGAGGTTGTCGCCGAGGGTGCCGTAGTTGACGCCGATGGAGAAAACAGTATAGGAGCTTTGTAGGAGGAGAGAGAGAGGAGAAAGAGTAGGAGGGATGACGGTAACTCCATTGGTCATCTTTTATTATTATATATTTTTTTTTTGTTTAAATCCATTGTCACATCGTGATCCGTCCGTCGTTCGCGATACTCTCGTTCCCGGCAATGGAACCAAACTGATGCAGCAAAAAATGAGCGGTACCGGGGGTACCTAATCAGTCGGGAACGCGGCGTTGGATTCCTGGACGAACGACGAACGGATCTGCAAAACAAACACCGTTAGGGCGCGGGGAGTTACCCCCGCGCAAACCCTCCGGCGTGAGAATAAGCATCTGTATATGAAGATGATATAAATCGGAAGGAAAGGCGTATTATAGTATTGAGAGGGTGTTTGAATGTCCCTTTTGTGTGAGGGATTTGACCCTTATTTATAGCTTTTAAGTGATGAGTCCTCCAAGAATAGGAGTTCATAGTTGACTTGTATTAGGAGAGTGAATCTTCATCTAATTTAGGTTCCTTAGCCCGCTAGGAGTCTGCTCCAAATAAGACTTCTTGAGTGAGAATAAATCCCTATTGAATTAGGATAATTGTTTTCCTTATCTTTAGGAATATTTAATTAGGGGAAAATTATATTCCGTTCAATATATATATATATAGAATTTTTTCTCAAATAATCCCGTTTTACTTTTTTATTTCCCAAAATGACTCACTGTTCAAAGTATTGCCCGGAATGTCCTCTTTTTTGAAACTCGCTACACCGTGTAGCGAGTTTGACTAGGGTTGGTCAAAACTCGCTACACCGTGTAGCGAGTCTTGGATAATTAATTGAGGGCGGTTGGAAAATTAATTACGGTGGTTAATTACTCTAAATTCGCTACACTGTGTAGCGAGTTTTGACCGAAGTCAAACTCGCTACACCGTGTAGCGAGTCTAATTAAAGTTTCAAACTCCTACAAAACCCCGTCAGTCCCAACCAAACAAACCCTTCTCCCTTCTCCCTACAAACCATTCTCTTCCTTCCTCCTCAGTCCATTTCTCCCTTTTCTTTCTTTCTTAGTCCATCCCTTATCTTTCTCAATCCAAAATTTATACATATCAAAATGGATCCAAATCAACCCCGCCGGTATCTTGGACGAGAACCACTTCCTGGTAACCCCGCTAGTCTCTCCCAACTTTTAAATCAGTTTGATCCGACTCCGCCTCAAATCGAACGAGAGAGAGAATCTCCACCCCGTCATATCATACCTGGTCCCGCTGGTGAAGTACAGATAGCCATGCGTCGGCATCGGACCGGAAAAGCTCATGTATCTCAGGGACCTCCCGCTCAGTCGACCCAAGAGGCCATACGTAAAAAACTTGCGAGCCGGAAGAAGATGATTATTTTCAGGGCAAAGCTTGGCTTGCTGCTATGGAGTATCTAACTGCAGAGGGTACTTATTATCCCTTGAGAATGATCAAGGAGAACCTTAAAAAATATGAGCGGGTGGAACAGGTATATTATTTTATTTTAATTATAGTTAAGGTTGAAATTTATAAATAATTGATCATTATATTTTTGTTGTCTTAGGTTGTGGTTGTGGTCAAGAAGTTCACACGAACTGAGAATGGCAATGTTCACGTGATTTTGAAGGATCACGAGACACAATTGAAGCTTACTTAGGTGACAAAGTGTTGAAGCACATGAATTTGGAAGTGACATAGGTGAAGGTCTTTGTTGATACTTACTAAGGTATGAAATATTTTCCTTAACATTACACTCCCTAAATATATCCTTATCATTTTGTTCTAAATGTTTTGTTTTGTTGATCTATTAGGCATTGTTTGGGCCACCTCACGCTCAAAAACACTACTTAACATTGTTCCTTCTAATGTTTGTAAGGTCTTTCCTAAGGATTGTTAATTTCATCTTTGGACATGTATTATTTGAATTTATGTCGGATTTAATATGTTATGAATTTATGTAATATTTTTCTATGTGGCCGGGATGTGGCCACTAACTTGACAATATTTATTTTTTGTGATTTTATGTAAGATTTCCTATGTGGCCGGGATGTGGCCACTAACTTGACAATATTTATTTTTTGTGATTTTATGTAAGATTTCCTATGTGGCCGGGATGTGGCCACTAACTTAAAAATATTTATTTTTTGTGATTTTATGTAAGATTTCCTATGTGGCCGGGATGTGGCCACTAACTTAAAAATATTTATTTTTTGTGATTTTATGTAAGATTTCCTATGTGGCCGGGATGTGGCCACTAACTTAAAAATATTTTTGTTTTTTGTGATGTTATTTTAGATTTTTTTAAATTATTAGGTACAGTTTGTGTTTTGTTTTGTTGCAAAAAAAAAAAATTGAAACAAAAACTTTATTCAACAACATGTCATCATTTGTTTTAAAACATGAAAAAAAATTATTTAAAAAAAAAATTCAGCCACATGTCATTATTTTTTTAACACATTTAATTTTTTTTTTTTTGTAAGTACGAAGCTTTTTTGAGCAACAATTTGAAGCTGATTTAATTGTCCAAATTAAAATTTAAAAGTTGTTAATGTTACACCATTATATGTACTTCAAGTAACAATTTTTAGATATTTATTATGATATCTACATTAACCTATAATTATTGCTCAAAACAGGTTCGCGAACGAAAATTTTTTTTTGATGTTACTACGAGCCTATTTTGAGCAATAATTTGAAGCTGATTTAATTGTCCAAATTCAAATTTAAAAGTTGTTAATATTACACCATTATATGTACTTCAAGTGACAATTTTTAGATATTTATTATGATATCTACATTAACCTATAATTATTGCTCAAAACAGCTTCGCGAACGAAAATTTTTTTTTGATGTTACTACGAGCCTATTTTGAGCAATAATTTGAAGCTGATTTAATTGTCCAAATTCAAATTTAAAAGTTGTTAATGTTACACCATTATATGTACTTCAAGTGACAATTTTTAGATATTTATTATGATATCTACATTAACCTATAATTATTGCTCAAAACAAATTTCATGAGCGAAAAAAAAAAAAAAAGAATTTAACAGTTTTGAAACGAATCTTTAGGGGGACAAACTGAGTAACTCGCTACACTGTGTAGCGAGTTTCAATAAAGCTGAAATCGCTACACGGTGTAGCGAGTTTAAGTCGGCTTTATTGAAACTCGCTACACACGGTGCAGCGAGTTATAATAAACCAAAACACTTTCCGGCCAGTTTTGAACACACCCGTGACTTTCAAATGTCATTTAATTCTGCTATGTGCAGGAGAGATTCTATAAAGAAGAACAGAACTCAGCTTTCTCTTTTTCTCTCAACTGTCTCTTCTTCTCTCAACTTTTGCTTTCTCTCTTTCTCTCAATCAATTCTCTCAATCACCATTTTCTAATACAGCTGAATTCAAAATAAAATTTCTTCACGTTATTTTATTTCATCCGAATTGTTGAAGATCAACAAGAATCAAGGTAAGTTAATGATTTAACTGTGTTTTATTACATTGTAGATATAATAAATGTAAGAGTTTTGTTATGTAGGTTTTAACATCATCTTAATTATTATTTTGACTTATGTTTAGATATAAAATTTAATGATTTAACTGTGTTTTATTACATTGTAGATATAATAAATGTAAGAGTTTTGTTATGTAGGTTTTAACATCATCTTAATTATTATTTTGACTTATGTTTAGATATAAAATTTAATGATTTAACTGTGTTTTATTATATTGTAGATATAATAAATGTAAGAGTTTTGTTATGTAGGTTTTAACATCATCTTAATTATTATTTTGACTTATGTTTAGATATAAAATTTAATGATTTAACTGTGTTTTATTATGTTGTAGATATAATAAATGTAAGAGTTTTGTTATGTAGGTTTTAACATCATCTTAATTATTATTTTGACTTATGTTTAGATATAAAATTTAATGATTTAACTGTGTTTTATTATGTTGTAGATATAATAAATGTAAGAGTTTTGTTATGTAGGTTTTAACACTTTGATTTCGTAATGTAGGGTTAAAGATGAACGGGGGTCCAATCATTTTTATGTGTTATTGGGGAGGTGATGATGAACAACCGTTTGATGGTCCTCATTTCAAAAAGGGGCCAAAATGCGCAATAAGGGGTAATTGCCAATGGAAATACAATGATTTGATTGATGAGCTATATAAAAAGGCGAACTTAGATCGGTCTCAATTTGATTTGAAAGTCATTTACAGATGCCCTCATTCTTTTGATAGCGGGATTGGTGAGTACTTTCCTTTCCATATTGAAGATGATGCGTGTATGGATGTAATGTTCGATCGGTTGCTAAATTTGGGGGATTGGAAATTTGCGGTTGTATGTGGTTGTAAAATTAATTGAAAATCGATCCAATCCAGAGTTTGAAACACAGCACACAGAGAGTACTTTCAGGTTTTCTCCAACTGGTAACCGTGATGATGGGGTTGGTCCAAGTTCCCAAACTCTTGTATCAACTCAAACACCAAATTATGATGATGGGCCGTTTGGGCATAATGATCATGCTAATGATGATGATCGGGCATTTGGGCATAATGATCATGTTAATGATGATTATGATGATGACTATGAAGAAGAGGAAGTGCACACTGATGTAGATGCAATGCTAGAGGATGACGATGATGAATATGAGGAGGGTAGTAGTGATTCTGATGTCGATTTGGGAGCCGGTGATGATGGGCCGATTGATGATGATGTGGAAGGACCTCCTGTTCACTATGAAGTGCCGCAAAATCGAAGCTATGAGAGAGCGAGTTATCCCTTTTACAGTGATATTGGTACATCTGCTCGACAAGAACAAGGGTTGATTGATTACGATCATGCGCATAGTTTTCCGGTTTGGGATCCGAACAACGGCGATTGCTAAAGGGATACGCTTTCCTGGCAAGAACGAGGCACAATTTGATATAAAAAGGTTCCATATTAAAAACAATCGCAGTTCGGGGTAAGAAAGAGCACACCGAACACATGGGTAATTGAGTGTCCGTTCAAAAATTATCCATGTCATTTTTATGTTCGTGTGAGTAGGAAGAAGTTTGGCTATTGGGAAGTGACCAAGTATAAGGCTCCTCACCGCTGCTTATATTCTCGAGCAAGTCAAGATCACCCCAATCTAGATGCCAAGTTTATCGGTCGGGAAGTCGTTGGTGTTATTAAGGCCGATTCGAGATGTCAAGGTTGGAGTCATTATTGCACACATCTCTAGTAGGTTCAACAAGGTAATTACTTACAAGAAGGCATGGTGTGGAAAGCGTAAGGGTATTGCGAGAGGTTTTGGAGATTGGGAGGAATCTTATAAGAGGTTACCCCGCGTCTTAGCGACCATTCAAAAATACAATCCGAGGACAATTGTGGAGTACTCTACACCTCCTCCTCCGGTCGGTGAGGCCTCCGTGTTTCGACAGTATTATGGGCATTTGGGCCTTGCATTGAAGCTTTCTCTCATTGTCGGCCAGTCATTTCTGTTGATGGAACATTTATGCATGGTAGATATAAAGGGGTAATACTAATTGCCATGGGTGTTGACGCCCAAGACAGCATACTTCCGCTTGCCTTTGCCGTTGTTGAAAAGGAGGACTGGCCGAACTGGCGTTGGTTCTTATACCTGGTTTGCAAGCATATTATCAGGAGTCGTGAAGTATGCTTGATATCTGACCGTCATTGGGGCATTCTGAAGACTATAGCTGAAGATACGTGGTGGCCAAACGTGCATCATCGATATTGCTTGAGACACTTTCCAGCCAGTTTTGAACACACCCGTGACTTTCAAATGTCATTTAATTCCTGCTATGTGCAGGAGAGATTCTATAAAGAACAGAACTCAGCTTTCTCTTTTTCTCTCAACTGTCTCTTCTTCTCTCAACTTTTGCTTTCTCTCTTTCTCTCAATCAATTCTCTCAATCACCATTTTCTAATACAGCTGAATTCAAAATAAAATTTCTTCACGTTATTTTATTTCATCCGAATTGTTGAAGATCAACAAGAATCAAGGTAAGTTAATGATTTAACTGTGTTTTATTACATTGTAGATATAATAAATGTAAGAGTTTTGTTATGTAGGTTTTAACATCATCTTAATTATTATTTTGACTTATGTTTAGATATAAAATTTAATGATTTAACTGTGTTTTATTATGTTGTAGATATAATAAATGTAAGAGTTTTGTTATGTAGGTTTTAACATCATCTTAATTATTATTTTGACTTATGTTTAGATATAAAATTTAATGATTTAACTGTGTTTTATTATGTTGTAGATATAATAAATGTAAGAGTTTTGTTATGTAGGTTTTAACACTTTGATTTCGTAATGTAGGGTTAAAGATGAACGGGGTCCAATCATTTTTATGTGTTATTGGGGAGGTGATGATGAACAACCGTTTGATGGTCCTCATTTCAAAAAGGGGCCAAAATGCGCAATAAGGGGTAATTGCCAATGGAAATACAATGATTTGATTGATGAGCTATATAAAAAGGCGAACTTAGATCGGTCTCAATTTGATTTGAAAGTCATTTACAGATGCCCTCATTCTTTTGATAGCGGGATTGGTGAGTACTTTCCTTTCCATATTGAAGATGATGCGTGTATGAATGTAATGTTCGATCAGTTTGCTAAATTTGGGGGGATTGGAAATTTGTAACAGTATGTGGTTGTAAAATTAATTGAAAATCGATCCAATCCAGAGTTTGAAACACAAAGACACAAAGAGAGTACTTTCAGTTTTCTCCAACTGTAACCGTGATGATGGGGTTGGTCCAAGTTCCCAAACTCTTGTATCAACTCAAACACCAAATTATGATGATGGGCCGTTTGGGCATAATGATCATGCTAATGATGATGATCGGGCATTTGGGCATAATGATCATGTTAATGATGATTATGATGATGACTATGAAGAAGAGGAAGTGCACACTGATGTAGATGCAATGCTAGAGGATGACGATGATGAATATGAGGAGGGTAGTAGTGATTCTGATGTCGATTTGGGAGCCGGTGATGGTGGGCCGATTGATGATGATGTGGAAGGACCTCTTGCTCACTATGAAGTGCCGCAAAATCGAAGCTATGAGAGAGCGAGTTATCCCTTTTACGGTGATATTGGTACATCCGCTCGACAAGAACAAGGGTTGATTGATTACGATCATGCGCATAGTTTTCCGGTTTGGGATCCGGAACAACAGCGATTGCTAAAGGGATACGCTTTCCGGCAAGAACGAGGCACAATTTGATATAAAAAGGTTCCATATTAAAAACAATCGCAGTTCGTGGTAAGAAAGAGCACACCGAACACATGGGTAATTGAGTGTCCGTTCAAAAATTATCCATGTCATTTTTATGTTCGTGTGAGTAGGAAGAAGTTTGGCTATCGGGAAGTGACCAAGTATAAGGCTCCTCACCGCCGCTTATATTCTGGAGCAAGTCAAGATCACCCCAATCTAGATGCCAAGTTTATCGGTCGGGAAGTCGTTGGTGTTATTAAGGCCGATCTCGGATGTCAAGGTTGGAGTCATTATTGCACACATCTCTAGTAGGTTCAACAAGGTAATTACTTACAAGAAGGCATGGTGTGGAAAGCGTAAGGGTATTGCAGAGGTTTTTGGAGATTGGGAGGAATCTTATAAGAGGTTACCCCGCGTCTTAGCAGCCATTCAAAAATACAATCCGAGGACAATTGTGGAGTACTCTACACCTCCTCCTCCAAACAGGTGAGGCCTCCGTGTTTCGACAGTATTCTGGGCATTTGGGCCTTGCATTGAAGCTTTCTCTCATTGTCGGCCAGTCATTTCGTTGATGGAACATTTATGCATGGTAGATATAAAGGGGTAATACCGATTGCCATGGGTGTTGACGCCCAAGACAAAGATACTTCCGCTTGCCTTTGCCGTTGTTGAAAAGGAGGACTGATTAACCGGGCGTTGGTTCTTATACCTGGTTTGCAAGCATATTATCAGAGTCGTGGAAGTATGCTTGATATCTCGACCGTCATCAGCATTCTCAAGACTATACCGAAGATACGTGGTGGCCAAACGTGCATCATCGATATTGCTTCGAGACACTTTCCACCGAACACACCCGCGACTTTCAAATGTCATATAATTCCCTGCATGCGTGAGAGATTCTATAAAGAAACGTAACTCACTTTCTCTTTTTCTCTCAACTGTCTCTTCTTCTCTCAACTTTTGCTTTCTCTCTTTCTCTCAATCAATTCTCTCAATCACCATTTTCTAATACCGAATTCAAAATAAAATTTCTTCACGTTATTTTATTTCATCCGAATTGTTGAAGATCAACAAGAATCAAGGTAAGTTAATGATTTAACCGTGTTTTATTACATTGTAGATATAATAAATGTAAGAGTTTTGTTATGTAGGTTTTAACATCATCTTAATTATTATTTTGACTTATGTTTAGATATAAAATTTAATGATTTAACCGTGTTTTATTACATTGTAGATATAATAAATGTAAGAGTTTTGTTATGTAGGTTTTAACATCATCTTAATTATTATTTTGACTTATGTTTAGATATAAAATTTAATGATTTAACCGTGTTTTATTATATTGTAGATATAATAAATGTAAGAGTTTTGTTATGTAGGTTTTAACATCATCTTAATTATTATTTTGACTTATGTTTAGATATAAAATTTAATGATTTAACCGTGTTTTATTATGTTGTAGATATAATAAATGTAAGAGTTTTGTTATGTAGGTTTTAACATCATCTTAATTATTATTTTGACTTATGTTTAGATATAAAATTTAATGATTTAACCGTGTTTTATTATGTTGTAGATATAATAAATGTAAGAGTTTTGTTATGTAGGTTTTAACACTTTGATTTCGTAATGTAGGGTTAAAGATGAACGGGGTCTAATCATTTTTATGTGTTATTGGGGAGGTGATGATGAACAACCGTTTGATGGTCCTCATTTCAAAAAGGGGCCAAAATGCGCAATAAGGGGTAATTGCCAATGGAAATACAATGATTTGATTGATGAGCTATATAAAAAGGCGAATTTAGATCGGTCTCAATTTGATTTGAAAGTCATTTACAGATGCCCTCATTCTTTTGATAGCGGGATTGGTGAGTACTTTCCTTTCCATATTGAAGATGATGCGTGTATGGATGTAATGTTCGATCGCCTTGCTAAATTTGGGGGATTGGAAATTTGCAAATGTATGTGGTTGTAAAATTAATTGAAAATCGATCCAATCCGTAGTTTGAAACACAAAGACACAGAGAGTACTTTCAGGTTTTCTCCAACTGTAACCGTGATGATGGGGTTGGTCCAAGTTCCCAAACTCTTGTATCAACTCAAACACCAAATTATGATGATGGGCCGTTTGGGCATAATGATCATGCTAATGATGATGATCGGGCATTTGGGCATAATGATCATGTTAATGATGATTATGATGATGACTATGAAGAAGAGGAAGTGCACACTGATGTAGATGCAATGCTAGAGGATGACGATGATGAATATGAGGAGGGTAGTAGTGATTCCGATGTCGATTTGGGAGCCGGTGATGATGGGCCGATTGATGATGATGTGGAAGGACCTCTTGTTCACTATGAAGTGCCGCAAAATCGAAGCTATGAGAGAGCGAGTTATCCCTTTTACAAAGTTGATATTGGTACATCTCGCTCGACAAGAACAAGGGTTGATTGATTACGATCATGCGCATAGTTTTCCGGGGGATCCGGAACAACAAAGCGATTGCTAAAGTGGATACGCTTTCCTGGCAAGAACGAGGCACAATTTGATATAAAAAGGTTCCATATTAAAAACAATCGCAGGTTCTGGTAAGAAAGAGCACACCGAACACATGGGTAATCGAGCGTCTGCTCAAAAATTATCCATGTCATTTTTATGTTCGTGTGAGTAGGAAGAAGTTTGGCTATTGGGAAGTGACCAAGTATAAGGCTCCTCACCGCCGCTATATTCGGAGCAAGTCAAGATCACCCCAATCTAGATGCCAAGTTTATCGGTCGGGAAGTCGCTGTGTTATTAAGGCCGATCTCGATGTCAAGGTTGGAGTCATTATTGCACACATCTCTAGTAGGTTCAACAAGGTAATTACTTACAAGAAGGCATGGTGTGGAAAGCGTATGGGTATTGCAGAGGTTTTTGGAGATTGGGAGGAATCTTATAAGAGGTTACCCCGCGTCTTAGCAGCCCATTCAAAAATACAATCCGAGGACAATTGTGGAGTACTCTACACCTCCTCCTCCAGCCGGTGAGGCCTCCGTGTTTCGACAGTATTCTGGGCATTTGGGCCTTGCATTGAAGCTTTCTCTCATTGTCGGCCGGTCATTTCGTTGATGGAACATTTATGCATGGTAGATATAAAGGGGTAATACTAATTGCCATGGGTGTCGACGCCCAAGACAAAGATACTTCCGCTTGCCTTTGCTGTTGTTGAAAAGGAGGACTGCCGAACCGGCGTTGGTTCTTATACCTCGGTTTGCAAGCATATTATCGTGAGTCGTGAAGTATGCTTGATATCTCGACCGTCATCGGGGCATTCTCAAGACTATAGCCGAAGATACGTGGTGGCCAAACGTGCATCATCGATATTGCTTGAGACATTTGCGAGCAAATTTCTTGGAAAAGCATAGAGGGGAAGGGTCAAGTATCTCGTTCGAGAGCGGGTAGAGCAACTCAAGATAGAAAATTGAAATCTATCTTAGAGAGTATTCGTGGAATTAAGCCCGAGGCAATTGCATGGTTTCAAAGATTTGGATGCTAGAAAATGGACATTGGCACACGATGGTGGTTACGGTGTATGGCATCACGACTACCAACATGTCCGAGGTTTTCAATGGTGTGATGAAGGGAGCTCGTGGGATGCCAATCACAAAGAATTGTTGAAACCGCCTTCTACCGTTGTGTGGAGTATTTTCAAGTAAGGCATGGATTTGCAATCAATGCCTTAGAGGTAATCCCGATAACCCTAACATCAATCCCCGACACCAATTCAGCCGTAAAGTCGCTATCACTACTTGAAGAACACCAAAAGCGGCATCACATCACGTCAGGAGGTTCAACAATCACGAAATGGGGGTGTATCAAGTGACAACCGCACGTCGTGGTGATCACGGAGGAAATATACGTATTGTCCGACTTAATGAGCGCACCTCGCACATGTGGTAAATGGGTTGCCTATCGCATGCCTTGTTCCCATCTCCTTGCTTGTTGTTCGCACAAAATGTTGATGGTCGAGATTTCGTTTCGAATATTACACCGTCGGGGAATACTACAAGACATGGAAGGGGACATTCCAACCAATCGAGCATGAGGACTATTGGGGCGTGGATGGTTTGGTGCCTAGTTTCTTCCCTAATCCCCTACTTCGACGTTCGCGAAGTCCCACGACCTAGATCAAGACGCTTTCGTAATTCTATGGACTTTCAAGCGTATAAACTAAGAGTATGTGTTCATCATGCCATCGAAGGGCACAATCGTCGTAGATGCCCGAACCTTAGGGAGTAGCATAATGTTTTTCATGTAATTTATGTTTGGCTTGAATTGGATTCGGCCATTGCTTTATTTTATGTTGTTTTCATTAAACTTGAAAAGTCCAATGTAATTTATATTTGAGTTGAATGTAATTTTCCAATTTCTAAAAATGACTTTAGTTATTTTAATGAATATTTATAAATTATAATTGATGATATTTATTATATTAGGGAGTAATAAAAAAAAAGTTCATTTTCCATTTAAGTTTTAAGTTTCAATTTATGTTTGGCATAATTCGAAAAAAAGTACAAATGTGCTACCGTGTAATATTGCGGGACGAATCAAAAAATTGTATTAATTGGGCCCAAAATTGAGCCGCCTGCATTGTATCGGCATTTAAAATCGCTACACCGTGAAGCGATTTTCACTAAACTCGCTACACCGTGTAGCGATTTTAGTGATAATCGCTTCACGGTCTAGCGATTTCAAAAGAATTATTACGTCCCTTGGCAATCTCTCTATTTACTTGGGCGAATGTTATAATTGTGTGGGCGACCGCCCATCCGGGCAGATCCAAAACCAAAACCAAAACCAAACAATCAAATAAAAATCTGCTTGAAACTACAAACCATAAAACCTGTTGTAAACAATCAAATTAAACATAACAAATATAAAACATCCAAATAACAATAAAATGCAAACATTAAAATAAAAGCTAAACTAACCGTATAAAGTTACAAAGTTTTAATACAAATAAAAAATATTAAAATAAAAACTACACTAATAGTACAAGGTTTCAATACAAATAAAAAACATTCAAATAAAAACTAAACCAATACAACAAAGTTTCATTACGTAATAATAATAAAAAAAAGTGAACTCTCTACCTATTATCATAGGCAGACGGGGTGTAGGGATGAGGCGGATTACGGAGCCGAGACCCTCTTCTAAGCATCTGTTCCTGCTGTAGCTGTTGCTCGGGGGTCAACTGAGCCGGATCGGAGAAACCATGGTACCCTGCATGTGACATAGGAGTCCTCAGACTGCTCCCACTCGCATAAGCGCCGAAGCCCATAGTGGATGGTGGAGGGGAAGGGTCCGCCCGGCCACTCCCCATCCCACCCCACCCACCCACACTCCCACCCCCCACCCCACCCCCACCCCACCTCCCTCCCGCACCCCAACTCCCACCCCCCAACCACCACCACTGCCACCCCCACTCCCACTCCCTCCGGCACCCCCACTCGCACCCCCCCAACCACCACCACTGCCAACCCCACTCCCACTCCCTCCGACACCCCCACTCGCACCCCCCCAGCCACTCCCACTCTGAAAAGGATCGAACTGTGAGTGTGCGTGATCGCGTGTGCGTGCCCATTCATAATCCATCTCGGCCTGGGTCTGCGCTTGAGGCTCTTGCTCGGGCTCGGGCTCTGGCTCTGGCTCATCTTGCAACTCCATTTCTGGTGGCGGTCCTACCTGTCGACGACGTCTAACCCGAGCTGGCCGAGGTACCCCCTGTACGCGATCTACCGGTGGGGGAGGTGCAGCAGCATGAAGGCGTTGGAGCTCCCTAACTCCCATGAACCCGTGTGTAATTCTCTCCCGCATTGAAGCTTGTCTGGGATGCGCTTCCGCCTCATTCTCGACATGCAAGCGCTGAAGGGTCTGCACCTGTTTTCATATCAAAAATATATATAAGTACGAGAGACATAAGTTAATAATTGATGTCTTGCTAAAAAAAAAAAAAAACTTGAAATAGAAACTTGAAAAATGTAAAAACTTACCATAAACTCTATAGCAGGGGCAGACGACTGGTATCCATCCACCTCTATGTGAGAGAGGTGCTGCACAAACCTACACGTTATGTCCCTATACCATACCATATATGGGTCGGTGTAGGTCATATCGTGGAAGCCGAACACCCCGGATACCAAGTAGTCATGGCGCTCTGCCCATCGTGTAACAAATGGGCGATGGTGCTCACCCCATCTCACTGTAGGTCTCCCCCGCCGATCTGAACGGTGCAACCTGTGCTAGTGTCGCACTGTGGGGGATAAACCGCCTGTGCCAAACTGCCTCATAACACGATCCGGCAGATGCCACTCGACCCTCTCAAAGCATATGAGAGGGACCCTCGCCAACCATATCTCCTCACCCTGAGTGCAGTAGACCGGAGCGTGTCTCCCCTCATAAGGCTGCCACTCCACGTGAGCCTCGCACACCGGCCACCGATCCCGATAGCCTCGCAGCTATGTGCAAGAACCTCTCTCGATCCAACACGCCCGAGTCCACTCGAAATTTCGTAAACAAAATAATTATAAGATTTTGTTCAAAAAAATAAAAACATTAACGACGAGAAAATAAAGTATGATATATGTATACCAAAGATCCGAGGGGCATGATGGTGTAGTCCCGTCGTCGTACTCGAGAACGGATCTGCGGCCTCACACATTTCAACCGCTCCCAAGCCCAAATCTATATCAAATAAATGTATATCAAATACTATAAATAATGCCGCAAATTTTAAATAAAACTTAAAAACATAAAGAACATTAAAATGAAATAAAATACCTGTAGAACATTGAGAAATCCTCCACACTGTCTCGTCTGAGGGTCTGTCGCACCACATAACTCTCGATACAGGAAAGCAAGCGCAAAGACTCCCCCAACCTGCACCGGGCCGACCCTAGATACATCCCTGCGCAGAGGAGATAACATAGCTTAACCTTGTTGCTCGTACGATCAGGCATGATCGTAGAACCCAAGGCAAGCAAGATGTAGGCCCGTACATACTGATCCACAATCTCTGGAGCAGTATCATCATGGAGGTCACCAAAGTGTGTGAAACGCATGGTAATCCACCGGAGCTTCAGACTGCTCCCATCTATATATGCGTCAGCAGGGGCGGCCCCTAAATACTCCTGACACTCAGCCTGCCAGTCTATATGGACTGGAAACCCATCATCGGTAACAGCATCCCCATCAATCGGCAACCCGCAAATCATGCCGATATCCTGTAGGGTGATCGTCATCTCACCAACCGGGAGATGGAACGTATGGGTCTCCGGACGCCATCGCTCGATCAAAGCCTCCAGCAGTGCAAAATCATACTGTATCCGGCCTATATAGTGAACTCCAATGAATCCGCACTCTGCCAGTCTCATCATAATCACGGGAGCTAATACAGGTGGCAAGGCGGCACCATGACGAAAAACGAGGGGACTACAATATGGCCACCCGGACCAAATATACCTAGCCCTATGCTCCGCATGCCGGGTCAGAACAGATGTATCAATAGGCCCGGGATCAATGAACGATTCCATCTATTTATTTCAATATGAAGGTTGGTTATTGTTCTATAAGACAAGAAAATAAATAAGAGAATACATAAGTGTAATTACTAGTACGTGGCATTGTAATCCAAAGTTATCCCACACTTCCAAGAAGTGCCTGTGGGGAAGTTCTTGGTTTCCAGCCTATATACTAAGTAATACTTCAAGAGTGATCCTCATGTGGTTTTGAATAATAGGATGAAGTTTTTTTTTTTAATAAAATGTTTGAACAATAAATCATATTTTAAGGGTTTAGGGTTTGGGATATAAGTATATGAGATTTGGGACGTTCTTATATGTATATTAATTCCTATTAAGGGTTTAGGGTTTCGTGACGAAAAATTAGGGTTTAGGGTTTAGAATATGATTGATATGACGCCTAATTAATTCCTTCGACGTCATGCTTCACCTTATGTACACCTTTCACGAATTAAGGATTCCGTTCTAATTACCTATAACTTATAAGAGTCATTAGGGCACAATCCACTTGGACCTTGTTCGGACAAGCTCACGTTCCTATCTCGGTAATCAAATTTGCTATAATCTCACACAAGTTAAACTTTGTACTCCCTCCGTCCCAAAAAATATTCAAAATTTTTTCAAATTTGCTATTTATTTTGAATACCCATTCTTGCATGTAGAAGCTAAAAAAAAAAATCGGAATAATAATATTTCAACAACAAATCAACCAAAAAAATCATACAAATACTAAAAAATTATTGGCATATAGAAATTTGTCACATAAATTCGAAATAATAATATTTCAACAACAAATCAACCAAAAAAACTAAATAAAAATTCGGAATTAAATAAAAATTAGTCACATAAATGGGAATAACAATATTTCAACAACAAATCAACAAAAAAAAAAAAAACCTAAATTGCAATGTTCTTCTTTTTGGCAATATAAATTCGGAATTAAAAAAAAAATCATAAATTATATTTCTTAAAAAACAACCGTTCCAAAATGAACCAATAGTTTTAAATGGGAATAATCGTTCCAAATGGGAATAACAATATTTCAACAACAAATCAACCAAAAAAAAATCCTAAATTGCAATGTTCTTCTTCTTGGCAATATAAATTCGGAATTAAAAAAAAAAATCATAAATTATAAGTAAAATATAGAAAAGAAAAGAAGGTTTAAACTTACAATTAAGAAGAAGGATGAATTTTTGGCAAATTTCTTGGCTTGGCTCGAAGTTCTTCTTCTTCTTCCTTGGTAGAATTCTTGGTTGGGGCAGCTATGGAGTAGAAGAAAGAAAGAGTTTTTGATTTTGAAATGTTGAATGCGTGAACCTGGAACCGCAGGGATTATAATTAGACTCGCTACACGGTGTAGCGAGTTTGACTTCGGTCAAAACTCGCTACACGGTGTAGCGAATTTAGAGTAATTAACCACCGTAATTAATTTTCCAACCGCCCTCAATTAATTATCCAAGACTCGCTACACGGTGTAGCGAGTTTTGACCAACCCTAGTCAAACTCGCTACACGGCGTAGCGAGCTTCAAAAAAGAGGACATTCCGGGCAATACTTTGAACAAAGTGAGTCATTTTGGGAAATAAAAAAGTAAAACGGGATTATTTGAGAAAAATTCTATATATATATATATATATATGTTTTTACATTCTTTTTGTTGTTCAATATATTGGCCCTATATCAAAGTAAGCAAAAGATATTTTTATTTTTGAAGTTTCATAACTCATTTATGTTTAAAGTTTATATCTCATATACTTAAATGTTAATTAAACTATGTTATACTTGATATATGGCCAATATGTGCCCTCAACGTTAACCTTCCCCCTCCTTGTATTTTATTTTTTTTAAGTGTTTTTCTATTAATAATATTTAGGGGGTGATGCCTTTTTGATTAAAAAAAAAAAACGTTAACCTTCACCCTCACGCACATACTCCCTCCGTCCCAGTCTACTTAAGAAAAAGCAAAATGGCACGGGACTTAAGGAATATCACTATTTTATTTGAAAAGGACAACTGGGTGAAAAATTAAGAGTTAATTCACATTTTTGATTAACTCTTAATCCCTTTCCCCCAACCCAAAATTCAAACAGAGAAGTCAAATCTGTTAAGCCATCACTGTTTACACTTTCTTAATTTACAGAGGGAATTTCAAATTTACAGAGGGAATTTCAAAATTTGACCTGGATCACCAAACATAACCATTTTCCCACCATTTCAAAAGTGCCCCTATAAAAAAGGCATTCACTGTTTTTGAACAGTTTCTTAATTTACAAATTCATAACCAAGACAAAAATAAAAAAGATGGTGAGGAGATCAGATTTAACAGCAGAAGAGAGGAACAGACTGGGCCAATACTTGTTGACCTACGTTGTTGATCGAAATCTCCCAAAGGGCAAAATCAAGGAAGCTGCGGAGAGGTTCGCGGTTTCTCAATCGACTGTGTACTTGATGTGGACAAAAGTGAGGCGTCAAATGGGAGGAAATGCTCCATTGTGTCTGACTTCAAAAAAGAGTGCAAAAAGAGGCAAAAGAGTCCAGTTAGATGAAGCAAAGATGAAAACAATTTCATATCAACAAAGAGGCACAATTAGAGATTTGGGGGCTGCATTGGGAGTGAGTAAGAGCACTGTTGGGAGATGGAAAAAGGAGGGTGTGATCGGGGTTCACACGAATGCAATCACTCCGTCATTAACCGAAGGCAATAAATATGCAAGGCTGAAATTCAGTTTATCATGGCTTAAATGGGATTTTTCTCTTAGTAAATTTCAGTTTAAGAGCATGTTCCATGTCATACACATTGATGAAAAATGGTTTTACTTGACAAGAGCAATGGAAAGATACTACATGTGTCCAGGAGAGGCAGAACCTCATAGATCATGCCAAAGTAAAAGGTTCATCCCTAAGGTAATGTTCTTGTGTGCAGTTAGTAGGCCCATTTATTCAAATGAAGGGGTTCTTTTATTTGATGGAAAGATAGGCATGTGGCCATTTACAAAAAGAGAGCCAAAGAAAGAGGAGTAAGCGTAAATAGAGTTGCAGAACAATGGTGACCAAAGCAATGGCATCAATCAACAAAACAGTGACAAAGGAGATGCTACTCAGAAATGTAAGCAAAGTCAAAACTCATATTTTTTTTTCCAGCAATGTTCTCTTTTTTGACCTGGATTAACCAGGTTTTTTTTATTGCAGGTTATTCCTACAATAAAATCTAAATGGCCAGCAAATGAATCAAAGAATATCATCATACAATGGGACAATGCCCCACCACATATCAAGAACTCGAGATCAAGATTTTAGAGAGGCGAAGCGAAGATGGATGGAACATTCAACTACAATTTCAACCACCAAACTCCCCGATACGAACATAAATGATCTTGGATGGTTCAGTCGATTGACACACTCAAAACAGATGTTCAAGCCAAGACAGTTGATGACTTAGTTACTGTAGTAAAAGTTGCTTTTGAAAATCTTTCACCAGTTACTCTCAACAAAATTTTTGTTAGCTTGCAACTTTCTCTGCTCGAAATCATGAAGTTAAAAGGTGAAAACAACTTTGATGTTCCCCATATTGGAAAAGATAGATTGTTGAGAGAGTCGGTGAACTAGAAACCGATGCAAGTTGAATTGGGTATGGTAGTTGATTGCATCAAATATCTTCAAGAGAAGGGGCAAGATGATGGCCTAGAAGGCATAATGTCAGAATTAGCACTTGGAGAGGTATTTCTTTGAAGCAATTTGGTCAAACTCAGCAAAGAAGAGAGCTTTTGTTTTTTGAAAAATGTACTCTCAGATAAAAATCATCACTGAGTAACCTTTCTAGGTTTGTGACCAAAATTAAGTGTAAGAAATGTTTTTGCTTTTGTAAAAATTTGACTCTCGAGAATAAAAATCATCACTGAGTACATGAACACTCTCATAAAAACCATTACCAAGTGTAAAACAGAGGGACATTTCACCAGCCTAAGCACATCAAATGCACATTTCATCCAAAAACAATCAAATGGCAACATAACCACAATCAAAGTCCCAGCCAAACACAATCAATCATCACTGAGTAACCTTTCATAAAAATGTACTCTCAGATAAAAATCATCACTGAGTAACCTTTCTAGGCAATAATCGAAGCATAGTAATCTGTTCGTATCAAATAAAAACACCAATCATAAACACATGTGTCTCAAGTAAACAAAGAGCATCATCATTTCACATAAAATTCCCCATAATCACAGTCAACAACATGCTCTTACACACGAGTAAATTCCTAGGTTTTCAAATAATAGCAGAAATAGAGAGATTACACCTGTTTTCCTTCTTGGATTTCTTTTCCTCGGATCTGAAGCATGAGTTGAATAGCTTCTGTATCCGGAAAATATGGACTAACATCTGGGTTAGGGCCTTTCGACCAAGGGAACATTATCCCCAACATTTCGAGACAGTTACGGTGTCCCAAAGCCTTCCAATAGGCCTCCCGTATGGCCGGATCTGAAGAATCCGGACTAAGGCCAGGAAATTCTTCCCCAAACCGTTTCTTTGGCGCAACCGAGTCACAAACTTTCTTTGGCGACTCATTCACAGTTTCATCGTTGGCGATAGAAGAATTGGGTATGGAAAATAGGGATTCGAGGTTAGAACACAGAGGAACAAAGTCTTGGGTAGAACACAGCGGTGTTAATGAATCGAAATCGAGGGGAAAGCCTAGATCCCTGTCGGAATCATTTAAATCCGACGAATCCATGGCATGAATTTAGGGTTTGTGAGGGCGGCGCTGTGAGAGAAAGGAAAGGATTTACAAAGAGAGAATATGAGAATGGAGAGAGGGAGAGAGAGAGACTGCTCGAAAATAGGGTTAGGGTTTGTTATCCGGAAATGGGTTTGGGTTGGGTCTTAATTGAGCCAGTGTTGCTTTTGATTTAATTAGGGAGAGATTAATTGGGTTGGGTTTTAATTGAGTTTTATTAGTGATAATTGGGTGGGGTAGGCCCAATATAATAATGATAAAAAGTTTCTATTTTGGGCTTTTTTAAGATAAGTGGGACGCCCAAAATAGAAACTTTTCTTAAGTAGACTGGGACGGAGGGAGTATCTTTTAAAAGAATCGTACTTGATATTTTTAGGGTCGGTGTAATCGAAAGATATAGAGATAGGAACCCTGAGCAGATGGATTGTTTAACCACATGCTATCTCACTCGATCAATAGCGGTCCATGTTAGTCCAACCTTTTATAACATGGTTAAAACCGGGTCCAGGGTGAAAACGGGCCGGGAACAAATCACTGACCATGTCACGAAATATGGTCTAGATTTCTGTATTTTCACCACATGATGACATGATGAAGCACTTCAACATTTGACTATACGGATTTGACCAAAGTAATTATGAAATTTGACCCAAAAAAAAAAAATAGTGTAAATTAAGAGAAGAGTGAGATAATCAAAAAGATTAAGTCATGACGTCTCTCCCACTCAAAGTAATTATGAAATTTGGTTTTGTGTTAGATTTATTCAAAACGTAGATGAGAACCAATAAAATGCAAACATGTTCTTCTATTGATTTGATGAGAAATGATCAGAATTAATTTGATAAAAGTATGAGATAACCAAATTTCATAATTGCTTTGAGTGGGAGAGACGTCATGAGAAATGAGGCCTTAGGCCTCATTTATTTTTCATTTTCAGCTCTTATTCAGATTTGAATGGGTGGTGTATCACACATAATACAATTCATGTTGTTTTTTTTCCTTCATTCAGATCTGAATGCCTCTTATTTTTCACTTATTTTCAGATGTAAAACTATCACTTATTTTGTCTCTTAATTGATTTTTTTTCATATATATCTTTTTCATAAACTCGTAATTTCAAAAATATTCAACTCAAACACTAGATCAATAACCATTCATCTCATCTCTCTACTCCATTAAATGTCGTAACATTAATTTCAGATGAATATTCAAACATTTTGAGTAATTCAGAAATCAGTTTTCAGACACTACCTCTTATCAATTCAGTCAAATTCAGTCGTAAAATCAGATTTCGGCACTTAACAATTAAAAATCAAATGCCGCCTAAGTCGAAATCATATTAAATTTTGATTGAAAAGGGAGAATATGTGGCATATCCGCACATATCTAACCCGACCACATCAGCCCAGGGCATTCACAAGAACAATTAAATCCACTTTTGAAATCGACCAAAATTAGATCTGAATCGTCTTGGATATTATAAAAGTTGTAAAGATATTTTTCTTCTTATTAGCTTTCAAAATGGTGACTTGGCTTTCCAATTGAATAGCATAGATTTGACATTCTTGAATGTGATAGAAAAATCTGAAAAGAAATAAATATTTAGTTTTTCAGACCCATTAATAGACAAATTTGTCATTATTTCTGCGGGAGCTATCCTCCTCTCTCTGAAAACAATTTGGCAAAAGATAATATCTATTGATTACAATGACAGTATTTATAGTACAAAGTATGTAACTGAAAATGCCTAAAGATATACATAATCACAATTTGTAAATAAAAATATACATCTGAATATTCTAGTTGAGAAAATGAAGGAAACAAATATGTAGATGAATCAAGAGAGTTAAGGAGAGAATTTGAGAAGAATCAGGAGGATCATTCATTCTGATAATCAGGAGGATCATTCTGATCCTTAATACGCCCCCGCAAGATGGACGGTCCGGGAGTGAGTCCAATCTTGGAGATAAGAGACAAGAACCGTGCACGGGAGAGTGGTTTCGTGAGTGCGTCGGCCAGTTGGTCATTGCCGGAGATATGTTGAACTCGAAGCTTGCCCAGGTGAACTTGTTCCCGTACGAAATGAAAGGCAAGTGCGAGGTGTTTCATTCTGGAGTGAAAGACAGGATTGGCGGAGTAATTCGCAGGGCCAAGGTTGTCACAATAAATTACCGGTGGAGTGGAAGAGGAGATGTCGAGCTCTGACAGAAGATTGTTGACCCATAAAAGTTCTGTGGTAGTAGCAGCTACAGCACGAAATTCGGCCTCCGTGGAAGAACGGGCAAGAGCCCGTTGTTTCTTGGAAGACCAGGCTATAGGATTGCGACCAAGATAAATAAAAAACCCGGTGGTGGAGATAAAGTCATCTTTTTCACCCGCCCAAACGGCGTCACAAAAGGCATGAAGTAGATGAGGAGAGTTTTTGAAAATTTGGATACCCATATGGAGAGTACCGTGAAGATACCGAAGAAGTCTCTTGAGAAGCGGGCCGAGTGTGATTCTTGTGGGTGATGTAGAAGCTGAGCAAGTTTGTTGACAGTGAAGGCGATGTCGGACAGTGAGGAAAGGTATTGAAGGCTTCCGATGATAGCTCGGTATTCGGTGGGGTTGTGTATGGGTGTCCGGGGGTGGGCCGAGAGAGGTGGGTAGGTTGACATGGGCGTTGGAGATGGTTTTGAGTTGTGCATGTCATGGCGGGTGAGAAGATCAGTGATGTACTTGGACTGAGAGAGGAGTATACCGTGAGGGTTAGGAGTGATCTCTATTCCAAGAAAGTAGGACAAGGGACCCAAGTCTTTTAAGGAAAACCGAGTGGAGAGACATTGGATAAAGGTTTCTAGAGAGGAGGTGGAAGAGCCCGTGATGACTATGTCATCAACATAGACGAGGGGGAGGAGGTGATGAGAGTTTTTTGTTGTAGGTGAAGAGAGAGGGATCGGCAAGGGAGGGGTCAAAGCCGTATGAAAGAAGGAATTGTTTAAGGGCGGTGTACCAAGCACGTGGTGCTTGTTTGAGACCGTAAATGGCTTTTGAGAGCCGACACACATGGGAAGGTTTGGATGGATCTTGAAATCCGGGAGGTTGTGACATAAACACAATTTCGGAAAGATCGCCTTGAAGGAAGGCATTGTTGATGTCAAGTTGGCGTAGGGGCCAACCTTGGGTGATGGCAAGAGAGAGAATTAGACGGATGGTGACTGGTTTGACTACGGGACTGAAGGTTTCGGAGTAATCAAGTCCGGGGCGTTGATGAAAGCCCTTGGCAATAAGTCGAGCCTTGTATTTTTGGATGGAGTTGTCGGGGTTATATTTAATTCGAAAGACCCATTTGCATCCGACCACATTGGGTGCTTCATGGGATGGAACTAGTGACCAAGTTTTGTTTCGCATTAATGCATTATATTCCTCTAGCATGGCGGCATGCCACAGGGGTGAGGCTAGTGCCTGTTTGGTGGAGGTGGGGAGGGAGGTGGAGGAGGGTAGAGTTGCAAGTTGGGCATATTTGGGGTTGGGTTTACGAATGTTGTTGAGGGAGCGGGTAGTGATGGTACGGCTGGGATTAGGAGGTGGAGGAGGGGGTGGGTTGGGAGCGGGGCTTGAGGAGGACGGTGGTGAGTTGGTGTGGGTGGGCAGGTCAGTGGTTTCGACTAAGGTTGGTGAGGCGGGTAGAGGGTCAGATGGTGGGGCGGTGTCGGAGAGTTGGGCAGCAGGAGTAATATTGGTGGTTGCGTGGCTATTAGGATTTGTGTGGTTGGGTTGTGGAGAATTGCATGGAGAGGTTGGAGGGTAGGTACCGTAGGTGTAGAGATAATAGGCGGTGAGATGAGAGCACCGTCAGCTGGAGTAATTTGAGAGGTTTGGCCAGGGGTAGTTGCGAGATGTGGATAAGGAAACTCGGTTTTGACAAATTTGACATGTCGAGAGGTGTATATGCGGTTTGTGGATGGGTCTAGACAATGGTATCCACTTTGTGAGGGAGTGTAACCGATAAAAATGCATGGGTTGGATTTGGGTGCAAGTTTATGTGGAGCATAAGGACGAAGCCAAGGATAGCAAAGGCATCCAAAACTTCGGAGTTTATCATAATTTGGTGATTTTTGAAATAAGCGGAGATAGGGAGAATCATTGTGAAGAGTGGGAGTCGGCATGCGATTTATAAGGTAGCATGCGGTGGTGCAAGCATGGGGGCCCAAAAGGAGAGGGAAAGTTTAGCATGAGAGAGTAAGGTAAGACCGGTTTCAACTAGATGTCGATGACGACGTTCGGAAAATCCGTTGTGTTCGGGAGTATGAGGTGGTGATGTAAGATGAGAGATACCACTTTGAAGAAGTGAGGGAGTGAGTTTTAGGTATTCCCCACCGTTGTCGGAGAAGAATTGAATAATGGGACGGGAAAAGTATTTTTTGACTAATAATTTGAAACGATTAAAAGTAGCAAAAGTGTCGGATTTGTTTTTCAAGGGGTAGAGCCAAGTATATTTTGTGAAGTGGTCTACAAAAATAACATAGTATTTGTAATTGTCGTATTTAGTATAGTGGGGAGGTCCAAACATCCGAAAAAACAAGTTCAAGAGGAGCATGAGATTCAAGAGTAGAAGTAGAAAAGGGTAGTTTGTGACTTTTGTTAGTGTCACAAGCATTGCAATTAGAATAGGGTTTTGGGGAGATGGGTAAAGAAAATTGTTTTTGAATTGTTGAAATAATGGTGGGTGCGGGATGACCAAGTTTGTGATGCCACGAAAGAAGGGAGGTAGTGGCAGTTAGGGTTTGAGGTGATGTCGAATGCCAGAGATAGACACCATTATCAAGCGTACCTTGAATTAGAGTGTGGCCGGTGGAGATTGCTTTGAAAAGAAAGGAAGATGCGGAGAATTCAATGATTGCATCATTATCTCTACAAAGCGGGAGACTGAAATGATATTTCTAGAGATGGTGGGAACGTGTAGGACATGGTGAAAATAGAGGGTGGAGTTGTGGGTTGAGAGATTGAATGATCCAAGGTTGGAGATGGGAAGGGAGGAGCCATCACCTATTGTTACGCCGTCATTGCCATGATAAGGGTGTGATTGATAAGAGTTGAGAGAGAGTTGGTGATGTGATGAGTGGCGCCCGTCCACCGGCCATGACGTGGAGCGGGTGGTGTTAGGTCTTTGTGGCGGTGTGTACGAGAGGCGAAGATGAGAGATGGTTGGTGTGGGTGAGGAGAATAGGGAAAGATATGTATATTCCTTCCGGAATTGAGGACAGTGGGTGGCGACATGGCCAGAGGATATTGGTATTGGCATTGCATCTGTGAAGGGAAGCGAGGTGAGATATGGCCCGAGAGGGTGTAGCGGAGTTGGGCGAAAAAAAAAAAAAAAGGCAGAGCGACGGAGAGGCAGAGCGGCAGGCGGTTTTGAGAGTTTTACTTTTGGTGATCACTTTGCTCTGATACCATGAGCAAAACAAGCTACAACACATGATTGGGGGTGTTGAAAAAATAGTGTATTTTGAAGAAAATTAATGGGTTAATTTTTAAAGGTTAATTTTGTCAAATTACTTAAATGGTTTGTGTTTGTGAAAATAAAATATTTAATTGTCCAAAATGAATTTTGGATGAATTAAATATAAATGCTCCAAGGATTTGGCCAAATAAATTTAGATTTTGTAAATCAAAAAATGGTCTTGAAGTTTTCTGAGGTGCTCGGCCGAGCAGAGTGATTGACTCGGCCGAGCACAGCATGGCAGAAAACAAAGTTTCTGAAAAAGCCATGCTAGGCCGAGGCATATGCCTTGCTCGGCCGAGCAGAGCCTTGCTCGACCGAGCAGACTATAAGACTCGGCCGAGCAGATCCTGGGCAGACATTTAACAGCCAATATTAAATGCAGAAAACTGAAATGAAAATCATTATGGCTAATGATTTTGGATTAATGGTGGTTTAATATTCGTAATAAAATTGTTTATTACATTTTATTACTTAATTAAAACCATTGATTTTCAGTTTTTATTGGTTGATTGAATATGTAAAAATTGTTGTTTGTTAACAACAATTGGAGTACTTGGGAAAACTTTTGGCAAACATTTAGAGTGAAAAATCACTGCAGAAACTATATCTTTCTCCAGCAAATCCTCCTCCATTCTCTTGTTGCATATTGTTGCTTCCTCCATTGGCCTCCTAGCTTGGATATAGAAGAAGAGGTGATCTAGTCCAAGCACGGTTCAGCTCGCCGGGAACTTAGGTGCAAAGTGCCCCCGGTCCGCACGTTCTATCCTGGGAGACAAGCGATCCAAGAAAACTCAAGCACGCTCGGTGAGGGATCGAATATGTCTTAAGGAGACAGTGGTTTCATTGGGCTCGTGCAGAAATTTCAACAACTTCTCCTTGTATTTTCAGTTTTGTTATTTATATATTGTATTTATATTTTCTGTAATTGTACACCCTTGTAACAATCTTAAGACATAATCGTAATCGAGGGAGTCGATTACAGTTTTGAAAAATAGAAAATACTAACTTAGTTGTTGTGTTTCAGATGGCGATGAACAACAACAACGTGGAGACCCAAGTTGGATCCCAAACTGGACCCCAAACTAATCCCCAAACTGGAAACGGAAGTGGCTCTACGACTATGACTAATCCTCATACAATCCATATCCCGACCCCTCATGCGGAAAAACCCGAGAAATTTGTTGGCCACGACTTTAAGCGTTGGCAACAAAAGATGCTTTTCTACCTCACTACCTTGCACTTGGCAAGATATCTGAAAGAAGATATGCCAAAGGTGAGTAAAGGAGAAACCGATGTTACAACCTTGGCTGCGGTTGAAACATGGAAGCATGGGGAGTACTTGTGCAGAAATTATGTCCTTAATTCGCTTTCAGATTTTATCTATAACGTGTTTAATGAGAAGAAATCTGCAAAGGAATTGTGGGGGTCATTGGACCACAAATATAAGAGTGTGAAATCTCAAGTTGGTGAGTTTCAAACTATTTTGCACGAGATTCATGCTGAAGGTATGGTGATAAGTGAAAGCTTCCAAGTGGCTGCAATCATTGAGAAATTGCCTCCATCTTGGAATGATTTCAAGAACTACCTTAAGCATAAGCGAAAGGAAATGGATGAGGAAGGAATTATCCTTCGATTGAGTATTGAAGAGAACAATAGAGTTGCTGAAAACAAGTTTGTTTCTAATGTGGCTAAGGCCAATGTGGTGGAGCATGGTGAAAGCTCCAAAGGCAAAAAGTTTGAAAAGGGAAAAGGGAAGATTGTGACAACTTCCAAGAATTCCCACTTGGGACCAAAAGGTGGTGTTTCCAAGAAGAAGTTCTTAGGAACTTGTTATAATTGTGGCGGTGAAGGCCACAAGGCTCATGCTTGCAAGTTGCCAAAGAAGGCTCGTGAGGCAAACATGGTGGAAGCTAGATAAGTGTCCGAGATGCACCTCGCAGCTGTGATTTTCGAGGTGAATTTGGTGGGTTCAACCCCAAATCAATGGTGGATTGACACCGGCGCTACTAGACATGTGTGCTCCAATAGAGACATGTTTAGTACATTTATTGCTAAGGATGGTGAGAAACTATTCATGGGGAATTCAGCCACCTCCGAGATCAAAGGAGAAGGAAAAGTGGTTTTGAAGATGACATCCGGGAAGGAGTTGACTCTCAACAACGTGCTTTATGTGCCCGATATCCGGAAGAACTTGGTGTCCGGATCTCTTTTGATAAAGCATGGATTTCGTATTGTGTTTGAGTCCAATGTAGTCACTTTGTCTAAGAGTGGAATGTTTGTAGGCAAAGGTTATGTCAATGATGGACTGTTTAAGCTAAGTGTAATGGTTGTTAAGCCGAAAGCTAATGATATGAATATCTCTTTCGTTTACTTGCTTGAGTAATCTAATTTGTGGCATGGTAGACTTGGTCATGTTAATTTTGATTCTATACGTCGTTTGACAAAAGCAAATTCTATTCCAAAGTTTAAAGTTGATTGTAAACAAAAATGTGAAATTTGTGTAGAAGCAAAATTAACAAGAAAGTCATTCCCTTCAGTTGAAAGACATAGTGAACCACTTGAATTGGTTCACACGGACTTATGTGACTTTAAATCAACACAATCACGGGGCGACAATAAGTACTTCATGACTTTTGTAGATGATGGCACAAAGTATTGCTATGTGTATCTTCTAAAAAGTAAAGATGAAGCTATAGAGAAGTTTACTCTATATAAAAATGAAGTTGAGAATCAATTAAACCGGAAAATTAAGGTGCTAAAAGGAGATAAAGGAGGTGAATATGAATCTCCATTTGAAGCAATTTGTGCTCAAAGTGGAATTAAACATGTAACCTCGGCACCTTATACACCCCAACAAAACGGTGTTGCCGAAAGGAAAAATCGGACATTGAAAGAAATGATGAATGCCATGTTATTGAGTTCGGGATTACCGGATAACATGTGGGGGAGGTCGTGTTGTCGGCTAACTACGTGTTAAACAAAATACCCCGAAAGAAACAAGACAAAACTCCTTATGAACTATGGCATGGAAGAATGCCAAGTTACAAACACTTGAGAGTGTGGGGGTGTCTTGCAAAGGTAGCCATACCTCCTCCTAAAAAGGTGAAAATTGGACCAAAAACTGTTGATTGCATATTTATTGGATATGCACAATACCATATTGCTTATAGATTTATTGTGTATGAGTCGAAAATTGAAGCTATACACAAAAATACTATAATGGAATCTGTGAACGTATCGTTCTTTGAGAATATATTCCCGTGTAAGTCAAGAAATGAGGCAAGCTCGTCGACTAGGGTAATAGATTCAATAGAAGACGAACACGTTCAAGATGAAAGAGAAGAAGAAGAGGTAGAACCTCGACAGAGCAAAATAGCTAGGATTGAAAAACCTATGGTCCGGACTTTCTAACCTATATGGTAGAAAGCGAACCACAAAGTTACAAAGAAGCCGTTAGCTCTTCGGAAGGACCTTTGTGGAAGGAAGCAATTAAAAGTGAAATTGATTCCATTTTGCAAAATCACACATGGGAACTAGTGGACCTTCCTCCGGGAAGTAAAACACTAGGATATAGGTGGATTTTCAAAAGAAAAATGAAAGCGGATGGAACAATTGATAAGTACAAGGCCCGACTTGTAATTAAAGGTCACAGACAGAAAGAAGGCCTAGACTATTTTGACACATATTCTCCCGTCGCGAGAATAACGTCAATAAGAGTTGTACTTGCAATTGCCGCATTGAGAAATCTTGAAATACATCAAATGGATGTAAAAACAGCCTTTCTAAATGGAGATTTAGAAGAGGAGATTTACATGAAACAACCCGAGGGGTTTGTTGCACATGGACAAGAAAAGAAGGTGTGTAAATTAGTAAAGTCGTTGTATGGCTTGAAACAAGCACCAAAACAGTGGCATCAGAAATTTGATAATGCTATGATGCAAAGTGGATTTAAGATAAACGAGTGTGACAAATGTGTCTATACTAAAACCACGGAAAATGTCTATGTCATTTTGTGTCTTTATGTAGACGACATGCTTATCATAGGGAGTTGTGATATGATGATCAAATCCACGAAAGACATGTTAAATTCGAAGTTTGACATGAAAGATATGGGACTTGCGGATGTAATCCTTGGAGTTAAAATTTCTAGAATATCCAATGGACTTGTATTAAGTCTATCTCATTATGTGGATAAAATTCTTGAAAAATTTAGCAAGGATGACAATGGAATAGCGAGTACTCCAATTGACCCAAATCTTCATCTATCAAAGAATAGAGATGAACCGGTGTCTCAATTAGAGTATTCGAGAATTATTGGAAGTCTAATGTACTTGATGAGTTGTACTAGGCCGGAAATTGCTTATACTGTTAGCAAGTTAAGCCGGTATACAAGTAATCCTGAAATAAATCATTGGAAGGGTATAGCAAGAGTACTAAGGTACTTAAGATATACTCGTGATTTTGAATTACATTACACTAGACATCCAGCTGTGATAGAAGGATATAGTGATGCTAATTGAATATCAGATATCAAAGACTCAAGGTCTACAAGTGGATATTTATTCACATTAGTAGGTGCAGCTATATCATGGAAATCTTCTAAGCAAACTGTTATAGCCAGATCAACCATGGAATCTGAGTTTATAGCACTAGATAAATGTGGTGAAGAAGCCGAATGGCTACGCCAATTTCTAGAAGATATTCCAAGATGGGAAAAGTTCGTGCCCGCAATTAGTGTACATTGCGATAGCCAATCTGCGATTGGTAGGGCACAAAGTCATATGTATAAATTATAATGGTAAGTCTAGACATATACGTCGAAGACATAATACCATTAAACAACTACTTGCAACTGGCACCATATCTATTGACTATGTGAGGTCAAAAGATAATTTGGCGGATCCGCTAACCAAAGGGTTAAGCAAAGAGATAGTTGCAAGGTTGACATTGAGAATGGGTTTAAAGCCTCTTGAGAAGTTAAACACAGCGGAAAACACAACCTAGTTGACTGGAGATCCCAAGATCTAGGTTCAAAGGGACAACCTAACTGTTAATAGACTTGTAGCGTCACTGTGGGGGTCAACCCTATACTCATTCCTTAAAGTGACATCCCGAGATGAATGAGGTTAAGCCTATGACTTTTAATGATTCTTATGTGAAGTAAAATGGGTTACTTAAAAGAATCACCTATGTGAGAAAGAAGTAGAGGCCGCTTCGGGAAGAATTGTGTGAGGCTCAATTCTTAGACCTTCTCACAGAACCAAGCATTGTGATCCAGGAACATGAATGGATACAGCTATGAGAGCTGAATTGTGTTAGGGAGATACCTGTGTAAAGTATATGATCGGCTACACAAAAAGCTAGCAGTTCAAGGACATCGCGTCTACTGATTAGCAAGTAGAGTAAATATGCTTTTACAAAGGAAGGTTCATAGGGCAAACCCCTACATATCATATGCAGGTTTTCGACTGCCGGACATTATCACCTATCCTCATGAATTTCCTTCATGTGGGAGATTGTTGGAAAAATAGTGTGTTTTGAAGGAAATTAATGGGTTAATTTCTAAAGGGTAATTTTGTCAAATTACTTAAATGGTTTGTGTTTGTGAAAATAAAATATTTAATTGACCAATGATTTGGCCAAATAAATTTTGATTTTGTAAATCAAAAAATGGTCTTGAAGTTTTCTGAGGTGCTCGGCCGAGCAGAGTGATTGACTCGGCCGAGCACAGCATGACAGAAAACAAAGTTTCTGGAAAAGCCATGCTCGGCCGAGGCATATGCCTTGCTCGGCCGAGCAGAGCCTGCTCACCGAAAGCAGCTATAAGACTCGGCCGGCGAGATCCTGGCGTACATTTAACAGCCAATATTAAATGCAGAAAACTGAAATGAAAATCATTATGGCTAATGATTTTGGATTAATGGTGGTTTAATATTCGTAATAAAATTGTTTATTACATTTTATTACTTAATTAAAATCATTGATTTTCAGTTTTATTGGTTGATTGAATATGTATAAATTGTTGTTTGTTAACAACAATTGGAGTACTTGGAAAAACTTTTGGCAAACATTTAGAGTGAAAAATCACTGCAGAAACTATCTCTTTCTCCAGCAAATCATCCTCCATTCTCTTGTTGTATATTGTTGCTTCCTCCATTGGCCTCCTAGCTTGCATATAGAAGAAGAGGTGATCTAGTCCAAGCACGGTTCAGCTCGCCGGGAACTTAGGTGCAAAGTGCCCCCGGTCCGCACGTTCTATCCTGGGAGACAAGCGATCCAAGAAAACTCTAGCAAACTCGGTGAGGGATCGAATATGTCTTAAGGAGACAGTGGTTTCATTGGGCTCGTGCAGAAATTTCAACAACTTTTCCTTGTATTTTCAGTTTTGTTATTTATATATTGTATTTATATTTTCTGTAATTGTATACTTTTATAACAGGGGGTATGCTCTATTTATATGCCCTACTCTTAATCCTTCAGGGTTTTCAACCCTAAACCAATTTCTGCTGTTGATAGGCCTCTTTTGGACTAGGGGTGCGATCGCTCCCTTTTTGGCAGAAACTTGGTGCAGCGGGGTCGATCTCTTTGTCCAGTAACTTGGCGTGGTCGCGCCCTACTTTTGGCGCGATCGCTCCCCCTTGGCTGTGTCATGAGTTCTGAATTTGCTTATTTAATCTCATAATTTAGGCGTCCATAACTTAAATGACATCAAATCCAACAGATTGAAAGGTGGGAGTACGAGGCACATATTATCCGATTTACATTGCATAAACGAATCGAAACCTCTGATCATATTGAAACTTGATCTTACTAGAAAAATGACAAACATAACGAGAAATACAGAATTCCATTACATAAAATTCAAAAATCCGATAGATAAAATCTTCTAAAGTGAGATTCCAATGGCCGTCTCTACATTATTATTTTTAACTTCGTTAAGTCATTATTTCCTTTCCTTTTTGAGGCATGAAGATGTGACTAATTTGGAGTTTTCATAAGTGTTATTGAATTAGGAAAATGACCCCTCACCTTTATCACAAAGGACAAATATAGGCCCCTACTACTTTTGACTAAAAGTCTATTCAATTGGGGTTCATACTTCATTGTTTATGATTATGGACATTCTTTTAGAAGTTAGGACTTAGGATTGTCATGACACTTTTTTTTTTTAAGTTTTGATTTAAATCCCAACAAATTAAACTTTATTTGCTTATGTACAAATTTATTTTGTTCATATCTTTATGTTTATATAAAGTTGAAGGAACGATGATTTGAAACCACTTTTGCTCTTGATCAAATATGAACTCATTTGTTTTTCATTTTCAGCTCTTATTCAAATTTGAATGGGTGAGTGCATTAGACATAATACAATTCACAGATATAATACAATTCAGACTGTTTATTTTTTTTTCTCTATTCAAATCTGAATGCCTCTTGTTTTCCACTTAATTTTCAGGTTAAAATTATCACTTATTTGCCTCTTAATTGATTTTTTTCATATATATCACTTCCATAAACTCATAATTTCAAAAATATCCAACCCAAACACTAGATCAATAATCATTCATCTTATCTCTCTACTCCATTAAATATCGTAACATTAATTTCAGATGTGAATTCTGATGAATATTCAAACAGTTTGAGTAATTCAGAAATCAGTCTTCAGACGCTACCTCTTATCAATTCAACTAAATTCAGATGTAAAATCAGATTTCAGCACTTAACACTTAAAAAAATCAAATGTCACCTACGTCTTTTTTAAACATTCAATTAGCGACGGACGGCGGGGAGAGTAAGAAATAACGCATGAAACGGGTTCTTTTAGGCTCTTACCAAGGGCTTAAAGCCCTGAATTCTCCAAGGCCCAAAAGCAAGCAGCACCGCATCACCTTGGGCCGTGGACATCAGCGTCCGAATGAACAATTGATGATGCAACTGGGCTGTGAAAACCCCATAGGCCCATACAAACTATTTGAAACAACTATTGAAGCAAGTGCTAAAGTTAGGGATTTTAACATTGAACTTGGGCCATGACTTAGCACAACAATTGGTTTCTGGTTTGGGCCTTTGGCTTTATCAAGGATCTTAGATAAATGGTGGACATGTTATGAAATTTGTCATCAAAACAAACAAGACCTTTAAAAAGAACAGCTAGCATATGATCCACGGCCTATACCAGCTTCTGCTCTCTCTCTGACCAAATTGGGCTGTGAAAACCCCATATTCACATTTCCTTTCTTATAATTCTCAAAATAAATATGATAATAATAATTTCGATAACAATTTTTAGATTTTTATTCAGATTATTATTTTTATTTAATTTATTGATCAAAGTGTGATCCAATTGATCAAAAATTTTAACTCGAATGGGACGAAGGGAGTGTGGCATATCTAAGTTAAAGAACAATCTTAGTGTAGCTTTAATATACGATGTACAAATAAATAAAATATAATTTCTCTATAAATAAAATATAATTTCTTTGTCCCACTTTACTTGCGAGTTGCGATCAATGGTCAACTTAATTACAATATGATCAAAAATTTAAATAAAAAATAATTCTAATGAAAATTTGAAAGTATCAAGATTGATAGTACTTGGTAAATACTAAATACAGGGAACCAAAAATACAGGGAACAAAAACTTTCAACCCTATCCTTGCCCTACACGAGATGTTGTGAAACGAGATGTCTCATCGAATTTGCGCCGTCGGCCATATCTCGGGCACCGCTGATTATTTTGATGATTCCAACGGTCAATATGAGCGCCTGAGTGATGCGAACATACCCCAGAAATTTGACGACGATCCAACGGTTAATGAAGCGGAAATTTGATTTTTAATATAGCCTCGCCGGATTTGCGTCGTCGGCCATATCTCCGGAACCGTTGATTATTTTGCTGATCCCAACGGTCAATATGAGCGCCTGAGTGATGCGAACATACCCCAAAACTTTGACGACGATCCAACGGTTAATGAAGCGGGAATTTGATTTTTAATATAGCAAATTTTTAAAGATTTTAGCCAGTTTTCGCCGCCGGCCATTTCTCCCTCTCTGGCAATTATTTGGAAGATCCCAACGGTCATAATGTGCGCCTAGGGGATGCGACCAAAGCCAAGAAGTTTCACGACGATCCAACGGTTAACGAAGTCGAAATTCAATTTTTACATATGCGATTTGGTTTTGATTTTTTGCTGAATTTGGTTCGAATTCTGGCCATTTGGCCGGAATTTTTGGTTTATATGGGTATTTTGGTAATTTTGTTGATTCCCTGTATTTTTTGCTCCCTGTATTTAACCATATCCTAACACTTTCTATAACAATTTTTAAATTTTCATTAAGATAATTAATTTTTATTTAAATTATTGATCAAACTGTAATCAAGTTGACCATCAATTTCAAATAAAGTGGGACAAAGAAAATATATCTTAAAAAGTATTAACAAGTCAAATATGATACTCCCTTCATCCCACGATAATCTGCAAAAAGACTCATTTGGACGTCCCACAATAATTTGCACTTTTCTAAAATGAAAATGAGATCCACTTCTCTCTACTCACAACTATTACCCACTTACTTCACTTTCTCTCTCCTACCCAACCATCTACACTCACAACACATCACCTTTTTCACCTTTTACCTTAATTCTCGCACCAAGCCAAAAAATACATATTTTTGTGGGACGGAGGGAGTATTTATTACACCGTCCATACCAGACGAAAGACGAAACAAGTAAAGATTTAGGGCCTGTTTGGTAACCAAATTAAGATCTTAATTTGGAACACTTTAAGAGATTAAAAAATTAAGCTTGTTTGGTAAGGTAAATTTGAATCACTTAAATAATTAATATTGTCTTAAAAAAGGCTATTAATTTTAAATGGGCAAGGAGTAGCTTAACAAGGTAAGAGGTGGAAAGAATGAGAAAAAAAGGGAATGAGTTCAATCCTTGCATGTCAAACAATATTTTATTTATTTATTTATTGTTACTTCCTTTTGTTGAAATATTTTTTCTTTTCATACAAATTATATTTGACCAAGTATGAAAATATAATTTTTTAATATTAACATTTAATAATATTTTTATTAAAGTATCATTATATAATTTTTTTATTATTTGTCAACATTTGTGATCATATTTACCAAACTAATCAAGATAAATATTATTATGGGATAAAGAAAGTACAAATAAAAATATTTAAATATTATAAGATTAAAATTTACTTATAATAATAATAATAATGTATATGTCAATAATGAATTTATTTTATTATAAAATCATAAATATTATTCATATAATATTTTAAATGTTGAGTTGAAATTCTGAAAATTCAGATGTAAATGGTTTGTCATTATCAAACAAACATAAGTTTTCAAAATTCAGCAACTTAATGATTTCAACTCTTAATTTTCAGCTCTACATTTTCAGAGCTTAATTTTCAATTTTACCAAACAGGCTGTATGTTATTATTTTGGTTCTAGTTTTGGGAGGGTAAAAAATAACTGAAATAGTTGAAACGCTGGCTGTAACAAAGGATCCAGATTGGTGGGGCCGGGGCTGAGCTTGAGCATGATGTTATACTCCCTCCGTCCCACCCGAATTTGGACAAATTTTCTTTTTGGGCGTCCCATCCGAATTTGGACATCCCAAAATGGAAACCTTAAATCACTATTCTCTCCACTCATTCTCTCTCCTACATTATTTTAATACTCACAACACCATTATAATTTACTATTCCCTCCACTCATTCTCTCTCCTATTTTTAAATTAACCATGGCATTTCACTTTTTAAACTCCATCTCAGGTGTAAAAATAGCTTTTGTCAATTCGGGTGGGACGGAGGGAGTATGTACTTAAGTAGTGACAGGTATGATTTCAATAGCCACCTCCTCTACATTACTTACTAAAATTTCTTCAAGTAATAACTCCCTGGTCTTGTTTTTTCTCGTCTCGTCTCAATGTAAGATTTTTACTTTCTTTTTTGTTCTGTTTTATAATAAGGTTTTTAATTACTTTATTATTTACAATGGACATTCTCGGAACAAAAACTTTCTACTGACTTTCTCTCTCCTGCTTTACTTTTCATACTCGAAACATTTCGTGTAAAGTCAAACTAGAAATCTTACTTTTCACGACGACTAAAGTAACATTTTATTTCCTATTTTAGGCATGAGGATGAGGGTAATTTGGAATTTTTCTAATGTCTTAATATGGAAAATGACCCCTCACCTAACAACAAAACAACTTGGGAGGGGACAAAGAGAGGCTCCCACTACTTTTGACAAAAAGCCCACTTAATTGAGGCTTCATAGTCTATGATTATGGATACTACTTTTAGAAATAGAGTTCTCATGACCATTTCTTTCAAGTTTTCATATAAATTCCAATGGTCAAAACACCTTTAATTTAACTAGTTTAAATGTAACTTCTTTTTTCATTTCAATTATTTTTTATGTCAAAATCTTGCAAAAAAATTAGTTTTTTCGTAACATAAGACAAAAACTAGTTTTAAAGTACTAAGTCTAACTAATAAGAGTAATGAACTGTTCTTAACATTTTGAAAAAAAAACTAGTTTTTCACAAGAGTTACTCATTTTTTATTAAGAAATAAATTAATTTTCTTAGATATTCAATAAGCAATTTTTGAGATACAATAAATTGTTATTGTACTAGTATTCTCTTACCCGTGCCACTGCCACAGTGACAGTACACAAATTAAATAAATGATTAAATCGCCTTCCTCCCATCCCAAAAAAAAAAAATCTACCCAATACCCTGATGATTACTTTGTTTCATAATCAACATTTGATGGAGGGTGATTTGTTTGTGTAACTGCCGTAGAAAATATGAGGAGCCGATTATCTGGGACCGTTATCCATTTTGGATTAGTAAAAAAATATTTTCTTAATCTCCATTTTACCATTATTCTTTTTTCGTAACCCCAACTCAACCAATTAATCATATAAATAATTAATAATTATTATAAACCATAACCCATCCCCTATCCTATTTTTATCCAAGGTTCGAAACAAAAAACTTAAGTAATCATGCCGAACGATTGATTTAGGTACAAACATTTTTTCTAAAATCATTTTTTTAAAGATTCTAAAATTGTCTAAAAACTTAATTATATATAATAGTAATTATTATGTTAAGATACACTCCTTAAATAAATGATCCTAATAAAATAAAAGAGAAAAATAAATAAATAAAATTGGAATACACATAAATAAAAAAGAAAAAAAATACTCAATTTAAATATTTTTTTGAAAGAAAGAGTATATATAAACCCTAAACCTTTTTTTAAGGAGTATACTAAATAATTAAAAAAAAACAAAAAAAATGATCATTTATTTATAATCGATTTTTCTGTAAATAAAAAAAACTTAAGTCATCTGCAAAAAGAAATAATAGTTAAAAAGGAAAATATGAATTTTTCAAAATGACAAATAATTTTTATTATTTATCTCTCACTTTTTCTTCTACTTTACTTTTATATTCACAACAATAATCAACTTACTAATCATCTCACTCATTCTCACTTCTATTTTACTTTTTATATTTACAACATATTTTATCTACTTTATTTTTTCTTAATCACTGTATCAAGAAATTTGATACAGTTTAAAGTGAGATGGAGGATGAAGTATATCTAACTAAAAATAAATAAATATAATATTAATTAATTAATCACAAAAAAGAAAAGGAAGATCACTGAACAGTAATCACCCACCCCATGAAAACCTTGAAAAGATCCATGGAATATTTTTATTCTGCTAGGGGTTTTATTTCATTATTAAGCACATATATTGTCATACAGCTGTAAATTATGATTTTTGTGTGCCTGAGCTCATTTTTTTGTCTTATTTTATTTGGCTATTTATAAACCCAAAACAAATTTATATCTTATTTTTATATTATATCCTCATTCAGGTTTTATATTTAAATAATAAATAGACATGCTCGAATTTTCATGACATAATTAAGAAAGTATATAACTGAAAATATAAAACATAAACAAGGCAGTTATTAAGATTTCTTAAACGATGTGATTTTATCTTGTGTCCAAACGTAATGAGGGAATATTAATTAATATTAAATAATGAAACTCACTTGACTGATGGCGGCAGCGGTGCAGAATTAAGTTGATCCTTTCACTAAGGTGTTCGAACTCGCGAGGCGGCGTTTCTTTGCAAGAATTGTCGGGAGGAGAAGGCCTCTGAAGAATTGGCTTCACTCTTCCAACCCCCGCTTGACGCACCGAGGTTTGCCTTTTTTTAATGAAACTCACTTGACTCACAATAACTATCTTTTGCTCTTATGTCGCACTATCTATAATCATAACAATTTTAAAATTAAAAATTAAAAAGGAGTTTAATTGATTTACTAGAAATTTGGGATATTTATTTTGATCATAGCAATTTTCCTTTTTAGAAACTTTAATTAGGTATAAGGTACACATCTTCTAAATAATATATACTAGATGTGACATGAATTTAGATATCTTTTTGAGTGCCTAACAATAAAAACTGTTGGTTGAAATGAACCAACTTCAATTATTACAAATGTCCAAATTGAATTGAATCATTCAAATACTTTAATAAATAGATGGCACAACAAAGTAATCATCAACTTGAAACCATTAATGGTCAAACAAGTCTCCCTTTTTACCTTAAACTTTAGTTATCATCCATTTATTTTTGAATGTCTTAGACTCCTCATAATATTTTTTATTTATAGTTTTGAATTTTCTCTAATTTATAAATCAAACTTTCATTTTTAATTATTAATATATTCTCTCTCTTGACTCTTTAGGAGAGATAAGAAGTTAAATCTTATTCAGATCCTAATTACTTGATGTCATTATTGAACTAGGATTAGAAGAGTGGTACTGGGTTTATGTCGAGGAGGCATGCTCTTCGACATAGTGTGCTAGCCGATATAGTACTATGCCGGGCAGGAGAAATGACAAGGGTAGGGAAGCCCATTCCTCTTATCACAAACGTAGTTTTACTGATCGAATTAGGCGTTTGCCTTAGTCGACGTAGCTTTAATTCTCTGGTCGTTCTAATCATAAGACTATTTTTCTATATTCAGGTCGACATGGTGAATTATGACGAGAAGATTATGACGAGCATAGCTAGGAAAGCCCATTTCCTATTTCGTATTCTGGATTTGTATATATTTTTCATTAGACTCAATCCATATGGCATTACCCGTTTTATAGCTCATGCTCTTACTCATTTTATATCGTTCATTAATATATTTTGTCGTTGTTATAAATATAGTACATTTTTACAAAAATAATAGACTACAACTTTTATTATGAATATATGTTTTAGATGTCTCTTTCAACCAACTTCTAATCATCTATTGCTTGCCTAACTTAAGAAAAAGAAAGAAAAAGGAAGATAAAGAGGAAATGGTTAGATTATTGAATTGATGGAGACAAGAAATTGAGAGGATTAAGTCATGCCCATAGTTGTTTTTAGTTGATCATAAATAGAATAGGGATGCTATTGCTAATTAATTAATTTAATTGGTTGAGAAATTCCACTGGCCCATATGAAGCAAAATGCATTTTGTGTGGTTGAATTTAAAATAATAATTGGAAATTTGTTTATTAAATTATAGTAATAATTAATTTTCTTAAAATCTTTTTTAAAAAAAAGTGCTAGCTATTTTGAGACGAAAAGAGTAATATTGAAACTGGAAGAAGTATTTTGTTTATAATTTGGGTCTGATTTAATTTACGCAATTTCATTTCTCAAATAAAGGTGTGTTGGATGTGATGGCTTGATATCCTGGCAAGAGGTTGGACTAGGGTTTGTTTTTTAGTATATAAGATTGTAACCCTAACATATATAACTAGACTGATTATTGCACGAAATAATAAGAGGCGGCCAAAAGTTCATAACCCCCAAAATTCAATCTCTCTCTTTCGATTCTTAATCATTTTTGTATATTGTTAATTGCTTCCGCTGTGTTACACCGCCACCAGAATTGGTTAGTATTTGACTAAAGTGTCCTTTTCATATTCTTCATAATACTGCAACTCCTCACTATATCAAGACAAAAGCCTAGCTGTCTTTAAGTTAGGTGGCAGTCTTTGATTGAAACAAACGGTTCCGAAATACTCCCTCCGTCCCAATAGAAGCTGCCCGTTTTTTGCCTTGCACGCAAATTAATAAAATGTGTGGGAAGAAAAAATGTTATGAGTGTAATTTGAAAATAGGAGAGAGAATGAGTGGAGGGAATAGTAAATTATAATGGTGTTGTGAGTATTAAAATAATGTAGGAGAGAGAATGAGTGGAGAGAATAGTAAAGATTCCTTTGCCAAAAAAGGAAAGTGAAAGCTATTAACGGGACACCCAAAATGGCAAAATGGGAAGCTACTATTGGGACGGAGGGAGTAATACTAAGATATACTCCCTCCTCCGTCTCACGTGAATGCAAACTTATTTTTATTTTGGTTCGTTTCACATAAATGCAAACTTCTCAAAATGGAAATAAATATTTCACTTTTACACTCACAACATTCTCTCTCCTCACTATTCCTCCCACTCATTCTCTCTCCTATTTAATTTTTCATACTCACAACATTTAACTTTTTCTCTTTCTTACATCACTTTTCCTTAATTTTCACACCCATAAAATTGGTTTACATTGACGTGGGACGGAGGGAGTACTCCATAAACAATTTTTGGACATCTATAGTACAGTATATATTAGAACGGTACTTGCTACAGTATTATGAACAGTATTATATGTCAAATTTTTCATTTTGTTCTCACTAAATTGTCCCTTTCCCATTTTATCCTTAAAAAAATAAATTTTTTTTGTATAAATTAGAACGGTACTTGCTACAGTACTATGAACAGTAACATGTGCCAAATTTTCAATTTTGCCCTCACTAAGTTGTCCCTTTTCCATTTTGTCCTTAAAAAAAATTATTTTTTAAATTAAAAAAAAATATTAATTTAAAAAAAATAATAATAATAAAAAAAAAACACGTGTCCTTGGACACGGGCTTTTGCTAGTACATTTAGTTAGATAGAGACTACTCCCTCCGTCACATTCAAAAAGAAACAAGAGTCAATTATAAAAAACTACTTTAGAAATAAGGAAATTACAAAAAAAAAAAAAAAACACATAAGTTCGAAATTACAAAAAAAAAAAAAATAAATTGTTTTTTTTTTTAATCAGTTTTGATCAAACAAGTGATAATTTCAGTTATCAGTTGTTCAAACAACTGATAATTTCAGTTATCAGTTGTGTGGTTCTGATAACTGAAATTTCAGTTATCAGTTGTTTGAAGAACAAATTACTTCTCAAACAACTGATAATTTCAGTTATCAGTTGTTTGAACAACTGATAACTGAAATTATCAGTTGTTTGAACAAAACTGATAAAATCAGTTGTTTGAACAAAACTGATAAAAAAAAATAAAAAAAGTTTTTTGCAAAAAAAGAAAAAAAAATATTTTTTTGTAATTTTCCATCTTGCATGTTTTTTTTTAAAATGTCATCTTTTTTAGTGAGTTTTTTTAAATAAACCAAAGAAAAAGAAACAAAATATTATTTTTGGTATTCCATTTATAAAGACACATTATTAAAATAGAAAGTTTTTAATACTTCATTTCATTATGTATGAGACTCAATTGTTATACTCACAATAACTATCCACTTACTATTCTCTATCTCACATTCTTTATCTTACGTCACTTTTAATACTCACAACACTTACTACACTACTCCCTCCGTCCCGCCCGAAAGGGCATTTTTGGGTCCTTGCACGAAAATTAAGAAAAGTGATATAGGAAAGAGAAAAAGTGTACTCCCTCCGTCCCAATAGAAGCTTCCCATTTTGCCATTTTGGGTGTCCCGTTAATAGCTTTCACTTTCCTTTTTTGGCAAAGAAATCTTTACTATTTCCTCCACTCATTCTCTCTCCTACATTATTTTAATACCCACAACACCATTATAATTTACTATTCCCTCCACTCATTCTCGCTCCTATTTTCAAATTACACTCACAACATTTTTTCTTCCCATCCATTTTATTAATTTGCGTGCAAGGCATTTTTTTGGCAGCTCTTATTGGGACAGAGGGAGTATATTGAAATAAATGTTGTGAGTGAAAAGTAATGTAGGAAAGAGAAAGTGGGGTAGGAAATAGTTAGTGGATATTTATTGTGAGAGTATGACAAGTGGGTCCCACAAATAAAGAAGTAATAAAAAAAATTCCATTTTTGGGTTGTGCCCTTTTAAATGAGACACTCAAAAAGAAAATTTATGCCCTTTCGGACGGGACGGAAAGAGTATGCACTTTTCTTAATTTTCATTTTCATGCATGACTCATTTTATACTTTTTCGGATGGAACGAGGGAGTATATATTTTAATTGTAATTATGATAATCATTTAGACAGTTATGCAGAAAAATATTAAACAATTCAAGGTCACTGAATAAAGAGAATATATAAATGGATAGTTGCGTTCGTAACGAAGGCATTCAAATATTATTGCATGATTTTATGAGTGCATATATTCATGGAGAGAATTAAGTCAAACTAAAATAAACCTTTCAAGTCTTAATTAGTGGGCGATTTGTTCGTTTGTTTGTTTTTTTTTTTTTTTTTTTTTTTTTATTTTTTTATTTAAGGGGCTATTGCAAAATACTTGACCAATCATTGAATTTAAAGAGTTGCTTTCGAAGATTTACTACCTCGTACATTACTAAATAGGAATTGAAATGTATAAAACATTTTCTAGAAATAAATTCTACTGTATATTTCAAATCAATAAAATCTATAGTATAAATCACACCATGGATGAACAGTACTATGAACAGTATCAAATGACAAGTTTCCCATTTTGCCCTCACTAAATTGTCCCTTTCCCATTTTGCCCTTTAAAAAAAAATTAAAAAAAAAAAAACATGTGTCCTCATACACGGGCTTTTACTAGCATAAAATATATAAGACCACTAGATATCTTATATTTCATATAATATACTCCCTCCGTCCCGATCGACTTAGGACTTTTTGCCATTTTGGGCGTCCCACCCGACTTAGGACGGCCCAAAATGGAAACCTTAAATCACTATTCTCTCCACTCATTCTCTCTCCTACAATATTTTAATACTCACAACACCATTATAATTTACTATTCCCTCCACTCATTCTCTCTCCTATTTTTAAATTACACTCGCAACATTTACCTTTTCCTTAATCCCCGTGCCATTTCAAAAAATCCTAAGTCGGTCGGGACGGAGGGAGTAAAAGGTTCATCCAGATCAATATTTCAAACAAATCCCTATGCTTTCTCTCCTCTCTCCCCTCAACTTCATTTTATCACATCTCTCTCTCTCTCTCTCTCTCTCTCTCTCTCTCTCTCTCTCTCTCTCTCTCTCTCTCTCTCTCTCTCTCTCTCTCTCTCTCTCTCTCTCTCTCTCTCTCTCCCTCCCTCCCTCCCTCCAAACCCTAACCCTAACCTCACTATCCCATTTCTTCTCCGTCCAATATTGTCCACAAGAGGCCTCTCCATCATGTTACGGAAGGAAGTCGTTGTCAATAATGAGATAATATAGTAAATAATTTGAGTCAAACTAAAATATTAATGATACAAATAATTAGTTGATGATTAACAACAAGCTTATTTATAAAAATATAAAAATATATTTATATACATAAATATATATATTATATTTATGCATATAAGAATATAAAATTGTATATACCTATATAAAAAGAAACATTATAGGGGTCACAAAATGTTTTCTCTTTATTAGAAAAACTAAATGTTCAACATCTATCTTGCTCATGAAAATTATTAACACTTCGTATCCTTTATTTTTTATTTTATTTGTTTTTGTGAGAATAACTAATAAGAAGTATTACATAATTATTGTTTTAAAGTAACCCCGCAGTTTTAAGATATATAAGAATATAAAATTATACACTTAACAATATAATATGATGGAATAAATGTTTTTAAATTACATTTTTGTAAATCATTTTTATTCGTATAAAATCCATATTTCTTTTAGTAATCAAACTTATTTGTTCGTGCCCCTATTTATTCGTACGTTCAATACACGAAGGTAACGTTAGCTATTTTTAATGATCAAAATAATTTAATGGTTTTCACTTGGTGGATAAAGGGGAAAAAATTACTACTCCCTCCATCCCAAGATATTTGTATCTAAATGGGCTCACATTTATCCCAAAATACTTGTTGTTTTATTATTATCAAATACTCCCTCTGTCCCATAAAATATTACCCCTTTTATTATTTTGGACGTCCCACTTTAAAGTCCCACTTTTCTAAAAAGGAAATTTTTTAATACTTCTTTATTCATGGGACTCACTTGTCATACTCACAACACTTTTCAAATTTACTATTCTCTCCACTCATTCTCTCTCCTCTCACTCACAACACCTACTTTAATAACATTATTCCTTATTTTCCGTTCTCAACAGTAAAGGTGTAAAGTTTTGTGGGACGGAGGGAGTATATTCTTATTTATTACCTAAATGGTCATCTAATTTGATCTAAGAGGTATTTACCAAATAATTCCTCTAATGAAACAAAACTACTTCTTAGGACAATTTCTAATTTGCTTAACCATTTAGTCCCTATCTTAATAACTACACCCTCCCAACATTTTACTAAGTTCACCCTCCTATCATTTCACTAAACCCACTCTCTTGAATAATTTAATTTCTCTCCAACCACCCTCACCTTAGGTCACTCCCTCCCCATCTTCTCCGGTCAACACTTCCGGCAAACATCAACTCCGGCAACAAACTCCGACGACTTTTTTCGGCGATTTTTTCCCGCAACTTTTTACGGCGACTTTTTTTTTTTTTTCTTTGTTATATGCCGGCGACCACCTACTCCGGCGACCAAACAACTGAGAACTTAACTTATCAGTAAGTTCTCAGTTGTCAACTAAACTACTAATAACACAATTAACTCCGGCGACTACCAACTTCGACGACCACCAACTCCGGCGACCTCTCCGACGACCAAACAACTGAGAACTTAACTTATCAGTAAATTCTCAGTTGTCAACTAAACTACTAAGAACACAATTAACTCCGGCGACTACCAACTTCGGCGACCACCAACTCCGGCGACCTCTCTGGCGATCAAACAACTGAGAACTTAATTTATCAGTAAGTTCTCAGTTGTCAACTAAACTACAAAGAACACGATTAACTACGGCGACCACCAACTCCGGCGACCAAACAACTGAGAACTTAAGTTATCAGTAAGTTCTCAGTTGTCTCCACTAATAACACGATCAACTCCGGTGATTAAATAACTGAAAACTTATCAATAAAAAAATAAAAAAATAATGACAAAACTGAATAAAGATAAAATACTCCCTTTTTTTCACCACCATTTTCTAATTGAAAATAAAAAAATAAAAAATAATATTGCACACATAAGAGTATACTAGAATGGATGTAGAAAAGGTATAAATGACCAGCCATTCTCCAAGTCATTTTTCACCACCATTTTTTAATTGAAAAAACGTTTACAATGAGTTTGACAATATGAACTTGTTACTTCATTACTTCAGTGAGAACAAATCAAGTAGAAATACTCCCACATACATCAGTTTGACAACATAAAGCAATTATTCAATAGATTTCCACTTCAACAACAACAATTACCAGCATAAGATCTTCACATTGAACCCTATCGTATTCAAATAAAGTAGTAACAGGTAAAATACAACCATTACTAAAAAGCCTCAAAAGAGTTAGTTTGGAAAGCAAAGCAGCAAGTCAAAGCTAATTCCTCCTCCGCTGCGCAACAGGAATAGGAGAAGGTTGCAGATCTGATCGAAAGGTGCAGATCTGGCCGAAAGATGTAAAATCGTTGGCGTTACCTGTTCGAATGAATGTAGATCTAAGGTGTTTTCGACATTAGAAGGTGGAGCTACTATGCTTGATGCTGCTGAAAAGCTCCGATCATCGTCTCTTTTGATGGCGGGCGGAGGTGTGTGGCAAGAAGTGGGGAGATGGTCGCGAAAGTTGAGGAGGAGAAAGGTGGCCGAAGTTTTGGCTGACTGGAGGTGGGGGAAGTATTTTAGAGAGAAATTAGAGATAGAGAGAGGGAGAGGGGTGACGTTTGTCGGAGTAGGGGACACAATCGCCGGAGTAGGGAAGCGAAGGTGGCCGGAGTAGGAGGGGGAGAGTTGGCTGGACGGTGAGGGGAGGAGTGACGGAGAGAGATTGAGTAGAGAGAGAAATTTAGAGAGAGAAAGTGTGTGAGAGAGAGAGTGTGTGTGTGTGTTGTGTTTGACTGTCTGTGAGTGGGTGAGATTATTTGGTATTTTCTAATTTTTAAAACAGGCGAGGGATTATATGGTAAAAGAAAATATTTTGTAAGATTATGATATAAATTAAGAAATAGACTGTCTTAGAATGTAGATTAGATATTATTGAGGGACTATGACGTAATTTTCTCTTGATCTAATTATTACCCTTCATCCTAAATCACACCCTTGCCGCTAGAGTTGTCAATTTGGGATAATAGGACGGGACGTGCCTATGAAATTTCACAATATTATGGGATGGAATGGGACATCCTGCATTTTCGCGGGCCTGAAATTAGTTGATGTTAACTTGTGTGTCTATTATAAACAAAAAACAACATATTTTTTTCAAATATTAATATTATAAAACAAAAATTCATCTGAGATAATGTCAAAACATCAAATTGAGAACATAAAAGACGTTATTTTATAGCTAAAAAATTAAAAATAAAAATGTGAGGCATTCTAGCCCATCTCGTTTTGTACTGCGTCCCAAATGAGATGTCTCAAATATGTCAACTTTTATACTGGATTAGAAAAAATTAAGTGTTGTTAAATAAAATGTAAAGTAGAAAATTGAAAATAATGTTGGAATATTTTTATTATGAGTATGATAAGTGGATATTATTGACATAATAACATTTGTTAAAGAACACACAAAATGAAAATTTGTAATATTTAGGATCTGTTTGTTTGGAGCGATCGCGCAGAGGGACCGATCGCGCGATTTTTCTTGAAATTTTTGGGCGATCGCGCGCCATTAAGGTTAAAAATAGGCAGTATAAATAAGCATTGTTCCTTATCAGTTTTGTAGGTTATAATTTATATTGTGATAAAAATCAATAATTATAGATGTTACAAAGGTTTTTTTGTTTCTCTGTTTCTTTATACATAGAGTTCGCACAATTGTGAATTATTGTGATAAAAAAGTTCGTACATTAAATTAGATATTGTATTTGGTGATTGTAAGTTGATAATATTATTCTTTCACTCTTTTGTGTACGTAGAAAAGTTGGTGAAACACGTATATCGTTGTATTGTGTGATTGATTTTTTTTTTTAAATAAATTTGTTATAACATCTTTCATTTGAAGAAATATATATTTATTTTTCATTTAAATATTTTGAAAGTTGATCAAAATAAAAAAATATATAAATATCTTTAATATTACTTTTTAAATGTGAAAAAATTGTGAAAAAAATAAAACATTTGGATTTAAAAAAAAAAAAAAAAAAAAACTAATTCATATTCTTATTAGAAACAATAGAAAAAGGAAAGTAGTTAAAATGCGTTATAGCTGGATATCATATCTACCTAGTGACGTGGCATCTCCTACTCATCCTAAATACAGACGGTACAAAAGCAGGCAGCAACTGATTACTACCGACATGACATATTTGCCAGGTCATCAGAAACGACAAACTGTGTGGGGCCCAGCACAACAAATCCGCTTACATGGCAAAAAATTAGGTAGCCGACGTCCCGACCCGGCGTGAGTAAATTGACTATCTGCTAGACACGCGGCACCTCCTTAGACCCGAATAGATATAAATAGCTTGTTTTTCACGTGACTTAAACTTTTAATTATTGCCAATAAATAGCATTCCGGAAAAAGAAACTAATCCTTTAGCTCCTTAGTGCCTACGATAACCAGTTATTTCGAGTTTCTACTGGCGATTTTAACTATAACCTTATAACCTCAGCTTTATATATCGAATTGAGTAAAATATGTCTTATTTGAAATTCATACGTGAACAACCCAAAATTCAGAAAAAGCAATCTTTCGGCTAAATGCTGTCCTCCTAAGCTTCGAAAAAAAATAAAAATACATACTCCCTTCATCTCATAATAGCTTACTCTTTTACTGTTGAGAACGGAAAATAAGAAATAATATTCTTAAAGTAGGAGTTGTGAGTGGGTAGGAGAGAGAATGAGTGAAGAGAATAGTAAATTTGAAAAGTGTTGTGAGTATGACAAGTGGGTCCCATGAATAAAGAAGTATTAAAAAATTTCCTTTTTAGAAAAGTGGGACTTTAAAGTGGGACACCCAAAATAGCAAAATGGGTAAGGTAATATGGGACGGAGGGAGTAAGAATTAAGAAAGTATTATTTATATTTAAAATATTATATAAATATATTTAAATTTAATTTAAATTAAATTATAGTAGCATGAAATTCGAAACGGATCAAAGTAGCAGAGTAATGATATAAGCAAGTCCAATTTTGAGGATGTGCAAAAAGCCCAATTGCATACGGCCTCATATTTTACCTAGTTTCTAAAACCTATCCCAAAAAACTTCAAAGAAAGCTTTTTTTCTCCCTTTTACTTGTACTAGTGAGTACCCCGTCGAAATTCGACGGGCATAGTTAGGCTCTAGCCATTAAGCAAAATGTTATAATTTCTCTTGTGGGTCATTTTCTGATTAGGAAAGATTAGTCAAAACATCTTTAATTAAATAGCAGAATATTCAAATACTAGGCACTAAGCATAATATTATGTAAACATTTAACATGACATCTATTCATTGTTAAACAATTAAGAGATATCAAATTTTGTGATTCCATAAATCCACTAAAAATAAAAATGATAAATATGAATATCTTTAGCTAAAATAGCTTACATCATAGTAAAATGTTGTCCCTGGCAACAGTTTAAGTTAAGTTTGCTGGTACTTACTTTTTACAATTCAATGCAAATATGAGCTCTTTGGGCGACTTCATTTAGGTTCCTTTTTAGTTTTTTTACTGGAACAAAGTTCATTTTCTCTAGTACATAATTTTGGGAAGGCAACAGGATTTACCATCTTGTTTTGGCTGCTTCCTTGTGTACCATTTTCACTATATAATTGGAAATTTTAGAAAATTTGGAGATTTTGATTTCCATCCAACATATAGCTGGAATAGAATTTGTGGATAAGTAAAAAATATAAGTAAATGTCAAATCGAGGGATGGATCCTGTGCAAATGAGAAGTATGGTCAGCGAATTTTTTTATCCAAACAGAATACATTCAAGTCTAGCAACATCTTCATATTCCAAAAAGACTATGTACACGCTATGGACGGTGTCGACCTACTTACGGATATCTCTATCTTCATTGTCGAAACTTCTGATTGATTGACCACTTGAATGGTCATCCTATTTTCTTCCTCCAAATCATCCTTTTGTAAATTGATCTTCTTCTAATAGAATCTTCCTTTCTGATTAAAAAAAAAAAAGAATTACACCTGACAGTGTTAAATAATTGTCAATGAGTCTATTAGTTTTCAATATTCAATTTATAGTTTCAGGCAGAGTCAGAATCATTGAGACCATCAACTTCTCAGACCAGACAAAATGAGGAGGTATAGTTCCAATCATTAAAATTATGCCTGTTCGATTAATATACACATTAAGTTCCACTTTTCCATTATGACAATAAATAATTCATATCAGGTAAAGGAATTGTAAGATGCATGGATTAACGTTGATAAGAAGGGAATCGACATTCAAGGTATTGAAAAACATGATCCTATATGATATTCAAATTTATTCCATAGAAGTTTTTATAAGAACAACCATGCAAGCTTTGGGAAGGATTTAATGTAAATGTATGCAGTTTCTAGGTTTTCTAGGTTAAAAAACATATTAAAAGATGATTGAATCCTTACCTTGGTGTTGAATCTACCGAGCAATGAAGAAGAGTTCTTCTTCTTCCTCCTCCCTAGGCTCGGCTGGTTCCTTTCTTCCTCTAAAAAATCTCTCTCTGTCGAAATTTCCTCTCTCTATGCCGACTCTCTCTCTAAAGCTCTTGCTAGGGTTGCAAAATAATGAGGCAGTTGCAAAATAAGTTTGTTACATGATTTATATAGGAAATAATTGACCAATGGGAGAATTACATAATGCCATGTCATAATAGTGACATCAACTATTGAAAAATCTTTGATTTCAAAATTCAAAAGTTGATTGAGCTTATATCGAAATAATTTACTGTATAAATATTTACCTTATAAATATTTACCTTATAAACATTAACCTTTTATTAAATGAAAAATCAACTTATTAAATGAAAAATCTTTGATTTCAAAATTCAAAAGTTGATTGAGCTTAAATCGGGATAATTTACTGTATAAATATTGACCTTATAAATATTTACCTATAAACATTAACCTTTTATTAAATGAATAATAAATTTATTAAATGCAAAATCTTTGATTACAAAATTCAAATGTTGATTGAGCTTAAGTCAGGATAATTTACTTTATAAATATTTACCTTCTAAATATTTACCTTATAAACATTAACCTTTTATTAAATGAAAAATCAATTTATTAAATGAAAATATTTAAAAAGAATATAAGTTTAATTAATAATTAATTTCATTTAAATAAACGAAAACAATATGTTAGGTTTATGTACAACAATAAAAAAGTTCAACGATAATTTTGATATAAAACATTTAGCTAGGCCGGATGAAATTATATAATCAAAAATATATTTAGACTGATAGGTTATTCACGTAATGTAGACTTTTTTTTTCTTTTGAAGATTTGTAGGGATAATTTATAATGATACTTGATAATCAATTTAAATTTGAATTGACATCTTCAAAATGTATTAATGTGTTTAAATTAGGATAATTTTGAAATTCAAAACATTTAACTATATTTAAATTAATATAAACATTGAAGATTCGCATGAGTAATTTTATGGCATTTAGAAAATTTGCCTTGTTAATTTTTTTTAAAAAATTTTAAGATTAGATCAGTTTATGATACCCGAATTAAGCTTGCCATAACACTGTTGCTCAAAATTTTAAAAAATCAATTCCTGTAATTTTAATACTCCACTAACTGAATTTCATGGGCTTCTTTCAAAAAAAAAATGAATTTCATGGACTTAGTCAAACAATTGAAAATGTAAACAGTTTTTTAAGGAAATATAACCCATTTGATAAATATGTAAGATTTGAATTAAATCTAATCTAATTTGATAATATTAATAATTGAATTCTAATTTCAAATTATTTTACAATACTTTCCTTAGTTTATACATTATATTTTTGTCATGTTCAGCCAATTTGTTTCATATACTCTATTATTTTTTATAAAGAAAACATACTATATATATACTTGAGTAAACCATACTATATATGAAAGTATATAAAAAAATATAAGGAAAATATATGAAAATAATTCAATGAATAAACCAGACTATATATATACTTGATTTATTGCCGAAATTTAAGGCCAATTAATCTTTTTTAAAGGACTAAATGAATCTTATTAATTGCCAAAATTTAAGGCTAATTATTTAAAAAAAAAAACTTATTGGATTTATTTTAATGTATAAGTTTAATTAATAATTAATTTCATTTAAATAAATAAAAATAATATGTTAGGTTTATATACAACAATAAAAAAGTGAGACAATAATTTTGATATAAACATTTAAATAAACTTATTTGTGAATTATTTCATTTAACTAAACTTATTGGATTTATTTTAATGTAAAAGTTTAATTAATAATTAATTTCATTTAAATAAACAAAAATAATATGTTAGGTTTATATATACTACAATAAAAAAGTGAGACGATAATTTTGATATAAAACATTTAAATAAACTTATTGGATTTATTTCATTTAAATAAACTTATTGGGGAATTTAATTTTCAAAGGACTGAAATAAAAATGAATTAAAAGGACTAAAACACAAATAATTGTTATTTATGGACAAAAAAGCTGATTTATTGGCGAAAATAGATGAAATTAAAGGATTAAAATGCAAAATGTCGACGAATAAGAGATTGACACGTGGCGAGCTGTGGAGCTTGAAATTTCTTCTGCTTTAATATTATATATGGATGGGTTGGAGGGATTTTCACCTTGTTTTTTAGGTTTATTTTATACACCCTTCGTCCCACTCGAAGCGTCACTTTTTACCCAAAAGGGTGTCCCGTTTAAAGCGTCACCCTTTCCTAAAAAGGAAATATTTTATAATATTCTATTACCCCATCCACTATTCCCTCCACTAATTCTCACTCCTCTACACTCACAACACTTTTTAAATTTACTATTTTCTCCACTAATTCTCTCTCCTATTTTCAAATTACACTCACAACATTTTTTCTTCCCACACTTTTCCTTAATTTGCGCGCCACCCCTAAAAGGGTGACGCTTCTACCGGGACGGAGGGAGTATTAATTATTTGGGACGGAGGGATTTTAAAAAATAAGATAAAGATATCAAAACTAAATTATAATTATATTTAATTGGGAAAAATACTAAATTAACTTATAAATATATTTACTTGAGGAATTACTAAAATTAAATATATATACATATATATATATATATATATATATATACTCCCTTCGTCCCGTTCGAAGCTTCACCTTTTACCCAAATGGATTTTCCGATAGAAGCTTCACATTTCCTAAAATTGAAAAGTTTTATTAATAGTATTACACATACCCCACTTCTCATACTCACATTCATAAATTATGGGTCCCACTTGTCATAATCACTAACTTTTCTCACTTACACATTTAAATTATGGGTCCCACTTGTCTTATCCACTCACTTATTATCTCTCACAACCATTTTTCACTCAACACTTTCCTTAAATTTTGTGCGAATACTAAAATGATGAAGCTTGAACCGGGACGGAGGGAGTATATATTATGTATTATATCTTTTATATACTAAATGCCCATTTTCAAAATTTAGCACAGCCCTATAGTTATTGAGACGTGCCTGATGATATGGTTTTGAATTGTTTTTGCGAAATCATATTTTTATAACACTTAGTATAAAGGAATTTAACATTTTTTTATACAAAAATGTAACCGATTTTATTATGAAATGTAACCACAATTTTGCAGAAAAGGGATAAAGGTTAACATAAGATTGAAATGTAACATTTTCTCTAAAAATTGTTACATTCATTTGTATAACAAATTATATTCATGTATATAATCTGTTACATTTCAGTTGTTATTTTCTCAAAAATAAAAATAAAAATGAAACTTTAAATTTAAAATTTTCTGCAAAACTATTATTACATATTATAATAAATTGTTACATTTCAAAAAATGTTAGTTTTACAAACGAAAATAATGTAATATTTACTCTACAAAAACTGTTACATTCATTTGCATAACAAGTTATAATCATGTATATAATCTGTTACATTTCAATTATTGCTTTCTCTAAAAAAAAATCAAACGATTTTAAATTTCAAAAGAAACAATAATAATATTTACTCAACAAAAACTGTTAAATTCATTTGTAAAACAAGTTATATTCATATATATAATCTGTTACATTTCAATTATTAATTTCTTTAAAAAAATAGTCAAACTATTTTAAATTTTCTACAAAACTACTGTTACATTTTATATTTAAAACTGTTACACTTCATAATTTCATATGTTACATTCCTTCATATTAAGTGTTACATTTCAGGCGATATACAACTCAGTTTTTTTGTTTATTACAAAATATGATTTTTCAAAAATAATTCAAAATCATATCATCACGATGCTACTTTGATTTGTCTCGTCGAGACGAATACAACGGTGCTTTCAAATTATTATTATTTCGACTTCAAAATTTCAAGATATTTTATTTTAAAATTGTTGGAGATTTTTTTTAAAGACATGTCACAGCCAAGGAGCAAGCGGGTCAATGGTTCCGGCGGACCCGTTTCACGCTGTGATACGATCTCACAGAAGAATTTGTTACTCCCCTCTTTGTCCACAAATAAATATCCAAATTTCATTTTAAAGACACTCTGAAAATAGGTTTTTTTCATACATTATAATGGCAAAGAGTGAAAGAGAGACACTCCGAAAAATGTGTATTTTAAGTTTGAGCAAATCCTTTTGATTTTTTTTTTTTTTTAAATATAAGTCCTTAATCATATCTTAGTCTTAGTAGAGCGAGTGACTGAGTGAGGGGCCGACTTGTAGTTAGTGTAAAGTTGACGGTTCTCTATAACACTTTTTCTTTTTATGCTTTTTAGCACAAACTTTTTCGTTTTTTCTGTTTCCTCCCCTCTAGTTCATTTTGTCGTTTCCAATGTTACTTTTTTACTTTTTAGTGAATTAATCCACCAATAATTTAGCTCCACATGCTACTTCTCAAGCCAAAGAGAACACATTAACCATAAGTATTTATTCAAAATCTTTAAAAGATTCGTATAGCAAATTACCTAGTCAACTCAACAATTCATGGATATGAGTACAGATATAACACACAACTGTTCACACATTCACAAATAAAGCAGCGGAATAAAAAGTAAAATACAAAAATTATAACTGAACATACCAAAAGTGTCGAGTTGGGCCAAACGAGTAAAGCCCAATCACAGATAACATTGGCACCCACATTCTCAATGAGACTGATCCAATCAGAACAAAGCCCACGGCCCATCTCACACATCAGTCGACTAAGCCCATGGTCCGACTTACAGGTCCCGACCTAACTTAGTCCGACCTCATGATCCATGCTACAATTCGGGTACGAACCATGCTCTACTCGGTCGGGTCGACCATTCAACGAGTGGCGACCTCGACCTAACTCAAAGAAGTGACGACCCGATACTTAGGGCTTATTTGGTTAATCAATGCTCACAACTACATCCCTACAAATCAGGGACCGTTATAGACACGTGCCCAAGACCAAGTAACCGCTGCTATAATCTCGGAGGACATGTTGCCTCCCCAAAATACATCACTCTTGCTCTATAAATACTTCATCACTACCAAACGGTAAAAGGTAAGCTGCCATTTTGTTATCGTAATTCATTATTCTATACATTTTGAGCTATAAACAATCGGTAATCTTACTCTCCGCCTCGAGCGTCTTCGCGGAGACACATCCAGGCCTAGTCGTGGGTTACTGCTGTGTCAAGGAGCCAGGTGATCGATCTGCCACGTGGAGGAAGATTGATAAGCACATTTCTGTAGCATCGGTTTGGTTCCATTGCGGGAATTGTGCTTCAACTTGACCTCGAAATTTTTTAACAACCTCGCAACAATGGTGACTTCGGAAGGACACGTATCTCAGAGGCTTCACTTGGGCACGATGAAGTGAACAACAACAACAATGCAAACGTTGGAAATGCGGCATTTGCCTCCTCCTCCTCCTCAGCGACATCATCTTTGGGCGACACGCTCTAACAACGGCGTGGGCGATGGGGATTGCAGTCTGCAAGGAGAGAAAAGCGTCCTATGGAAGGACAAGGAGCTCCACTCGCCTCACCAAAACGTTGTCTGGGCGAGGCTAATGTGGGAAGCAGGGCGGAGTCCCTCCACTAATCCCATGAGCAAGAAAGAAATGATGCTTTGGAGCGAGCCCGGATTCTCAGGCGACTTAATAGCCGTGGAGGAGCGAAACAGCCGACATACGCTCTGAGAGAGTGGCACCCGCTCGGGTTTCTAATGGGCAACGAGCCGGGAGCGCTAGGCGAATGAAGGTGTGGGACGAACGGCGAGGACAGAATGGTACGTCGAGCTCCCACTATAGTTCATGTCGAGTAATGATTTAAGAGCTAGCCTCGCAGTAAACGAGAGAGCGGGAGGCTCAATCGATTTGAGGACTCGGTTAACGGCCCAATAGAAATGACATGTTTCCCTCACCGACACAGATCGGGGTCTCAAAGAGACGAAATGGGCATAGGTCGCTGTGAGAGGGAAAGGCGCGGTCGCCACATGGAGATCACGGCGCGGTCGCCGTCTGGCTGCCGAGAGGCGCAGGTCGCCTCAAAGAAGTAATGCATATAGATCTCCAATAAGATCGAAAGGACCAATTCTCACGGGGACGGAAGGAGTAGGCAGGTGACTCCCCCCGAAGTGAAGGCCGGAGGTCCACGCTGCTCCCCTCCGGGAGATGAGAGACCCGATGCCGGAGAATGGTTGTTGATGAAAAGAAATTTGAGCAATGGGAGGAGGAGAAGAAAAAGAGACGGGAAAGGTTTGACGAATTGACTTTGCTCTTCGACCTTTTCCAAAGAAATCGAGATAGTCGACCTCCTCCTACTTTCGGGTTGCCTCTTACGGAGAAGTACTGCAGGTCGACAAATGCCAGGAGCCACATATCACATCACGGAAGCCACTATGTGTTTTGTCGCCAATGAGGACGACAACATGTGCAAAGCTCTCCTAAGCACACTTCTTTGGGGCAAACTTAACTTGGTTCAATGGTTTGAGGCCGGTAGTATCACCACTTGGGCATGCTTCGTAACAAAATTCTTAGACCGCTTCTCGATTGCGGGAGCTCGGAAGATAACCGTCACCGATCCGAATAACTTGGTGCGGGTAAGAATGAAAGCTCGATGAGCTATTTCACCAAGTTCAAAGAGATGGTTGATAAGATAGAGGAAGACCTCACGAGACATGAGAGGTAATAAATTGCTTCCGAAGTGGTATTTCCTCCCGGAAGACATGGACTACGAGCTCACAGCCCGAACGGTCACAACTCGACAGAGTTGTTTGAAAAGGTGTATAACGTCGCTCTTTGGCCGAGGAAAGGAAAGAAAAGAAGAATGGTAAGAGCCCCAAGGTTGAAGTCGCCGATGATAAAAAGGACTCCAATAAGAATGGGGGAACAACAAAAATGGAAAGAACGTAACTAGGGCGACGAGAGAAGGTGCCCGAAGCTTTCACTCCCCTCACGGTGAGTCGAACCGAGATTTTGAATGCTTTGTCGAACCGGCTCCTCCAGCCCCAATGAATCCAGCAACAAGTTTAGGCGGGACAACAAAGAAGTACCGCGACTACCACAAAGACACCGGTCATCTCACGTAGGATTGCTTGGGATTAAAGCGTATCATCCAGAGAATGGTCGACCGGGGAGACTCGAAGCTTATGTGAAGAGACCTCAAGCCGGGGAGGTGAGCAACAACAGTGGGCAACAAGGACCTAGGCACCTAGACCGAACACAGGGGTCATCACCGAACAAGCAAGCAACACGGCCATCAAGCACAAGATATTCCAGCTTAATAAGGCCCCACATGTGCCTCCAAGGAGAGAAATAAGAGATGAGGCGATCGCCTTCTACCCCCACGAATTGGCAACGAATATGGCGGCTAGGGAGCAAGTTCTCGTCATCCCGGGTCTCATTGATGGATGTACGACGAGCGCACTCTTAGTCGACACGGGGGCCTGCAAGGATATTTTGTTTTACAAAACTTTCAAGGAGATGGGTCTTAACGATGAACGGTTGGAGCGATATGATGGCAGTTGGAAGGCTTCACCAACCATCGAGTTGATGCTAAAGGCCGAGATAGTACTCGACGTTGACCTAGGCCAAGACCCTCGTGGGTTGTTTCGAAGGTACAATTTATCGTAATTGATGTAAATAGTGACTATGCCGCCATCCTTGGAATTCCCGGACAGTCGCTCTTGGAATGGTAGCATCAATTCCTCACCAGCCGAGTAAAGTTCCCCACACTGCCGGAGTAGGTTGCGTACAAGGCACACTCGTGCTTATCTCGGATCATATTCTAAGAGAAAGAAAGAAAAGGGAGCCGGAGATTGAGACCGCCGATGGTTACTTGAAGCCGTCTCGCCGGCCACCAAAACTACCCGATCGTCAACAATCACCGACGTGGTAGAGTCGACCTATCGCTCAAATAACGAGGTCATGCTTGAGTCGACATGTCACTCTAACACCACTGAGGTCGATTCAGATGTAGTTATGGTCGATCAAGTCGTCATAGGAGACCTATGCCTCCAGATAGACAATAACTCTGGGGCCACTACCAACAAGGTTGCAGCAGACAAGCTTGATGATATGATACCGAGGAGGCTCCACACTTGGGAGCCGAGGAAAGACAAAAGGTCGTGGAGATCATAGTGGAGACTCTACAATTCGAGAGATGGACCGAGCTAGAAGCTGTGGATGAGCTAGAGTCAGTAATCACCAACCCTTCTTACCCCGATCAAAAAATTCAGATTGGGAAACAGCTATCAGTTGAGGAGCGAACAAAAATCATCGAGCTACTCAAAGAAAGTAATGATGTCTTTGCATGGAGGGTAGAAGACATGAGGGGAATCAAGGAGGAGGTCGCTGTTCACAGACTGGAAGTCAACCCGACCATAAAGCCTAGACCCCAAAAGTTGAGAAGTTTTGCTCGCGACAAGGAAGAGGCTATCAAAGCAGAGGTACAAAAACTTTTGAGTGCAGGTATAATCAAAGAGGCCACTCATACAACGTGGTTGGCCAACGTGGTCATGGTGAAGAAATCGAATGGCAAGTGGCGGATGTGTGTCGACTTCACTACTCTCAATCTAGCTTGCCCAAAGGATAGCTATCCTCTTCCTAGAATTGACAAGCTTGTTGATTCCATTGCTGGTCATTCCACTCTCGCTTCTGGATGCTTACTCGGGATACCACCAGATAAAGATGCACGAGGATGACATAGTGAAGACGGCATTTCGAGCGGTGGAGGCATCTACCGCTACAATATGATGCCTTTTGGATTGAAGAATGCGGGAGCTACATATCGAGGATGGTGAACAAAGTCTTTGCCTCACGTATTGGTTGAAATATGGAGGCCTACGTTGACGACATGGTCATTAAAACTAAGGCCTGAGTCACGTGGTCGACCTAAAGGAGACATTCGCCAATTTACGAGCAAACGACATGAAGCTCAACCCCAAAATGTGTGTTTGGAGTGGCAGCTGCAAGTTCTTGGGATTCATGGTATCTCAAAGGGGTATAGAAGCTAATCCGAGAGAAGATAAAGGCTTTAGTCGACATGAAGGCTCCCACCACTATCAAAGAGATGCGGCGACTTAATGGAAGGGTAGCGGCTCTTGGTCGCTCATATCAAAGTCGTCAGAAAGGTCTCTCCCCTTCTTCAAAGCATTGAGAGGGACGAAAAGTTTTGAATGGACGACCGAATGTCATTCGTCGTTCAACGGCTAAAGGATTACCTCGCTACTCCACCCTCGCTAAGTAGCCCGACCACCGGAGAGACTTTGTTTGTATATCTATCTCGGTGGGAGACAAGTCGGTTGCGGCAGTGTTGATTAGAGAGGATGAGGGGCTTCGTAAGCCCGTGTACTATATCGGTAAAAAGCTTTATCGGATGTGGAAAGTAGGTATTACAACGCCGAGAAGGTCGCCTATGCTCTAGTCGTGGCTTCTAGGAAGGCTGCGAGCTTATTTTCTAGCTCATCCAATCGTGGTTCTTACTAATGCACCTTTGAGGAAGATATTGCACAAGCCCGAGAGTTCGTGTCGATCGCTCAATTGGTCAATTGCCCTCACCGAATTTGACATTGACTATCGACCTCGAAAGGCGTTAAAGGCTCAAGCTCTAGGCGACTTCTTGGTCGAGCTTACGTTCACCAAGGAAGACAACGAGCAACGAGTTCCTAAAGAAAAAGCTAAGGAAAGAACCAGAGTCCCAGGTCGTCATTAGCCTACCCGAAGATTGTTGGAAGGTCTATTCAGACGGGTCAGCGACCAAGAATAGCAGTGGAGCTGGAATAGTGTTGATTGAGCCAGAAACTGGGACCGTGTATGAGGAATCACTAAGGTTCAAGTTTGATGCTTCTAATAACCAGGCTGGATACGAGGCCTTGATTGCAGCTATTGAGTACGCCAAATGCTTCGGAGCAACTAAGATCTTGGCTTACTTGTGACTCACAATTGATAGTCAACTGTGCCGAGGCGAGTACGAAGTGCTTAGTTCTACTCTCATCAAATACTCGCGACCTGGTGAAGGAGCTAATAAAGGACTTAGAATTCGGGAGATTCAAAGGATTGGAAGAGAAGACAACGAGCCGGGCCGATCTCCTTTCGAAACTTGCTACTTCAGTATGAACCACATGACGGGCCCATCTCCTTCCTCGAAAATCCAGCTTATGAAAGAGTAAAAATTCAATGCATAGATGACCCCTCAAGAAATTGGACTCAGGAGAAGTGTTGGATCGAGGAAATGAAGGCATACTTAGAAAGTGGCGAGCTGCCAAATGATGAGAAGAAGGCTCGAGCTATCAAAAGAAAGCTCCGAGGTATGTGATTCAGGAGGCGAGCTATTCGTAAGATCCTACACTCGACCATTGCTAAAGTGTATCCATCCTCAAGAGGTCGCCCTATTGATACACGAGGTGCATAGTGGAATTTGTGGTGGACACCCGGGGCCGGGACTCTTGCCGACAAGTTAATCACATTGGGATACTACGGCCACACATGAGAGCCGATACTCATAATTTTGTTCAACAAATCACGATCAATGCCAAAGGTTTGCCAACTTACCTCATATGCCTCACAACCGAGCGAGACTCCGGCAATTGCGGCTCGGCCATTCGACATGTGGGGTGTCGACTTGATTGGACCCTTCCCTCCCACCCGAGGAAATTGCAAGTATGTGATCGTTGCTATAGATTACTTCACTAAATGGGTTGAGGCTAAACCATTAGCTCGTATCACGCAGGAAAATGCTATCAATTTCATTCATGATTTTATTTGGTGTCGATTTGGTTTTCCTCGAGCCATAGTATCGTACAACGGACCGCAATTCTCCGTAGCTTTCGGCGCAGATGAACAGTGGGAATCGGGCATTGGCAATCTTCGTCGCCTACCCTCAAGGAAATGGGCAAGTCGAAGCAAGAATAAACTTGTCCTATCATCACTCAAAACAGGACTCGTAGGTCGACGCAACAACTGGTTGGACGAACTCCCACTTGCTCTTTGGGCGGTTCGCACAACCACTTGGGGCCTACAGGGAAACCCCTTTCGCTCTCACATATGGATCGAGGCCATGGCACCCGCGAGCTCGATTCCCCACTGCTAGAGTGACTTTCTTCAATCGGGAGCAAAATGATAACAACGAGATTGATCGACCTAGATCTAATCGACGAGAAGCGAGAAATGTACCTACCTCCGAATGGTCAACTACAAGCGAACTAAGAGTTACCACGATAAGAAGGTCAAAGCAAGGTCATTCCGGGTTGGAGATTACGTATTGAGAAAGATTGAGGCAACGGGCGTAAGGACCCAAACAGAATAAACTATCTCCTAATCGGGAAGGTCCATATGTGGTTACTCGAGTCGTCAAGGAAGGGGACCTACATGATAGCTCATCCTGGAGGTGACGAATTGAAACATCCTTGGCATGCTACTCACCTCATCAAATACTACTTCTAGTTTTCAGTTTCAAAGTTCGAGCTTGTATTAAGTTCTAGTTTCAAGTTGATGTAAGCATATTTCCTACTTCAATAAAAAGTGCAGTTCATTCCATCAAGCATAGTGTTACATTAACATCAACAAGCTCGACTCTTAGTCAGCTTCGTTCCAACAAGCTCGATTCTTAATCAGCTTTGTTTATTTAACAAGTCCGACTCTTAGTCGACTTTGTTCTAATGAGCTCGACTCTTAGTCAGTTCATCTTAACTCGACTCTTAGTCAGTTCATCTTAGCTCGACTCTTAGTCAGCTTCGTTCTAACAAGCTCGATTCTAAATCAGCTTTGTTCACTTAACAAGTCCGACTCTTAGTCGACTTCGTTCCAACTAACTCGATTCTTAATCAGTTCAAAGGGTATGAACAGGTTCGACTTATGGTCAATCTCGTTTACGAAAAAGTTAATCAAGTCTGAGGTCGACTAAACCAACAAGATCAAGTCGCCACTAGACTCAAATTGACTCATTTATATTATCTACATCTAGCTCGACATACAATATGGAATGAAAAGCATACAACATTCTGGAAACAAAAGTCAACCATTTACGATAGAAATAAGTCTCCCAAAAACGGGCTAGGACTTAAACAAAATTAATTTACAAAAATATTTTGCCTCCCAAAAACCGGGCCAAGGCATTCGAATAATGTTGAAGCAAAAACAAAAATATTGTTTGGAACTTGTTCATTACAAATAATTTAAGAGCCCCGCCGATAGCAGCTTGTCGTCAATGGAAGCTCGACTTTCACCATTTTCTTGTTCTTTGAGGCTCCAAAGGCTTACCCGACTCGGAATATGTTTGCTCGGCTCAATTTCCATGGCTTCGGCATCGTCGAGTTCCGCCAAGACCACATCAAAATTCCCGTCAAGAACAGGGGAGCTTCCCACTTCTCGCAGTGATCCTCCTCATCCTCTTGAGCAATGAAAGCAAGATCGTTTTCAAGGTAAGGAACAAGCGAGTGACCACTACGAGCCGTCATGTCATATTTGGGACTCGGTAAACCAACGAGCTAATTGCTCGATGGTAACCGTGGCCGTTGGATCTACAAGCGCGCGACGGGCCATATGTCTTTTGCCGACCTCAAGAAAATCTTGGGCCTTAGACACTATGGCATCGTAGTACTCATCCCCTGCTTTGAACTTCTCAACTGCTGCTTCAGAAGCATCTTTAGCAGTTTTCTCGATGGTAGCCTGGGAGGTCTTTCTCGGCTTTTCTCTCTCAAGCCGATGCCGATCATGCAGCTCGAGCAAGAAGGCATCCTTCTCCTTCAGAGTTTGTTGACCGTGGCCGGCTCGCTTTGGTTTTTCCAACTCGTTCTTCTCTGTTTCCCTCTCCGCTTCCATCTCCTTGATCTTAGATTCGGCAGCTGCCAGATCGGACAAGGCCTTCGTCTTCACCATTTCATTGGCTTCGCACGAGTTGTCCAGATCATGGTATTTCTCTCTCAAGTCGCCCAACTCTTGTGCCTTCTTGGCATAATCGCGCAGGCCCGCTTCTCCCTCTCAATTGACGCCCTCCAGAGCTTTTAGCTTGCTCGTTCATGGTGAGAGACTCGCATTAGAGGAAACATTGAAGTATTAGCTCGAAGAGGTGAAATGACGAACTAATATAATAGGCGACCAAACAGGAAGGGAAAATAAAGGTTTACCTCGCTGTGTACCAACCCAGATCGGGCCGAAAATTCCTCTGGAGTCATACCCTTATCCGCAAAGTGAGCTAGGAGATCTACATCCAGAGCCCTTCTCACCACCACTTGACCAAGCGCCACGTCAGGATAGCGCCGAGTCATGCTGTTGACCCCAATGAGAGGGGAACATCGCTGAGCTTACGAATCAAAGCATCTACAGATTCTTGGCTCCTCGGAGGGGGCTAGAGGAGGGAGTAGACTTGGGGGAGACGGCCTTGCCCTTTCCGCACCTTGATCTTTTTCTCGTCCTCAATGCCTTATCATCTTCCTCTTCAACAACATCATCAATTTCAACTACATTCATTGGACTGGAGCCCGCCATCTCAGCCCCAGAGGTCGCAGCATTGGCCTCTTGAACAGGATCAGAGCTCGGACTTGGCCTAGGCGACCTGCTGAATTCCTCCCCTCCTTCATTCACATTCATGGAATGGGAACCACTCTGTTGAAGTTCCTCTATAACGACCTCCTCCATTGGGATTAACCCAAAGATTGCCCTTTTCGGGAGAAGGTTATTCCTTGCGGCGGCATCCCTCTCTCTCGCCGGGCCTTGGCGTTCACGGCTCCGTGGGCCCTCTTAGACTTCTTCTTGTCGTAAACTCCAACAATTCGAACCATGGCGGCTTCTTGTTCGGGAGTCAAAACCGCGCGACATCAAAGTGTTAGCTCGACAATTCAAAACAAATTCTACGAGTAAATCATTGACGAGGTAATTGATACAATTCAAAGCAGCTTCTATGTACGAATTGAATAACTCTACATACGAGCAGCAATTTGATAAGGAGTTGCAATTCGAAATAGTTCTATGTACGAATTAATTCTACATACGAGCAAACCATTTGATAAATACGAGATACGATTACAAGCGGTTCTATGTACGAATTAATTGATTCTACAAGCGAGCAAGTAAGTGTCGAGCCGAAAGTTTAGTATGCAGATCAAAGCAATCCTATACACCTATAAAAAAGCACTTATGCAAGTTAACATTGGACGAGCTAATGAGCGAAGGCGAATAAACCCTTACCACCAATGTGTTCTCCATTGTTCTTGCAGTAGTCGGCTTGCTTCCGACAAAACCGACAATTCTCCTCTAATCTACCCAAAGAGTGGGTTACCCAATCGTGGTACACCCGGCCTCTCAATACAGGTGCAAGGGGCTCTGCCGCCTCATCTCCAGGCATCATCCCCGCTAGAACATAATTATACTTGGTTGTCACTAATGACTCCCAATCGACGGGTCCATCCTTGACTGTGGCACACAGCCTTTCTATACAAAGTTTTACACCAAGGAGGCTCCCAAGTAATTCTCCTCACTTATAGCATCGTATTCATCATTGGGCAATGGAAATTCCCAACCCACCGCTCTCAACTAAAACTACATGTGAGTTCCGGCAATTGTGTTTATTTGGAAGGTTGGTAAACAACTTGGGGAGTTGGGTTTGGAGGGAGTACTAATTCCCCAATCATGCTTATCCAGCTTGGCACCAAAAACTCCTTGAAAACCTTCATACAAGGCTCATGGCCCAAGAGCCTACACACCATCGCAAAGCACACCAAAGACTCTGCAAGTGTTAGCACCGAGCCGAAGAGGGAGGGCATCCATACATTCCGAAACTCATTAATGAAAGGATCCGGCGGCAACCTCAAACCAAATTTCAAACCGCCCAGAAGAAAGCTACCTTAGTAGCATCTTTAGTGAAGGTCGTACGGTATTTGGCTAAAAATTGTTTCGACTAAGGATAGTCAACCTAAAGTCCGCCTATCTACCCTACGTAAGTTGTAGATCACATCATAACTTGAGACTCCAAGTTCTTCCTCCCACGAGTAGGTCGTTGAGGTACATAGCCCCTCTCATTCTTGCCTGGCACCACATTGGGCCCGAATGCATTGACAATTCGAGGACCGAGAAGAAGTTGAGGCGGCGTTCCCTTCTTGAGTCGTCATATACGTACAAGCAAAAGAGGAAGCGGGGAGTCACCCTATGATCATGATCGATCGACCTACCTAAGGACGACCTAGACTCCCGGGAAACCTATCCTATTTCTAAGGAAGGAGGGCTTTTGGACGTCCCTAACATAAAACAAGGTGATATGGTCAAGCAATTCATGGAATAGATGAAAAGCGACAACATTTGAGTCGTCAATCACCACATTTTCAATTTCTCCTACAATGGGCAGCCCTATCTCAGTGTAATTCAATCCCCAACTAGTCCAAATGGAGGCGCACTCATCTAAGGACATCACTCTCCACTCACCGTTCACATTCTTGCATGCCCTACGGTTAACGCACGCAGCCGTACCACGCTCCCGGTTCGCAACTAAAGGTCCTAGCCATGGCGGAAACGGAGAACAAGTGCAAAATTAAAATCCTTAAAGCAAAGGTACGAAAGAAATACCTTAACTAATTGCGAAGGTGGGTTCGTTCTTTGAGCAGAGCCGAATTTAAATCTTGCTTTGAAATCCCTTGATTATCGCCGGAGAAGAAGAAGTTCTAGAGCAAGAAAAGTTCTAAACAAAGAGGGATTTCTCTATTTATATTTTCCTAAATTTGGAAGGGGAAAAGAAAATCAAAATTAATTTTCCAAAATTAAAGATTGAGGCGGTTTTCGAGAAGGAGTTCCAAACGTCGAATCCGTAATCATTACTAAAACCGGCGCTCCTTCATCTCCAACCGTTCATCACCAACGATCAGGGTGTTGCCACGTCATCATAGTCGACCTACTTCAAAGACTAGTATCGACCTTCGAGTAAAGCAATTTTTGGCAAAGAAATCTTCTTAACTTCCAAGTCGACGAAGTCAACTCGAAAGTTGGGGGCCACTGAACATACCAAAAGTGTCGAGTTGGGCCAAACGAGTAAAGCCCAATCACAGATAACATTGGCACCCACATTCTCAATGAGACTGATCTAATCAGAACAAAGCCCACGGCCCATCTCACACATCAGTCGACTAAGCCCATGGTCCGACTTACAGGTCCCGACCTAACTTAGTCCGACCTCATGATCCATGCTACAATTCGGGTACGAACCATGCTCTGCAGACGGTCAGGTCGACCATTCAACGAGTGGCGACCTCGACCTAACTCAGCAAGTGACGACCTGATACTTGCCGGCTTATTTGGTTAATCAATGCTCACAACTACATCCCTACAAATCAGGGACCGTTATAGACACGTGCCCAAGACCAAGTAACCGCCGCTATAATCTCGGAGGACATGTTGCCTCCCCAAAAATACATCACTCTTGCCTATAAATACTTCATCACTACCAAACGGTAAAAGGTAACTGCCATTTTGTTATCAGAATTCATTATTCTATACATTTTGAGCTATAAACAACGGTAATCTTACTCTCACGCCCGAGCGTCTTCGCCGGAGACACATCCGGCTAGTCGTGGGTTCTGTTTTCAGGTCAAGGAGCCAGGTGATCAGTCCTGCCACGTGGAGGAAGATTGATAAGCACATTTCCTGTAGCATCAATAACGTTTACTGGTTTTGATCCCAGCAAACAAGGCTTACGCCCAAAAACTTTTCACTATTAAAAACTGTGTTGTTTACAAAAACACAAATAAGTGAAAATTAATACTAAACAAATTCTAATCACCTTCTACGATAAGAACAGTCTCTCTTTCCCAAGTAGATCCTATTCTAATCAGAAGTAAAACAAAGAACTTGATTAAAAACCTAGATGTGAGTTCGGATGTAAGACACAACCTTCACTCACAACCTAAATTGACAATATGAAAACGTGAAGAACAACTGTGTATTGTCTTTCAAATTCACTCCAAAGCCGTGTCTTCTCTTTATGCTGATCTCTTGTATTTATGCACACCTTAAGAAGATCTTCACGAATTCAATATCTTTCCATATATGAGTTTTTCAATTCCTACAAGGAAACTGATGACGCCAAGCTGTTCAGGGTCAGGAGCGGTTTGAGGATATCTGGCTAGGATATTTAAGTGGTTGGTTTGTACCTAGATCACAACACAAAGAAGCACCGTTAAGGTCAAAGTTGGATGTTACTCCAACTCAGGCCCTCGGGTGTGAGAGTAAGAATACTGAGATAATAAGGCTTTGAATACCTTGGAGTGTGTGTGTGTTTAGGATTTAGAGTAATATGGCTTACTCAATTGTATATGGAACTTACCTTGCCCAAGGGGGTAAAGGCCTTCTATTTATAGGCAATGCCATGGTGCTTGTTGAGGTAAGCAATGAGATCAGCCCTAGGGGACACTTTGGTATTTGACCAGCTACACGTGTCCGCATCCAGTGGTCTGTCGGGGAGGGAACATTGGCTTGTCCGGGGGGACATGGCCGAAAGGGACATGAGCCGTGTAGCCGGCTGGAGCATTAAATGGAATAGTAGGCGCTGGCGAGCCGCATTGAATGCGTGATGGGGAGCCGGCAAGTGGCTGTCGAGCCGCAAGCTAACTTGCTCGCAAGGCTTGACATTAATCGGGAGCGAGCATGTGCCCGCAGTCAACATTGTGGCGCGGTCGAAGGTATATGACGCGAGCACGGTTGATGCGGGCACGCCTACAGCGGCATGGGTCCCCGCGGACATTCAATCTGCGGGCACGGACCCAGCGGTCGCGAGTCGTGCGGGCACGAATATAGCGGTCAGGATCCTTCCGGTCTTTGATAGGATTAATGCGGGGAGGGACGCGGTCTTGACCTCAAGGGCCTATCTGTCCGCGGTCTTCCCCCCCAGCGGTCTAGGAACTGCCACGTCACTGGTTCCTTAGATCAGACCGAGCGCGGGCCCGGTCCAGTAGATCCGGGCTCATCAATGGCCCCTAGCTCCGAGTGTGATTATTTATGGTCTGAGCGAGGAGGTATGTAACGACCCCAACCCTAGGCACTAATTTTAAATACTATACTATATGCTTTTAATAATTATGCTAGCTTTATGTGTTCAATTATGTCTTTAAAATTCTAAATTTAGGATAAATTGGGTGAGAAATAAATTTAGAATCTTTTATGAAATTATTGGACATTAAATAAATAAACATGGATAATAGTAAAAATGGGAAAATGATAAATAGTGTAGGGAGGTTAAATGAGTAGGATGAATTAATGGGATAAAGATTTAAATTTATTAAAATGGGTTGGGTGAAAGCCTTGGCTAAATTCCCATGGGGGGCCAATTTGTAGAAGTGCCTTCCTCCCTTGCCATGTGTCACCCCCCTTACCTCCTCTTACTCCCTTCCCCTCCCTTCTCCTTCATTCATCCCATTCATCCTAGAGAAAGCTTAGAGTCCTCCATTGAAGCTCCCTCCATCCAAGCTTGAATCCAAGGCATTTCTTCACCAAAATCAAGTCTAGGAGCACCATTGAAGTTGGACCACCTAGAGGAAGCCATCAAGTTAGAAAGATTCATCTTTCCTTATAAAATCCATGTGAGTTATTATGATTCCCTTCTCCTATGTGTTCATGAGTTCTTTGATTATTGTTCTTGGCTTAATGATGTTGATTTCTTGCTTGGAAACCTAAATGGGAGTTGATTGATTTGAAAATGAACATTGTTGAAGTTAGGGTTCAAGGAAGATCATTAGAAGGGTTTGAAATGGGTGGAATGGGTAGAGATAAATGATCTAGGATTACTTGGTTGTGAGTTTATATGTTTTGAATGGGACTTGGTAAGATGAGGGTGTTCTTGGGTGTTCTTGATCAAGCCATGGTAGAGGGAAAGAAGAACTAGGCTAAAAAGGGTTAAAAATCTGCAAAAAGGGCTGGAGGAGACTTGGGTGGTCGCCCATGGGGGCTTGGGCGGCCGCCCATCATGGCAGGAGGTACAAATTCCCTTGAGGTCCACTTGGGCGGTCGCCCAAGTGGTTAAGCGATCGCCCAAGCCGGCGTAAACCATAAATTCTCTTGAGGTCCACTTGGGCGATCGCCCGAAGTGTAAGGCGGTCGCCCAAGACCCTGAACCAAATTTTCGTAATTTAAACTAGGATCGTTTAGCAAGTTTGTTGACCTCTTATAAATGGTGACTCCCACCCGATATAAATTAGTAGAACCTAAGCAACCCGGATACGAATTGATCCTCTTTAACCTAGGTTAGAGTAGGATACCTTGGCTTGGCCATGACCTTTTATTTGGTCAAAATGGAATTGTAGGAGTAGTTAAATATTGTTCGGAAAGTGGTCCAAACATGGGAAGTAGGTCTTGCACTTTTATTAAGATTATTCAAGGTTGAGTAATGACTTCGTAGGATTGGTTTATGGTATTTGGTGACTTTACTTGTTCCCCTATCCTTGGTGATTAGTTAGAAATAGCGTAGAAACCATAAGTTTCCCTACTTCGTTAATTGAAGATGAGCATGTATCGCCTTGTGACATTATTATCCCAATTTGTTGAATTGTTGAATTTGGTGTATACCTTAACATCCTGAGTATGGATTAATTGGCAAGTTATTGTGTGGTATCCCAAGTGTGAATTATTTGGTATATGATTATATTGTATCCCGGCGTGGATTATGTGGTTATATGGATACCTTACGTGAATTTATATTCATTGATGGAATTGATTGGCATGAGTATACTTTACCATGTTGTTATATTATAATGCATAGTGTATTATATGGTTGTTGCACTATGGTGTTGATTACATGAGTATGCATTACCATGTTATTATATTGTTATCCCGTTTTGTGGATTATCTCAAGTATCTATTATGTGCTTGAGCGTGTTTATGTTCGGGTGGGTATGATGGATTTCAATCAATTATTGATTTGTTCAATAAGTGATTGAAGGTTCGTCATACCGGAGACCCTTCCCACTCTGTGGCCACGGAGTGGGCGGCTAACGATCGTATTGACCCAAAAGGCTTTACGGACTGTTGCGATTGTTGTAAGGAGGGACGATATTATTGTTGGATACTCTAATATAGGTATCCTTTCTTATATGGATCTCGGGGGTATGAGTCCTATAAGAGGTGAATGTCTTTGGAGGCAATTCACCAAAGAGTGGAGTTTTACTCCCACGTTGTACGACTTATTGTTCGACGGGAAAGGTAAAATGAGGTAACGAAAGGTGTTTACCGTTTTCATAATGTGTTATGTGCTACCATGCTATGTGTTGCACTTTGTTTGGCATCTTGCCGCATATCATAATAGCTCATTGAGATTTATTCTCACCCTCTCCCTTCTTGTTTTAGATTCCGAGACGGGTGACCCGAACCCAGTGAGGCTAGGGATTTCATTGTGGACTTTTGCTTTTGGGGCTTGACAAGTTAAGTATAGGAGTCGGTTGTTAGGAGTATTTATTAAGTATTCTTCTTTTGTAATTTGTATGGAAAACTCTTTTGTTAAACAAGGTTAATTAGGGTTTCCAATGTAATTGGTTAGATTTCGGTTTATTAAAGTTGTAATTGGATTTCCTTTAAGTAGGGATATTATCAATTGATTTTATTTGGAAGTTTGAAAAGTGGTTTTCTTTTAAAGGCAAACAAATGTTTAAAAATTTAAATGGATTTTCTTAGTTTGAGCTCCCTTAGCTCGGGACACGTGTTAGGTCCCGGGTTGGGGTGCTCACAAGGTACTAGAAGCTCGGTAGGATTGGATCGTCGTTTTGGCGAGCACCAGTGTTAGCGCTTTTTGTTGTTGGTTGCTTGGCCCCATGGGCCTATGGGAACGTTCGGGAGGCACCAGTGAGTGACACGTGGTCCCTTGCATGGTGTGCCTCCCGATTAACAGGTGGGCCCCTTGGGCAGATGAAAAGACGGGTAGTGGTACGTACGGGGGTACGTGTCGCTCATCCAAGGGGGGCAATAAATGCAAAATTTATTTAATTTTCGAATTTTCAAACGTTGGAGACGGTTCAGGGTCCGAGGTTGGATTTGTGGGCTAATTAATACGGGTTAACGGGTTAACCCGTATAGGTAGGCCTTATAAATACCAAACCCTTAAACCTCAAACCCTTTTTACCGTTTCCAAACCTTCAAAGAGCTTAGAGAGAGATTTTCTTGCTGCGAAATCCGTGCTAGTGCTTCTTCGAATCCAACCTTCAAGTTTTCCTTCGTAAGTATTTGGGTGTTTTTCTTCTTCATCTCCCTCTATTTTTTTTTCTGGGTTTTGAAAGATGACCACCCGTGAATTTGGACCCCGCCGTCCCGTAGAACTAGGAGATGGAGCCACCCTCGATGTCTTTCTTTGTTTGTAAAAAGACCGGGGATTTTAGGAAGGTAGGCTTGGGGTGGCTTAGGCTATCCTTGCCGAAGCTTTTCGTATTTTCGTGAGAAAGCAGGATGCGTCCCACCCAGGTTGTGGGAGGGCAAGAGAAAATATATATAGCGGATGTACTGGTGTTGGGGGATCACCGTAGGCTAAGAAACTTTGTAATGGGGTTTTGTGCGGGTTTCCCCGAGAGAGATCGAGCTCGACGCCGTTGAACTAGTGAGGAGAGCGATTCGTGTCCCCAGAACAAATAAGCGGATTGGGAGAAGTGTGAGCTAATGGACCCCCATCAAACCAATGCTCCGCGGGCACCGGGCACAGACCTGAATGACCCCTTGGATGTTCTGCCCCTGAGGACTGTATTTCCCAATGTGGTGCCCGCGGCCCCTGGTGCAGATTCCATGGCTATGAACCTACCCTGGCCGGGCTTTATGCTTACTACCAGAATCAGATCAGCCGCAACATTTTGGGTTTGAAGGCTAGGAATTATTCTACCCGGACCTTCTCTCCTCCCTCAAATAAATTTGACCAATGGAACCAGAGGGACATCTTGGTCATTGAGTCTAGGTTCGGTTGGCCCTTCTCCAAACCCTCAAATCCAGTCCCGATGAAGGTGGCCGCTAGTAGCTATCCAGACCCCTCTTCCGCTGATCATATGCGCTGTGCCTTAGAGAAGTATTTGGCCAATTATTTAGACAGCGGGGAGGAGCCCGTGTATGATGTGGGCGCCATTGTGGAGGATGAGCCACTTTTGATCTACTCGGGGGTGGCTCCTCGCAGGGAGGGCGCCCCATATGCCCCCAGAGTAGAAATAGAGCCTCTGCCCCGTGACCCTGATTGGAGGGTGCACGAGCACTACCAATTCGAGGCGGATTGTAGAACTTGCATGCTGGGCGCATAATGCGATCCTCCCGAACTTATCGGTCTCTGATTTTTCATATAACTGTTGCCCATTCATTTTTGCTTTTGAATTTTTGAACTGCATTCTAACCATTTCTCTTTCCCTCCAGAGTAGATCCCGAAGAATATAATTTTTGATGGCTCCCATGACTGCTGCTCAACTGAAGGCCAAGAACATGAAGGCCAATAGGGATGCCGCTGCGAGGAGGCAGACTGAGTTGGGGGGAGTCCCAACAAAAGATAAGACTGTTCCTGTTGTCAGCAGGAAAACCGGGAGCCTCTCGACCGGCTCCAAAACCGTCCCGACTACGGGGAACCTTCCTCCACCTCCCAGGTCCTCCCCGCCAATGCTCTCCGAGCTACTTCTCCTGGCCGCACCATTCCTTCCGGCCACCAAGTGGATTCTCGGAAGAGGAGTGACAGAGAAGGAGACTTGGGGCAAGGACAGAGAAAGCTCCAGAAAATCGGGGATGCTCCTCCCCGTACCATGACTGCTCCTGCTGCGGCCTCCTCATCTTCCCCCATTGGGGGATCAATTTGTTCTGCAGCTTATCCGGTGGCCCCTCTGACCACCCGCGAGGAGACGCTGGCAGTTAGAAAGAAGCTGTCAGAGGTGCCCGCTGTGACTGGGGTGGACATCTACGCCCGAAACCCGAAATTCCGCCAACACCTCAGTGGGGATCGGGCTGGTGAATCGTCTGTATTCCCCCGACTTCTACAAGAACATAGTTGTCGAGGAGAATGCCTCGGCCATGGTGGGGGACATAGACCTTGCTCTGACTGAGGTAGATAGCAGTCTGATTTCGTTGGTTCCATACTTGGTTCCACTCTCAGTATGTCTAACCTTTGCTCTCCTTCCTCGCAGGTGAGCAATAAGGTCTTCTTGAGCTGCGGGAATCTTTGTGACACCACGGCATTTGAAGTGGATAACAAAACTTCCATTTTGGCGGCCAAACTTCGTGAGTGGAGGAGGCTCGGCGAGGATAGGGACCTTGAACTCCCTTATGGAGGAAAAGGACAATGCCTTCAAACGGAAGGAGTACGATGCGAAGGACTTCAGCGGCCGCTTGGCCGTGGTGGAGAAGGACCTTGAGAGGGTAAGGGGTCAGCGGGATGAGCTCCGCGGGCACAAGGCTGAGTGGGAGCCCAGGAATAAGGAGCTCGCGGCCAAGCTGGAGGCCACCAAGGTTGATCTGGAGGCTTTGGGGAAGAAGGTGGACGAGCTGTCCGATCAGCTGCTTCCCTGAAAGGATGGAGGCGGAGGGAAATGCGCCTCGACGATGTTCGCAAGGAGGCTGTGGAGGAGTAAAAAAACTCCCAGGAATTCAAGGATTGGCTCCTCGCTGAGAATCTGGCTCAGTACGAGGCTGGGGTCGGGACACAGATTCGGAACTTCGCGGCCACGGGCGGAGTTCTCTGTCTGGGGCGCCGTTATTGGCCGGTTGTTGCTACGGATGATGAATGCTTGCCGGGCATGCGTTAGTTCCTCTGTCCAGGACGAAATAAAGGGCTTGGAGGCGTCCATTGCGGCTTCTTTACCTCCCGTGGCAGAAGTGACGGCCCTTAGCCTGATCGCCGATCTGGATGAACTACGGTTTGGGGAGAACCCGATATCACTCGGGGAGGCCCTTGCTCGCGTTCTTCCTGATGGGCCTGCCATTGGAGATCTTTTTCCTCAGCGGGCAGCTCCTGCCCCGGTCTCTGCTGAGCCCACCTCTGATCCTGTCACAGAGGTTTTGATGACCCGTCTTCCTTCCCCTACTCCAACTGTTGAAGCGGGCACAGAAGGTGCGGTCAAAGAGAATGCTAATGCGGCCAAGGATCCAGCTCCAATAGCATAGGTTTTTGTTTTTTCTTTTTGTAATAGACTAGGACCTCTTTGTAATAGTGTAGGAATTTTGTAATTATTTTTCCTTGGTAAATAGAAGCATTTTTCTGTAACTTATTCTTTTTAATTACTTGTCTTGTAGGCTACTTATGAGTATTTGCAATCTTTTGAGTACCTTGATACTTGCATTCTTGCTTTTTCTCTAGCTTCTTTGACTTGTAATTAAACTTTATACTCTCCTTCTGCGGGCAAAAGCTTAGTAGGCCCTTTGCCCGTATTTTTTGAGTTTTCCTAACTCTTTATTCAAAATCACTTGGATTTTTCGTGAGAGCCAGCCTTATTCATCTTGTGATCGCTTTTGTTTGGCCTTGTGGCAAACTTTGGGGCCTTAACCCCCTTTGTCTGTTTGGCTTTGTAAAAACTTTTTTGATCACTGTCATCCGTTTACACGTATTCCCAGCCTTGCGAGCCGTGGTGTAAGTCAGCGGCGAGGCAAGCTACCTTCCTAGGGCATGCGAGTGTGGCGAGTGAAGCTATAGTCCGCGCAACCGGTAGATAGGAGCATATTTAGCATAGAGGCCCTTTAACCTACTGGCATCTGTATCCACTAACGGTGGTTCACGCTTTTTTGACCCTTTATTCAAAACCCCTTGGAATTTTGTGTGAGGGTCTTCTTCGCGATCTGGTAACGGGCTTATATGTAGGCCTTTGTCACATACAGGCATACGAGTAACGACCCTAACGAGGACCTTCGCGCACTGAGCGGGGACAAGGGCCTTGGCCTTTGTCCTCGCTGGCATCTATATCCACTTATTCTTGGTGGTGTCACGCGGGCAGGACAGGGTATCCTCCCCGCGATCGGAGTACGGATCGTAATGGATATTTGTACTCATATAGGCTTGCGGACCGAATAGATCGTTGCGCATCGGTAGGTAGGAGCTCATATGTTTGCTCTTTAACCTACTGGCATCCGCTTGCGGACATCCATTTTAGCTTTTGAGGCTGGTGGGAATAGGTTTTTGCATCAAAATATGATGAAACATGATGATAACTTCCTTTATATACAGTCTATACTCCTTCCAAAAAATTACAAAGATTTCAAAAGAAGTATCTCTTAAGGTGGTCGCTATTCCAAGCGTGCTTAAGCTCTTCTCCCTCTTTTGGTCGCAATATGTAGGTGCCCTCTTTGACTATCTTTGTGACCTCATATGGACCATCCCATTTCGGGGACAGCTTGTTGAAACCGAGGTTTGGTCCCTTGGACCTCTACGCTTCGAGTACCCGGTCTCAGTGAAAAACTCCTCCTATTTACTCTTTTGTCATGGTGCTTCTTCGCTTTCTGCTTGTAGTTCACCATTTTTTCACATGCCCGCATTCTCTTTCCTTCGAGATCGTCCAGGTCACACCTTCTGTTTGCCTCGTTTTGAGACTCGTCGAAGTATGTGACTCTGTACGAGGGTAGGGAAACCTCAGCGGAGCCATTGCCTCGACCCGTACGTGAGCGAGAAAGGAGTTTCTCAGTAGAATTCCTCGTAGTTGTGCGGACAACCCATAATGCGGTCGCAGGCTCGTCCAATCATCGTCCTCCTCGCCCCTCCAAAATTTTCTTTAGGGCGGTCGGAACTAGCTTGTTCGCGGCCTCGGCTTGGCCATTTCACGAGGATAGGCAAGCTGCGGACTTACGGTCTTGCACCTTCATTCTCGCACATTCGGCGGTGAATTTTGCGAGAGAATTGGGTGCCATTGTACGAAATAATTGCTCGGGAACCCCAAATCGACAATAGATGTGATCGTGGACAAAATTGATTGTATTCTCCTCGGAGATAGTGGCTAAACCCTTGGCTTCCGTCCACTTGGTAAAATAATCCACGGCCGCACGACATACTTGATGTTTCCCTAGCGGTTGGGAATGGTCAATGAGATCAATCCCCAGCGTATCAAACGGCCGCGATGGTACGACCAAAGTTTGCTCTGTTGATGGTAGTGCAGGGATGTCTGCAAATATCGGCACTTGTCACACTTTCTTACATACTCCTGTGCATCCGCTTCTCATTGTGGGCCAAAAGAATCCTTGGAATTTGATCTTGTACGAGAGGGTGCGAGCACTGGATGTCCGCCCTGAAACTCCTTCATGGACCTCATAGAGTAAGTTGGTGACCATGTGAGTTTTAATACATCTCGGCAAAGGCTTGGTGAATGATCGCCGAAAAAGTACCCCATCGAGGACGAGGTATTTCGCGGACACCGTTCGACGGCTCTAGCCTTTGCTTGGGTCCTCGGGGAGGGTTTGCTTCTCGATGTAATCCTTCATTTCATCTACCCGAGTCCACTTACTTGATCCTCAATGTTGTTTATCGAATCCGATCTATAGCAGGCCTCTCTGTGAATTCAATCGGCAATCTGCCTCCCGGCTCATCAATTTCTTGATCGGTTATTACGGAGAGGAGGTCGGCCTCCACGTTGTCCTCTCTCATGACTTGGTTCGGCTCATAGTAGGTGAAATTTTTGATGAGGGTTTTGCAAGGCCGCGATGCGAGTTAGTCTTGGGTTGATAGTATCATATTCCCCCTTTATTTGATTAACTATGAGTGAGAGTCACTATTGATCTCTATACTACGAACTCCCAAGTCTCTTGCTAATTCCATGCTGCTATAATCGCCTCATACTCGGCTGATTGTTTGATGCTTGAATTTGAACCTCGAGGCTCTCTTAAATTTCTCGCCGCGGGGTGCAATCGAAGTATGCCGCGCCGCTAATCAACTTGCTCGGAGCCGTCCACGTATAGAATCCATACCTCCTACGGGACGCTCCGCTTGGCCGCGTGATTTACGTGCTCGGAGCTACTTGGGCCTTCTTCGAGATTACGCCGCTTTCTTTTTCCCAGTCGTTGTCCGCCATTTTAAATGATGATTCTACCACAAAATCTACTAAGGCTGCGCTTTGATTGTCTTTCTCGGGGAGTAGGTGATGCGGAACTCGGTGAGTTCTATAGACCAAGCTAGCATTCTCCCAGAGGACTGCGGTTTGTGTAAAACCTTTCTAAGCGGAGCCTCGGTTAATACGGTTATAGGGTGTGCGAGAAAAGTAGGCTCTTAATTTTCGGCGAGATATAAGCAAGGCGTAAGCTAACTTCTCTATATTAAGATAACGCCCTTCTACGGCGGACGGTGCCTTAGATACATAATAAAGCTGGTTTTGGGAGTTATTCTCCTCCCTCACAAGAACGGCGGCTCTTGCCCGGATCGATGCTTGCTAAAAACGAAAAAGCTCTTCCCGAGGCATTTGAGGCTGTGAGTAGAGGTGGGTTTGCCCAGGGGTATGTTTTGACTTCTTCAAAAGCTTGATGGCACTCGGTGCTCCATATAAATTCATCGGCTCTCTTCCCCCTTTTAGAGTTTTGAAGAAAGGGAGGCATCTCTCTCTGTGACCGCGAGATGAAGCGGCGAAGTGCGGTGATGCGACCATTGAGTTTTGGACATCCTTCACGCAAGCGGGAGGTTTCATGTCCAACGGGGCTTGGATTTTTCTGGGTTAGCCTCTATCCCTCTTTGATTGACCATGAATCAGGAACTTGCCCGCCTTGACCCCAAAAGCACACTTAAGGGGTTTAGCTTCATGTTATTGCGACGCAAGTTTTGAAGGTTTCCTCCACCTCGAGCTCGTGGGAGTTTTCCTTAGTTTTTATAACCATATCGTCAATGTAGGCCTCAAGATTTCTGCCTAGTTGGTTTTCGAAGACCCAGATTGACCATTCTTTGATAGGTGGCTCCTGCGTTTTTCAACCCGAAGGGCATCATCTTGTAGCGGTAAGTCTTGCTGCGGCGATGAAAGCTACGGAAGCGGACATCTTCGGGAGCCATTTGGATCGATGGTAGCCGGAGTATGCATCAATGAAGCTCAATACTACGTGGCCGGCTATAGAATCCACCAATCTGTCAATGCGAGGAAGAGGAAACAATCCTTGGGACATGCCTTGTTGAGATCGGTGAAATCAACACACATCCTCCATTTGCCGTTGGATTTTTTGACCATTACCACATTGGCCGGCCATTTGGGGTAGGAAATCTCCTTGATTATCCCCCTTTTAACAATTTTTCCACCTCTTCCTTGATCGCAATTTCTTTCTCAGGAGAGAAGTACCTTGATTTACGGTGAATGTTTTTGAAGGATGGGTCATCGTTTATTTTGTGCGGGATTACGTCCTCGGCGATTCCCAGCATATCTTCCACCCTCAGCGAACACATCACAATTTGCCCTTAAGAATTCGATCGGGATTCTTCTCTCCTGTTGTGAATTTCCAGGCCGACCTTAAGCGTTTGCTCGGGGAAGTGGGGATTGATTACCACCTCCTCGAGCTCGTCGTTAGGGTGGAGGTCGGCGATTTCACGGTTGTGCAAGGAGTCAATGATTATGGTTGGGGGGTTGACTGAGCTCCGGTCGGTGTTGCCATAGAGTATATGATATCGCGGTCAATCATCCTCTATTCCCCGATCAATATAACCTCCCTCAATAGGGGCCAATGTTTTGATTTTACGCTCGTCTTGAGCTCCACCTTCGTGGAATGGAAAGAAAGCATGCCAATTGGTAGGGTGCGGCGGGAGAGCAAGGGTTTTCCCTTTTTTGATTTGTCCTCGCCTTTTCCCTCTATCAATTTGTTCTCGCCACTGTATTGGCGGGCGGGATGCTGGCCTTTCTGTTCTTTTCTTTTTCCCCAGTGCTCGGAGGAATCTCCGGGCTGGTTCTTGATGGTAGCAACCCCGGGGTGTTAAATTTCATCCTTTGGTGGGGACGGACGCGACTATTCCCAATTCGGCTGGCGATTCTGTAGAGAATGGCATTGTCTTGGGAAGGAAGATCGACCACCATGAAAGTTACCTTGGCCGTCTTCTGCGTGGGTTTTTCCCCAATAGTTACGTCAAACACAATCGTCCCCTTTACCACTTACGGCGTGATTTGTGAAGCCCTCGAAGCATGCCCGCGTATGGAAAAAGATGTGCTTCGGTCATTCTCATTCCTACCAACGTATGGTAGTAGAGTATATCGCGGGCGACTCCTGTATCTATCAACACTCGGCCTATGTTTGCCAGGTTGATTCTCATTACGAGGGTAAGAGGTGAGTGGAATGAAAAGGGTGGAGGCAAGTTCACTCCTTTTGAATCCAATTTCTGCTCTTCTTAGGAGCCATTGCGGGGATGGAGAAAACCTTTTCCAATGTCCGGATTTGGAGGGAGAGTTTGTTTGTTGGAGGGAGGTTCTTCTCCAATGAAGTTTATGTTGTAGTCTCCATCGTCATCCTCAAAATTGTCTCTTTCCACCCTCTCGGGACCACGAGGGTTTCGTGCCATTGTTGGTTATTATTGGGGGCACTGGTTGTTTCCCTTGATCCATCTGGTTAGTTCCCATCATTGATTCTTTCTTTGAATTACTCTCTTTAGGCTAGGCAGTCCTCATTCCGTGCCGTGATCATTATGAAATTCGCAGAACTTTGTCCTACTCCTCTCACTTGGTTTTACGAGCATGGGGGAGGAGGAGGAAAATACGATGCCCTCATGATCCTTTGCTCGCGGCTCGGTGAGCTCGGTGTAGGCTGTTTCCGCAACTTTTCTCCGGAGTTTGTCCGAGGCCACGGCCTCTGTTCTTGCCGTGGTTGTTAACTTGGGCGGCCTGCAGGGTGGTTTCACTGAACTTGGCTTATTCTTTCCTTGGGTGAAGCTCGGGGAACGGGCATCTTGCTCTCCTCGGCGAGGCAATGGCGAAGCCCTTTCATACATCTCCTCCACTTTGTTTTTGGCGGGTGGAGGCGAAATTCAATTTCAGGAAGGAGGAGGTGAGGCCTCCCTCAAAGCAAAGTCTAATATCCCCTCCTTCTAGATCCACTATCTCCTCGCTCACCTTCCTGAAGCGAGCAATGTAATCTTTTGTGGATTCAGTGGGGGCTGCTTGACACGGACAAGATCTGTCTTTGGTCTAGCGGGCACCCGGCTCCAGCAAGGCATTAAGAAAAATGTTCTGAAGTGGCCGAAAGAGTCGATGGAGCGGGGTTTTAGAGCCGGCATCCGGGATAGGGTCTTGCCGTGAAAGTGGCGGCTAGAGCTTTGCACATTACGGATTCGTCCGCGGAGAATAATGCCATTTGTCCCTCAAATCGACCCATGTGGCTCCTCGCATTCTTGGAACCATCATATGTATCCATGCGGGGGCTTCCCCTTACGGATAGGTGCCGCGCGATCTTGTCGGCGAAGGCATCCATTGTGCGACCACACTTTTGGGTACGCCTTCGATGGGTTTTCCACATTTTACGCATGAAATCAACGAACTCGGGGTTACGGCTATCAATCTTACATTTTTACTACGTGGAGCCACGGCCTTCCCCTTGCCGGAGCCGGGGTAGTGCTTGGGGCCTCGCACGTTGATTAGGCTGCGCCTCTTCGCCCGATCTCCTCGCTATCGTCCACGTGCACCACCTGCGCTTGGCCATCCGTCCGCGCTCGAGGTTGGTTCAACCCGGTTTGCCCCGCCGCTTGACTAGCAAGTGATTTAGCGGGAGCTCGTTGGGAAAACCTTTGGGACCCTTGTGGAAGCTGTAGCCCTCCATTGGCCTCTATTTCGAACATTTCCAAGCTGTTGGTCGGCAATCACCATGGCCTCGGCGACCGGCTTGGATTTGGAGTCCGAATTTCTTGTCTCCTTAGGATTTGCTCAGGGAGAGAGGAGTGTTCATGGTGGTGTTTACGGGGGAGCTTGTGGAGTTTTGGGACTTTTTGTTTAGGAGGGCTTGTGCCTTCTCGGCACGTATTTGGTCCGTGAGCACATGTGCGTGGCTTTTCGGCCAGGGAAAGGGTGTGAGCGGGCGGGAACGAGCCCCCATTCGTTGAAGACGAGTTAGTTTGTTTTCCCTATTGATAGCGGAGGGTGAGGCTTGGTTTTCATCCTCCAAGGTCAAATGACCGGCGTTTTCCGAGTATCTTAGACATATTTTGTGAAAAGATGATGGAAAAGAAGAGCCTTTCGGCACTCGTTTTGTTTAGGACACGAGAGGTGCCTTGAAAACAAAATATACGGGAAGTAAATAAAGAAAAGATTAAAGCTTGTTTCTAGGTTCCGACAATGGAACCGCGATGGCCTTGGCTGTTCGGGGTCGGGAGCGGTTTGAGGATATCGGCTAGGATATTTAAGTGGTTGGTTTGTACCTAGATCACAACACAAAGAAGCAGATTAAGGTCAAAGTTGGATGTTACTCCAACTCGGGCCCTCGGAGTGTGAGAGTAAGAATCTTGAGATAATAAGGCTTTGAATACCTTGGAGTGTGTGTGTGTTTAGGGTTTAGAGTAATATGGCTTACTCAATTGTATATGGAACTTACCTTGCCCCGAGGGGTAAAGGCCTTCTATTTATAGGCAATGCCGTGGTGCTTGTTGAGGTAAGCAATGAGATCGGCCACAGGGACACTTTGGTATTTGACCGGTACACGTGTCCGCATCCAATTGGTCTGTCGGGGAGGGAACATTGGTATGTCCGGGGGACATGGTGAAAGGGACATGAGCCGTGTAGCGGCTTGGAGCATTAAATGGAATAGTAGGCGCTGGCGAGCCGCATTGAATGCGTGATGGGGGAGCCGGCAAGTGGCTGTCGAGCCGATAAGCTAACTTGCTCGGTAAGGCTTGACATTAACTTAGGGAGCGGCGTGTGCCCGCGATCAACATTGTGGCCGCGATCGAAGGTATATGACGCGAGCACGGTTGATGCGGGCACGCTACGGCGGGCATGGGTCCCCGCGGACATTCAATCTGCGGGCACGGACCCAGCGGTCGCGGGTCGTGCGGGCACGAATATAGCGGTCGGGATCCTTAGGTCTTTGATAGGATTAATGCGGGGAGGGACGCGGTCTTGACCTCGGGGCCTATCTGTCCGCGGTCTTCCCCCAGGCGGTCTAGGAACTGCCACGTCACTGGTTTCTTGGACCAGATCGAGCGCGGGCCCGGTCCAGTAGATCCGGGCTCATCAGAAACATAAAGCACAATCACAAGAAAAGATGATTTTTTTTTACACATATTAAGAAAAACAATTAATAAATATCAGAAAGACTAAATTTCCCTTCGAATATTTCAATTAAATAGGCAGTTAAATATTTTTACAATGACAACCACCTAATCATAATTAATGGTAATTTAGGAAAAAAAGAGTCAAAATTTTATGAAAAATTATAAAACTTTAAGTTTTGAGGCAAACAAATATCTCCTAAAATTACATATTTTGGAACTTTATGTATTAAAAGTAAGCTAGTTATTTCCCGGTGGTGTATATTAATTACTTCAACAACCCTTACTTTGTAAGGAACTTCACTATTTTGAGATCGTTTAACTACATAAATAACCGGTGGCTAAGGTAAGTGTAAGTGAAAGGGGTCGATCGACCCCGATGAATTTGAAAATTATCATTTTAGTGCTTATAAATTTTGGAAAATGATAAAAAAAAATATTGTTTTAGTCTATTTCGATTTCCTTAATTTTGGTAAAATTTGTACTATGAATTTTGACCCCCTTTTCTTTCAAATTTCTTTATAATAGGTACTTCCTCTGTCTCGGTAGAACTTGCACAGTTACTATTTACACGGGAATTAAGGAAAAAGTTAATGAAAAAAATGTTGTGAGTATCAAAAGTGAGGTTGGAGAGAGAAAGTGGGGTAGGAAATAGTGATTTGATTGGTGTTGTGAGTATAAAAGTAAAGTAGAAGAGAGAATTAGTGGGTGGAATAGTTAAGATTTTTTGCTATTTTAGAAAGTGTACAATTTGTAATAAGACGCCTGTTGGGGACGGATTTTTCACTATATGTATATGGTTGGCATCTTAAGCAGGTCAACATGTCAAGACGCCTCAGTATCCTGATCTCCACAACTTGACCTCTACAACTTGACCTCCACAACTTGGTCCACAACTTGGACCGACATCTTGGCTCAACGTCTTCATCAACATCCTGAGGCTGGAACAACTTGGGAGCAGTTTTACGGTTCCTATTTTCTAGGAGATACTTGTGCACTCATAGAAGATCAATTCAACCATGATTTTTCCACCATCAGCAGTTATGCCCAGAATTTTCTCCTCAAGTAACTCCATTATGCCTAGTTTTTAGGGATTTTTGGTTATTATCTTTTTATTTTACCTTTATTATAAATAGGGGTATGGAAATTAGGGAAAGACACATGTACTTTTCACACACTCACACTCTTGTAATATCTCTCCATACTTCCGAGCTTGTAACCCACTGATCATAGTAAAACTTTGGTCAAGGTAGGTCTTTCAAAACCTCCCGAGGTTTTATGCCGGCGAACAATTTGTTCAAGGGCTTTCCTCGTTAAAATTCCTTTGTTCGTTGATTATCACATACACAAATCTATATTCCATTGCACCCAATTCTTTCCTTGAAATATTTGGTTATTTACAATCACTTGTCGAAATTTGACCAAAACAATTTGGCGCCGTCCGTGGGAACTTTGGTTTTTTAGATTTGTTTAGAACATCAAAATGGTCAATCCAACTTCCGGTCGGAGTAACCTCGGTAACCTCCGCGGGTGGGGGCGGGGGCGGCGGGGGCAGCAAGATGCACCTCGAGAGATGACTGCGTCTGAAATCAATCTTGGTTTCGTGACTAATATGGCAACCATGCTGAATGAACTGAATAAGCGAATGGATGCTCAGCAGGATACCAATACTAGGATTTTCAATGCAATTGAGAGTCTGCGAAAAGGGAATCAAGTTGAGCCTCAAGTTGTAACTCCATTATCGCCATTATTTCCTAGAACTCTTTTTAGTGCAGTGCGGGGGCAATCTTGGAGACATCCCCATGGCGAGTGCGGCCTGGTGATAGTACAAGCTTGCCAACTAGTCAAGTTGCCCAACATGGTCACACCTTCCCATTCAGCCAACCTGTGCCAACATCTTGCTATACTTATGTCACTTCGTCTTCAGGACAAACAGGGAGTTTTTATAATGCATTTGATCATTCTGCTTCTCAATTTTACACTAACACTTTTGTAGAAAGCCAAGTTGCTAGAGAGTTACAGCAGATCAAAGAGATGCTTATGAACTTGCCTGGAATTGCTTTGCCATTTCATCAAGCTTCTCCAACTTGTTACAATGAGTCTCGCTTTGTTCCAGCAATAGCCAACATGGAGATCCCGAAGAGATTTGCAGTGCCCCACATGAAGAAGTACGATGGGAGCACAGATCCAGTAGAGCATGTGTTGCTATACCAAGAATTAATGGACATTATCAGCATTCCTTCAATCTTCAAAGAGGCCTGTCTTTGTAGGGGCTTTGGTTCCACCTTGTCTGGACCAGCTTTGAAATGGCTAATCGGCCTATCCCTAAACTCTATATCATCTTATTCTCAATTAGTCAATATGTTTGTGAATCAATTTTCATGTAATAGAGCTTTTGAGAAACTAACTAGTGACCTCTACAGGGTGGTGCAACAACTGACGAAAGCTTGAAGGACTATTTGAACGAGGTTCAACAAAGAGGCGATGACTATCCCCAACTTGAACATGTCCACCGCCGAGGCATTCGGATTGGGCTTGAAGAAGGGATCACCTTATTATGACGAATTAAGTCGCTGACTCCATGCAAGAGACTTGAAGATGTCAGGACGAGAGTACATTAAATTCATCGAATTTGGAAGAAGATAAGCTCATAGTCCTAAAATAACCATAATGAGGCTGACAAAAAAGGAAAAGATGACCACCTATCTTCAACATGTCAAAATGTTAGCAAAACAGTACCTCAAGTTGCATCCCATGTAAGTTATCATTTTTTCATAAAAGCAAACTCCGAAAACAGTATGATTTAAATTTTGTCAAGTCATTTATTTATGTTTGTCAATTCTTATGTTATGCTAAAAATTCTTGCGGCTTAAGCATCGGAAGGGTAAAGCTAACACCCAATCCTAACATGAATTTGTTTTGCAAGGTATACAACTTGAACAAACAGTAGGCTCAACATGTTGACACGCCGGTGCAGTGATACATGTTGAGACCTAAGCGGAAAGGCTCAACATGTTGACACGCCCGGTGCGGGTGATACATGTTGAGACCTAAATTTGGAGCGGAGTCAAACATGTTGACACGCCGATACGGGTGATACATGTTTGAACTGAGGAAGAAAGGCTCAACATGTTGACACGCCAAGACGGTGATACATGTTGAGACCTAAGCTGGAGCAGTCAAACATGTTGACACGCCGGGACGGGCGATACATGTTTGGACTGAAGAAGAATTTCAACATGTTGACACGCCAAGTACGGCCGATACATGTTGAAACTTTAGCTGGAGAGGGATAGAACATGTTGACACGCCGGTCGGGCGATACATGTTGAGACCTAAAGCTGGAGCAGTCAAACATGTTGACACGCCGGGATGGGTGATACATGTTTGAACACGAAGAAGAATTTCAACATGTTGACACGCCGGTGCGGGTGATACATGTTGAAACTTTAAATTTGGAGAGGGATAGAACATGTTGACACGCCGGGACGGGCGATACTTGTTCTATTTCTTCAAACGAATTAAGGTTTCGACACCTTCGCACAGGCGCACGTTTTCACACTTATTCAAGTTGTGGACTATTGGTTGTAACATTTTCATGTTACCAAAGCGAATTAAGGTTTCGACACCTTCGCACAGGCGCACGTTTTCCACACTTATTCAAGTTGTGAACTATTGGTTGTAACATTTTCATGTTACCTACGGTTTATAACATTTACATGTTATCTAAAGAACAAACAAAGTGTCTCTCAAAGACATGCCAAATCAAATATAAAAATTTTGAGGACCAACCCTCATCTAACATTCCAAATTTCAAACACCTTAACTAATGTTTCTTAAAGCTTTATCTTGGTTTCTATCAAGGACTTAGAAGCATCATTCAAGGCGTTCGACAACTCTTTGGCGTAATCAACCGCTTCCTTAATGTCGATGGGGAGAGTAGCAGTTTTAAAATTCCTTGAATCTCCAAGTTTTCTCCGATTCAAGAAATTTTGGGGGCAATTGTTGGGGACGGATTTTTCACTATATGTATATGGTTGGCATCTTAAGCAGGTCAACATGTCAAGACGCCTCAGTATCCTGATCTCCACAACTTGACCTCCACAACTTGGTCCACAACTTGGACCGACATCTTGGCTCAACGTCTTCATCAACATCCTGAGGCTGGAACAACTTGGGAGCAGTTTTACGGTTCCTATTTTCTAGGAGATACTTGTGCACTCATAGAAGACCAATTCAACCATGATTTTTCCACCATCAGCAGTTATGCCCAGAATTTTCTCCTCAAGTAACTCCATTATGCCTAGTTTTTAGGGATTTTTGGTTATTATCTTTTTATTTTACCTTTATTATAAATAGGGGTATGGAAATTAGGGAAAGACACATGTACTTTTCACACACTCACACTCTTGTAATCTCTCTCCATACTTTCGAGCTTGTAACCCACTGATCATAGTAAAACTTTGGTCAAGGTAGGTCTTCCAAAACCTCCCGAGGTTTTATGCCGGCGAACAATTTGTTCAAGGGCTTTTCTCGTTAAAATTCCTTTGTTCGTTGATTATCACATACACAAATCTATATTCCATTGCACCCAATTCTTTCCTTGAAATATTTGGTTATTTACAATCACTTGTCGAAATTTGACCAAAACAACGCCCAATACAAAAAGTGTGCAAGTTGTAGCGAAACGGAGGGAGTATACATTTTTTATTCAAGCAGTCTTGACCCCTTTTATCAGTTATTTCTGGCTTTGACACCGTACATAATCTTAACATACTAACCTTGAATTTGAATGATTTAATGACATTGTAGGTAGGGCCGTTAAACGAAATGAGTCGGCTCGGGTTTGGTTCGTAAAAGCTTGAGTTTGATTGAGCTCGAGGTAAATTCGAGCTGAACTCGAACCGATTTTCAAGCTTGTTTTTTTTTTCGAGTCTGCTCGTATGTTCGACGAGCTTTGACCGAGATCGACTCGTTTGAGCTCGGCTCGTTAAACTCGTTAAAAATTCGAATGAATTTTGTCCGCGAATGACTTGTTTAGGCTCGAGTTTGATTACAATTCGAATTAGTGCTCGATAATGCTCGTTTGATTTCAGATTATTTCAAAAAATAAGTTCAAGCTCTAGCTCGGCTCGTTAATACTCGAGTTCGAGCAGCTCGCGAAAGGCTCGCGAACAGTTCGAAACTCGATTCGACCCAAACTAGAACAGTCATACTGAGCTCGATCTCGAGAAAAGCTCGAGCTCGATAACTTTTATGCAAGCTCAAACTCGAAACTTCAAAGCTCGACTCGACTCGTTTACGGCCCTAATTGTAGGCCAAATTAAGGACGAATCTGAATGTTTTTGTTCCTTTTATTTTTGATATATAATTTTATCTTTTTTGCATGTGCATAAGTGAGTTTGATAATTAAACCCAACTTGGCTTCCTTAAGGAGGAATATCTAACTTTATGCTTTAGTACTTTGATAGTACAAGTTTGTTAAAGTCCCATCTTGGCAAACTTTATACTCCCTCTGTCCCATAAGTCTTAAGAAAACTTTCCATTTTGGGCGTCCCATAAGTCTTAAGAAATCCCAAAAAGGAAACCTTAAATCACTATTCTCTCCACTCATTCTCTCTCCTACATTATTTTAATACTCACAACACATTATAATTTACTATTCCCTCCACTCATTCTCTCTCCTATTTAATTTTTCACACTCACAACACTTCTTCCACTCATTCTCTCTCCTAATACTATAATAATATTCCTTAATTCCCGCACAAAATGGAATCTTCTTAAGCTTAATGGGACGGAGGGAGTAAACTTTAAGGCATATCTTAACTATACTCCCTTGCATCTTAATAAAAGGTTACCTATTTATTGTTTTACGCAAAAAAAAATAAGAAATAATGTTATTAAAGTAGAAATTGTGAGTAGGGAGGAGAAAGAAAGTGGGGTAAAGAATAGTAAGTGGATAGTTGTTGTGAGTATGACAAGTGGGTCCCATGAATAAAGAAGTATTAAAAAAATCATTTTTAGGAAAATGTGCTTTTAAGTGGGACGCCCTAAATGGCAAAGTGGGTAAGGTTTTATGGGACGAAGGAAGTATTAATTATTCAGGTCTTCAAAAATAAAATAAAATAAAATAAAATAAAATAAAATAAAATAAAATAAAATAAAATAAAATAAAATAAAATAAAATAAAATAAAATAAAATAAAATAAAATAAAATAAAATAAAATAAAATAAAATAAAATAAAATAAAATTTACCTTACCTTCACTCTGGGGCAACTGAAATGGCAAGTCGCCAAAAATAGTTCAAGGCGAAAACAACACCTTTCGAAAAGTGATCCGATTGAAGATACCGATTGATTTATTTTTTCAATTTTTCATTGTTAACTGAAAATCTAGAAATTTTACGGATCATTTGGAAGGCAATAGCTCGAAAATCTTTGACCGCGTTCTTCAATATGCAACAACTATTGTAACGACTCGAGCTCGAAGCCCGACCGCTATGTAGGCATCACACACGAGCCCACTAAACACATCCTCAATTGGGTCTAAGCATATCTTCAATTGGGTCAACCACAGCTTATCACATGTCTCAAAAAATCTAATGGATGATTTGATGATTAATAGTAGTGTATGAGCCTTCTATATATCACACAAAATTTCCACATATTTTCAATATGAGATGGGAATATCACAACTATAGATCTAACTATTTCGTTCCTTTTATAATGTTTGATGATAATAGCATTGATCTTTTCCTAAAATGTTTATTCCGCATTGTTCTAGGGTTTCTGTATATGGATTTGTAGTATTTAATTTTTTCCCATCACAAATAAGCTAATCGCTTTTTGTTCAGAATTTTGAATATAGAAATTGTTTAAACAAATATGAATTTCATATACTCGTATAAAACTAAATTTACTCTTTGAATCCTAATTTAATGCCTTAAAATTGAGTATCAAATGGATCTAGAAATTAATTACTACCTCCGTTTCAGTTTAGGGTTATTAATTTTCTTTTTAGTTTATTTCAGATTAAGATTATTAGTTGTTTTATTATTTAAAATGGAAAATGAAATTCACTTGTCATTTTTCACAATAAAAACTCTGTACTCACTTTCTCCTTCATACTTTACTTTTTATACTTATAATATTTACCTTTTCTTAATTTTTGTACAGAGTCAAACTAAGAAAATTAAAATGGACAGTGAATGGAATAAAAGTGACGGGCTAAGCCCAACGAGCAAGCTCAGTTATTTACATATTATTGCCACAAGATTATCAGCGGGCTAGGCCCAACCATCACAAGGCCCAAGGCCAATCGTCCACGATCAGTCGACTTAGCTCATTGTCCGACCTCCGTGGTCCCGACCTAGCTATCGTCCGACATACGATCCAGATTCTATTCAGGTATCACCTGACCCAATTATTTAGTCGGGTCGACCTAGATTCAACAGGCGACCTCGACCTACGAGAGTACGTCGACCTACAGAGTCCAGTCGTTTTTTACGATTCTTTTCTTAAAAGGATTCCTACAAAACAGGAGTTATTTATGGACACGATATTTTATACAATTTTGATCCGTGATTATAGGGATTTCATACAATCCTACCATAATTACAACTCTGACAATGCCTATAAATACATCACAACTCCAACCGTTCAAAGGTAATTGCTATTTATTATTATGAATACATTGTTCTTTATAACTTATCAACTCCCATATCACCATACTTACTCTCACGCCCGAGAGTTTTCGCCGAAGATCATTTCGACTAGTCGTGAATTCTGATTTCAAGTCAAAAGCTAAAAAATCTATCTTGCTAATTTGATGAAGATTAATCCAGCACAATTCTTACGGCATCAGACAGTATCACTGAATATGGGTATAAACAAGTAGCCTCAACTTAAAGGATATTAAATCTAGATAAAACCTGAATTAAAGCAAAAAAAAAAAAGGCACTAGTTAAGTAAAGAAGCCTCAATAAACAATAATGTAGGAAGTAGTGTGTGGAAGCTATTAGATTCCCCGGAATTTCTTGCAAAACCCTAGTGACCACCACCGACCAGCTGGTACAGGTCAAAAAGTCAAAGTTATACAAAGAAAAATGACCACAATTCATATACTCCCTCCGTCCCGGAACAATCTTCACACTTTCCCTTTTGAGCGTCTCAAAACTTACTTCACACATTTAAAACTTACCTAAAATGGAAAGGAATCTTTACTATTCACTCCACTCATTCTCTCTCCTACATTATTTTAATACTCACAACACCATTATAATTTACTATTCTCTCCACTCATTCTCTCTCATATTTTATTTTCACACTCACAACACTTTCAATATAATACTCCCTCCTTAAAACCAGTACAAACAGTGTTTGTGAAGATTGTTCCGGGACGGAGGGAGTACTTCCTTTGTCCCAATTGAAGCTTCATCTTTTGTCAAAATGGGTGTTTTGCTAAAAGCTTCACCTTTCCTAAAATGACAAAAAATCTTTACTATTTCACTCACTCAATTTCTCTCCTATTTTACTTTTATACTCACAATACTTTTCAAATTTACTGTTCTCTTCACTCATTCTCTCTCCTATTTTATTTTTATACTCACAACACTTTCTTCACTTACCTTTTTTTCTTAATTTGCGTGCATGCTCAAAAGGGTGAAGTATTAAATGGGACGGAGGGAGTATATTTTTTAATGAATTTTAAATATAAATTTTGATTATATTAATATTTGTTATCGATATCATTATAAATTCTCTTAATAATAATTTTAAAATAATAATTTTATTACTACATTTTCACAATATCAAATTTAAATTTGCCATTGAAAATATTTATGCTTGAAATAGTCATTTATTCAAATAAAATTGACAACAAAAAAACAAACTTTTATAACAATGATACTCATAAAAAATCGAACAATCTAATACTCACTTCGTTTTAAAATAAAATTGTCAAATGTGAATATACGGAGATTAAAAAAAAGTATTGTGAATTTGAAAAATAAAGTAAGAGAGAGAAAGTAAGTGTGATATCCCTCATCCCACAACGAAAATATGTGAGAATTTAGTATGATATATAGAAAGCTCATACACTACTATTACACATTGAATCATTCATTGAACTTTTGAAGATCTGTGATGTGTTGTGATTGACCCAATTGAGAAATTACTTAGTGGGCCAGTGGTGTCTGCTTAGCGGGTCGGGCTCCGGGCTCGGGTCGTTACAGTGAGGTATAATCTTTTTGTTATCGATATCATTATAAATTCTCTTAATAATAATTTTAAAATAATAATTTTATTACTACATTTTCACAATATCAAATTTAAATTTGTCATTGAAAATATTTATGCTTGAAATAGTCATTTATTCAAATAAAATTGACAACAAAAAAACAAACTTTTATAACGATGATACTCATAAAAAACCGAACAATCTAATACTCACTTCGTTTTAAAATAAAAATTATCAAATGTGAATATACGGAGATTAAAAAAAAGTATTGTGAATTTGAAAAATAAAGTAAAAGAGAGAAAGTAAGTGTGATATCCCCCATCCCACAACGAAAATATGTGAGAATTTAGTATGATATATATAAAGCCCATACACTACTATTAAGCATCGAATCATTCATTGGACTTTTGAATGCTTGTAATGTGCTGTGGTTGACCCAATTGAGGAGGTACTTAGTGGGTCAGTGTGTGGTGTCTGCTTAGCGGGTTGGGTTACGGGCTCGAATCGTTACAACAGTAATAAGATATAATCTTTTTGTTATAAGCATGACAACTTAATCTTATTATCTATTTAGGGGTTAGTAACTTCTTTATTGAACGGCCCGGAGCGAGTAAACCTAAAATAATTCAATGGAAACAAAATAAAGACAAGAACATGTACTCGGAATTAGGTAGTAGGTACGCCGTACCAGTTAACATAAACGGATACGTATCCTCTTTTTTATTACACGTTCGATGTTTACTTATTAACGGCACAATAATACTTATCTTAATTAAAATTCCCCTTAAACCTAGATTTGATTCGATTTGTCGTTAATTAATTAGTTAAACATAATTACCTTAATTAATGGCCGGAAGGAAGCAAGGACGAAGGTACCCTGCATTTATGGAACCGTGTGCACGAACGTGGGCAACCGGAATCCGTACAGGTAAAAAGGCTTTAAAAAAAGGGAAAGGAAGAGGGGATGACCGGCAGAGCAGGTGACGGCCGTTGGATGGAAGTAGGGTTGTAAAAAAAAAAATTTGTGAAATCGGATTGGACCAGACTAGTAATTTGGTTCTTAAATATGTTTGCTTGTAGATAATCATATACTCCTTTCATTTCGAAATATTGTTCAGCAATTTGGTTCTTAAATATGCTTTCTTCTAAATTTTGATATTGTAAAAATTAATATTACTACCTCCGTCCCCACTGAAATGTCTCAAATTTCCTTTTTGAGTGTCCTATTTAAAATGTTTCAACCCAAAAAAGAAAAAAAATATATTAATTATTTATTTGTGGGAATCACTTATCATACTCACAATAAATATCCACTAACTATTCTCTACTCTACTTTCTCTTTCCTACATCACTTTTCATATTCACAACATTTTTTTCACTATACACTTTTTGCATTATATATATTCATTCCTTATTTTTCGTGCAATACTATTTTTGGAACACTTCGATCGGGACGAAGGGAGTATATTATAATTTGTAGAATCAATAAAATCGGACCGAAACTGAATTGATGGGATCGATCTCATAATGTAATGATATGATTCTGATCCTAAATTATTGCATAATCGAAGCATTTGGTTAGATTGTAATTTTCTAAAATTTTAACAAAAATCAGATCAATTCGGATCGTGAACAACCCCTACCCTAGCCTAGGTCAGGTGGGAGGACGGAGGTTATGAATACAGGCTGGACTGTTTAGACATGAAAGCAATTTTGATTCGCTCTCCGATTCGGCGACAAAACTTGTCGTTTTGCGCGCGCCAGCTCAACTTTTTTCGGTGCGGCCCTCTTTTCCCATAACCCCTTTTGCTTTACGTTTTTTACTTGGTAGTGCTTTATAAAAAGGGAAATGCGCTCACACGCCCCCTGAATTACCTCCGGTTGGCGGATCGTCCCTCGTGTATCACGTTAACTATTCTCTCCCTCTTGACGTAATCTTTTCATTTTTTTATTATTTATTTTGTCACTATAATTGAGCAATAAAAATTAAATTAGTAATTAAATATAAGTTTGTTTTAGATATTTATTAAAATTATTAAATTAAAATAAAGGAAATTTGATCCGAAAGTTCATTTTGGAACAAATCGCTTCCCCTCAAGTTCTTCATTAAATCGAAATGACCTGAAAGTTCTTATGCAGTAATATATAATACTGCATGCAATATTAATATTATATTCACTCATATGTAAATATAAACTGCATCTATAATACAACATGGTGAAAAAAATTTTCGAACATTATGATACTTTTTTAGAACTTTTCAGTCACTCTTCCTAAAATAAAATTATTATTCAAAATACCTTCATATATTAATGACTAAAAATATAATGATAATTTTAAAACGTATGAAGTATTTTTATATTTTAGAATTTCACTTGCTTTAACAATATCACCTGTCCAAATAAATTTTGCTTTTGGATTCTTTATAAGTTTTAAAAAACACCATTACTAATACTTTTTTCGTTACATCAGACGTAGAATTTTCTCACTTGGCACGAAATGTAAGAAATATTATTATAATAAGAGGAGAGAAAATGAATGTAAGAGGTATTGTGAGTATTAAAATAAAATATGAGAGAAATTGAGTGAGAGTAATAGTTAAGAAATTGTTATTGTGACTATTAAAAGTGATTATCATTAAATATAAAAATAATATAAACTTATCATTTTGAGATCCTAATTTGAATGAAACACCCAAAATGATAAATTGTCCTAAATCGATTAAGACGGAGGACGTATAAGTTAATGAATCAAGTATCAATTTTATTCGTATTGTCTCTTTTTTATATTAATTCTCTCAACAATTTAGTTAACGAAGTAAAATAAATTTAAATGTATAGAAAAAATAGGAAATTTAATATTTTTAAACTAAAAATAATACTAATTATTTTGATTTAAACATTTTATAAAAGGAGCGATACTAATAATTTTGGACCGAGAATGATCCACGAAATGGAAAAATTGAAGTAGACAATAAATGAAAGAAGGGCGAATGACATTTTGGCCACCATCATCAAACAACTAAATAGACAGTCATTCCCCCTTCCATCGTCCCAAACCTTTTTGCCAACTAGATCTATAACCAATTTTCTTTCCTTTTCTTGGTGTTACCATAACCACCCACATCGCCGTCGTTGCCTTTACTTCCCATCTTCGTTGACCAAGGTTCGAAATCTCCAATCACCCCACTCATTGCCGTCAAGCCTCGTCAGTATGAATTATAGCCCTCTGACTAACAACAACCAAACACCCCATTCGGGGAATCTAGACCTCAAACTGAAATGTAATTCAGAACAAGAATTCTTGTGACTGATATCCAAACAATAATCTTTAAAAGCCAATTGAGAATAAGAATTATTGGGATGATTGGGACAAACATGGATTGGTGTAGCCTTGAAAGCCATTTCTGAATGTACCAATCTCTTTTAAAGCTTTCAATTCAGCAAATTTCTCGGGTACATTACAAAGATGTTATGAAGTTGGGATGATTTTGTAAAGAGGAAATTGTTTTTGTCAGTGGTGCTGAAGAGAGCCCACAAGAATAGAATGGAATGGAATGGACTGTCTGAATTTTTTTAGAGAGAGAGAGAGAGTAAGTAATGGAGAAGAAGGCAGGTAGCACAGTGTTGGAAACACGTTTTTTCAGCTATGCCTGTTTGTGTGTATGTGAGCTGATGGAGGTGGGTGAATTGAAAGATTAGGATGAAGATGGGGTAAAAAGAGGATTTTTTTCTCAAATAATACATTTTTAAAATTTTATTTACCAAAATGACTTACTATTTAAATTTTTTTTCAAAATATCCCATTTTTTGAAAACTCGCTACACCGTGTAGCGAGTTTATAATTTTTCAATTAAAATCGCTACACGGTGTAGCGATTTTAAATTTATTAAATTTTATTTAATATTTATGCGTAAAAAAAAAAAAAAAAAAAAAAAAAAAAAAACCAAATTTGAAATCGCTACCGGGTGTAGCGCTACATGGTGTAGCGATTTCAAATTGGCACATTTCTTTCTAAACCAAACAAACAACAAAGTCCACCACGCACACTCTATACTAATAATAATACTAATAATAATAATTACTTCCTCCTACTCTAAATTACAAAATAATAATATAAAAATTATATATTAATAATAAAGAAAACTAAATAGAAATATTATTTTTTTCATCTCAAATAAATATTTTAAAAAATGTACTTCTTTAAAAAATATTTTTCATTTCAAAAATAAATATTTCTTTCGACTCAAAATGAATAACCAAAAAATAATACTACATTTTTTGTTCAAATAAATGAGCATTACTTCCTTCGTCTCAATGAATATTTTATAAAATAATACTCTCATTTGCCTCAAAAATTAATATCATATTTTGAGACGAAGCACTAACATTACAAACATTAATTTTAGAGGCGAATGAAGTAGTATTAGTTTTTAAAATATTCATTGAGATGAAGGAAGTAATGCTCATTTTTTTTGAGATAAAAAATGTAGTATTATTTTTTGGTTATTCATTTTGAGTCGAAAGAAATATTTATTTTTGAAATGAAAAATATTTTGTTTATAGAAGTACATTTTTTAAAATATTTATTTGAGATGGAAAAAATAATATTTCTATTTAGTTTTCTTTATTATTAATATATAATTTTTATATTATTATTTTAAAATTTAGAGTCGGAGGAAGTACTTATTATTATTAGTATTATTATTAGTATAGAGTGTGCGTGGTGGACTTTGTTGTTTGTTTGGTTTAGTTATGTGCCAATTTGAAATCGCTACACCCTGTAGCGATTTCAATTTTTTTTTTTTTTTAAGCATAAATATTAAATAAAATTTAGTAAATTTAAAATCGCTACACCGTGTAGCGATTTTAATTGAAAAATTATAAACTCGCTACACGGTGTAGCGAGTTTTCAAAAAATGAGATATTTTGGGAAAAAGTTTGAACAGTAAGTCACTTTGGTAAATAAAATTTTTAAAAAGTATTATTTGAAAAAAAATTCGTAAAAAGAGAAAGTTAAAAGAGAGAGAGAGAGAGAGAGAGAGAGAGAGAGAGAGAGAGAGAGTGTGTGTGTGTGTATGTGTGAGGGGAGAGGAAGGATATTTTTTTTATTTTTTTGTTTTGTACAAATATTGTTTTGAAATTTTATAAAATTATAAATAAGTTGAACGACCATATTATTAATTTATTTTCATTTTATTTGCATTAAAATAATAACGAAAGAATTTGTGTTTAAAAGTATTTTCCGTTAAATGACACATGACATGCATATGTTTATTTAACGAATTTTCTAACGAAATTGAATAAAATCCCTTAAACATTAATAGAATATGAACTTTGTTTGTAGTATATTATAATTAATGATTTATTGAGCCACATATTACAAACACCCACTAAATTTTGTTGGGGCCAAAAATATCAATCACCTACTAAAGAAACTTATCCAAATCTAATAAGGGGAAATGAACTTAAACGAATAATAGGCACCCACACCCTTCTCCAAACACGCTAAAAAGGGAACAGGGAAATGCTCTACAGGCTGTCTCCTTTTCTTTTGCCTTTTTTCTAGTCAAAGCTGATAGGCTCTTTCTTTCTTTCTCTCTTTCTCTCTCTCTCTCTCAACCGCTACTTACTACAATTCCAGCTTAGCTCTTAGCTAATCTAATCTAACCTAAGTTAGGCATTAATTAAGGTATCATCATTTCAGTTAGAACACTCTTTCCGTTTTGTTTTCTTTCCCCCCATATTATAGATAAGATGCGAGATTATCTTTACCATTATAACAATGTACTTCCTCTTCCGTCTTACTTCAAAAGTGTTACTTTTTCTTTTAATTCATTGGGCCTAGCCCACTGAGAATGGGGTGGAAATAATTGCTTGAGGACTGGACTGGCTTTACTCGCTCCAAAATAGATACTTTTGGTATGTTCGGTGGCCTCAACTTTCGAGGTTGACTTTGTCGACTAGGAAGTTAAGGAAATTTTTTATGAGGATTGCTTCACTCGCAGGTCGCTACTCGCTACTGACTTTTAGTCGACTAATGGTGACGTGGCACAATCCTGAATGTTGGCGATGAACGGTCAGATCAGAAGGAGCGCCGTATTTTGTAATGATTACTTATTAGACGTTTGATAATCCGTCCTGGGAACCGTTTTCCCAATTAATTAGGAAATTAATTTCGAATTTTCCTTATTCCTTTTCAATTTCGGAAAATATAAATAACAGAATCCCTTTTCCTTTTGAACTTTTACCGTTCTTGAACTCTGATACACTCCGGCTAAGGTAGCAAGGAAGCAACTGGTTTAAATTCGATCTTCGTCTTCCACAACAACTCTTTTTTAGCAACGGATTAAGGTATTCCTCTTGTTTCATTGCATTAGGGCTTGATTTTCTGTTTCGTACTTGATTCCGCCATGGCTAGGACCTTCAGTAGCGAGCCAGGAGCCTGGTATGGATACTGCACGATTAACCGTAGGGTGTGCAAGCATATAAACGGTGAATGGAGAGAGATGTCCCTGGATGAATGTGCCTCCATCTTAACAAGGTGGGGACTGAATTTTAGTGAAATAGGGTTGCCTGTTGGAGAGGATGTAGGTAATTTAATAATTGATGAATCGAACACTGTCACCTTTCATCTCTTTCACGAATTACTCGATCACATTGCTTTGTTTTATGTTAGGGATGTCGAAAAACCTTCGTTCCTTAGGAATAGGAAAAGTTTCCCGGGGGAGTCTAGGTCGCCCTTATTTAGGTCCACTGAAATTGTTCAAAGGCCTGACTCCCCTGTTTCTCCTTCTTCTTGTACAGATATGGCTTCTCAAGGTGGAGCTACTGCGTCTACCTCTTCGGGTCCCAGAATTTTGGATGCATTTGGGTCTTCTGTGGTGCCGGGGAAGAATGAGAGGGGCTATGTTCCTCACGGGCCGTTGCGTGGGAAAAAGAATTTGCCCTCTAGGTATAGCATGATCTATGATTTTTGTAAGGTGAGTAAGGATGATTATAGAGTGACCATCTATAGCAAGAAGGATTTCATGGATAAGTTTAGGTCGACCTTTACCAAGGATGCCACTAGGGTAGCTTTCTTTTAGGGCCAATTCGTGGCTGGCTTCAGGTTGCCACTTGACCCCTTTATTAACGAGTTCTTGGAGTGTGCTAATGCCTTACCCCATCAGTTGGGAGCCAACACCTGTAGGGTCTTAGTATGCTTTGCTATGGTGTGTAGGTTCTTAGGATACGAACCCTGTATGAGGGTGTTTAAGGAATTCTTTTGTATTAAGTATAGTGGAGAGGACTTGAGTGTCGGTACCCCTCTAGAACCCAATTCTCGCAAGCTCTTCATGAACCTTCCCAGTAAGCAAGCGGGTGGAACTCCCATGTGGTGGTAGTAGAGAGTAGATTAGGATGGGAATTTCCCTTGCCAACCGCTGATACAGAGCCCATAGATATGAGGGACTATTGGGAGCCAGTCTGGCATCTTGATTTATACCATAAGTTGTGTAGATTAGGCGATAAAGGGACCCGTCGGTTGGGAGTCTTTAGGTACCACCAAGTCTGACTATGTCAGGTAGGGATGATGGCCGGGAGAGGAGAGGTGCGGCCTACGGTGCCCGTTGGTAGGGCACCATGTATATCCTGATTGGGTTACCCGTGCTTTGGGAAAGTTCGAGGATATGTGTCAACTATGCAAGCTTTGCCAATTATTGTAAAGACAAATGGAGAGCATCTTGGTGGTAAGATCTCTTTATTACGTAATCCTTTACTTCGCCACTTCATCCGTTAGATTGTTGTCTTAATAGCTTGCATGTATGAACACTTTGATTGCACATCATCCTATTTTGAGTTGTACGTATATCCATCACTCGTCAATTGTTAACTTCGCCACATAAGACGGTTAGCTCGTATATAGTTTGCTCGTACATAGAACTTACGCTCTCGTATGTAGAACTTTCGTATGTCGAGCTAATACTCTATATTTTGGTTTTGTTGCAGTTTGACCCCGGAGCAAGACGCAAACATGGGTCGTATTATTGATAATGCGATAGAAAGAAGGCTAAGAAAGCCCAGGGCGACGATGCTCGAGCCAGCAGAGAGAGAAGCTCTTGCGAGGACTAACTTGCTGTCCAAATACAATCTTTGGGATGGTTCCCGTGGGAGGAACTTGAGTCGGAGGATCCACTGGAGGCGGCGGTCGAGCTCGGGGACAGTGAAGGGAGAATGCATCCAACTGTGTCGACTAGACCGAGCTTGAGCTCAGGACCCATTCCGGATACCAATATGGCGACCTACAGTGCGGGGGTAGTGGGGACTAGTCCTTTGGCTTGTGGTGAACGTGGATGACGACGAGGTGATGGATGATGATGATCTACCCCTTGAACTCCCGAGAAGAGAATGAGAAGCGACAAGGTGTAAATCTGCTCTCTCGGCCAACTTCCTCCTCGGCCTTCTCCTCCTGCCAAGAGTCTCTTGAGGATCGAGATGAGAAGGTTGAGTGACGTTCCCCTCTCACTGTGGGTCAATAGCATGAGCCGCCGCTACCCGAAATGAGCTTGGGCCGAGGTTATTGTTAGGAGGGCCGTCGATGTCGACCTTCTTGCTCAGCTTCGACGACAAGGGGATTACCCACGAAGAATTTTCGGCTCGATGCGGTTTAGTGCGAGAGCGAGGTAAGCCTTTGTTTCTGATTTGGTTTAGTCGCTCATTCTTTTAGGTCGTCGGTTAGGCTTCCAAATTCTTATCGAATTAATACTCCAATGTTTTCTTTGATTGAGAACCACCGTGGTGGAACAAGTCGAGAGCTCTGGAGGGCCTCCGTTGAGAGAAAGGCGGGCTTTAAACAACTACTCCAAGAAAACTCGAAGAGGCATGCGAGGTTGAGAGAGAAATCTGGCAACGATCTTGATAACTCCTTTCGATGCTCGGGAGTTAGTGAAGAAAAAAGCTACGGAGGACGTGGATAAAGCTTTAGCTGCGAAAGCCTCGACGCCAAGGTGGTTGAGGTGACGAGGAGAGGATGCTTGTCGCTCGGAGCTTGAGAAGACCAAAACGGAGGCGAACGCAGTTTCCAAACTTTTGAAGGAGAAAGACACCTTCTTGATCGAGGCCGAATGAGGAGCTGGCACACGGGTGAAATGGCGGGGAGGACCTCTAGGCCGCTTCCAAGAAGCGGTTGATGAGTTCAAGGATGGAGATGAATATCATAATACCATTGTCGACAAGGCGGGGGTTTCTGGACTTGGGAAAACGTCATATGGCTCGTCGAGCTCTAGTCGACCCAGACTCTGACGTTTCATTGGAACAATTAGCTCGATGGGCCTATGCACCTCAGTATGATATGGTGGCTCGTGGTTACTCAGATAACGACTTTGCCTTTATTGCCCAAGAAGACAAAGAAGATGGTAATGAGTCGTGGGAACCTCCGGTTTTAGCCATTAGGACTTTTGATGACGCTGCGAAGGAGCTTGAAGATCTTGATGCCATGGAGGAGGATGAAGAACCCGTCTGAGGAGAGTCTACTCGGAGTCGGGCGAACCCATAAGCCCTCGCGTGACATGAACCGATCCCGATGAAGAGCGAACCGCGATGACGACCCCAATGCCTCCGACCAATTTGTTTGATTTTAAATGAAGTTTGTGTAATGGAACAAGCCCCCAAAACAATTTTACATTTCATGTTTGTAACTATTTAAAGGCCTTGGCCCAGTTTTTGGGAGGCCTAGTACTTCTTATCTCTTATTTTGCACAAGTCTTAGCCTGCTTTTGGGAGACTTATTTATATGCAATCGTAGCTGACCTTATATCCTTGCTTGTTGTATGCCTCTAATTTCTGCATGTTTATGTCGAGCTAGATGCAATAAAACGAATAAACAAGTCGATTACGACCGAGTTTATTAAAACGGAGGCGACTAAGAGTCGAGCTCGTCGAAGTTGGTCGACTTAGAGTCGGACTTGCTTAGGAACAAGGCGATTAAGAATCGAGCTTGTTAAAGCGGGGCGACTAAGAGTCGAGGCTCGTTGAAGTTTAGTCACTAAGAGTCGAACTTGTTTAAGGAACAAAGGCGATTAAGAATCGAGCTCGTTAAACGGAGGCGACTAAGAGTCGAGCTCGTTGAAGTTTAGTCGACTAAGAGTCGAACTTGTTTAAAGTACTGCCACTCGATTAAGAATCGAGCTTGTTAGAACGAGGAACACGGGCGGTCAGAATCGAGGCTTGTTAGAGGGCGACTAAGAGTCGAGCTCATTGAAGTTAGTGTAACCTGATGTTTGGTCGAGTAGGCTGCGTTTTTATTGAAGTAGGAAACGTTGACATCGATGGAAAGCTAGAACTATGACAAATTCCAATCTTCTGCGGACATTGCCTTAGCTTACTAAGCTGGACTAGGAGTTGAACTAAGTAATACTTGATGAGGTGAGTAGCATGCCATGGATGCTTCAATTCTTATTGTCTGGATGAGCTATCATGTAAGTCCCCTCTTTGATGACTCGAGTGATGATGTAGGGACCTTCCCGAGTTGGGAGATAGTTTATTCTGTTGGGTTCTCCTTCCGGTTGCTTCAATCTTTCTCAACACATGATCCCCTACTTGGAATGATCTAGTCTTTACCTTAACATCGTGGTAGCTTTTAGTTCGGCTGCTTATAGTTGACCATCCGAAGGTAAGCGTGTCTCGTTCTCGTCGACTAAATCCCGAGTCGATCAATGCATTAGTGTCATTGCTCCCGATCAAAGAAAGTTACTCGCGTAGGAAATCGTAGCTCGGCCGAGGTGCCCGTTTGCCTCCGATCCCATATCGCCAGAGCGAATGGGAGTTTCCCCAGTAGGCCCCAAGTGGTTGTGCGGGAAGCGCCCGGGAGAGCTTGGGGAGGTTCGTCCACGACCCGTTGTTCACGTCGACCGAAGCAAGCTTTGTCTTTCAGTGCCGAGATAAGAAACCAAGCTTATTTCTTCTTCGGCTTGCCCATTTCCTTGAGGATAGAGCGTTTGACAGAGACGGCTTGCCCGATGCTTTATCCCCTTATTCGAGTCATTTACTTGCTTTGAAAGGCCATGCTTGAGAATTGTAAGCCATTATCCGATCTTGTAGCTACTAGGGATCCAGAATCGACACCGGATGAAGTCGTATGAAGTTGATAGCATTTTCCTACGTGATGCCAGAGCTAGTGGCTTTAGCTTCGACCTACTTGGTGAAATAATCGATTGGCGACGATCACATGCTTGCAATTTCCTCGGGGCGGGGGAAGGGTTCGAGTTAAGTCGGCGCCCCCATATCAAGCTTGAGCGGCCAATCAATCAAACAGGGGTTTGCTCGGTAGTCGTAGGCGTATGAAGGTAGGTTGTGCGAACCTTTGGCATTGAATCGTTCTTTGGACAAAAATCCGTGAGTGTCAGAAGGCTCATGTGTGGCTAGTAGTATCCCAAGTGATGAGCTTGTCGGGGTAGAGTCCTGGCCACAGCCCGGGTGTCCCACCGCGAGATTCCTTTGTGCGCCTCGTAAAATTAAGCGAGTGATCTCTTGAGGGTGGATGCGAGCAGCAAGGCCTAGTGTGTATGATCTTCCCAAGGCAGCGTACCTCAGCGGATGACGTACCTCGGAGCTTTCTTTTTGATAGCTCGAGCTTTTCTTCTCGCCCATTTAGGCGGCTCGCCGCTTTCTAGGTATGCCTTCGTTTCTTCGATCAAGCCAACTTCTCATGCCCGATTTCTCGAGGAGTCCTCTATGCGTTGAATCTTGACCCTTTAGTAAGTGGGCTCTCGAGGTAAGAGATGGGTTCTTCGTACGGCTCGTCTACGATGTGGCAAGTTTTGGGAAGTAAGAAGTCATTAGCATTGTCTTAGGCCCGATCCTTTGGATCTCCCAAAAACTCCGAGTCTTTTATCGAAACCATGTTTAGGTCGTTAGTCTTTGGTTAAAGTGGAGTTTAACACCTGCATTACTGCGCCTCAGGCACAGTTGACTACTGTAGTTAGAATCACGGTAATGCCATGATTTTAGTCGCTCCAAGCACTTGGCATATTGTCAGGCTCTTACAGGAAGCATCATACTCCGCTTTGATTGTTGGGCCAGCGCCGAACTTGAACCTTAGTGACTCCTCAACTATCATGTCCGGTCCACGGCCCAGTGAGAAGCAATCCCAGCTCATTGGCAGCACAGTTGGTTCGACCCGTACGAGTAGACCTTCCAGATAAACGTCGGGTGAAAATTTAAAGTGTGACTTGGGACTCACGGCTGCTTTCCACTTTGTTTTCTCTTTCGGGCTCGCAGCCTGCTGGCTATTAACTGCTGCATTGAACGTAAGCTCGATTTAAATGTGCTAGAGCTTGAGCCTTGAACGCCTTTCGAGGTCGATACTCGATGTCAAATCCAGTAAGAGACGATTGACCCAGGTGGAAATGAAAGCGACACAAGAACTACGGCTTGTGCAATATTTTTCCTCGAGGTGCATTTGTGAGCACCGCGATGGGATGAGCCAGGAAATAAGCTGAAGGCTTCCCTTGGGGGAGCTCACAGCTAAGGCGTCAGGCTACCTTCTCGGCATTGTAGTGTCACGCCTACCACACCGATAGGGTCTTTATTTAGCAATAGTAAGGCGGCTTTTGAAGCCCGCAACCTCTCAGAACCAAAAGCTACAGCCACCCGGCTGCCATCTCCCACGACCAGTACACGAACCAGTTTCTCCAGGTGGTCGGGCTACTCGAGAAGAGGTGGAGTAGCGAGATAATCTTTGAGTTGTTGGAACGGCCAGGAACGACGTCGGCCGATCACTCCAAAAATTTCGTCCTGCAAGCCTTGAAAAAGCAGGAGGGACCTTTGGGGTAGTGACTTGGCTATAAGTATAAAGCGACCTAGAGTACGCCAGAACACTTGCTTTTGCCAATTAAAGTCTATTTGCATCTCCTTTTCTGAAACATGAAGCTCGGCCCCATGCTCATTAGAGCCTTTGATCTTATAAGGGTTGAAACACATCACCTCATTTGGGACACCGTAAATCCAAGAGGAACTTACAGTGCTACTCACAGAAAGGCTAAACATGGGTTGGGCTTCGTGTCGATTTTGCTCTGGAAGTTGGCGAACGTTTCCTTTAGGTCGCCCAGCGTGACGCCGGTCTTTGTTTTGATGACCCGTACTCCGTCGACGTAGGCCTCAGTGTTTCGGCCCAATCACGCGGCGAAAAACCTTGTTGACCACAATCACGTTGATACAATTATTCTTCCTAGGTTCTTCGGTCAAACAGCGTAATCGTGTTGTAGCCGAGTAGATGCCTCAAGTAAAACGAAATCTTTGTCTTATTTATGTCGTCCTCAATGCGTCTTGATCTGGTGGTAACCTTTGAGTAAGCATCTAGGAAAAATTGTTTGAGGGTAGAAGTGGCTACGGCGATGAAATCAACAAGTTTGTTGATTCTAGGAAGAGGATAAGGCATCGCCTTGCAGGCGGAGTTTGAGTGGTGTAATCGACGCCATTCTGGATTGTGATTCAGCTTGACCACTTAGTGTGACATGGTGGCTGAGCCCGAGGTTGTATGAGTGGCCTCTTTGAGGTATACACCACTTCAGTTTTTGCACCAAGCACACACTGGCCTCTTTCTTTATCGCGGCTGAAGCTACGATTCACAGAAATTCACGGGCTTCTGTGAGTTGTTGTCCTCGAAGCGGCTATGAGCAGCGACCTCTTTGCTTGAGGTCCCTACCAGATACTACCATAGCCAGTACTGAGAAGCATCCAACACTTTCTTTCAGCGGCTCGATGATCTCTGCTTTCATTTCCTCTTGTCAAATGGCCTTTCCAATCCCCAGAATCTTTTGCTTTCGGGGTAGGAAGGGTTGGTGATTCTCTTGAATTCTAAGCTCATTCAGACAGACTACTAGCTCTGGACACATCGTCTACGATCTGTAGGGAATCTCGATGATGATCTCCACAGCCACACTTTGCTGTCTCTGCGGCCTCGAGTGTGGGGCTTCCTATGAAATTGTCGTGTCATACAACATTGTTAAGCGATCTACGTATTAGTAGTGACGCCCAGTCTTCCTCGACTGGAGGCGCCCATGATTTATCTGTGTGGCACAGTGGAGACCATGTCTACGTCACTGAGATCGACCTCTTTGTGAAGCCCGGAGTGACGGTGTCGACTCATCCCAGCGACCTCGTCGTTTGAGCGATGGGTCGACTCGCTCCACGTGGTGATTGTTGTGAGTCGAGTAGTTTTGGTGGCGGCGGACGAATTTTAAGTAACCTTAATTGTTTCAATTTCAATCCCATCTCTTTTCTTCCTCGAGGGATGATCCGAGATAGTTTCGAGCCAGTGCGCCCCATCTGTGGCCAGGAGCTCCGGTGATGAGGAAATTTGACTCGTTGATGGGGGATCGGCGCCTTTTGCACGTTCCAGTGTCAGTCTTGCTCAGGCAGAATACCAAGGATAGCGAGCGTTAGTGTTTATTACGCGTCTATTACAAATAAATTTTACCTTTGATACGACCTTGTAAGGGTGTTGACCCGAGTCGGCGTCTAGCTCAATGCTGTACTTAGCGTCGACTCGAGTAGTTTGATAGAAGCCTTAGCTTTTGCCATCGTATCTTTCGAATTTATTGATTGGAAAGACCCACGTACTCACGGAATGTTTTATAGGAAACGAAGATGTCTTTGCGGGCCCAGTCTTCAGTAGGAAATTGTGGCAACAAATGCATGCTAAGTACCACCCGAAATGGATCACTTCCCTCTCTTGCCACGTCTGGGAAACACCGCATGAGGCTCTAGCCTTGATCTCAGACAAAACTTTAGCTAACACCAGAAACCTGAAAACCCCAAAGGCAGACGAGGAAGGAACCTTTTTGGGATAAAAAAAAAGGCCATGAAAAGGACCTCACCCGGAAATTTTGGGGAAAATTGGAAGAAAGCGAATAAAGTGTCCATGTACGGACCTCTTCTTTAATGATTACTAGATCCCAGCTAGAGTCCACACTTGATATTCCCACAAATCACGGGGAAGAACAATAACTACTTAGGAATGAATGTATCTGGTTGAATTAAATGGACCTCTCTTTGCAAATACCTGGTTAGTACGATGGGACCTCTTTGCTGAGACATCAATCGTTCCGAGTATTCTCGGTGCTCATGAGATTCCCTCAAATCTGAGGAAAACCAAAAATTTAGATTCACCAGAAATTAAAGTACGGACTTTTCACACAATTCTACGGCACTATAAATAGAGGGCTCCCCCTCCCTCATTTTGACACATTTTCCTCTTCTCTCTGCTCCCCGGTAGCCAGGCTCCCCTCTAAGACCATGCCAGGGCCTCCAAGCCATTTTCCGGATCCTTTCGAGGCGCCCAGGCCCCTCGCCGCGGTGCTCCCAGAAGCCTCCCAGCTGCTTATCCTGGCGGCTGCCTGGCTGTCTGGGAATGCTCACGAGGCCCTCCGTGGTACTCCAGAGGCCTTGCACAGTCTTTCTAGGCGATCAGGCCTCTTTCAGGAATTGAGCAGGTGATCCTGAACCACGCTTGGCAGAACCTGCCGCAGAATCCGGCCAGGCGATTCAGCCTTCTGCCCAGAGACCTGCGAGGATCAGGCCGCAGCGATTCCAGCGCCCACGGCAAGAACCTCTTGCACCCAGGAGTGATCACTGCCGATCCCAAACATCACTGCGAAAGCTACATGTCAGACATAATGACCCGCACTTTTCGAAGGCAATCCCGTGATGTCTCCACAGAACAACTTAATCAAGATCCTGAATACTATTCCCTAGAAGAAGCAGAATGCCTTTGAGACCGACATTTCAGTAGAGATTCCTTCCTACGCTATTGTTTATTCATTTCCTAATCAAGCGGTGCTCTGATCTCATGATGTCAGCCAAACCTGTATGCATTTTTAAAAAGCACGTCACACGCATACTATGCACAACTAGTTAAAGAATATTAGGGAGTATCTGAAGGACATCGTTTTAAGAGAGGGCGGCTCGGGTGAGCTACAGGATGCTAATATTATTCAGGAGTGTCGGCCTGCGAACTCAATGTCTCATCACACGAAACATAAAACGGTTTATTTTTTTTTTTTAAGGCGATACCCTTTTGATGTTTGAGACCTGTCGCAGGCGTGGCGACTCTACGAGAAGCAATAAAAAAGCACGGCGTGGCGCCTCCCATTGTGGCACCCTGGCGGGAATGAGCCGGATGTCACAGGGCGTGAACGCATGCTGCCTGCTTCTTGGATCAGGGCGAACTTCTCAGAAGCAGCGCAGCCTTGACGAAAATCCCGAGATGTACTGGGCCACCTGCACTCCATTTGCAATGAGATCCAGGAAGCTCTGAGTCCTATCAGTGACCATTAGTCGATAAGACTGGAATAACGAGAACTTATTTCCTCACAACCCGTATCTAGTTTACTGCACTCTCGTGGGAGTATAAGGCGTGATCATACTACATCTACGGCGTCTCCTATTTGGGAAATGCAATATGGGGCACTTGTTAAGTCAAGATTTTATGTTTGATGGGTACGTATGTTCTTGGCTTACTATGTGATGTCCCAAAAGTTAGTCAGGAGATATGTAATCCTGTTACGTCCACTCTTGGTTGTTAACGCCTCCGTAGGTTTGAGGCGCTTTTTCATCTTTCGTCGTCATTGAGTCTTCCACAGGATTAGACCATTCTGCTGGATGATGCGCTTCAACTTGAAACACATAATGATCATACAATGAGATTGACATTATCTTATAATGTGTAATATGATGTTATTTGTGTCAATTGGTCCCTTCCCTGACTTGTTGCACAGGTTCAATTACCCCAGAGGCGGTGGAGACTGACTCATTTTACATGTTATTTCCGATTCGACTAAGTCAGTGAAAGCACCAGGCACATACCATGCTTCCACAGGTGGGATTCTTTCCATTCTTGTTGTTTCCCCCATTTTGGGTGAGTCCATGCTTATCATCGGCGACCTCGACCTGGCAGGGCCTTTCCCAGTTCTGCTTTTCTTTCCTTTCCATAAACACAATACCGTTATGCCTGCTCTGAACAACTGTGCCAAGTGGTGTGGTCTGAGCAAATCTGGTTCACTTAATCCCCAGTGTCTGTAGAAATGTCTATCCGAAGCAATTGATCACCTCCACATGTAGGTGAGATCCTCCTCGATCTTATCGACAAACTACCTAAACTTGGTGTGGTAACTCATGGAGCTTTCATTCTTCCTTCTTTGCAAGTTGTTTAGGTCGATGGCAGTCACTTTTGAAGACTCTTGGCAGTTGAGAAGCATACAGGAATTTTGTCCTGAAGCAGCGTCTATTGCAGATGGAAGTCTTTTGTTGCGAGCAATTGGAGCAGCTGTTAGGGCTGCCCACAGCAGGTGTCTTTATGAGGCTTTTGCACGTGTGTAATCCTGGTTGGTGTAAAGCATGTTCCGTAGCTTCTAGGTGTGTACCAAAAGTGGCCTTTTCGTTGGTTACCTACAGGCCTTTGCACAGTTGTGGCAATGCGAAACCGAGAGGAGGTGTTATCTCGATCGAATCTTTGGATAAGGGTCAGAAGAAGCAGAAGTAAATTCGTTCGACCTTTCCGATGTCATTAACGCTTCTACAATCCCGTTGTTGAACTTCCTTTTCCATTAGTGGCAACTCCACTGGCGTCGGGTCTGGCTCCTCGGCGTGAGAGACGACAGTGACCTTTGACGCCCTTGGCAAGAGTCGGCACCTTCTGCATCTCTTGCCAGGAGGGTGGCCTTGCCCGGCTGAGCATTTGGCGACTGCGCCTTTGCCGTCTTGTTGGCGACACTGCACCTTTGATTTACAGTGGCGACTGCGCCTATCGTCCACACGGGTGGCGGCACGCCTCCCACGCCTGTCGGCGACTGCGCCCGTTTCCTTCCTGTGGGATTAGGGCCTCTCACAGTCTGTTTGGGAGAGTCTACGCCTACTTCGGTTTGCCTCTAGGCATTGCATCCTAAGTCCCATTTGTACCTCCATAACTCACTTTATTCTAGTGAGGACTAGCCACTTGGAAGTCGTCACTCGGAGGCTTGTGAATGGAAGAGTGTGGTCGAACCATGAAATCCTTTGATCGGCGATTTTGTCCCAGCATTTTGTTTCCGTTTAGTGCAGGACTCACTGGCCTGTTTCACTGTTAGAAACTTGAGATCAGGGCATTTCTCTGGTTCTCCAGACCTCCCGGCATTGCCTCTGAACTGCGATGCTCGGACGGGATACGAGGCTAGCTCCATGAAACATTTCCTTCCACACTGATCCTAGATTTGAATGAGGTACCGCTTACTGTTTCCGGCAGTCAAATCACGTGAGTTGGGCGTTTTGGAGGAAGTGAGGCTCCTTGTCCATCAGCCTGGTCGGCGCTCTGTCCTTACGTCGTGATCCCACTGCCATCAATTTCCTGTTCATTAGATTGTGTGGCTCACAGCGTCTTTGGCAACGGAGGAGGAGGGACGGGATTTGCGTTTCCGGCGGAATTTACATTTGCGTTGTTGTTTCACTTCTTCGTGCCCAGTGAAACTTGGAATCATTAATAATCTGCAGTTACCACCAGTGACCTGTGGAGTTGAGAGAGAACTTTCGAGGTCAAGCTTAAGCGCACGATTTCCGTGATGGAGGTCTTGATGTTTCTGCGAAATGTACTTTATCAATCTTCCTCCACGTGGCAG